>OX326957.1:9790090-10990090 GCA_946800325.1 Luzula sylvatica | reverse complement strand
ATTAATTAACTACTAGATATCTAGTAATTAGTTACTTAGTTTGTCAGTTATTTGTTAGTTAGTTATTTTGTTAGTTAGCTAGTAGTTAGTTAATTAGTTAGTTAGTTAGTTAGTTAGTTAACTTGTTAGTTATTTAGTGAGTTAGTTAGTTAATAAGTACGTAGGAAGATAGTTAGTTAGTTATTTAGTTAGTTATCTAGTAGTTAGTTAGTTAGTCAGTTAGTTAGTTATTTAGTGAATTAGTTATTTATCTAGTAGTTAGTTAATTAGTTAGTTAGTTAGTTAGTTAGTTAATAAATTAGTTAGTTAGTAAGTTAGTTAGTGAGTTAGTTAGTATGTATGTAAGAAGGCAGTTAGTTAGTTAGTTAGTTAGTTTGTTAGTTTGATAGTTAGTTAATTAGTGGGTTAGTTATTACTTAGTTAGTTGGTATGTAGAATGGTAGTTAGTTAGTTGGTTAGTTAGTCAATTAGTTAGTTAGTTAGTTAGTTAATAGGTATATATGAAGACAGTTAGTTAGTTAGTTAGTTAGTTAGATAGATACTAGTTAATAGGTATGTATGAAGACAATTAGTTAGTTAGTTAGTTAGTTAATTAGTTAGTTAGTTAGATACTAGTTAATTAGTTAGTTAGTTAGTCAGTTTGTTTGTTTGTGAGTTTGTAGGAAGGTAGTTAGTTAATTAGTAGGTAGTTAGCAATTTAGTTAGTTTATAGGTATGTATGAAAGTAGTTAGTTAGTTAGTTAATTAGTTTGTTATTTAGTCAGTTTGTTTGTTAGTTAGCTACTAGTTAGTTAGTTACTTAGCTAGTAGGAAGTTAGTTAGTTAGTTGGCTAGTTAGTTAGTTAGTTAGCTACCAATCTAGTAGTTAGTTGGTTAGTTAGTTAGTTAGTTAATGGGTATGTAGGAAGGTAGTTAGTTAGTTAGCTAGTTAGTTAGTTAGTTAGCTAGTAGTTAGTTAGTTAGTTAGTTAGTTAGTAAGTAAGTTCGTTAGTTAGTTAGTTAGTTATCTAGTAGTTAGTTAGTTAGTTAGTTAGTTTGTTAATTAACTGGTTAGTTATTTAGTTAGTTAGTTTGTTAGTTCTCTAGTAGTTAGTTAGTTAGTTAGTTGGTTAGTTAGATAGTTAGTTAGTTATTTAGAGGGAAGGTAGGTAGTAAGTTAGTTTGTTAGTTCTCTAGTAGTTAGTTTGTTAGCTAGTTAGTTATATAGTTAGTTAGATAGTACGTTAGTTAGTTAGTGGGAAGGTAGTTAGTTAGTTAGTTAGTTAGTGGGTATGTAGTAAGGTAGTTAGTAAGTTAGTTAGTTAGTTAGTTAGTTAATAAGTATGTAGGAAGATAGTTATTTAGTTAGTTTGTTAATTAGTTAATTAGTTAGTTAGTTAGTTATTTAGTTAGTTAGTTAGTTAGTTGGAAAGGTAGTAAGTTAGTTAGTTAATAGGTATGTATGTGGGTAGTTAGTTAGCAAGTTAGATAGTTAGATAGTTATTTAGTTAGCTAGTAGTTAGTTAGTTAGTTAGATAGTTAATTAGTTAGTCATTTAGTTAGTTTAGTTAATTAGTTAACCAGTAGTTAGTTAGTTAGTTAATTAGTTAATTAATAAGTTAGGTAATTAGTTAGTTAGTAAGTTAGTTCGTTAGTAGGTATGTACGAAGGTAGCTAGTTAGTTAGTTAATTTGTTAGTTAGTTATTTAATTAGTTAGTTAGTTAATTAATTTGTTATTTATTTAGTTAGTTAGTTAGTTAAATAGTTAGTAGTTATTTAGTTAGTTAGTTATTTATTTAGTGAGTTACTTAGTTAGTGGGTATGTCGGAAGGTAGTTAGTAAGTTAGTTATTTAGTTGGTTAGTTAGTTAGTTAGTTAATAAATATGTAGGAAGATAGTTATTTAGTTAATTAGTTAGTTATTTAGTTAGTTATCTAGTAGTTAGTTTGTTAGTCAGATATTTATTTATTCAGTTTGCTAGTAGTTAGTAAGTTATTAAGTTAGTTAGTTAGTTAGTTAATATGTATGTAGGAAGATCGTTAGTTAGTTAATTAGTTAGTTATATAGTTAGTTATCCATGAGTTAGTTAGTTAGCTATTTAGTTATTTAGTTATTAAGTTATTAAGTAAGTTAGCTAGTAGTTAGTTAGTTAGTTAGTGGGTATGTACGAAGGTAGCTAGTTAGTTAGCTAATTTGTTAGTTAGTTAGTTAATTAGTTAGTTAGTTAGCTAGTTAATTAGTTAGTTATTTATGTAGTTAGTTAGTTAGTTAAATAGCTAGTAGTTATTTAGTTAGTTAGTTATTTATTTAGTTAGTTACTTAGTTAGTGGGTACGTAGGAAGGTAGTTAGTAAGTAAGTTAGTTAGTTAGTTAGTTAGTTAGTTAGTTAATATGTATGTAGGAAGATATTTAGTTAGTTAATTAGTTAGTTATTTAGTTAGTTATCTAGTAGTTAGTTAGTTAGTTAGTTAGTTAGTTAGTTAGTTAGTTAGTTAGTGAGTTAGTTGGTTAGTCAATATGTATGTAAGAAGGTAGTTAGTTAGTTAGTTAATTAGCTAGTAGTTAGTAATTTAGTTAGTTAGTTAGATAGTTAGTTAATTAGTTAGTTAGTTAGTTAATTAGTTAGTTATTTAGTTAGTTACTTAGTTAGTTAGCTAGTACTTAGTAAGTTAGTGAGTTAGTTAGTTAATCAATATGTATGTATCAAGGTAGTTAGTCAGTTAGTTAGATAGTTAATTAGTTAGTTAGTTAATTAGTTAGTTAGTTAGTTATCTAGTAGTTAGTTTGTTAGTTAGTTAGGTCATCAGTTAGTTATTTAGTTAGTTAATTAGTTAGTTAGTCAGCTAGTAGTTTGCTGGTTAGTTATTTAGTAAGTTAGTTAGTTAGTTGGTGGATATGTAGGAAGGAAGTTAGTTAGTTAGTTAGTTAGTTAATAGGTATTTAAGAAGACAGTCTGTTAGTAAATTAGTTACTTAGTTAGTGGGAAGGTAGTTAGTTAGTTAGTTAGTGGGTATGTAGGAAGGTAGTTCGTTAGCTAGTTAGTTAGTTAGTTAGTTCGTTAATAGGTATATAGGAAGATTGTTATTTAGTTAATTTGTTAATTAATTAATTAGTTAGTTGGTTAGTTATTTAGAGATTTAGTTAGTTAGTTAGTTAGTTAGTTAGTTAGAAAGGTAGTCAGTTAGTTAGCTAATATGTATGTAAGAAGGTAGTTAGTTAGTAAGTTAGTTAGTTATCTTGTTAATTAGTTAGCAAGTAGTTTGTTAGTTTGTTAGTTAGTTAATTTGTTAGTTATTTAGTTAGTTAGTTATTTAGTTAGTTAACTAGTAGTTAGTTAGTTAATTAGTTAATTAAATAGTTTGTTAATTAGTTAGTTAATTAGTTAGTTCGTAAGTTAGTTAGTTAGTGGGTTTGTACGAAGGTAGCTAGTTAGTTAGTTAATTTGTCAGTTAGTTAGTTAATTAGTTAGTTAGTTAGTTAGTTCATTAGTTAGTTATTTATTTATTTAGTTAGTTAGTTAGTTAAATAACTAGTAGTTATTTAGTTAGTTATTTATTTATTTAGTTAGTTACTTAGTTAGTGGGTATGTAGGAAGGTAGCTAGTAAGTCAGTGAGTTAGTTAGTTAGTTAATATGTATGTAGGAAGATAGTTACTTAATTAGTTAGTTAGTTATCTAGTAGTTAGTTAGTTAGTTAGTTATTTATTCAATTATCTAGTTGTTAGTTAGTTAGTAAGTTAGTTAGTTAGTTAGTTAGTTAGTTAGTTAGCAAGTTAGTTAGTTAGTAATTTAGTTAATTAGTTAGTTAGTTAGTCAGTTAATTAGTTAATAGGTATTTAAGATGATAGTTAGTCAAATTGTTAGTTAGTTAGTTAGTTAGTTAGTTAGTTAGTTTTTTATTTAGTCAGTTAGTTAGTTAAATAACTTGTAGTTATTTAGTTAGTTATTTATTTATTTAGTTAGTTACTTAGTTAGTGGGTATGCAGGAAGGTAGTTAGTAAGTTAGTTAGTTAGTTAGTTAGTTAGTTAATATGTATGTAGGAAGATAGTTAGTTAATTAGGTAGGTAGTTATCTAGTAGTTAGTTAGTTAGTTAGTTATTTATTCAGTTATTTAGTAGTTAGTTAGTTAGTTAGTTAGTTAGTTAGTTAGTTAGTAAGTTAGTTAGTTAATTAGTAAATAGGTAATTAAGATGATAGTTAGTTAGTAAATTAGTTAGTTATTATGTTAGTTATCTAGTAATTAGTTAGTTAGTTATTTTGTCAGCTAGCTAGTGGTTAGTTAGTTAGTTAGTCATTTAGTTAGTTAGTTAGTTAGTTAGTTATCTAGTAGTTAGTTAGTTAACTAGTTAGTTATTTAGTTAGTTAGTTAGTTAGTTAGTTATCTAGTAGTTAGTTAGTTAGCTAGTTAGTTATTTAGTAAGTTATATAGTTAGTTAGTTAGTTAATGGGATGGTAGTTAGTTAGTTAGTTAGGGGTATGTAAGAAGGTAGTTAGTTAGTTAGTTAGTTAGTTAGTTAGTTTATAGGTATGTAGGAAGATAGTTATTTAGTTAGTTTGTTAATTAGTTCATTTGTTTGTTAATTATTTACTTATTTACTTATTTAGTTAGTTAGTTAGTTAGTTATTTATTCAGTTAGCTAGTAGTAAGTTAGTTAGTTAGTTAGTTAGTTAATTAGTTGGAAAGTTAGTTAGAAAGTTAGTTAGTTAGTTAGTTAGTTAGTCAATATGTATGTAAGTAGGTAGGTAGGTAGTTATTTAGTTAGTTAGTTAGTTAGTTAGTTCGTTAGTTATCAAGTAGTTGCTTAGTTAGTTAGTTAGTTAGTCAACAATATAGTTATTTAGTTAGTTAGTTTGCTTGCTAGTAGTTAGCTAGTAATTTATTTAGGTAGGTAGTTTGTTAGTGGGTATGCAGGAAGGTAGTTAGGTAGGTAGGTAGTTGGTTAGTTAGTTAGTTAGTTAATAATATGTTGGAAGATAGTTAGTTAATAATATGTTAGTTTGTAAGTTAATAATATTTAGATAGATATCTTGTAGTTAGTTACTTAGTTTGTTTGTTATTTTTTAGTTAGTTATTTAGTTAGTTAGCTAGTAGTTCGTTAGTTAGTTAGTTAGTTATTTAGTTAGCTAGTTAACTAGTTAGTTATTTAGTAAGTTAGTTAGTTAATAAGTACGTAGGATGATAGTCAGTAAATTAGTTAGTTATCTAGGAGTTAGTTAGTTAGTTAGTTATTTAGATATTTATCTAGTAGTTAGTTAATTAGTTAGTTAGTTAGTTAGTTAGTTAGTTAATTAATTAGTTAGTTAGGTAGTTAGTTTGTTAGTTAGTATGTACGTAAGAAGGCAGTTAGTAAGTTAGTCAGTTAGTTAGTTTGATAGTTAGTTAATTAGTTAGTTAGTTATTAGTTAGTTAGTCGGTATGTAGGATGGCAGTTTGTTCGTTTGTTAGTTAGTCAATTAGTTAGTTAGTTAGTTAGTTAATAGGTATATATGAAGACAGTTAGTTAGTTAGTTAGTTAGATAGACACTAGTTAATATGTATGTATGAAGACAATTAGTTAGTTAGTTAGTTAGTTAATTAGTTAGTAAGTTGGATACTAGTTAATTAGTTAGTTAGTTTGTGTATTTAAGAAGGTAGTTAGTTAGTTAGTTTGTTAATTGGTCAGTTAGTTAGTTAGCTAGTAGTAAGTTAGTTAGTTAGTTAATTAGTTAGTTAGTCAGTAAACTAGTTAGTTAGTAAGCCAGTAGTTAGTAAGTTAGTTAACTAGTTAGTTATTTAGTTAGTTAGTTAACTAGTGTGTTTGTATGAAGATAGTTAGTTAATTAGTTAGTTAATATGTATATATTAAGATAGTTAGTTAGTAAGTTAGTTAATTAGTTGATTAGTTAGTTAGTTAGTTAGCTAGTAGTTAGTTAGTAAGTTAGTTAGTTTATTAGTTAGTTACTTACTTAATTAGTTCGTGGGTATGTAGGAAGGTAATTAATTAGTTAGTTAGTTAGTTAGCTAGTCAATTTGTTAGCTAGTAGTTACTTAGTTAGTTAGTTAGTTAATAGGTATGTAGGAAGTTAGTTATTTAGTTAGTTAGTTAGTTAGTTAGTTAGTTACTTTGTTAGTCAGTAAGGTAGTTGGTAGGTATGTAGGAAGATAGTTAGTTAGTTACTTAGTTAGTTAGTTAGTTAGTTATTTAGTTAGTATGTTCGTTAGTTAGTGGGTATGTAGGAAGGTAGCTAGCTAGTTAGTTAGTTAGTTAGTTAGTTAATTTGCTAGTAGTTAGTTAGTTAGTTTGTTTGTTAATTAATAAATTAGTTAGTTAATTAGTTAGTTAATATGTATGTTAGAAGGTAGTTAGTTGGTTAGTTAGTTGTTTAGATAGTTACTAAGTGTATGTAGGAAGATAGTTATTTAGTTAGTTTGTTAATTAGTTAATTAGTTAGTTAGTTCGTTATTTAGTTATTTGGTTAGTTAGTTAGTTAGTTAGTTTGTTAGTTAGAAAGGTAGTTAGTTTGTTAGTTAGTAGGTATGTATGAAGGTAGTTAGTTAGTAAGTTAGTTAGTTAACTAGTTAGTTAGTTAGCTAGTAGTCAGTTAGTAAGTTAGTTAGTTAGTCAATTAGTTAATTAGTTAGTTAGTTAGTCAGTTAGTTAGTTAGTTAACTAGTAGTTAGTTAGTCAATTAGTTAATTAATTGATAGTTAATTAGTAAGTTAGTAAGTTAGTTAGTTAGTTGGTATGTACGAAGGTAGCTAGTTAGTTAGCAAATTTGTTAGTTAGTTAGTACGTAGGAAGGTAGTTAGTAAGTTAGTTAGTTAGTTAGTTAGTTAATATGTATGTAGGAGGATATTTAGTTAGTTAATTAGTTAGTTATTTAGTTAGTTATCTAGTAGTTAGTTAGTTAGTTAGTTAGTTAGTTAGTTAGTTAGTTATTTATTCAGTTAGCTAGTAGTAAGTTAGTTAGTTAGTAGTAAGTTAGTTAGTTAGTTAGTTAGTTAGTTAGTTAGTTTGTTGGTTAGTTAGTTAGTCAATATGTATGTAAGAAGGTAGGTAGGTAGTTAGTTAATCAGTTAAATAGTTAGTTAGTTTGCTAGTTAGTTAGTTAGTTAGTTAGTTAGTTAGTTAGTTATCAAGTAGTTGGTTAGTTAGTTAGTTATTTAGTTAACTAGTTAGTTATTTAGTTAGTTAGTTCATCAATATGTATGTATCAAGGTAATTAGTCAGTTAGTTAGATAGTTAATTTGTTAGTTAGTTAATTAGTTAGTTAGTTAGTTATCTAGTAGTTAGTTAGTTAATCAGTTAGGTCATCACTTAGTTATTTAGTTAGTCAATTAGTTTGTTAGTTAGCTAGTAGTTTGCTGGTTAGTTATTTAGTTAGTTAGTTAGTTGGTGGATATGTAGGAAGGAAGTTAGTTAGTTAGTTAGTTAGTTAGTTAATAGGTATTTAAGAAGACAGTCAGTTTGTAAATTAGTTACTTAGTTAGTGGGAAGGTAGTTAGTTAGTTAGTTAGTTAGTGGGTATGTAGGAAGGTAGTTCGTTAGCTAGTTAGTTAGTTAGTTCGTTAATAGGTATGTAGGAACATTGTTATTTAGTTAATTTGTTAATGAATTAATTAGGACCATTAATCATTTTATTTTGATATTTTGTTATATTGGAGAGCTTCGGTGGATCGAGAACGCGCGTTGAATCTCGCAAAGACGGAACAAAAGACTTGAGGCGATTTTGAGACTGCTCAGCTTGAGGCGATCTTGAGGCGATCTTGAGACGATCTTGAGACTGCTCAGCTTCCCGCCAAATTCTGGCGATCGTAGTGTACGATTGAAAGATTCAAGGCTTTTTACCGGCGATAGTGCATCTGAGAAGAGATAGATTGAAGCTTTCTTGATTTCTTGATTAAATTTCTCAAAGTAAATCTCGCGATTTTCAATCTTAGGGCGGGAAAAGAGTATCAGGCCTTCTTGAAAGGCTAAGCTGTTCAGCGCCCTAGGAATTGATATCATTCCAAATTCAAAAACTGGAGAAATCATATAAAGAAATGCTCATATCAAATGAAAGTAAGAAAGATGAAGGAGGAGAATAGATCACTGTGAGAAGATCTAAAAATCATACCAAATCGGAAATCAAGAATGTGAAGAAATGCTATCGATGTTTTGCAACTGATCATCTCAAATACGAATGCAGAGAGCCGATGCGATGCGCTAAATTCTTCAAAAATGGTCACATAGCAAAATTTTGCAAAAATGGCAAAGAAAACAAAAATCTCAAACCTAGATCATATTACAGACCAAATGAATTCAAAGTTTTCCTGGATCAATAAGATCTAAAAGATACAAATTGCAAATTGCAAGGAGTGATCCAAAAAGAAGTGATTGTCACCATGAAAAACCTGCCGGAGAAACAGGAGAATGAAAAGTGCGTTAGAGAGCTTACTCGAAGCTTTGGAACAGTTAAAGAGTTGAGAAGAATAAGTAAAGGAAATGCAGTAATGGTGATGATGATAGATAATATTGAAGAAGTGCCCTTGTACCTGAAGTTAAGAGATGGTAAAAGATCCAGTTTGGTGCAAATTTACCTAGCAGTACCTGAGGAAAAAGGAATAGAGGAAAAAAAGCATTGGGTAAAAAAGAAAGTAGAGATACCAAAGGACCAAAGTGAAAAAGAAGGAGAAGAAGCCTCGAAAATGGAAGAAGAAGATTCAGTCCTCAGAAAGAAAATTAGGGATGAATTAAAAAAAATGGAGAAGGAGAAATCAAGAATAATGGCAAGTCACTTGGCAGAGAGGGATAGTGAAGAAATTCTCAATGAGAACTCTCTAACAAAATATGATGAGGAATTGAATCAGTACCAGCACAGAGAAGAGAAAGTAGAGGCAGTTAAAAATGCACTGGAGAGCAGCAGTTATGTCGAAACTGGAGGAAGGAGCTTTCTGAGAGAACCTGTAACCCTAAACTGGGAGAAAATAAAAAAATATGAAGATATAAGAAAAAATCAAGAGGGAGATAGCAGTGAAGAGGAAGATCACTATAACAAGGAAAATTTCTGTAATGAAATAGTGGCTTACCTTGAGCAGGAGGAAGATCATGTGGATGATCAGGAAAATGAAGAAGAAGAGCACATAGAAGATGAATATGAGTGGATGGAGAAGATCCTGAAAAAGAATAAATACAATGAAGAAGGGGTGTTATGCATATGTGATAAACAAGAGAAAGAAGAAACCCTAAACATAGAAGATATGAGGATAATAGTGAAAAGAAATGAGAATCAAATGGAGGATGAGAACAGACCTATTAGTATGGTGCCAGTTAGACTGCTCAGAAGAAGCGACAGACTGAAGATAAAGCAAACAGATGATTATGCATCAGCCACCAGTAAAGCAAAAGCTGTGCAATACAAAGGGGAAATCTATGCTGAAAAAAAGAAACAAAAGATGAGTAGTAGAGAAAATGGAGGGGTAAATTGCAAAGATGGAAAAGATAAAGAGAAGTGCTTAGCTATCGAAGATGTTTGCAAAATTCTGCAGTCAATTGGTATAGTATTGAACAAGGAGTCTCACGAGAATCTCCTGGGCCTGGCATCGAGTACCTGAAGAATAAAAGAAGGAGGTAAAGAAAAAGAAATTAATGAATACATCAAAAAAAATAAAAATTCTAAGTTGGAATATAAGGGGCTTCAATGCAAAAGAAAAAAGAGAAAAAGTTAAGAGATTTATTATGGAGAAAAAACCACAACTCTTTGGATTACAGGAGTCAAAATTAAAGGAAATTACAGGCGAATTATTCAAGGAGATAGGGGGAAAAGGTGGAGTGAATACGAAGCGGTAGAATCAAAGGGAGCTTCTGGTGGGATCATAACTTCATGGGATGAAGAATATTTCAAACTGGATTCTAGGGTTTTGGACACTAAGAATAATCTAACTGTGATCCTAAAATGCAAGTGGGATGGTGAGGAAATTATGGTCTCAAATGTTTATGGCCCACAAAAGCTAGAAGAGAAAAAAGAATGTCTAATGGAGTTAGGAGGAGTGAGGAAGAATAGAGAGAAATTCCCATGGATTATTTTTGGGGATTTCAATATGGTGTTGAAAAAGGAGGAGAGAAAAGCAAATTCACATAAAGACTGGAGAGACATGATGATTTTCAGGGATTTTGTGAATACATTTGAGTTAATGGATGTAAGTCTTAAAGGAAGAACATATACATGGTCTAGCACAGGAGCTAGAGCAAGACTAGACAGATTTTTGCACTCTGACAAGTGGGGGAAATTATTTCCAAATATCACTCAAAATGCTCATTTTAGTGATATATCAGATCATTGCCCCTTGATGTTAGAAATGTCAACCTCATTCCCTAAATTTAATGGGTTTAGGTTTGAAAATCATTGGTTAAAGAATAAAGAAGCTTGGAATTTGATAGAAGATCATTTAAAAGGAAGGAGAGCACATACAATTGAGGAATTCCATCAAAAACTGGTGAAGTTGGGAAAGAGACTCAAAGTGTGGGATAAGGAGAATCAGCATAAAGAAAAAATGATGAAAAATAATTGTGAAAAAATTCTCAAGGATCTGGAGAAGAAAGAAGATGAAAAAGACTTGTCAGAGTTAGAACTATGGATTAGGAGAAAGGTTAAGGAGAAACAAATGGAATTTATTGAGAAAGAGGAAACTGTATGGAAGCAGAGGTCAAAACTAAGATGGGCAAGAGAAGGAGATAAAAATACTAGGTATTTTAAAAGATATGCATCCATTAGGAAAGCAAAATCTCTAATTTCATCATTAAAAGATGAAAAAGGGGAATATAATGATCATAAAACCAAAGCAGAAATGCTGTTTGGTTTTTCCAAGAATTTAATAGGCAAGAAAGGAGAAAAAATTAACACAAAGGAGATAATGGATTTAAAAAGAATCTTTGAACAAGATAAAGTTGATCTCTCAGGAATGGAGGGAAAATTCAAAATGGAAGAAATTGAAGAGGTAATAAGGAACTGGAAAGCCAATAAAGCACCAGGTCCTGATGGATTCACTGGTGAGTTTTATAAAGCCTTTATGCCTTACATTAAGGAAGATTTGTTGGAAATTTTTAATAGTGAAGAAATACTTAAGGGGCTTGGTTATTTTGAAGCTTCTTACTTGACTCTAATACCAAAGAAAGATGGAGCAAATGAGCCTAAGGATTTCAGGCCCATATCTTTGATTTCTAGTGTGCAAAAAATTTACTCAAAGGTGCTGGCAAACAGGCTAAAGCTAAAAATAGGGGAGTTAATTCAAACAAATCAATCTGGGTTTATAGAAGGAAGAGAATTAAGCGATTGCTTTATATATGCAAGAGAAGTTTTGCATAAAGCGCATGTGACTAAATCGCCATTATTGGTATTTAAAGCTGACATTAGAAAAGCTTTTGATTTAGTCTCTTGGGATTTCTTACTGGAGGTGTTAGAGGCAAGGGGCTTTAGTAATTACTGGATTGAAAGAATAAAAAAGTGTGTACTTAAAGGAAGTACAAAGATCTTGCTTAATGGTGTACCGGGTAAATCTATTCACCTAAATAGAGGAGTGAGACAAGGAGATCCCTTGTCTCCTCATCTCTTTATCTTAGTGATAGACACTCTCGCAAGAATTGTTGAGAAAATGAGTAAGGAAGGAATTCTGGAGAAACCATTAGAGAAGATTTACTTGTCGCTGCACTATGCAGATGATTCTCTCTACTTGGTTAAACCAGAATTGGAGCAAGTAAGGAGACTTAAAGGAATTCTGAACATGTTTGGAAAAGTTGCAGGATTGGATATCAATTATGAGAAATCTGAGATTGTGGTAGTAGGAGAGATTAAAGAGGATATTAAGGAAATATCCAAGGAGTTAGGATGTCCTATAGGCAAGTTACCGTTTACTTACTTAGGGTTACCTCTCCACTTCAAGAAACCCAATAGAGAGTACTACATGACCCTAATTGAAAAATTGAAGAAGAAATTGAGTAGTTGGAAAGGTGCAATGCTGACAATAGGAGGAAGATTGACGCTCATAAATTCAATTCTGTCAACAATACCAGTATTTTATCTGTCAGTGTTTAAAATGCCAAAATGGGTCATTGAAGAAATGGATAAAATTAGAAAGAATTTTCTATGGAAAGGGCTAAAAGAGAAAGGTTATAACCTGGTTAAGTGGAAGAAAGTAATAAAGCCTAAAAGCAAGGGAGGATTAGGCATAATTGATTTAGAAAAATTCAACAAGGCCCTCATGATGAAGTGGGCATGGAAATATTTTCAAAATCAAGGGAGAGAGGACCCAAATTGGACAGAATTGGTGAGTAATTTGAAAGGAGAAAATTTGGAGCATAAAAATAAATTGGACTCCTATTTCTGGAAAAATGTAAAGAGTTTAATGGAGGATTTTTATGCAAATGTGAGTTTTGAAGTGAAAAAAGGAGATTGTGTGAACTTTTGGCATGGCCAGTGGAACAAACAAGGGATCCTCGCGATCTCGCATGCCTGTCTGAGAAGTTTTGCGGAAAAGAAAGATGGAACCCTGAGAGAGATCATGTTGGGAGAGGGAGAGATTGAGAAGAGGCTGCATTTGAGACAAGAATTATCTATTAAAGCCTCTAATCAGCTAAGGGAGCTAAAAGAAATATTAAGAACAGTGAAGTTAAATGAACAAGAAAGAGATGAGATATACTGGAAAGGAGAATATGTGAAGAAATTCACAGTAAAAAGCTGTTATCAACAGCTAATTGAGAAAGAGGAGGAAGATTTCGAAGAAAAATTGGCAAAAATATGGAAATTAAAATACCAGTAAAGTTACAAATTTTCCTATGGTTAAGTGTGCAAAATGCGATCTTAACAGTAGATAACTTACAGAGAAGAGGGTGGTACCTGATAAATCGATGCATCATGTGTGGCGTTGAAGAAGAATCGATCGCCCACTTATTGCAAGGAGGATGCAGGAAAGTCTCCGAGATTTGGGGGGAACTGAGAAGCCGGCAAACTGAAATGGAGGAGGCAGAGGACATAAGTGAAGCCTGGAATGTATGTTTTGACGACAAGGCAAAGAAGAATACCAAGCAAGAGGCGGCTTTCTTCCTACACGCGATCTGGAAAGATAGATGCAGAAGGACTTTCGATGGCGGTGGTAAGAGGAACCAACAACTAGTTGGAGAGATTAGCGATGAGCAAGCAATACATGAGCTCGCTCTGAGGTGGGGGAGAAGAGGGAAGGGGGAGAAGTAAGAGGGATTGAAGGAGGCGGTGAGAGAGATGGAGCATGAGAAGAAGACTCTGGATTAGAGCGACATAACCTAGAAGGAAAAATATAAAGAATGGTAAGGAAAAGAATACATGGGCCAAGAAATAGAAATGGGCTGTTATTTTTTCACAGTTCCTTTTTTTTCATATTGTTTAGTGTGATGAAGGGTAAAAATGTAAATTGTAATAGGATAGAAAGTTATACGGTAAAGCTAGGGCCACACCCAGTATCCCTTCCATTTTCACTCCCATCTTACATATGGGTCCTACACTAGACACATACATATATTTTATTCTTTTTTATCTCTAAACAAATTTATACCCTTCAACCCGTTAACCCGCTATTGGGAAAATAGAACTCAATCGTCTATTGTCTCTTTCCCTCCCAAATCGGAGTAACTGTAGCCAAAACGAAAATTCTCACGACTCCTCTCATCCCCACGCCATCCTCCAATTCTCTATCCGCCTCGTCAACGATAATCTTTGCAGCTAAATTCCTGCCGCAGAGTGAAGATGCAGGCACAAACCCTCGTTTTTGCCTATCCAGTAGGTTCTTGAGACATATTACCATTGTAGTTTGATTTCTCCTTTTCTTTGCCCAAAATCCAACCATACGACAGCAAGTGCCCTCAATTTCTTCAGGCGCTGCTCACTGCACATTATTTCCTCTCTAATTTTTCTACTTAGTACTAGCACAAATGGAGGTAGACACTAATATATTCTCCTCGACCTCGATTCCTATCGATGCGAAAAATCTTTGTCCTCCTGAAAAGTCAGCGGAATTTACATATTCAATGCTTCATTACATAAATTAATAAAAAATAAAATTGCATACATAACATTTTAATTTTTGTAATTTACAGTGAAGTGTCCAATTTGGGAGTAGACACTGAAGATGAGTGTTTTGTGGATGGTCAGAATGAGAAAATAAGCAGTAATGAAATTATTGTTGAAGAACCGAAAGTGAATATGGTGTTTAATACAATTGAAGAGGCGTTTATTTACTATGTCAAATACGCTCAAGATAACGGTTTTGCCGCGGCAAGAAAATCTAGTAAAAAGGTGAAAGGAGAAATTAGTTATGCATCCTTTGAATGTAATCGCGGGGGAAAGGCAAAGGGAAAAACAAGTAATCCTCTTAAACCGCATCCGCAAACAAAGATATTTTGCCCGGCTCATATCAATCTTGCTCGAAACGTGAATGGAAGTTGGAGGATAACTTTTGCTAAATTGGAACATAATCATCAATGTAGTCCACGAAAGGCTACATTTTTCAAGAGCAATAGATTCTTAAGTGATCATGTTAAAAGACAACTATTAATGAATGATAAAGCCGGGATTAAATTACACAAAACTTACGAGTCCCTTCAAATCCAAGCAGGGGGGCGTGAAAACCTTTCGTTTAATCAAAAGGATTGTCGTAACTTCGTAGATAATGTGCGCCGTTTACAACTTAAGGAAGGAGATGCCCATGCAATGCATAATTATTTTATGAAAATGCACAAGGATAATTCTGACTTTTTTTTTGAAATGGAGATGAATGAGGATAATCAATTGAAAAATGTGTTTTGGGCGGACGCAAGGAGTAGGGCGGCATGTAAAGAGTTTGGTGATGTTATCGCATTCGATACAACATATCTAACGAATAGATATCATATGCCTTTTGCTCCATTTGTTGGAGTTAATCATCATGGCCATACAATTTTGTTGGGTTGTGGACTCATCTCTAACGAAGATACAAATTCATTCGTATGGTTGTTTAGAACATGGAAGGCATGTATGGGAAATCGTGATCCGCTGGCAATTATTACGGATCAATGTATGGCCATGAAAAGTGCCATAGAACAAGTATTTCCCACGTCCCGACACCGATGGTGTATATGGCATATTATGAAGAAAGTGCCAGAAAAATTTGCAAGAACGCAACATTTTGATTCTATTGCGAGTTCTTTGCAAGGTATAGTTTATGGTTCATTAACAATCGAACAATTTGAGATTAGTTGGGAAGCATTCATTAACGAATATAATTTGCAAGAGAAAGAATGGTTAAATGGGTTGTACAAAGAGAAAGAGCGTTGGGTGCCGGTCTTTTTAAGGGATATATTTTGGGCGGGTATGCAATCCACGCAAAGGAGTGAGAGTATCAATAGTTATTTTGATGGTTATATCCATAAACATACCACATTAAAGCAATTTGTGGAACAATATGAGAATGCTTTGGGGGGAAAAGTGGCAAAAGAAAGAGAGGAAGATAAAAATTGCTTTCAATCTTTTATCCCAACAATTGCGGAACATGAGTTGGAAAAACAATTTCAAAGTGTCTATACAAATGCAAAGGCGAAAGAATTCCAAGACCAATTTGTTGCAAAACTTAATTGTGCTTTGCATATAAAAAAGGAAAGTGGTGTTAACTGTGAGTACGAGGTAGTTGACTGGATTACGTATGGAGAACAAAGAAAGAGAAAGCGTGTGTCATTTCTTGTTCATTTTAATAAAGAGACGAATGATGCGAATTGTATTTGTCGAATGTTTGAATCTAGTGGAATGGTATGTGCACACCAATTGATGGTGTGGAGTCATTTCGAGGTTCGAGCACCCGAAAAGTATATTCTGAGAAGATGGAGAAAAGATGTGCAAAGAGCACACACCATGGTTCGCATCAATTATGATAACCCTTTAGGTAAAGTTGAAGCATTTCGACAGGAGTATTTCGGCCGTATTTGTGATGAGGTCGGTGGTATGATACGAAGTTCTGAAGAGAAGTTTGCGAAGGCGGTAAAAATTATCGAATTGTTAAAAAACGAGTTTGAACAATCTTGTTCCATTGAAAATAATAGTAACGTTGTCGCCAAGTCGAGTATCCCTGCCCCTAATGAATCTTGTTCCATTGGAGAGAGTAGGATCCTAGACCCCAAAATTGTCCGTTCAAGAGGTAGACCAGAGTTTAAGAGAAAGGAAGGCATCGTCGAAAAAATTATTAGAAAGAAGAAAGAATCAACTAAGAAAAAAATAAAGGTAAATAGCGAGTATTATTTTTTTAGCGCATATTAATTAGTACTAACTAATTTTTTTCAATTACAGGATGTGAATGATAACTCAAATAATCATATATTTGGAATGGAGCAAAACATTGCAAATATAAACGTAAGATTTTATTTAAGCATTTTAGTTGCAATACTTAGTTTACATTTCATGATTTTTTAATTTCTAATTCATAGTTTGGAATCTCGAGTAACATGGAGATGCAGTATGCACTGCCAAACATGGTTCGTCACAATATGGAGCAATTTCGGAGCATGCCATTCTCTTTAACTGAATCGAATGGAAGGGTATGGGAAGGAGAACCAACAAACATCTCTAATTTGTCCAAATTTAGATTTTAACAATGAGTTCAAGGTTTAGGAGTTAAGACTTTTGATTTTTGATGCCTTGAATGTTTTGAAACAAATTAAATGTATTTTGCTTAGTGTTGAAACAAGTTGATGTATTTTGTTTAGTACTAATTAAAGAATACCAATTGAATACTTATACATAAAGCATCACATACAAAACAAACTAAACATCGCATACAATTACAAAAATTAAACATTGCATACAAAACAAACCAAAATAAACATCGCACACAAATCAAAATAAACATTGCATCAACTAAACAAAATAAACATCACATTAAACAAAATAAGCATCGCATACAAAAATAAACACCACATAACTAAATAAACAACATCCTTTCAAGCATTTCATCGAGCACCTTCTTGACATGATCCAATTTCTCACATAATCAGTCAACTTCTCACTCACTCTCAACCACCCCGAATAAACAAAATAAACATCGCATACAAAAATAAACACCACATAACTAAATAAACAACATCCTTTCAAGCATTTCGTCGAGCACCTTCTTGACATGATCCAATTTCTCACATAATCAGTCAACTTCTCACTCACTCTCAACCACCCCGAATAAACAAAATAAACATCGCATACAAAAATAAACACCACATAACTAAATAAACAACATCCTTTCAAGCATTTCATCGAGCACCTTCTTGACATGATCCAAATTGATCGAAAATTGAGCATATATCCTCTGAAATTGAAGCCTCTAATCTCTGAAATTGAAGCCTCTAATCTCTGAAATTACCAATATTTTCAAGCATATGTAAAATTACCAATATTTTCTGAAATTTGTAGAATTACCAATATTTGAGCATATGTAAAATTGATCAAAATTTGAGCATATATCCTCTGAAATTACCAATATTTTCAAAAATTCAAGCCTCTAATCTCTGAAATTGATCGAAAATTGGCAGCTCTAATGCTGAAAAAGTAGTTTCACCTCCTGAAATTGATCGAAAATTCGAGCCTCTAATCTCTGAAATTGATCGAAAATTGATTAAAACCGATAAAAACTCAAAACTGCATCTAGGGTTTCGTGAGAACTACCCGTCATGGAGAAAAGGTCGCCGCCCTTAGGAAGTAGCTCAGGCTTCATACAAAGGTTGTTTGGTTCCGTGAGACTTTTGCGTCGCAACCTAAGTTCGTCGCTGACTCGCTATCATGGAGAGGTGATTTTCTTCATCAGAGGAGAGGAGATGAGACGAAGAGGGAAGAAGAGAATTTGGGAGGGATGAAGAGTGTTTGTGGGTTGGGTTGTTAAATGAATCCGATTAGAATTAAAAAAATAAAAAATATGTGTATGTGTCTAGTGTAGGACCCATATGTAAGATGGGAGTGGAAATGGGAGGGGTATTGGGTGTGGCCCTAGCTTTACCCAAAGTTATATTCTGGTGTATAAGTACAACCTAAGCATGTAAAAACATTATTTGAGATATACACGTAACAGTTTGGAAGGGGGACAATAAAGCCCTCTCCATTCTTTTTTAAAAAAAAAAAAAAATTAATTAATTAGTTAGTTGGTTAGTTATTTAGTGATTTAGGTAGTTAGTTAGTTAGAAAGGTAGTTAGTTAGTTAGCTAATAGGTATGTATGAAGGTAGTTAGTTAGTAAGTTAGTTAGTAAGCTAGTAATTTGTTAGTTAGTTAGTTAGTTAATTAGTTAGTTATTTAGTTAGTTAGTTATTTAGTTAGTTAACAAGTAGTTAGTTAGTTAATTAGTTAGTTAATTAGTTAGTTCGTAAGTTAGTTAGTTAGTGGGTATGTACGAAGGTAGCTAGTTAGTTAGTTAATTTGTTAGTTAGTTAGTGAATTAGTTAGTTAGTTAGTTAGTTAGTTCATTAGTTAGTTAGTTATTTATTTATTTAGTTAGTTAGTTAGTTAAATAACTAGTAGTTATTTAGTTAGTTAGTTATTTATTTAGTTAGTTACTTAGTTAGTGGTTATGTAGGAAGGTAGTTAGTAAGTTAGTTAGTTAGTTAGTTAATATGTATGTAGGAAGATAGTTAGTTAGTTATCTAGTAGTTAGTTAGATAGTTAGTTATTTATTCAGTTATCTAGTAGTTCGTTAGTTAGTTAGTTAGTTAGTTAGTTAGGAAGTTAGTTAGTTAGTAAGTTAGTTAATTAGTTAGTTTGTTAGTTAGTTAATTAGTTAATAGGTATTTAAGATGATAGTTAGTCAAATTGTTAGTTAGTTAATTAGTTAGTTAGTTGGTTAGTTAGTTAGTTAATTAGTTAGTTATTTATTTAGTCAGTCAGTTAGTTAAATAACTAGTAGTTATTTAGTTAGTAATTTATTTATTTAGTTAGTTACTTAGTTAGTGGGTATGCAGGAAGGTAGTTAGTAAGTTAGTTAGTTAGTTAATATGTTTGTAGGAAGATAGTTAGTTAATTAGGTAGGTAGTTATCTAGTAGTCAGTTAGTTATTTATTCAGTTATCTAGTAGTTAGTTAGTTAGTTAGTTAGTTAGTTAGTTAGTTAGTTAGTTAGTTAGTTAGTTAATTAGTTAATAGATATTTCAGATGATAGTTAGTTGGTAAATTAGTTAGTTATCATGTTAGTTATCTAGTAATTAGTTAGTTAGTTATTTTGTCAGCTAGTTAGTAGTTAGTTAGTTAGTTAGTCATTTAGTTAGTTAGTTAGTTAGTTAGTAATCTAGTAGTTAGTTAGTTAGTTATTTAGTTAGTTAACTAGTTAGTTATTTAGTTAGTTAGTTTGTTAGTTATCTAGTAGTTAGTTAGTTAGCAAGTTAGTTATTTAGTAAGTTAGATAGTTAGTTAGTAAGTTAGTGCGATGGTAGTTAGTTAGTTAGTTAGGGGTATGTAGGAAGGTAGTTAATTAGTTAGTTAGTTAGTTAGTTAATTAGTTATCTTGTTAGTTAGTTAAGAATTATTTATTTAGTTAGTTAGTTATTTAAATAGCTAGTAGTTATTTATTTAGTTAGTCAGTTACTTAGTTAGTGGGTATGTTGGAAGGTAGTTAGTAAGTTAGTTAGTTACTTAGTTAATAGGTATGTAGGACGATAGTTAGTTAGTTAATTTGTTAGTTATTTTGATAGATGTCTTGTAGTTAGTTAATTAGTTAATTAGTTATTAGTTAGTCAGTTATTTAGTTAGTTAGCCAGTAGTTAGTAAGTTAGTTAGTTATTTAGTTAGTTAGTTAGTTGGTACGTAGTTTGTTAGTTAGTTAGTGGGTATGAAGGAAGGAAGTTATTTAGTTAGTTAGTTAATATGTGTATGTTGGAAGATAGTTATTTAGTTGTTTAGTTAGTTTGTTAATTAGTTAATTAGTTAGTTATTTAGTTATTTAGTTAGTTAGTTAGATTGTTTGTTAGTCAGTTAGTTAGAAAGGTAGTTAGTTTGTTAGTTAATAGGTATATATGAAGATAGTTAGTTAGTAAGTTAGTTAGTTAACTAGTTTGTAAGTTAGCCAGTAGTCTGTTAGTTAGTTAATTATTTAGTTAGTTAGTTAGTTAGTTGGTGGGTATGTAGGATGGTAGTTAGTTAGTTAGTTAGATAATATGTATTTAAGAAGATAGTTAGTTAGTAAATTAGTTAGTTATTATGTTAGTTATCTAGTAGTTAGTTAGTTAGTTATTTTGTCAGCTAGCTAGTAGTGAGTTAGTTAGTTAGTAGTTAGTTAATTAGTTATTTAGTTAACTATTTAGTTATTTAGTTAGCTAGTTTGTTAGTTGTCTAGTAGTTAGTTAGTTAGCTAGTTAGTTAATTAGTTAGTTTGATAGTTAGTTAGTAAGTTAGTGGGAAGGTAGTTTATTATTTAGTTAGTGGGTATGTAGGAAGGTAGTTAGTTAGTTAGTTAGTTAGTTAGTTAATATGTGTATGTCGGAAGATAGTTATTTAGTTAGTTTGTTAATTAGTTAATTAGTTAGTTATTTAGTTATTTAGTTAGTCAGTTAGATAGTTTGTTAGGTAGTTTGTTAGAAAGGTAGTTAGCTTGTTAGTTAATAGGTATGTATGAAGATAATTAGTTAGTAAGTTAGTTAGTTAACTAGTTTGTTAGTTAGCCAGTAGTTAGTTAGTTAGTTAGTTAGTTAGTTAGTTAATTAGTTAGTTAGTTAGTTAACTAGTAGTTAGTTAGTTATTTAGTTCATTAATTAGTTAGTTAAATAGTTAGTTAGTAAGTTAGTTAGTTAGTGGGTATGTACGAAGGTAGCTAGTCAGTTAGTTAATTTGTTAGTTAATTAGTTGATTAGTTAGTTAGTTAGTTAATTAGTTAGTTAATTAGTTAGTTAATTCTTTAGTTTGTTAGTTAGTTAAATAGCTTGTAGTTATTTAGTTAGTTATTTATTTAATTAGTTAGTTACTTTGTTAATTGGTATGTTGGATGATAGTTAGTTAGTGAATTAGTTAGTTATTTAGTTAGTTATCTAGTAGTTAGTTAGTTAGTTTATTAGTTAGTTAATGAATTAGTTAGTTAGTAAGTTAGTTAGTTATTTAGTAGTTAGTTTGTTAGTTAGGTCATAAGTTAGTTATTTAGTTAGTTAGTTAGTTATCTAGTAGTTGGCTGGTTAGTTATTTATTTAGTTAGTTAGTTAGTTAGTTGGTGGGTATGTGGGAATGGAGTTAGTTAGTTAGTTAATATGTATTTAAGGAGATAGTTAGTTAGTAAATTAGTTCGTTATTATGTTAGTTATCTATTAATTAGTTAGTTAGTGATTTTGTCAGCTAGCTAGTAGTTATTTTGTTAGTTAGTTATTTAGTTAGTTAGTTAGTTAGTTAGTTATCTAGTAGTTAGTTAGTTAGTTATTTAGATAGTTAACTAGTTAGTTATTTAGTTAGTTGGTTTGTTAGTTATCTAGTAGTTTGTTAGTTAGCTAGTTAGTAATTTAGTAAGATAGATAGTTAGTTAGTTAATTAGCAGTAAGGTAGTTGGTTAGTTAGTTAGTGGGTATGTAGGAAGGACGTAGTTAGTAAGTTAGTTAGTTAGTTAGTTAATAGGTATGTACGAAGATAGTTATTTAGTTATTTGTTAGTTAGTTAGTTAGTTAGTTAGTTAATAGGTATGTATGAAGGTAGTTAGTTAGTAAGTTAGTTAGTTAACTGGTTAGTTAGTTAGATGGTAGTTAGTTTGTTAGTTAGTTAATTAGTGAGTTAGTTAGTTAGTTAGTTAGTTACTTAACTAGTAGTTAGTTAGATAATTAGTTAATTAATTAGTTAGCTAGTTAGTTAGTTAGTAAGTTAGTTAGTTAGTGGGTATGTACAAAGGTAGCTACTTAGTTAATTAGTTAGTTAGTTAGTTAATTAGTTAGTTAGTTAGTTAAATAGCTAGTATTTATTTAGTTATTTATTTATTTATTTATATAGGTAGTTTGTTAATATGTATGTAGAAAGATAATTAGTTAGTCATTTAGTTTGTTATCAAGTAGTTAGTTAGTTAGTTATTTATTCAGTTAGCTAGTAGTCAGTTAGTTAGTTAGTAAGTCAGTAAGTTAGTTAGTTAGTCAGTTAATTAGTTAGTTGGTTAGTTAGTTAGCCAATATGTATGTAAGAAGGTAGGTATGTAGTTAGTTAGTAAGTTAAATAGTTAGTTAGTTAGTTAGTTAGTTAGTTAGTTAGTTAGTTATCAAGTAGTTGGTTAGTTAGTTAGTTAGTTAACTAGTTAGTTATTTAGTTAGTTAGTTTGTTAGCTAGTAGTCAGCTAGTAATTTATTTAGTTAGCTAGTTAGTTGGTGGGTATGCAGAATGCAGTTAGTTAGTTTGTTAATTAGTTAGTTAGTTAATAAGTATGTAGGAAGATAGTTAGTTAGTTAGTTAATTTGTTAGTTAGTTAGTTAATTAGTTAGTTAGTTAATTAGTTAATTAGTTAGTTAATTCTTTAGTTAGTTAGTTAGTTAAATACCTAGTAGTTATTTAGTTAGTTATTTATTTATTTAGTTAGTTAATTTGTTAGTGGGTATGTAGGTAGGTAGTTAGTAAGTAAGTTAGTTAGTTATTTAGTTATATAATATCTATGTAGGAAGATAGTTAGTTATTTAGTTAGTTATCTAGTAGTTAGTTAGTTAGTTAGTTATTTAGTTATTCAGTTAGCAAGTAGTTAGTTAGTTAGTTAGTTGGAAAGTTAGATAATAAGTTAGTTAGTTAGTTAGTTAGGGTATGTAAGAAGGTAGCTAGCTAGTTCGTTAGTTAGTTAGTTAATTGGTCAATTAGTTAGTTAGCTAGTAGTAAGTTAGTTAGTTACTTAAATAGTTAGTTAGTGAGTTAACTAGTTAACTAGTTAGTTATTTTGTTAGTTTATTAGTTAGTTAGTTAACCAATAGTTAGTTAGTTAGTTAACTAGTTAGTTATTTAGTTAATTAGTTCGTTAGTTAGCCAGTTAGTTAGTTAGTTTGTTTGTATGAAGGTAGTTAGTTAATTAGTTAGGTATGTAGTTAATTAGTTGGTTCCTTTGTTAATTTGTTAGATAGTTAATAGGTATGTAGGAAGATAGTTAGTTACTTAGTTTGTTAGTTACTTAGTTAGTTAGTTAGTTATTTAGTTAGTTTGTTCGTTAGTTAGTGGGTATCTGTGAAGGTAGCTAGTTAGTTAGTTAGTTAGTTAGTTAGTTATTTTGTCAGTTAATAAATTAGTTGGCTAGTTTGTTAGTTAGTTAGTTAGTTATTATGTATGTGAGAAGGTAGTTAGTTAGTTAGTTAGTTAGTTAGTTAGTTAGTTAATTAGTTAGTTAGTTAGTTAATAAGTTAGTTATTTAGTTAGTTAGTTACTTAGTTAGATAATAGTTAGTTAGTGAGTCAGCTAGTTAATCAATATATGTGTGGGAAGGTAGGTAGGTAGTTAGTTAGTTAGTTAGATAGTTAGTTATTTAATTAGTTAGTTAATTAGTCAGTTGGTTAGTTAGTTATCTAGTAGTTAGTTAGTTAGCTAGGTAATCAGTTAGTTATTTAGTTAGTTAGTTAGTTAGTTAGTTTGTTAGCTAGTAGTTAGTTGGTTATTTATTTATTTAGTCAGTTAGTTAGTTAGTTAGTTAGTTAGTTAGTTAGGTTGTGGGTATGTAGGAAGGTAGTTAGTTTGTTAGTTAGTTAGTTAGTTAATAGGTATTTAAGAAGATAGTTAGTCATTAAATAATATAGTTATTATGTTAGTTATCTTGTAATTAGTTAGTTAGTTAGTTATTTTGTCAGCTAGCTAGTAGTTAGTTATTTAGTTAGTTATCTAGTAATTAGTTAGTTAGTTAGTTATTTTGTCAGCTAGCTAGTAGTTAGTTATTTAGTTAGTTATCTAGTAGTTAGTTAGTTAGTTAGTTAACTAGTTAGTTATTCAGTTAGCAAGTTAGCTTACTAGTTAGTTACTTAGTTAGTTAGTGGATATGTAGGATGTAAGTTAGTGGGTATGTAGGAAGGTAGTTAGTTAGTTTGTTAATAGGTATGTAGGAAGGTAGTTGTTTAGTTATTTAGTTAGTTTGTTAATTAGTGGATTAGTTAGTTATTTAGTTAGTCAGTTCGTTAGTTAGTTAGTTAGTTAGTTAGATAGGTAGTTAGTTAGTTAGTTAATATGTATGTATGAAGGTAGTTCGCTAGTAAGTCAGTAAACTAGTTAGATAGTTTGCTAGTAGTTAGTTGGTTAGTTAGTCAGTTAGCTAGTTAATTAGTAATTTGTTTAGTTAGTTAGTTAGTTAGTTAGTTAGCTAGTAGTTAGTTAGTTAGTTAATTAGTTAATTAATTATAATTAGTTAGTTAGTAAGTTAGTTACTTAGTGGGATGTACGAATGTAGCTAGTTAGTTAGTTAGTTAATTAGTTATCTAGTTAGTTAGTTAAGAGTTATTTAGTTAGTTAGTAAGTTAGTTAAATAGCTAGTAGTTATTTAGTTAGTTATTTATTTAGTTAGTTAGTTACTTAGTTAGTGGGTATGTTGGAAGGCAGTTAGTAAGTTAGTTAGTTACTTAGTTAATAGGGATGTAGGAAGATAGTTAGTTAGTTAATTACGTAGTTATCTAGTTAGTTATCTAGTAGTTAGTTAGTTAGTTAGTTAGTTTGCAAGTTAGTTAATTTGTTAATATGTATGTATCAAGGTAGGTAGTTAGTTAATTAGATAGTTAGTTAATGAGTTAGTTAATTAGTTAGTTAGTTAGTTAGTTAGTTAGTTAGTTAGTTATCTAGCAGTTAGTTAGTTAGTTAGTTCATCAATTAGTTATTTAGTTAGTTAGTTAGTTAGTAGTTAGCTAGTAGTTAGCTGGTTAGTTAATTATTTAGTTAGTTAATTAGTTAGTTAGTTGGTGGGTATGTAGGAAGGTAGTTAGTTAGTTAGTTAGATAATAGGTATTTAAGAAGATAGTTAGTTAGTAAATTAGTTAGTTATTATGTTAGTTGTTTTGTCAGCTAGCTAGTAGTTAGTTAGTTAGTTAGTAGTTAGTTAGTTAGTTATTTAGTTAACTATTTAGTTATTTAGTTAGCTAGTTTGTTAGTTATCTTGTAGTTAGTTAATTAGCTAGTTAGTTATTTACTTAGTTAGATAGTTAGTTAGTTAGTTAGTGGGAAGGTAGTTTTTTAGTTAGTTAGTGGGTATGTAGGAAGGTAGTTAGTTAGTTAGTTAATTTGTGTATGTAGGAAGATAGTTATTTAGTTAGTTTATTAATTATTTAATTAGTTAGCTATTTAGTTATTTAGTTAGTTAGTTAGATAGTATGTTAGTTAGTTAGTTAGAATGGTAGTTTGTTTGTTAGTTAACAGGTATGTATGAAGATAGTTAGTTAGTAAGTTAGTTAGGTTAACTGGTTTGTTAGTTAGCCAGTAGTTTGTTAGTTAGTTAGTTAGTTAGTTAGTTAATTAGTTAGTTATTTAGTTAGTTAGTTATTTAGTTAACTAGTAGTTAGTTAGTTAATTAGTTCATTAATTAGTTAGTTAAATAGTTAGTAAGTAAGTTAGTTAGTTAGTGGGTATGTACGAAGGTAGCTAGTTAGTTAGTTAATTTGTTAGTTAATTAGTTAATTAGTTAGTTAATTAGTTAGTTAATTAGTTAGTTAATTCTTTAGTTAGTTAGTTAGTTAAATGACTTGTAGTTATTTAGTTAGTTATTTATTTAATTAGTTATTTACTTTGTTAATGGGTATGTTGGATGATAGTTAGTTAGTGAATTAGTTAGTTATTTAGTTAGTTATCTAGTAGTTAGTTAGTTAGTTAGTTAGTTAGTTAGTTAGTTTATTAGTTGGTTACTGAATTAGTTAGTTAGTTAGTTAGTTAGTTAGTTATTTAGTAGTTAGTAAGTTAGTTAGTTAGGTCATCAGTTTGTTATTTAGTTAGTTAATTAGTTAGTTAGTTATCTAGTAGTTAGCTGGTTAGTTATTTATTTAGTTAGTCAGTTAGTTAATTGGTGGGTATGTGGGAATGTAGTTAGTTAGTTAGTTAATAGGTATTTAAGGAGATAGTTAGTTAGTAAATTAGTTAGTTATTGTGTTAGTTATCTATTAATTAGTTAGTTAGTGATTTTGTCAGCTAGCTAGCTAGTAGTTAGTTAGTTAGTTATTTAGTTAGTTAGTTAGTTAGTTAGTTAGTTATCTAGTAGTTAGTTAGCTAGTTAGTTATTTAGTTAGTTAACTAGTTAGTTATTTGTTTAGTTTGTTTGTTAGTTATCTAGTAGTTAGTTAGTTAGCTAGTTAGTAATTTAGTGAGATAGATAGTTAGTTAGTTAGTTAGCAGTAAGGTAGTTAGTTAGTTAGTTAGTGGGTATGTAGGAAGGTAGTTAGTTAGTTAGTTAGTTAGTTAGTTAATTGGTATGTAGGAATATAGTTATTTGGTTATTTGTTAGTTAGTTAGTTAGTTAGTTAGTTAGTTAATAGGTATGTATGAAGATAGTTAGTTAGTAAATTAGTTAGTTAACTGGTTAGTTAGTTAGATGGTAGTTAGCTTGTTAGTTAGTTAATTAGTTAGTTAGTTAGTTAGTTAGTTACTAAACTAGTAGTTAGTTAGATAATTAGTTAATTAATTAGTTAGTTAATTAGTTAGTGAGTAAGTTAGTTAGTTAGTGGGTATGTACGAAGGTAGCTAGTTAGTTAATTAGTTAGTTAGTTAGTTAATTAGTTAGTTGTTTATTTATTTAGTAAGTTAGTTAAATAGCTAGTGTTTATTTAGTTAGTTAGTTAATATGTATGTAGGAAAATAATTAGTTAGTTAATTAGTTAGTTATTTAGTTTGTTATCAAGTAGTTAGTTAGTTAGTTAGTTAGTTAGTTAGTCATTTATTATGTTAGCTAGTAGTTAGTTAGTTAGTATGTTAGTTAGTTAGTTAGTTAATTAGTTTGTTGGTTAGTTTGTTAGTCAATATGTATGTAAGAAGGCAGGTAGGTAGTTAGTTAGTCAGCTAAATAGTTAGTTAGTTAGTTAGTTAGTTAGTAGTTGGTTAGTTAGTTAGTTAGTTAGTTCGTTAGTTAACTAGTTAGTTATTTAGTTAGTTAGTTTGTTAGCTAGTAGTTAGCTAGTAATTTATTTAGTTAGCTAGTTAGTTGGTGGGTATGCAGAATGTAGTTAGTTAGTTAGTTAGTGGGTATGTAGTTTGTTAGTTAGTTAGTTAGTTAATTAGTTAGTTAATAGGTATGTAGGAAGATAGTTATTTTGTTAGTTTGCTAATTAGTTAATTAGTTAGTTAGTTAGTTATTTAGTTATTTAGTTAGTTACTTTGTTAGT
Organism: Luzula sylvatica; assembly: GCA_946800325.1. Lineage (NCBI taxonomy): Eukaryota > Viridiplantae > Streptophyta > Magnoliopsida > Poales > Juncaceae > Luzula > Luzula sylvatica. The sequence continues at coordinate 10,962,861 of OX326957.1, read as the reverse complement.
TAGTTAGTTAGAAAGTTAGTTAGTTAGTTAGTTAATTGGGATGTATGAAGGTAGTTAGTTAGTAAGTTAGATAGTTAACTAGTTAGTTAGTTAGCTAGTAGTTAGTTAGTTAGTTAGTTAAATAGTTAGTTATTTAGTTAGTTAGTTAGTTAGTTAACTAGTAGTTAGTTAGTTAGTTAGTTAGTTAATTAGTTTGTTATTTAGTCTGCTTGTTTTTTAGTTAGCTAGTAGATAGTTAGTTAGTTAGTTAGTTAGTTAGTTAGAGCTAGTAGTTAGTTAGTTAGTTAATTGGCTAAGTTAGATAGCTAGCTAGTTGTTTGTTAGTTAGTTAGTTAGTTAATATGTGTATGTTGGAAGATAGTTATTTAGTTGTTTAGTTAGTTTGTTAATTAGTTAATTAGTTAGTTATTTAGTTATTTAGTTAGTTAGTTAGATTGTTTGTTAGTCAGTTAGTTAGAAAGGTAGTTAGTTTGTTAGTTAATAGGTATATATGAAGATAGTTAGTTAGTAAGTTAGTTAGTTAACTAGTTTGTAAGTTAGCCAGTAGTCTGTTAGTTAGTTAATTATTTAGTTAGTTAGTTAGTTAGTTGGTGGGTATGTAGGATGGTAGTTAGTTAGTTAGTTAGATAATAGGTATTTAAGAAGATAGTTAGTTAGTAAATTAGTTAGTTATTATGTTAGTTATCTAGTAGTTAGTTAGTTAGTTATTTTGTCAGCTAGCTAGTTGTGAGTTAGTTAGTTAGTAGTTAGTTAGTTAGTTATTTAGTTAACTATTTAGTTATTTAGTTAGCTAGTTTGTTAGTTGTCTAGTAGTTAGTTAGTTAGCTAGTTAGTTAATTAGTTAGTTAGATAGTTAGTTAGTTAGTTAGTGGGAAGGTAATTTGTTATTTAGTTAGTGGGTATGTAGGAAGGTAGTTAGTTAGTTAGTTAGTTAGTTAATATGTGTATGTCAGAAGATAGTTATTTAGTTAGTTTGTTAATTAGTTAGTTATTTAGTTATTTAGTTAGTTAGTTAGATAGTTTGTTAGGTAGTTTGTTAGAAAGGTAGTTAGCGTGTTAGTTAATAGGTATGTATGAAGATAGTTAGTTAGTAAGTTAGTTAGTTAACTAGTTTGTTAGTTAGCCAGTAGTTTGTTAGTTAGTTAGTTAGTTAGTTAGTTAATTAGTTAGTTATTTAGTTAGTTAGTTAGTTAGTTAACTAGTAGTTAGTTAGTTAATTAGTTTATTAATTAATTAGTTAAATAGTTAGTTAGTAAGTTAGTTAGTTAGTGGGTATGTAAGAAGGTAGCTAGTCAGTTAGTTAATTTGTTAGTTAATTAGTTGATTAGTTAGTTAGTTAGTTAATTAGTTAGTTAATTAGTTAGTTAATTCTTTAGTTTGTTAGTTAGTTAAATAGCTTGTAGTTATTTAGTTAGTTATTTATTTAATTAGTTAGTTACTTTGTTAATTGGTATGTTGGATGATAGTTAGTTAGTGAATTAGTTAGTTATTTAGTTAGTTATCTAGTAGTTAGTTAGTTAGTTTATTAGTTAGTTAATGAATTAGTTAGTTAGTAAGTTAGTTAGTTATTTAGTAGTTAGTTTGTTAGTTAGGTCATAAGTTAGTTATTTAGTTAGTTAGTTAGTTAGTTAGTTATCTAGTTGTTAGCTGGTTAGTTATTTATTTAGTTAGTTAGTTAGTTAGTTGGTGGGTATGTGGGAATGTAGTTAGTTAGTTAGTTAATAGGTATTTAAGGAGATAGTTAGTTAGTAAATTAGTTCGTTATTATGTTAGTTATCTATTAATTAGTTAGTTAGTGATTTTGTCAGCTAGCTAGTAGTTATTTTGTTAGTTAGTTATTTAGTTAGTTAGTTAGTTAGTTATCTAGTAGTTAGTTAGTTAGTTATTTAGTTAGTTAACTAGTTAGTTATTTAGTTAGTTGGTTTGTTAGTTATCTAATAGTTTGTTAGTTAGCTAGTTAGTAATTTAGTAAGATAGATAGTTAGTTAGTTAATTAGCAGTAAGGTAGTTGGTTAGTTAGTTAGTGGGTATGTAGGAAGGACGTAGTTAGTAAGTTAGTTAGTTAGTTAGTTAATAGGTATGTACGAAGATAGTTATTTAGTTATTTGTTAGTTAGTTAGTTAGTTAGTTAGTTAGTTAGTTAATAGGTATGTATGGAGGTAGTTAGTTAGTTAACTGGTTAGTTAGTTAGATGGTAGTTAGTTTGTTAGTTAGTTAATTAGTGAGTGAGTTAGTTAGTTAGTTAGTTACTTAACTAGTAGTTAGTTAGATAATTAGTTAATTAATTAGTTAGCTAATTAGTTAGTTAGTAAGTTAGTTAGTTAGTGGGTATGTATAAAGGTAGCTAGTTAGTTAATTAGTTAATTAGTTAGTTAGTTTGTTAATTAGTTAGTTAGTTAGTTAAATAGCTAGTATTTATTTAGTTATTTATTTATTTATTTATATAGGTAGTTTGTTAATATGTATGTAGAAAGATAATTAGTTAGTCATTTAGTTTGTTATCAAGTTGTTAGTTAGTTAGTTAGTTATTTATTCAGTTAGCTAGTAGTCAGTTAGTTAGTTAGTAAGTCAGTAAGTTAGTTAGTTAGTCAGTTAATTAGTTAGTTGGTTAGTTAGTTAGTCAATATGTATGTAAGAAGGTAGGTATGTAGTTAGTTAGTAAGTTAAATAGTTAGTTAGTTAGTTAGTTAGTTAGTTAGTTAGTTATCAAGTAGTTGGTTAGTTAGTTAGTTAGTTAACTAGTTAGTTATTTAGTTAGTTAGTTTGTTAGCTAGTAGTCAGCTAGTAATTTATTTAGTTAGCTAGTTAGTTGGTGGGTATGCAGAATGCAGTTAGTTAGTTTGTTAATTAGTTAGTTAGTTAATAAGTATGTCGGAAGATAGTTAGTTAGTTAGTTAATTTGTTAGTTAGTTAGTTAATTAGTTAGTTAGTTAATTAGTTAATTAGTTAGTTAATTCTTTAGTTAGTTAGTTAGTTAAATACCTAGTAGTTATTTAGTTAGTTATTTATTTATTTAGTTAGTTAATTTGTTAGTGGGTATGTAGGAAGGTAGTTAGTAAGTAAGTTAGTTAGTTATTTAGTTATATAATATGTATGTAGGAAGATAGTTAGTTATTTAGTTAGTTATCTAGTAGTTAGTTAGTTAGTTAGTTATTTAGTTATTCAGTTAGCAAGTAGTTAGTTAGTTAGTTAGTTGGAAAGTTAGATAATAAGTTAGTTAGTTAGTTAGTTAGGGTATGTAAGAAGGTAGCTAGCTAGTTCATTAGTTAGTTAGTTAGTTAATTGGTCAATTAGTTAGTTAGCTAGTAGTAAGTTAGTTAGTTACTTAAATAGTTAGTTAGTGAGTTAACTAGTTAACTTGTTAGTTATTTTGTTAGTTTATTAGTTAGTTAGTTAGCCAATAGTTAGTTAGTTAGTTAACTAGTTAGTTATTTAGTTAATTAGTTCGTTAGTTAGCCAGTTAGTTAGTTAGTTCGTTTGTATGAAGGTAGTTAGTTAATTAGTTAGGTATGTAGTTAATTAGTTAGTTAATATGTATATATGAAGATAGTTAGTTAGTAAGTTAGTCAGTTAATTAGTTAATTAGTTAGTTAGCCAGTAGATAGTTAGTATGTTAGTTAGTTAATTAGTTAGTTAGTTACTTAATTAGTTCGTGGTTATGTAGGAAGGTAGTTAATTAGTTAGTTAGTAAGCTAGTCAATTTGTTAGCTAGTAGCTACTTAGTTAGTTAGTTAATAGGTATGTAGGAAGTTAGTTAGTTAGTTAGTTAGTTAGTTTGTTAGTTAGTTGGTTCCTTTGTTAATTTGTTAGATAGTTAATAGGTATGTAGGAAGATAGTTAGTTACTTAGTTTGTTAGTTACTTAGTTAGTTAGTTAGTTATTTAGTTAGTTTGTTCGTTAGTTAGTGGGTATCTGTGAAGGTAGCTAGTTAGTTAGTTAGTTAGTTAGTTAGTTATTTTGCCAGTTAATAAATTAGTTGGCTAGTTAGTTAGTTAGTTAGTTAGTTAGTTATTATGTATGTGAGAAGGTAGTTAGTTAGTTAGTTAGTTAGTTAGATAGTTAATTAGTTAGTTAGTTAGTTAATAAGTTAGTTATTTAGTTAGTTAGTTACTTAGTTAGATAATAGTTAGTTAGTGAGTTAGCTAGTTAATCAATATATGTGTGGGAAGGTAGGTAGGTAGTTAGTTAGTTAGTTAGATAGTTAGTTATTTAATTAGTTAGTTAATTAGTCAGTTGGTTAGTTAGTTATCTAGTAGTTAGTTAGTTAGCTAGGTAATCAGTTAGTTATTTAGTTAATTAGTTAGTTAGTTTGTTAGCTAGTAGTTAGTTGGTTATTTATTTATTTAGTCAGTTAGTTAGTTAGTTAGTTAGTTAGTTAGTTAGTTAGTTAGGTTGTGGGTATGTAGGAAGGTAGTTAGTTTGTTAGTTAGTTAGTTAGTTAATAGGTATTTAAGAAGATAGTTAGATATTAAATAATATAGTTATTATGTTAGTTATCTAGTAATTAGTTAGTTAGTTAGTTATTTTGTCAGCTAGCTAGTAGTTAGTTATTTAGTTAGTTATCTAGTAATTAGTTAGTTAGTTAGTTATTTTGTCAGCTAGCTAGTAGTTAGTTATTTAGTTAGTTATCTAGTAGTTAGTTAGTTAGTTAGTTAGTTAGTTAACTAGTTAGTTATTCAGTTAGCAAGTTAGCTTACTAGTTAGTCACTTAGTTAGTTAGTGGGTATGTAGGATGTAAGTTAGTGGGTATGTAGGAAGGTAGTTAGTTAGTTCGTTAATAGGTATGTAGGAAGGTAGTTGTTTAGTTATTTAGTTAGTTTGTTAATTAGTGGATTAGTTAGTTATTTAGTTAGTCAGTTCGTTAGTTAGTTAGTTAGTTAGTTAGATAGGTAGTTAGTTAGTTAGTTAATATGTATGTATGAAGGTAGTTCGCTAGTAAGTCAGTAAACTAGTTAGATAGTTTGCTAGTAGTTAGTTGGTTAGTTAGTCAGTTAGCTAGTTAATTTGTAATTTGTTTAGTTAGTTAGTTAGTTAGTTAGTTAGTTAGCTATTAGTTAGTTAGTTAGTTAATTAGTTAATTAATTATAATTAGTTAGTTAGTAAGTTAGTTACTTAGTGGGATGTACGAATGTAGCTAGTTAGTTAGTTAGTTAATTAGTTATCTAGTTAGTTAGTTAAGAGTTATTTAGTTAGTTAGTTAGTTAGTTAAATAGCTAGTAGTTATTTAGTTAGTTATTTATTTAGTTAGTTAGTTACTTAGTTAGTGGGTATGTTGGAAGGCAGTTAGTAAGTTAGTTAGTTACTTAGTTAATAGGGATGTAGGAAGATAGTTAGTTAGTTAATTAGGTAGTTATATAGTTAGTTATCTAGTAGTTAGTTAGTTAGTTTGCAAGTTAGTTAGTTAGTTAGTTTGTTAATATGTATGTATCAAGGTAGGTAGTTAGTTAATTAGATAGTTAGTTAATGAGTTAGTTAATTAGTTAGTTAGTTAGTTAGTTAGTTAGTTAGTTATCTAGCAGTTAGTTAGTTAGTTAGTTCATCAATTAGTTATTTAGTTAGTTAGTTAGTTAGTAGTTAGCTAGTAGTTTGCTGGTTAGTTAATTATTTAGTTAGTTAATTAGTTAGTTAGTTGGTGGGTATGTAGGAAGGTAGTTAGTTAGTTAGTTAGATAATAGGTATTTAAGAAGATAGTTAGTTAGTAAATTAGTTAGTTATTATGTTAGTTGTTTTGTCAGCTAGCTAGTAGTTAGTTAGTAGTTAGTTAGTTAGTTATTTAGTTAACTATTTAGTTATTTAGTTAGCTAGTATGTTAGTTATCTTGTAGTTAGTTAGTTAGCTAGTTAGTTATTTAGTTAGTTAGATAGTTAGTTAGTTAGTTAGTGGGAAGGTAGTTTTTTAGTTAGTTAGTGGGTATGTAGGAAGGTAGTTAGTTAGTTAGTTAATTTGTGTATGTAGGAAGATAGTTATTTAGTTAGTTTATTAATTATTTAATTAGTTAGTTATTTAGTTATTTAGTTAGTTAGTTAGATAGTATGTTAGTTAGTTAGTTAGAATGGTAGTTTGTTTGTTAGTTAACAGGTATGTATGAAGATAGTTAGTTAGTAAGTTAGTTAGGTTAACTGTATTGTTAGTTAGCCAGTAGTTTGTTAGTTAGTTAGTTAGTTAGTAAGTTAGTTAGTTAGTTAATTAGTTAGTTATTTAGTTAGTTAGTTATTTAGTTAACTAGTAGTTAGTTAGTTAATTAGTTCATTAATTAGTTAGTTAAATAGTTAGTAACTAAGTTAGTTAGTTAGTGGGTATGTACGAAGGTAGCTAGTTAGTTAGTTAATTTGTTAGTTAATTAGTTAATTAGTTAGTTAATTAGTTAGTTAATTAGTTAGTTAATTCTTTAGTTAGTTAGTTAGTTAAATGACTTGTAGTTATTTAGTTAGTTATTTATTTAATTAGTTATTTACTTTCTTAATGGGTCTGTTGGATGATAGTTAGTTAGTGAATTAGTTAGTTATTTAGTTAGTTATCTAGTAGTTAGTTAGTTAATTAGTTAGTTAGTTTATTAGTTGGTTACTGAATTAGTTAGTTAGTTAGTTAGTTAGTTAGTTATTTAGTAGTTAGTAAGTTAGTTAGTTAGGTCATCAGTTAGTTATTTAGTTAGTTAATTAGTTAGTTAGTTATCTAGTAGTTAGCTGGTTAGTTATTTATTTAGTTAGTCAGTTAGTTAATTGGTGGGTATGTGGGAATGTAGTTAGTTAGTTAGTTAATAGGTATTTAAGGAGATAGTTAGTTAGTAAATTAGTTAGTTATTGTGTTAGTTATCTATTAATTAGTTAGTTAGTGATTTTGTCAGCTAGCTAGCTAGTAGTTAGTTAGTTAGTTATTTAGTTAGTTAGTTAGTTAGTTAGTTATCTAGTAGTTAGTTAGTTAGTTAGTTATTTAGTTAGTTAACTAGTTAGTTATTTGTTTAGTTTGTTTGTTAGTTATCTAGTAGTTAGTTAGTTAGCTAGTTAGTAATTTAGTGAGATAGATAGTTAGTTAGTTAGTTAGCAGTAAGGTAGTTAGTTAGTTAGTTAGTGGGTATGTAGGAAGGTAGTTAGTTAGTTAGTTAGCTAGTTAGTTAGTTAGTTAGTTAGTTAATTGGTATGTAGGAATATAGTTATTTGGTTATTTGTTAGTTAGTTAGTTAGTTAGTTAGTTAGTTAGTTAGTTAATAGGTATGTATGAAGATAGTTAGTTAGTAAGTTAGTTAGTTAACTGGTTAGTTAGTTAGATGGTAGTTAGCTTGTTAGTTAGTTAATTAGTTAGTTAGTTAGTTAGTTAGTTACTTAACTAGTAGTTAGTTAGATAATTAGTTAATTAATTAGTTAGTTAATTAGTTAGTTAGTAAGTTAGTTAGTTAGTGGGTATGTACGAAGGTAGCTAGTTAGTTAATTAGTTAGTTAGTTAGTTAATTAGTTAGTTGTTTTTTTAGTTAGTTAGTTAGTTAAATGGCTAGTGTTTATTTAGTTAGTTACTTAATATGTATGTAGGAAAATAATTAGTTAGTTAATTAGTTAGTTATTTAGGTTGTTATCAAGTAGTTAGTTAGTTAGTTAGTTAGTTAGTTAGTCATTTATTATGTTAGCTAGTAGTTAGTTTGTTAGTAAGTTAGTTAGTTAGTTAGTTAATTAGTTTGTTGGTTAGTTTGTTAGTCAATATGTATGTAAGAAGGCAGGTAGGTAGTTAGTTAGTCAGCTAAATAGTTAGTTAGTTAGTTAGTTAGTTAGTAGTTGGTTAGTTAGTTAGTTAGTTAGTTCGTTAGTTAACTAGTTAGTTATTTAGTTAGTTAGTTTGTTAGCTAGTAGTTAGCTAGTAATTTATTTAGTTAGCTAGTTAGTTGGTGGGTATGCAGAATGTAGTTAGTTAGTTAGTTAGTGGGTATGTAGTTTGTTAGTTAGTTAGTTAGTTAATTAGTTAGTTAATAGGTATGTAGGAAGATAGTTATTTTGTTAGTTTGCTAATTAGTTAATTAGTTAGTTAGTTAGTTATTTAGTTATTTAGTTAGTTACTTTGTTAGTTAGTTAGTTAGAAAGTTAGTTAGTTAGTTAGTTAATTGGGATGTATGAAGGTAGTTAGTTAGTAAGTTAGATAGTTAACTAGTTAGTTAGTTAGCTAGTAGTTAGTTAGTTAGTTAGTTAAATAGTTAGTTATTTAGTTAGTTAGTTAGTTAGTTAACTAGTAGTTAGTTAGTTAGTTAATTAGTTCATTATTTAGTCTGCTTGTTTTTTAGTTAGCTAGTAGTTAGTTAGTTAGTTAGTTAGTTAGAGCTAGTAGTTAGTTAGTTAGTTAATTGGCTAAGTTAGATAGCTAGCTGGTTGTTAGTTAGTTAGTTAGTTAGTAGGTATGTAGGAAGGTAGTTAGTTAGTTAGCTAGTTAGTTAGTTAGTTATCTAGTAGTTAGTTAGTTAGTAAGTAATTAAGTTAGTTAGTTAGTTAGTTAGTTACCTAGTAGTTAGTTAGTTAGTTAATTAGCTAGTTAGTTAACTAGCTAGTTAGTTAGTTTGTTAGTTCTCTAGTAGTTAGTTAGTTAGCTAGTTAGTTATTTAGTTAGTTAGATAGTTAGTTAGTTAGTTAGTTAGTGGGAAGGTAGTTAGTTAGTTAGTGGGTACGTAGGAAAGTAGTTAGTTAGTTAGTTAATTAGTTAGTTAATAGGTATGTAGGAAGATAGTTATTTAGTTAATTAGTTAGTTTGTTAATTAGTTAATTAGTTAGTTAGTTATTTAGTTATTTAGTTAGTTAGTTAGTTAGTTAGTTCGTTAGTTAGAAAGGTAGTTAGTTAGTTAGTTAATAGGTATGTATGAAGGTAGGTAGGTTGTAAGTTAGATAGTTAACTAGTTGGTTAGTTTGATAGTAGTTTGTTAGTTAGTTAGTTAGTTAGTTGATTAGTTAGTCATTTCGTTAGTTAACTAGTTAGTCTGTCAACTTGTAGTTAGTTCATAAATTAGTTAATTAATTAGTTAGTTCATTAGTTAGTTAGTATGTTAGTTAGTTAGTGGGTATGTACGAAGGTAGCTAGTTAGTTAGTTTATTAGTTAGTAAGTTTGTTAGTTAATTAGTTAGTTATTTATTTAGTTAGTTAGTTAGTTAAATAGCTAGTAGTTATTTAGTTGGCTATTTATTTATTTAGTTAGTTATTTAGTTAGTGGGTATGTAGGAAGGTAGTTAGTAAGTTAGTTAGTTTGTTTGTCAGTTAGTATGTATGTAGGAAGACAGTTAGTCAGTTAATTAGCTAGTTATTTAGTCAGGTATCTAGTAGTTAGTTAGTTAGTTAGCTAGTTAGTTATTTATTTATTTATTCAGTTAACTAGTTGTTAGTTAGTTTGTTAGTTAGTTAGTTAGTTAATTAGTAAGCTAGTTAGTTAGTTAGTTAGCTAGTTAGTTAGTTAATTAATTAGTTAGTTAATTAGTTAGTCAATATGTATGTAAGAAGGTAGGTAGTTAGTTAGTTAGTTAATTAGCCAGTAGTTAGTTAGTTTGTTAGTTAGTATGTATGAAGATTGTCCGTTAGTTAGTTAGTTAGATTGTTAGTTAATTAGTTAGTCAGTTAGTTAATAAGTTAGTTATTTAGTTAGTTACTTAGTTAGTTAGCTAGTAGTTAGTTAGTTAGTGAGTTAGTTAGTTAATCAATATGTCTGTATCACGGTAGTTAGTTAGTTAGTTAGATAGTTAGTTAGTTAGTTAGTTAGGTCATCAGTTAGTTAGTTATTTAGTTAGTTAGTTAGTTAGCTAGCTTGTAGTTAGAAGGTTTGTTATTTATTTAGTTAGTTAGTTAGTTAGTTGGTGGGTATGTAGGAAGGTAGTTAGTTAGTTAGTTAGTTAATAGGTATTTAAGAAGATAGCCAGTTAGAAAATTTGTTAGTTATTATGTTAGTTATCTAGTAATTAGTTTGTTTGTTATTTTGTTAGCTAGCTAGTAGTTAGTTATTTAGTTATAAGTAAGTAAGTTAGTTATCTAGTAATTAGTAAGTTAGTTAGTTGGTTAATCAGTTTGTTATTTAGTTAGTTACTCAGTTAGTTAGCTAGTAGTTCGTTAGTTAGTGAGTTAGTTAGTTAATCAATATGTATGTATCAAGGTAGTTAGTTAGTTAGTTAGATAGTTAGTTAATGAGTTAGTTAACTAGTTTGTTAGTTAGTTAGTTAGTTAGTTAGTTAGTTAGTTATCTAGTAGGTAGTTAGTTAGTTAGGTCATCAATTAGTTATTTAGTTAGTTAGTTAGTTAGTCAGTAGTTAGCTGGTTAGTTATTTATTTAGTTAGTTAGTTAGTTGGTTGGTGGGTATGTAGGAGGGTAGTTAGTTAGTTAGTTAGATAATAGGTATTTAAGAAGATAGTTAGTTAGTAAATTAGTTTGTTATTATGTTAGTTATCTAGTAGTAAGTTAGTTAGTTATTTTGTCAGCTAGCTAGTAGTTAGTTAGTTAGTTTGTAGTTAGTTAGTTAGTTATTTAGTTAGCTAGTTTGTTAGCTATCTAGTAGTTAGTTATGTAGCTAGTTAGTTATTTATTTAGTTATATAGTTAGTTAGTTAGTTAGTGGGATGGTAGTTTGTTAGTTAGTTAGTGGGTATGTAGGAATGTAGTTAGTTAGTTAGCTAGTTAGTTAGTTAATATGTGTATGTAGGAAGATAGCTATTTAGTTGTTTAGTTAGTTTGTTAATTAGTAAATTAGTTAGTTAGTTAGTTAGTTATTTTGTTATTTAGTTAGTTAGTTAGATAGTTTGTTAGTTAGTTAGAAGGGTAGTTAGTTTGTTAGTTAATAGGTATGTATGAAGATAGTTAGTTAGTTAACTAGTTTGTTAGTTAGCCAGTAGTTAGTTAGTTAGTCAGTTAGTTAACTAGTTGTTAGTTAGTTAATTAGTTCAGTAATTAGTTAGTTAATTAGTTAGTTAGTAAGTTAGTTAGTTAGTGGGTATGTACGAAGGTAGCTAGTTAGTTAGTTAAGTTGTTAGTTAATTAGTTAATTAGTTAGTTAGTTAGTTAATTAGTTAGTTAATTAGTTACTTAATTCTTTAGTTAGTTAGCTAGTTAAATAGCTAGTAGTTATTTAGTTAGTTATTTATTTAATTAGTTAGTTACTTTGTTAATGGGTATGTTGGAAGATAGTTAGTTAGTGAATTAGTTTGTTATTTAGTTAGTTATCTAGTAGTTAGTTAGTTAGTTGGTGAATTAGTTAGTTAATTGGTGAATTAGTTAGTTAGTAAGTTAGTTAGTTATTTAGTAGTTAGTTAGTTAGTTAGTTAGGTCATCAGTTAGTTATTTAGTTTGTTAGGTAGTTAGTTAGTTAGTTATCTAGTAGTTAGCTCGTTAGTTATTTAGTTAGTTAGTTAGTTAGTTGGTGGGTATGTGGGAATGTAGTAAGTTAGTTAGTTAATAGGTATTTAAGGAGATAATTAGTTAGTAAATTCGTTAGTTATTATGTTAGTTATCTATTAATTAGTTAGTTAGTGATTTTGTCAGCTAGCTAGTAGTTAGTTAGTTAGTTAGTTAGTTAGTTATCTAGTAGTTAGTTAGCTAGTTATTTAGTTAGTTAACTAGTTAGTTATTTAGTTTGTTAATTTGTTAGTTATCGAGTAGTTAATTAGTTAGCTAGTTAGTTATTTAGTAAGATAGATAGTTAGTTAGTTAGTTAGCAGTAAGGTAGTTAGTTAGTTAGTTAGTGGTTATGGAGGAAGGTAGTTAGTTAGTTAGTTAATAGGTATGTAGGAAGGTAGTTAGTTAGTTATTTAGTTAGTTAGTTATCTAGTAGTTAGTTAGCTAGTTATTTAGTTAGTTAACTAGTTAGTTATTTAGTTTGTTAATTTGTTAGTGATCAAGTAGTTAGTTAGTTAGCTAGTTAGTTATTTAGTAAGATAGATAGTTAGTTAGTTAGTTAGCAGTAAGGTAGTTAGTTAGTTAGTTAGTGGTTATGTAGGAGGTAGTTAGTTAGTTAGTTAATAGGTATGTAGGAAGATAGTTAATTAGTTAGTTTGTTAATTAGTTAATTTGTTAGTTAGTTAGTTAGTTAGTTAGTTAGCTAATAAGTATGTAGGAAGATAGTTAGATAGTTAATTAGTTATTTTTTTAGATAGATATCTAGTAATTAGTTACTTAGTTTGCTAGTTATTTGTTAGTTAGTTATTTAGTTAGTTAGTTAACTAGTCAGTTATTTAGTGAGTTAGTTAGTTAATAAGTACGTAGGAAGATAGTTAGTTATTTAGTTAGTTATCTAGTAGTTAGTTAGTTAGTTTGTCAGTTAGTTATATAGTTATTTATCTTGTAGTTAGTTAATTAGTTAGTTAGTTAGTTAGTTAGTTTATTACTTAGTCAGTTAGTTAGTTAGTTAGTGAGTTAGTTAGTTAGATAGTTAGTTAATTAATATGTATGTATCAAGTTAGTTAGTTAGTTAGTTAGTCAGATAGATAGTTAGTTAATTAGTTTGTTAGTTAATTTGTTAGTTAGTTAATGAGTCAGTTAGTTAGTTATCTAGTAGTTAGTTAGTCAGTTAGGTGATCAGTTAGTTATTTATTTAGTTAGTTAGTTATTTAGTTAGGTTGTAGCTAGCTGGTTAGTTATTTATTTGGTTAGTTAGTTAGTTGGGGGGGGGGGGGGGTATGTAGGAAGGTAGGTAGTTAGTTAGTCAGTTAGTTAGTTAATAGGTATTTAAGAAGATAGTTAGTTAGTAAATAAGTTAGTTATTATGTTTGTTATCTAGTAGTTAGTAAGTTAGTTATTTTGTCAGCTAGCTAGTTGTTAGTTAGTTAGTTAGTCAATAGTTAGTTAGTTAGTTATTTAGTTAACTATTTAGTTATTTAGTTAGTTTGTTTGTTAGTTATCTAGTAGTTAGTTTGTTAGCAAGTTAGTTATTTAGTTAGTTAGATAGTTAGTTAGTTAGTTAGTTAGTTATTGGGAAGGTAGTTTGTTAGTTAGTTAGTGGGTATGTAGGAAGGAAGGTAGTTAGTTAGTTAGTTAGTTAGTTAGTTAGTTAGTTAATACATCCTACATACCGACTAACAAACTAATGACTAAATAACTAATTAACTAACTATCAAACTAACTAACGAACTAGCTAACTAAGTGACTACCTACTTACATACATACTAACAAACTAACTAACTAACTAATTAATTAACTAACTAACTAACTAACTAACTAACCAATGAACTAACTACGAGATAAATAACTAAATAACTAAGTGACTTACTAACTAACTAACAAACTACTACATAACTAACTAAATAACTAACTAATTTACTATCTATCTATCTTCCTACGTACTTATTAAATAACTCACACACTAAACAACTAACTAGTTAACTAACTAAATAACTAACTAACTAACTAACTACAAGTTAACTAACTGAATAACTTACTAACAAATAACTAACAAACTAAGTAACTAACAACTAGATATCTATCTAAATAGTTAACTAATTAACTAACTAACTATCTTCCTACATACTAACTAACTAACTAACTAACTAACTAACTAACTACATTCCTGCATACCCATACTAACTAGCTACCTAAATAAATTATTAGCTAACTACTAGCTAACAAACTAACTAACTAACTAAATAACTAACTAGTTAATTAACTAACTAACTAACTGACCAACTACCCGATAACTAACTAACTAACTAACAATTTAACTAACTAACTAACTAACTACCTTCTAACATACATATTGACTAACTAACTAACCAACAAACTAATTAACTAACTTACTAACTAACTTACCAACTAACTAACTAACTAACTAACTAACTAACTACTAGCTAACTGAATATATAACTAACTAACTAACTAACTAACTAACTAACTACTAGATAACTAACTAAATAACTAACTAACTATCTTCTTACATACATATTAACTAACTAACTAAGTAACTAACTAACTAACTACCTTTCTACATACCAACTAACTAAGTAACTAAATAAATAAATAAATAACACACTAAATAACTACTAGCTATATAACTAACTAACTAACTAACTTAATAACTAACTAATTAACTAACTAACTAACTAATTAACTAACGAAATAACAAATTAACTAACTAACTATATACCTTCGTACATACCCACTAACTAACTAACTTACTAACTAACTAATTGACTAACTAATTAATTAACTAATTAACTAACTAACCACTAGTTAACTAACTAACCTACTAACTAACAACCTTCATACATACCTATCAACTAACAAACTAACTACCTTTCAAACTAACTAACTAACAAACTAACTAACTAAATAACTAAATAACTAACTGACTAACAAATGAACTAATCATCAAACTAACTAAATAACTGAATAACTATCTTCCTACGTACATATGAACTAACTAACTAACTAACTAACTAACAAACTAACTAACTAACTAACGAACTAACTACCTTCATACATACCCACTAACTAACGAACTACCTACCTTCCCACTAACTAGGTAACTAATTAACTACTAGATAACTAACAAACTAACTAACTAAATAACTAACTAGTTAACTAACAAAATAACAAACTAACTAACTAACTAACTAAATAACTAACTAACTAACTAACTACTAATTAGCCGACAAAATATCTAACTAACTAATTACAAGATAACTAACATAATAACTAACTAATTTACTAACTAACTATCTTCTTAAATCCCTATTAACTAACTAACTACCTAACTACCTACCTTCCTACATACCCACCAACTAACTAACTAACCAAATAAATAACTAACCAGCTAACTACAAGCTAACTAACTCACTAACTAACTAACTAACTAACTAACTAACTAACTAACTGATGACCTAACTAACTAACTAACTACTAGATAACTAATTAACAATCTGACTAGCTAATTAATTAACTAATTAACTAACTAACAAATTAACTTACTATCTAACTAACTAACTAACTACCTTGATACATACATATTGATTAACTGACTAATTCACTAACTAACAAACTAACTACTAGCTAACTAACTAACTAACTGACTACATAACTAACTGATTAACTAACTAACTAACTATCAAACTAATTAACTAACTATCTAACTAACTAACTAACTAACAACCTTCTTACATACTAACTAACTAACTAACTAACTAACTAACTAACTAACTACGTACTAGCTAATTAACTAACTAACTACCTACCTACCTCCTTACATACATATTGACAAACTAACTAACTATTAACTATGTAACTAACTAACTAACTTACTAACTTACTTACTTACTAACTAACTAACTACTAGCTAATTGAACAAATAACTAACTAACTAACTAACTAACTAACTGACTATCTAACTAACTAACTACTAGATAACTAACTAAATAACTAACTAAATAATTAACTAATTAACTAACTAACTATCTTCCTATAGACAGATTAACTAACTAACTAACTAACTAACTAACTAACTAACTAACTAACTAACTAACTAACTACCTTCCTACGTACCCACAAACTAAGTAACTAACTAAATAAATAAATAACACACTACATAACTACTAACTATTTAACTAACTAACTAACTAAATAAAGAACAAACTAATTAACTAACTAACTAACTAACTAACTAACCAACTAACTAACTAATTAACTGACGAAATAACAAATTGACTAACTAACTATCTACCTTCGTACATACCCACTAACTAACTAACTTACTAACTGACTAATTAACTAACTAATTAATTAACTAATTAACTAACTAACTAACTAACTAACTAACTAATTAACTAATTAACTAACGAACTACTAGCTAAGTAACTAACTAGTTAACTAACTAACTTACTAACTAACTACCTTCATACATACCTATCAACTAACAAACTAACTACCTTTCAAACTAACTAACTAACAAACTAACAAACTACCTAACTAAATAACTAAATAACAAACTAACTAACAAATTAACTAATTAACAAACTAACAAAATAACTAAATAACTATCTTCCTACATACCTATTAACTAACTAACTAACTAACGAACGAACTAACTACCTTCCTACATACCCACTAACTAACTACCTACCTACCTTCCCAATAATTAACTAACTAATTATCTAACTTACTAAATTACTAACTAGCTAACTAATTAACTACTAGATAACTAACAAACTAACTAACTAAATAACTAACTAGTTAACTAACTAAATAACTAACTAACTAAATAACTAAATAACAAACTAACTAACAAATTAACTAATTAACAAACTAACAAAATAACTAAATAACTATCTTCCTACATACCTATTAACTAACTAACTAACTAACGAACGAACTAACTACCTTCCTACATACCCACTAACTAACTACCTACCTACCTTCCCAATAATTAACTAACTAATTATCTAACTTACTAAATTACTAACTAGCTAACTAATTAACTACTAGATAACTAACAAACTAACTAACTAAATAACTAACTAGTTAACTAACTAAATAACTAACTAACTAACTACGAGATAACTAACTAACTGACTAAATAACTAACTAACTTACTAACTACTAATTAGCTGACAAAATATCTAACTAACTAATTACTAGATAACTAACATAATAACTAACTAATTTACTAACTAACTATCTTCTTAAATCCCTCTATTAACTAACTAACTACCTTACTACGTACCTTCCTACATACCCACCAACTAACTAACAAACCAAATAAATAACTAACCAGCTAACTACAAGCTAACTAACTCACAAACTAACTAACTAACTAACAAACTAATGACCTAACTAACTAACTAACTAACTACTAGATAACTAACTAACCTTCAGACTAACTAACTAATTAACTAATTAACTAACTAACAAATTAACTAACTATCTAACTAACTAACTACCTACCTTGATATATACATATTGATTAACTAACTCACTCACTAACTAACTAACTACTAGCTAACTAACTAACTAACTAACTAACTAACTACGTAACTAACTGATTAACTAACTAACTAACTAACTAACTAATTAACTAACTATCAAACTAACTAACTAACTAACGACCTTCTTACATACTTACTAACTAACTAACTAACTACCTACTAGCGAATTAACTAACTAACTAACTAACTAACTAACTGCCTACCTCCTTTCATACATATTGACTAACTAACTAACTAACTAACTAATTAACTAACTAACTAACTAACTACCTAACTAAATAACTAACTTACTTACTAACTAACTAACTACTAGCTAACCGAACAAATAACTAACTAACTAACTAACTACTAGATAACTAACTAAATAAGTAACTAATTAACTAACTAACTATCTTCCTACAGACATATTAACTAACTAACTTACTAACTACCTTCCTACATACTCACTAACTAAGTAACTAACTAAATAAATAAATAACTAACTAAATAACTACTAGCTATTTAGCTAACTAACTAACTAAAGAACTAACAAATTAACTAACTGACTAGCTACCTTCGTACATGCCCACTAACTATCTAACTTACTAACTAACTAATTAACTAACTAATTAACTAACTAACTAACTATCTAACTATATAACTAACAAATTAGCTAACTAACTAACTAACTAACTAACAAACTACTAGCTAACTAACTAACTAATTAACTAACTAACTTACTAACAAACTATCTTCATACATACCTATTAACAAACATACTAACTAGCTATTTAACTAACTAACTAACTAACTAAAGAACTAACAAATTAACTAACTAACTAGCTACCTTCGTACATACCCACTAACTATCTAACTTACTAACTAACTAATTAACTAACTAATTAATGAACTAATTAACTAACTAACTAACTAACTATATAACTAACTAATTAACTAACTAACTAACTAACTAATTAACTAACTAACTTACTAACAAACTACCTTCATACATACCTATTAACAAACATACTAACTACCTTTCTAACTAACTAACTAACTAACTAACAAACTAACAAACAAACAAACAAACTAACTAACTAACTAACTACCTTCCTACATACCCACCCACTAACTAACTAACTACCTTACCGCTAACTAACTAACTAACTACCTTTATAACTAAATAACTAACTAGCTAACTAACTAACTACTATCTAGATAACTAACTAACTAACTAACTAACTAAATAACAAACTAACTAACTAACTACTAGCTAGCTGACAAAATAACTAACTAACTAATCAATTGATAACTAACATAATAACTAACTAATTTACTAACTAACTATCTTCTTAAATACCTATTAACTAACTAACTAACTAACCACATTCCAACATACCCACCAACTAACTAACTAACTAACTAAATAAATAAATAACCATCTAACTACTAGCTAACTAACTAAATAACTACTTAAATAACTAACTGATGACCTAACTAACTAACTAACTAACTACTAGATAACTAACTAACGGACTGACTAACTAACTAACTAACTAATTCACTAACTAACTAATTAACTAACTAACTAACTAACTACTAGATAACTAACTAAATAACTAACTACTTAACTAACTAACTATCTTCCAACATACCCACTAACCAAGTAACTAACTAAAAAAATAGATAACTAACTTAATAACTACTAGCTATTTCACTAACTAACTAACTAAAGAATTAACTAACTAATTAATTAACTAACTAACTAATTAACTAATTAACTAACAAATTAGCTAACTAACTAGCAACCTTCGTACATACCCACTAACTAACTTACTTACTAACTAACTAATTAACTAACTAACTAATGAACAAATTAACTAACTACCTACTATTTAACTAACTAACTAACTAACTAAATAACTAACTAATTAACTAACTAACTAACTAACTAACTAACTAACTAACTACTAGCTAACTAACTAACTAGTTAACTAACTAACTTACTAACTAACTACCATCATACATTCCTATTAACTAACAAACTAACTAAATTTCTAACTAACTAACTAACTAAATAACTAAATAACTAACAAACTAACTAAATAACTGAGTGACTATCTTCCTACATACACCTATTAACTAACTAACTAACTAACTAACTAACTAACTACTAACTAACTACCTTCCTATATACCCAATAACTGACTAACAAACTACCTTCCCACTAACTAACTAACTAACTATCTAACTAACTATATAACTAACTTGCTAACTAACTAACTACTAGATAACTAACAAACTAACTAACTAAATAACTAAATAGTTAACTAAATAACTAACTAACTAACTGACTAACTAACTAACTAACTACTAGCTAGCTGACAAAATAACTAACTAACTAACTACTAGATTACTAACATAATAACTAACTAATTTATTAGCTAACTATCTTCTTAAATACCTATTAACTAACTAACTAACTAACTAACTAACTACCTTCCTACATATCCACCAACTAACTAACTAACTAAATAAATAAGTAGCTAACCAGCTAACTACTAGCTAAGTGCTAAATAACTAACTAACTGATTTACTAACTACCATACCGCTAACTAACTAACTATCTATCTATCTAACTAAATAACTAACTAGCTAACTAACTAATTACTAGATAACTAACAAACTAACTAACTAAATTACTAACTAGTTAACTAACTAAATAACTAACTAACTAACTAACTAATAGATAACTAACTAACCAAATAACTAAATAACTAACTAACTAACTACTAGCTAGCTCACTAGATAACTAACCAACTAATTAATAGATAACTAACATAATAACTAACTAATTTACTAACTAACTATCTTGTTAAATACCTATTACCTAAATAACTAACTAACTAACTACATTCCCATATACCCACCTACTAACTAACAAACAAATAAATCAATAACTAACCAGCTAACTACTAGCTAACTAACTAACTAACTAACTAAATAACTAACTGATGACCTAACTAACTAACTAACTACTAGATAACTAAATTACTAACTGACTAACTAACTAACTAACTAATTCACTAACTAATTAATTAACTAACTATCTAACTAACTAACTAACTACTTTGATACATACATATTGATTAACAAACTAACTCACTAACTAACTACTAGCTAACTAACTAAGTAACTAACTAAATAACTAACTGATTAACTAACTAACTAACTAACTAATTAACTAACTATCTAACTAACTAACTAACAAACTAACAAACTTCTTACAAAATAACTAACTAACTAACTAACTACTAGCTAATTAACTAACTAACTAACTAACTATCTTCTTACATACATATTGACTAACTAACTAACTAACTAACTAATTGACTAACTAACTAAATAACTAACTTACTAACTTACTAACAAACTAACTAACTAACTACTAGCTGCATGAATAAATAACTAACTAGCTACTAGATAACTAACTAAATAACTAACTAATTAACTAACTGACTATCTTCCTACATACATATTAAAGAACGAACTAACTAACTAACTAACTTACTAACTACCTTCCTACATACCCACTAACTAAGTAACCTACTAAATAAATAAATAACTAACTAAATAACTACTAACTACTTAACTAACTAATTAGTTACCTTCGTACATACCCACTAACTAACTAACTTACTAACTAACTAATTAACTAAATAATTAATTAACTAATTATCTAACTAACTACTAGTTATCTAAATAACTAACTAACTAATTAACTAACTAAGTAACTAACTATCTTCCTACATATCCGCCAACTAACTAACTAACTAATTAAATAAATAACTAACCTGCTAACTACTAGCTAACTAACTAACTAACTAACTAACTAACTAAATAGCTAACTGATGACCTAGCTAACTAACTAACTACTAGATAACTAACTAACTAACTGACTAACTAACTAACGAACTAATTAACTAACTAACTAATTAACTGACTATCTAACAAACTAACTAACTACCTCGATACATACATATTGATTAACTAACTAACTCACTAACTACCTAACTATTAGCTAACTAACTAACTAACTAAATAACTGACTGATTAACTAACCAACTAATTAACTATCTATTTATCTAACTCACTAATTAACAAACTTCTTACATACTAACTAACTAACTAACTAACTAACTACTAGCTAATTAACTAACTAACTAACTAACTAACTACATTCTTACATACATATTGACTAACTAACTAACTAATTAACCAATTAACTAACTAACTAACTAACTAACTAACTAACTAACTAATTTACTAACTAACTAACTAACTAACTAACGACTAGCTAACTAAATAACTAACTAACTAACTAACTAACTAACTAAGTAACTACTAGATAACAAACTAAATAACTAACTAATTAACTAACTAACTATCTTCCTACATACATATTAACTAACTAACTAACTAACTAACTACCTAACTAACTAACTTAATAACTACCTTCCTACATACCCACTAACTAAGTAACTAACTAACTAACTAAATAAATAAATAACTAAATAACTACTAGCTATTTAACTAACTAACTAACTAAATAAATAACTAACTAATTAACTGATGACCTAATTAACTAACTATCTGCTAGATAACTAACTAACTAACTGAATAACTAACTAACTAACTAATTAACTAACTATCTAACTAACTAACTAACTACCTTGATACATACACATTGATTAACTAACTAACTCACTAACTAACTACTACCTAACTAACTAAGTAACTAACTAAATAACTAACTCATTAACGAACTAACTAACTAATGAACTAAATAACTAACTACCTTCTTACATACTACCTAACTAACTAACTAACTAACTAACTAACTAACTACTAGCTAAGTAACTAACTAACTAACTAACTACCTACCTTTTAACATACATATTGACTAACTAACTAACTTACTAACTATTTAACTGACTAACAAACTAACTAACTAACTAACTAACTAACTAACTAACTACTAGTTACTTGCCTAACTGACTAACAAACTAACTACTAGATAACTAACTAAATAACTAACTAATTAACTAACCTAACTATCTTCCTACATACATATTAACTAACTAACTAACTAACTAACTAACTAACTAACTAACTAACTACCTTCCAACATACCCACTTACTAAGTTACTAATTAAATAAATAAATAACTAACTGAATAACTACTAGCTATTTAACTAACTAACTAACTAACTGAATAAATACCTAACTAATTAACTAACTAACTAACTTTCTAATTAACTAACTAACTAAGAAATTAACTACCTAACTAACTACCTTCGTACACACCCACAAACTAACTAACTTACTAACTAACTAATTAACTAACTACCTACTAGTTAACTAACTAACTTACTAACTAACTAACTAACTAACTAACTAACTAACTAAATAACTAACTAATTAACTAACTAACTAACAAACTACTAGCTAACTAACTAACTAGTTAACTATCTAACTTACTAACTAACTACCTTCATACATACCTAAGAACTAACTAACTAAGTAACTAAGTATGAAGGTAGTTAGTTAGTTTGTTAGTTAGTTAGAAAGGTAGTTAGTTTGTTAGGAAATATGTATGTATGAAGGTAGTTAGTTAGTAAGTTAGTTAGTTAACTAGTTAGTTAGTTAGTTAGTACTTAGTTAGTTATTTAGTTAATTAGTTGGTTATGTACTTAGTTAGTTAGTTAGTTAGTTAGTTAAGTAGTAGTTAGTTAGTTAATTAGTTAATTAATTAGTTAGTTAATTAGTTAGTAAGTTAGTGCGTATGTATGAAGGTAGCTAGTTAGTTAGTTAATTTGTTAGTTAGTTAGTTAATTAGTTAGTTAGTTAGTTAATTACTTAATTAGTTAGTTATTTATTTAGTTTGTTAGTTAGTTAAATAGATAGTAGTTATTTAGTTAGTTATTTATTTATTTAGTTAGTTACTTAGTTAGTGGGTATGTAGGAAGGTAGTTAGTAAGATAGTTAGTTAGTTAGTTAGTTAGTTAGTTAATATGTATGTAGGAAGATAGTTAGTTAATTAGTTTGTTATTTAGTTAGTTATATAGTAGTTAGTTAGTTAGTTAGTTAGTTAGTTAGTTAGTTAGTTAGTTAGTTATTCCATTAGCTAGTAGTTAGTTAGTTAGTTAGTTAGTAAGTAAGTTAGTTAGTCAGTTAGTTAGTTAGTTTGTTAGATAGTTAGTTAGGTAATATGTATGTAAGAAGGTTGTTACCTAGTTTGTTAGTTAGTTAGTTAGTTAGTTAGTTAATTAGCTAGTAGTTAGTTAGTTAGTTAGTTAGTGTGTAATAAGGTTGTTAGTTTGTTAGTTAGTTAGATAGTTAGTTAATTAATCAGTTAGTTAGTTAATCAGTTAGTTATTTAGTTAGTTAGTTAGTGAGTTAGTTAGTAAATCAATATGTATGTCTCAAGGTAGTTAGTTAGTTAGTTAGATAGTTATTTAGTTTGTTAGTTAGTTAGTTAGTTAGTTAGTTAGTTAGTTAGCTAGCTAGTTATCTAGTTGTTAGTTAGTTCGTTAGGTCATCAGTTAGTTTTTTAGTTCGTTAGTTAGTTAGTTAGCTAGTAGTTATGTGGTTAGTTATTAAGTTAGTTAGTTAGTTAGTTAGTTTGTGGGTATGTAGGAATGTAGTTAGTTAGTTAATAGGTATTTAAGAAGATAGTTAGTTCGTAAATTAGTTAGTTATTAGGGTAGTTATCTTGTAATTACTTAGTTAGTTATTTTGTCAGCTAGCTAGCAGTTAGTTAGTTATTTAGTTAGTTAGTTAGTTAGTTAGTCATCTAGTAGTTAGACGTCAGTTATTTAGTTAGTTAACTAGTTAGTTATTTAGTTAGTTAGTTAGTTTGTTAGTTATCTAGTAGTTAGTTAGTCAGCTAGTTAGTTATTTAGTAAGTTAGATAGTTACTTAGTTAGTTAGTGGGAAGGTAGGTAGTTAGTTAGTTTGTTAGTGGGTATGTAGGAAGGTAGGTAGTTAGTTAGTTAGTTAGTTAGTCAATAGGTGTGTAGGAAGATAGTTATTTAGTTAGTTTGTTAATTAGTTCATTTGTTAGTTAGTTAGTTAGAAAGGTAGTTAGTTTCTTAGTCGATATGTATGAATGAATGTAGTTAGTTAGTAAGTTAGTTAGTTAACTAGTTAGTTAGTTAGCTAGTAGTTTGTTAGTTAGTTAGTTAGTTAATTAGTTAGTTATTTAGTTAGTTATTTAGTTAGTTAGTTAGTTAACTAGTAATTAGTTAGTAAATTACTTAATTAATTAGTTTGTTAATTAGTTAGTTAGTAAGTTAGTTAGTTAGTGGGTGTGTACGACGGTAGCTAGTCAGTTAGGTAATTTGTTAGTTCATTAGTTAATTAGTTAGTTAGTTAGTTAGTTAATTAGTGAGTTATTTATTTATTTAGTTAGTTAGTTAAATATCTAGTAGTTATTTAGTTAGTTATTTATTTAGTTAGTTAGTTAGTTAGTTGGGGCGTATGTAGGAAGGTAGTTAGTAAGTTAGTTAGTTAGTTAGTTAGTTAATATGTGTGTAGGAAGATAGTTAGTTAGTTAATTAGTTAGTTATTTAGTTAGTTATCTAGTAGTTAGTTAGTTCGTTAGTTAGTTAGTTCGTTATTTATTCAGTTCGCTAGTAGTTAGTTAGTAGTTAGTTAGTTAGTAAGTTAGTTAGTTAGTTAGTTAGTTAACAAGTTATTTATTTATTTAGTTTGTTTATTTAGTTATCTAGTAGTTAGTTAGTTAGTTAGCTAGTTAGTTATTTAGTTAGTTAGATAGTTAGTTAGTTAGTGGGAAGGTAGTTAGTTAGTTAGTTGGTGGATATGTAGGAAGGTACTTAGTTAGTAAGTTAGTTAGTTAGTTAGTTAGTTAATTAGTAAGTTAATAGGTATGTAGGAAGATAGTTATTTAGTTTGTTTGTTAATTAGTTAATTAGTTAGTTAGTTAGTTATTTAGTTATTTTATTACTTAGTTAGTTAGAAAGGTAGTTAGTTAGTTAGTTAATAAGTATGTATGAAGGTAGTTGGTTAGTAAGTTAGATAGTTAACTAGTTAGCTAGTTAGCTAGTAGTTTGTTAGTTAGTTAGTTAGTTAATTAGTTAGTAATTTAGTTAGTTAAATAGTTGTTAGTTAGTTAGTTAGTTAGTTAATTAGTGAGTTATTTATTTATTTAGTTAGTTAGTTAAATATCTAGTAGTTATTTAGTTAGTTATTTATTTAGTTAGTTAGTTAGTTAGTTGGGGCGTATGTAGGAAGGTAGTTAGTAAGTTAGTTAGTTAGTTAGTTAGTTAATATGTGTGTAGGAAGATAGTTAGTTAGTTAATTAGTTAGTTATTTAGTTAGTTATCTAGTAGTTAGTTAGTTCGTTAGTTAGTTAGTTCGTTATTTATTCAGTTCGCTAGTAGTTAGTTAGTAGTTAGTTAGTTAGTAAGTTAGTTAGTTAGTTAGTTAGTTAACAAGTTATTTATTTATTTAGTTTGTTTATTTAGTTATCTAGTAGTTAGTTAGTTAGTTAGCTAGTTAGTTATTTAGTTAGTTAGATAGTTAGTTAGTTAGTGGGAAGGTAGTTAGTTAGTTAGTTGGTGGATATGTAGGAAGGTACTTAGTTAGTAAGTTAGTTAGTTAGTTAGTTAGTTAATTAGTAAGTTAATAGGTATGTAGGAAGATAGTTATTTAGTTTGTTTGTTAATTAGTTAATTAGTTAGTTAGTTAGTTATTTAGTTATTTTATTACTTAGTTAGTTAGAAAGGTAGTTAGTTAGTTAGTTAATAAGTATGTATGAAGGTAGTTGGTTAGTAAGTTAGATAGTTAACTAGTTAGCTAGTTAGCTAGTAGTTTGTTAGTTAGTTAGTTAGTTAATTAGTTAGTAATTTAGTTAGTTAAATAGTAGTTAGTTAGTTATTTAGTTAATTAATTAGTTAGTTAATTAGTTAGTGAGTAAGTTAGTTAGTTGGTGGGTATGTACGAAGGTAGCTATGTATTTAGTCAATTTGTTAGTTGGTTAGTAAATTAGTTAGTTAGTTAGTTAGTTAATTAGTTAGTTATTCATTTATTTAGTTAGTTAGTTAAATAGCTTGTAGTTATTTAGTTAGTTATTTATTTAGTTAGTTAGTTACTTAGTTAGTGCGTATGTAGGAAGGTAGTTAGTAAGTTAGTTAGTTAGTTAGTTAGTTGGTTAGTTAGTTAATATGTATGAAGGAAGATAGTTAGTTAGTTAATTAGTTAGTTATTTAGTTAGTTATCTAGTAGTTAGTTAGTTAGTTCGTTATTTATTCAGTTAGCAAGTAGTTAGTTAGTAGTTAGTTAGTTAGTAAGTTAGTTAGTTAGTTAGTTAGTTAGTTAGTTAGTTAACTAGTTATTTATTTAGTAAGTTTGTTTATTTAGTTATCTAGTAGTTAGTTAGTTAGCTAGTTAGTTATTTAGTCAGTTAGATAGTTAGTTAGTTAGTGGGAAGGTAGTTAGTTAGTTAGTTAGTGGATATGTAGGATGGTACTTAGTTAGTTAGTTTGTTAGTTAGTTAGTTAATTAGTGAGTTAATAGGTATGTAGGAAGATAGTTATTTAGTTAGTTAGTTAGTTTGTTAATTAGTTAATTAGTTAGTTAGTTAGTTATTTAGTTATTTTATTACTTACTTAGTTCGAAAGGTAGTTAGTTAGTTAGTTAATAAGTATGTATGAAGGTAGTTGGTTAGTAAGTTAGATAGTTAACTAGCTAGCTAGTTAGCTAGTAGTTTGTTAGTTAGTCAGTTAGTTAATTACTTAGTTATTTAGTTAGTCAAATACTAGTTAGTTAGTTATTAAGTCAATTAATTAGTTAGTTAATTAGTTAGTTAGTAAGTTTGTTAGTTAGTGGGTATGTACGAAGGTAGCTAGAAAGTTAGTTAATTTGTTTGTTAGTTAGTAAATTAGTTAGTTAGTTAGTTAGTAAATTAGTTAGTCATTTATTTATTTAGTTAGTTAGTTAAATAGCTTGAAGTTATCTAGTTAGTTAGTTACTTAGTTAGTGCGTATGTAGGAAGGTAGTTAGTAAGTTAGTTAGTTAGTTAGTTAATATGTATGTAGGAAGAGAGTTAGTTAGTTAATTAGTTAGTTATTTAATTAGTTATCTTGTAGTTAGTAAGTTAGTTAGTCAGTTCGTTATTTATTCAGTTAGCTAGTAGTTAGTAGTTAGTTAGTTAGTAAGTAAGTTAGTTAGTTAGTAAGTTAATTAGTTAGTTAGTTAGTTAGTTAGTCAATATGTATATAAGAAGGTAGTTAGTAGTTAGTTATTTAGTTAATTAGCTAGTAGTTAGTTAGTTAGTTAGTTAGTTAGTATGTAAGAAGATTGTTAGTTAGTTAGTTAGATGGCTAGTTAATTAGTTAGTTAGTTAGTTGATCAGTTAGTTATTTAGTTAGTTACTTAGTTAGTTAGCTAGTAGTTAGTTAGTTAGTGAGTTAGTTAGTTAATCAATATGTATCTATCAAGGTAGTTAGTTAGTTAGTTAGTTAGATAGTTAGAAAATTAGTTAGTTAATTAGTTAGTTAATTAGTTAGTCAGTTAATTAGTTAGTTATCTATTAGTTAGTTAGTTAGTTAGTTTGGTCAACAGTTAGTTATTTAGTTAGTTAGTTAGGTCAACAATTAGTTATTTAGTTAGTTAGTTAGTTATTTAGCTAGTTGTTGGCAAGTTAGTCATTTAGTTAGTTAGTTAGTTAGTTAGTTAGTTGGTGGGTATGTAGGAAGGTAGGTAGGTAGTTAGTTAGTTAGTTAGTTAATAGGTATTTAAGAATATAGTTAGTTAGTAAATTAGTTAGTTATTATGTTAGTTATCTAGTAATTAGTTAGTTAGTTATTTTTTCTGCTAGCTAATAGTTAGTTAGTTAGCTAGTTATTTAGTTAGTTAGTTAGTTACTTATCTACTAGTTAGTTAGTTAGTTATTTATTTAGTCAACTAGTTAGTTAATTAGTTCGTTAGTTTGTTAGTTATCTAGTAGTTACATAGTTAGCTAGTTAGTCGTTTAGTTAGTTAGATAGTTGGTGTTTTAGTTAGTGGGAAGGTAGTTAGTTAGTTTGTTAGTGGGTATGTACGAAGGTAGTTAGTTAGTTAGTTATTTAATAGGTACGTAGGAAGATAGTTATTCGGTTATTTAGTTAGTTTGTTAATTAGTGAATTTGTTAGTTAGTCAGTTAGTTATTGAGTTATTTAGTTAGTTAGTTAGTTAGTTGGTTAGTTAGTTAGTTAGTTAGTTAATAGGTATGTATGAAGGTAGTTAGTTAGTATGTTAGTTAGTTAACTAGTTATTTAGTTAGCTAGTAGTTAGTTAGTTAGTTAGTTAGTTAATTAGTTAGTTATTTCGTTAGTTTGTAAGTTAGTTAGTTAGTGGGCATGTACGAAGGTAGCTAGTTAGTTAGTTAATTTCTTTGTTAGTTAGTTAATTAGTAAGTTAGTCGGTTAATTAGTTAGTTAGTTATTTATTTAGTTTGTTAGTTAAATAGCTAGTAGTTATTTATTTATTTAGTTAGTTACTTAGTTAGTGGGTATGTAGGAAGGTAGTTAGTAAGTTAGTTAGTTAGTTAGTTAGTTAATACGTATGTAGGAAGATAGTTAGATAGTTAATTAGTTAGTTATTTAGTTAGTTATATAGTGGTTAGTTAGTTAGTTAGTTATTTATTCAGTTAGCTCGTAGTTAGTTAGTTAGTTAGTTGGTAAGTTAGTTAGTTAGTTAGTTAGTTAGTTAGTTAGTTAGTTAGTTAGTTAAATAGTTAGTTAGATAGTTAGTTAGTTAGTTAGTTTTCAAGTAGTTGGTTAGTTAGTTAGTTGGTTAGTTAACTAGTTAGTCAGTTAGCTAGTAGTTAGCTGGTAATTTATTTAGTTAGCTAGTTAGTTGGTGGGCATGCAGGAAGGTAGTTAGTTCGTTAGTTAGTTAGTTAGTTAGTCAACAAGTATGTAGGAAGATAGTTAGTTAATTAGTTAGTTATTTAGATAGATATCTAGTATTTAGTTACTTGGATTGTTAGTTATTTAGTTAGTTAGTTAGTTAGTTAGTTATTTAGTTAGTTAGTTAACTAGTTAGTTATTTAGTAAGTTAGTTAGTCATTAAGTACGTAGGAAGATAGTCAGTCAGTAAATTAGTTAGTTATTTAGATAGTTATCTAGTACTTAGTTAGTTAGTTATGTAGTCAGTTAGTTTGTTATTTAGTTATTTATCTAGTAGTTAGTTAACTAGTTAGTCAGTTAGTTAGTTAGTTAATTAATTTGTTAGTTAGTTAGTTAGTTAGTATGTATGTATGTAAGAAGGCACTTAGTTAGTTAATTAGTTAGTTAGTTAGTTAGTTTGATAGTCAGTTAATTAGTTAGGTAGTTACTAGTTAGTTAGTCGGTATATAGGATGGTAGTTAGTTAGATGGTTAGTTAGTCAATTAGTTAGTTAGTTAGTTAGTTAGTTAGTTAGTTAATAGGTATATAGGAAGACAATTAGTTAGTTAGTTAGTTAGATAGATATATACTAGTTAATAGGTATGTAGGAAGACAATTAGTTAGTTAGTTAGTTTGTTAGTGAGTTTGTAGGAAGGTAGTTAGTTAATTAGTTAGTTAGGTAGATAGCTATTCAGTTAGTTTATAGGTATGTATGAAGGTAGTTAGTTAGTTAGTTAGTTAATTAGTTCGGTATTTAGTCAGTTTGTTTGTTAATTAGCTAGTAGTTAGTTAGTTAGTTAGTTAGTTTGCTAGTAGTTAGTTAGTTAGTTAGTTGGCTAAGTTAGCTAGCTAGCTAGTAGTTAGTTAGTTAGTTAGTTAATAGGTATGTAGGAAGGTAGTTAGTTAGTTAGTAAGTAAGTTAGGTAGTTAGTTAGTTACCTAGTAGTCAGTTAGTTAATTAGTTAGTTAGTTAACTAATTAGTTAGTTAGTTAGTTAGTTAGTTAGTTAGTCAATATGTATGTAAGAAGGTAGTTAGTTAGTTAGTTAGTTAATTAGCCAGTAGTTAGTTAGTTAGTTAGTTAGTATGTAAGAAGGTTGTCAGTTAGTTAGTTAGTTAGATAGTTAGTTAATTAGTTAGTTAGTCAGTTAATCAGTTAGTTATTTAGTTAGTTTCTTAGATAGTTAGCTTGTAGCTAGTTGGTTAATCAATATGTATGTAACAAGGTAGTTAGTTAGTTTGTTAGATAGTTAGTTAATTAGTTAGTTAGTTAGTTAGTTAGTTAGTTAGTTAGTTAGTTAGTTAGTTAGTTAGTCAGTTAGTTAGATAGTTATCTAGTAGTTAGTTAGTTAGTTAGGTCATCAGTTTGTTAGTTATTTAGTTAGCTAGTAGTTAGAAGGTTATTTATTTATTTATTTAGTTAGTTAGTTAGTTGGTGGGTATATAGGAACGTAGTTAGTTAGTTAGTTAGTTAGTTAGTTAATAGGTATTTAAGAAGATAGTTAGTTAGTAAATTAGTTAGTTATTATGTTAGTTATCTAGTATTGAGTTAGTTAGTTATTTTGCCAGCTTGGTAGTTGTCAGTTAGTTAGTTATTTAGTTGGTTTGTTAGTTAGTTAGTTAGCTAGTTATTCAGTTAGTTATTTAGTTAGTTAGTTTGTTAGTTATCTAGTAGTTAGTTAGTTAGCTAGTTAGTTATTCAGTTAGTTAGATAGTGAGTTAGTTAGTTAGTGGGAAGGTAGTTAATTAGTTAGTTAGTGGGTATGTAGGAAGGTAGGTAGTTAGTTAGTTAGTTAGTTAGTCAGTAAGTATTTAAGAATATAGTTAGTTGGTAAATTAGTTATTTATTATGTTAGTTATCTAGTAATGAGTTAGTTAGTTATTTTGCCAGCTAGGTAGTTGTCAGTTAGTTAGTTATTTAGTTGGTTAGTTAGTTAGTTAGTTAGCTAGTTATTCAGTTAGTTATCTAGTTAGTTAGTTAGTTAGTTATCTAGTAGTTAGTTAGTTAGCTAGTTAGTTATTCGGTTAGTTAGATAGTGAGTTAGTTAGTTAGTGGGAAGGTAGTTAATTAGTTAGTTAGTGGGTATGTAGGAAGGTAGGTAGTTAGTTAGTTAGTTAGTTAGTTAGTCAATAGGTATTTAAGAATATAGTTAGTTGGTAAATTAGTTATTTATTATGTTAGTTATCTAGTAATTAGTTAGTTAGTTATTTTGTCAGCTAGCTAGTAGTTAGTTAGTTAGTTATTTAGTCTGTTAGTTAGTTACTTATCTAGTAGTTAGTTAGTTAACTAGTTAGTTATTTAGTTAGTTTGTTTGTTAATTATCTAGTAGTTAGATAGTTAGTTAGTTAGATAGTTTGTTAGTTAGGTCATCAGTTAGTTTGTTAGTTAGGTCATCCGTTAGTTAGTTATTTAGTTAGTTAGTTAGTTAGCTAGTAGTTGGAAGGTTAGTTATTTATTTAGTTAGTTAGTTAGTTGGTGGGTATGTAGGAAGGTAGTTAGTTAGTTAGTTAGTTCATAGGTATTTAAGAAGATTGCTAGTTAGTAAATTAGTTAGTTATTATGTTAGTTATCTAGTAATTAGTTTGTTAGTTATTTTGTTAGCTAGCTAGTAGTTAGTTATTTAGTTAGTTATTTAGTTAGTAAGTCAGTTAGTTATCTAGTAGTTAGTTAGTTAGTTATTCAGTTAATTAACTAGTTAGTTATTTAGTTAGTTAGTTTGTTAGCTATCTAGTAGTTAGTTAGTTAGCTATTTAGTTATTCAGTTAGTTAGATAGTTAGTTAGTTAGTTAGTGGGAAGGTAGTTTGTTAGTTAGTTAGTGGGTATGTAGGAAGGAAGTTAGTTAGTTAGTTAGTTAGTTAGTTTATATGTGTATGTAGGAAGATAGGTATTTAGATGTTTAGTCAGTTTGTTAATTAGTTAATTAGTTAGTTATTTAGTTATTTAGTTAGTTAGTTAGATAGTATGTTAGTTAGTTAGTTAGAAAGGTAACTAGTTTGTTAGTTAATAGGTATGTATGAAGATAGTTAGTTAGTAAGTTAGTTAGTTAACTAGTTTGTTTGTTAGCCAGTAGTTTGTTAGTTAGTTAGTTGGTGGATATGTAGGAAGGTAGTTAGTTAGTTAGTTAGATAATAGGTATTTTAGAAGATAGTTAGTTAGTAAATTAGTTAGTTATTATGTTAGTTATCTAGTAGTTAGTTAGTTAGTTATTTTGTCAGCTAGCTAGTAGTTAGTTAGTTAGTTAGTAGTTAGTTAGTTAGTTATTTAGTTAATTATTTAGTTATTTAGTTAGCGAGTTTGTTAGTTATCTAGTAGTTAGTTAGTTAGCTAGTTAGTTATTTAGTTCATTAGATAGTTAGTTAGTTAGTGGGAAGGTAGTTTGTTATTTAGTTAATGGGTATGTAGGAAGGTAGTTAGTTAGTTAGTTAGTTTGTTAATATGTGTATGTCGGAAGATAGTTATTTAGTTAGTTTGTTAATTAGTTAATTAGTTAGTTATTTAGTTATTTGGTTAGTTAGTTAGATAGTTTGTTAGTTAGTTAGTTAGAAAGGTAGTTATATTGTTAGTTAATAGGTATGTATGAAGATAGTTTGTTAGTAAGTTAATTAGTTAACTAGTATGTTAGTTAGTTAGTTAGTTAGTTAGTTAATTAGTTAGTTATTTAGTTAGTTAGTTAGTTAGTTAACTAGTAGTTAGTTAGTTAATTTGTTCATTAATTAGTTAGTTAAATAGTTAGTTAGTAAGTTAGTTAGTTAGTGGGTATGTACGAAGGTAGTTAGTTAGTCAGTTAATCTGTTAGTTAGTTGGTTAGTTAGTCAATATGTATGTGAGAAGGTAGATAGTTAGTTAGTTAATTAGCTAGTAGTTAGTTAGTTAGTTAGTTTGTTAGTATGTAAGAAGGTTGTTAGTTAGATAGTTAGCTTGATAGTTACTTAATTAGTAAGTTAGTTGGTTAATCGGTTAGTTATTTAGTTAGTTACTTAGTTAGTTAGCTAGTAGTTAGTTAGGTAGTGAGTTAGTTAGTTAATCAATATGTATGTATCAAGATAGTTAGTAAGTTAGATAGATAGTTAGTTAATTAGTTAGTTAATTAGTTAGTTAGTTTGCTTGTCAGTTAGTTAGTTAGTTAGTTATCTAGTAGTTAGTTAGTTAGTTAGGTCATCAATTAGTAATTTAGTTAGTTAGTTAATAAGTAGTTAGCTAGTAGTTAGCTGGTTAGTTATTTAATTTGTTAGTTAGTTCGTTAGTTGGTGGATATGTACGAAGGTAGTCAGTTAGATAGTTAGTTAATAGGTATTTAAGAAGATAGTTAGTTAGTAAATTAGTTAGTTATTAGTTTAGTTATCTGGTAGTTAGTTAGTTAGTAAGTAGTTAGTTAACTATTTAGGTATTTAGTTAGTTTGTTTGTTAGTTATCTAGTAGTTAGTTAGTTAGATAGTTAGTTAATTAGTTAGTGGGAAGGTAGTTTGTTAGTTAGTTAGTGGGTATGTAGGAAGGTAGTTAGTTAGTTAGTTAGTTAATAGGTGTACGTAGGAAGATAGTTATTTAGATGTTTAGTTAGTTTGTTAATTAGTTAATTAGTTGGTTAGTTTGTTATTTAGTTAGTTAGTTAGTTAGTTAGTTTGTTAGTTAGTTATTTGGAATGGTAGTTAGTTTGTTAGTCAATATGTATGTATGAATGTAGTTAGTTAGTAAGTTAGATAGTTAACTAGTTAGTTAGTTAGCTATTAGTTAGTTAATTAGTTAGTTAGTTAGCTAATTAGTTAGTTATTTAGTTAGTTAGTTATTTAGTTAACTAGTAGTTAGTTAGTTAATTAGGTCATTAATTAGTTAGTTAATTAGTTAGTTAGTAAGTTAGTTAGTTAGTGGGTATGTACAAAGGTAGCTAGTTAGTTAGTTAATTTGTTAGTTAGTTAGTTAATTAGTTAGTTAGTTAGTTAGTTAATTAGTTAGTTAATTCTTTAGTTAGTTAGTTAGTTAAATAGCTCGTAGTTATTTAGTTAGTTATTTATTTATTTAGTTAGTTACTTTGTCAGTGGGTATGTAGGAAGGTAGTTAGTAAGTAAGTTAGTTAGTTAGTTAGTTATATAATATGTATGTTGGAAGATTGTTAGTTATTTAGTTAGTTATCTAGTAGTTAGTTAGTTAGTTAGTTAGTTAGTTAGTTATTTATTTATTCAGTTAGCAGGTAGTTAGTTAGTTAGTTAGTAAGTTAAATAGTAAGTTAGTTAGTTAGTTAGTTTGGGTATGTAAGAAAGTAGCTAGCTAGTTCGTTAGTTAGTTCGTTAGTTAATTGGTCAATTAGTTAGTTAGCTAGTAGTAAGTTAGTTAGTGAGTTAACTAGTTAACTAGTTAGTTATTTTGTTAGTTTATTAGTTAGTTAGTTAGGCAATAGTTAGTTAGTTAGTTAACTAGTCAGTTATTTAGTTAATTAGTTAGTTAGTTAGCCAGTTAGTTAGTTAGTTCGTTTGTATGAAGGTAGTAAGTTAATTAGTTAGGTAGGTAGTTAATTAGTTAGTTAATATGTATATATGAAGATAGTTAGTCTGTAAGTTAGTCTGTTAATTAGTTAATTAGTTAGTTAGCTAGTAGATAGTTAGTAAGTTAGTTAGTTGATAAGAGGAAAATAAAGCACCTTTTTGATAGCTAATTTAGGGATTTTAGCCCTTTTGAATCACAACTTTATATATACAATTGTTCATATTTGAGATAACAAGAATATTTCTTCACTAAGTGTGTTTTATTGCTTAATTACAGGTTTTAGGTGGGAATTCTCGGAAATCCAAGAGTGTAGTTGCCTTCGTCTCCTCGCGCCATTAAAATCGATATATCATACCGACCAATTCGGTACACGTGTGAAGGAGAAGGCAAATAATCATCAACAAAAGACATTACACCAAACTCTACTCGAAAACCACTCACACAATTGCCACTCTACAGCCCCACCAACCTCACCTACCATCCCCAACTACCCTCAATCCTCTCACCCATCTCTCGGCCAATGGGAAATCCCCAAGGACACTATAAATTAGACCCCAAGGCCCTTGGGCAGAGATTGCTTCTTCTTCCCTCCCCCCTTTCTCTCTCTCTCTCTCTCTAAGCACTTCCAAGAACTTTCAAGAACATCAAGAACCATTCAAGATCCTACTCGATTGTTCGGGAGATTCGACCGTGACTTGGACATCCTTCCTTTCGGCGAATCGACCTTTCTCGAGACTAACCGTGACTCGGGGATTTTCTCCTTTCGGGACTTGTGGAGTTGTGTTGAGACTGTGACTGGGTGGTTTCCTCTTTCGGAGCTTAGTGAAGGTGTCAACCATGACTCGGAGCCTCTCCTTTTGGTGACCTTTCATCTAGTGAGTCCGTGACTTGAGGATTCTTTCCTTTCGGTGACCAACGAAGCAAGCTTGCCGTGACTCGGAGCATTCTCCTTTCGGTGGTCAATTGAGCGACAACACTAGCGAGGAAAAGGAGGCTCTTCTTGACGCGTTGAAGCTTTTCTTTACTCAATCTAGGTGTATTCTTTTCTATCTTGAATTTCTTGTATGTTGAATGATTGTTTTGAAGTTGTGTAAAGAAACCCTTGTTTGAATCTAGTTCTTGCTGAAATCTTGTTTCTTGCAATCGATCTTTTGCTCTCTTTGTGTGATAATTTGCTCTCTTTGTGTGATATTTTTGTTCTCTTTTTGTTCTGCGTAGATCTTGATTTCTAGTTTCGGAAACTTTTTGAATCATAGAATTTCTTGAAATATTCGAATTGATATGAATTTTTGAATACTGTCACTTAAACTGAAAACCTGCTGTTTCCAGGGGGACTGTTTTTCAGAGACCTGATTGTAATTCGTTAATAACTTTTTATTCCTTTGTCCAAATTGTTTGAAATTTTAGGATAAATTTGATAACATTCAGACCTCTATGTAGACTAATTTTCATTAATTTTGGAAACTTCTAAATATTTATTTTAATGATCTGAATCTTAATCATATTTTGACGCAATAGCTCTCTGTGGAAAAGTTTCTGCCCTTTTCATTTTTGCTTGTTTTGATTCATTATTCGACGCATATACTCCTCGCGGAACGAACTTTCATATTTCCACTATACACATATATTTCCAAACTTGTTGATTGAATTGGTTTTCACATACAACGATATCTCAAATTATAAAGCGATCGAAAACCCGTTTATCATTAGTTAATTAGTAAGCTAGTCAATTAGTAAGATAGTTAGTAAGTTAGTTTGTTAGTTTATTAGTAAGCTAGTCAATTTGTTAGCTTGTAGTTACTTAGTTAGTTAGTTAATTGGTATGTAGGAAGTTAGTTAGTTAGTTAGTTAGTTAGTTAGTTAGTTAGTTAGTTCCTTTGTTAGTTAGTTAGATAGTTAATATGTATGTAGGAAGATAGTTAGTTACTTAGTTGGTTAGTTAGTCAGTTAGTTAGTTAGTTAGTTATTTAGTTAGTTTGTTCGTTAGTTAGTGGGTATCTAGGAAGGTAGCTAGTTAGTTAGTTACTTAGTTAGTTAGTTAATTAGTTATTTTGTCAGTTAATAAATTAGTTGGCTAGTTAGTTAGTTAGTTAGTTAGTTAGTTAGTTAGTTATTATGCATGTGAGAAGGTAGTTAGTTAGGTAGTTAGTTAGTTAGATAGTTAATTAGTTAGTTAGTTAGTTAGTTAGTTAATAAGTTAGTTATTTAGTTTGTTACTTACTTAGTTAGAATAGTTAGTTAGTTAGTTAGTGAGTCAGCTAGTTAATCAATATATGTGTGTGAAGGTAGGTAGGTAGTTAGTTAGTTAGTTAGATAGTTAGTTATTTAATTAGTTAGTTAATTAGTCAGTTGGTTAGTTAGTTATCTAGTAGTTAGTTAGTTAGCTAGGTAATCAGTTAGTTATTTAGTTAGTTAGTTAGTTAGTTAGTAAGGTCATCAGTTAGTTATTTAGTTAGTTAGTTAGTTAGTTAGTTATCTAGTAGTTAGCTGGTTAGTTATTTATTTAGTTAGTTAGTTAGTTAGTTGGTGGGTATGTGGGAATGTAGTTAGTTAGTTAGGTAATCGGTATTTAAGGAGATAGTTAGTTAGTAAATTAGTTAGTTATTATGTTAGTTATCTATTAATTAGTTAGTTAGTGATTTTGTCAGCTAGCTAGTAGTTAGTTAGTTAGTTAGTTAGTTAGTCATTTAGTTAGATAGTTAGTTATTTAGTTAGTTATCTAGTAGTTAGTTAGTTAGTTATTTAGTTAGTTAACTAGTTAGGTATTTTGTTAGTTTGTTTCTTAGTTATCTAGTAGTTAGTTAGTTAGCCAGTTAGTAATTTAGTAAGATAGATAGTTAGTTAGTTAGTTAGCAGTAAGGTAGTTAGTAGGTATGTAGGAAGGTAGTTCGTTCGTTAGTTAGTTTGTTAGTTAATAGGTATGTAGGAATATAGTTATTTAGTTATTTAGTTATTTGTTAGTTAGTTAGTTGGTTAGTTAGTTAGTTAGTTAATAGGTATGTATGAAGGTAGTTAGTTAGTAAGTTAGTTAGTTAACTGGTTAGTTAGTTATATGGTAGTTAGCTTGTTAGTTAGTTAATTAGTTACTTAGTTAGTTAGTTAGTTAGTTAGTTAGTTACTTAACTAGTAGTTAGTTAGATAATTAGTTAATTAACTAGTTAGTTAATTAGTTTGTTAGTTAGTGGGTATGTACGAAGGTAGCTAGTTAGTTAATTAGGTAGTTAGTTAGTTAATTAGTTAGTTAATTATTTAGTTAGTTAGTTAGTTAATATGTATGTAGGAAAATAATTAGTTAGTTATTTAGTTTGTTATCAAGTAGTTAGTTAGTTAGTTAGTTAGTTAGTTATTTATTCAGTTAGCTAGTAGTTAGTTAGTTAGTTAGTTAGTTAGTAAGTTAGTCAGTTAGTTAGTTAATTAGTTTGTTGGTTAGTTTGTTAGTCAATACGTATGTAAGAAGGCAGGTAGGTAGTTAGTTAGTCAGTTAAACAGTTAGTTAGTTAGTTAGTTAGTTAGTAGTTGGTTAGTTAGTTAGTTAGTTAGTTAACTCATTAGTTATTTAGTTAGTTTGTTTGTTAGCTAGTAGTTAGCTAGTAATTTTTTTAGTTAGCTAGTTAGTTGGTGGGTATGCAGAATGTAGTTAGTTAGTTAGTTAGTTAGTTAGTTAGTTAATAAGTATGTAGGAAAATAGTTAGTTAGTTAATTTGTCATTTATTTAGATAGATATCTAGTAATTAGTTACTTAGTTTGTTAGTTATTAAGTTAGTTAGTTAATTAGTTAGTTAACTATTTAGTTATTAAGTTAGTTAGTAGTTAGTTAGTTAGTTATTTAGTTAACTATTTAGTTATTTAGTTAGTTAGTTTGTTATTTTTCTAGTAGTTAGTTAGTTAGTTAGTTAGTTAGTTAGTTAGATAGTGGGAAGGTAGTTTGTTAGTTAGTTAGTTAGTTAGTTAGTTAGTGGGATGGTAGTTTGTTAGTAAGATAGTGGGTATGTAGGAAGGTAGGTAGTTAGTTAGATAGTTAGTTAATAGGTGTATGTAGGAAGATAGTTATTTAGTTATTTAGTTAGTTTGTTAATTAGTTAGTTAGTTAGTTATTTAGATAACTAACTGACTAACTAAATACTGGCTAACTAACTAACTAACTAACTAACTAACTAACTAACTAAATAACTAACTAACTAACTAACTAACTAAATAACTAACTAACTAACTAACTACTAATTAGCTGACAAAATATCTAACTAACTAATTTCAAGATAACTAACATAATAAATAACTAATTTACTAACTAACTATCTTCTTAAATCCCTATTAACTAACTAACTACCTACCTTCCTACATACCCACCAACTAACAAACTAACCAAATAAATAACTAACCAGCTAACTACAAGCTAACTAACTCACTAACTAACTAACTAACTAACAACTAACTGACTGATGACCTAACTAACTAACTACTACATAACTAACTAACAATCTGACTAGCTAACTAATTAACTAATTAACTAACTAACAAATTAACTTACTATCTAACTAAGTAACTAACGACCTTGATACATACATATTGATTAACTAACTAATTCACTAACTAACTAACTAACTACTAGCTAACTAACTACAAAACTAACTGATTAACTAACTAACTAACTATCTAACTAATTAACTAACTATCTAACTAACTAACTAACAAACAACCTTCTTACATACTAACTAACTAACTAACTAACTAACTAACTACGTACTAGCTAATTAACTAACTAACTACCTACCTACCTCCTTACATACATATTGACTAACTAACTAACTATTAACTATCTAACTAACTAACTAACTAAATAACTTAATTACTTACTAACTAACTAACTACTAGCTAATTGAACAAATAACTAACTAACTAACTAACTACATAACTAACTGATTAACTAACTAACTAACTATCTAACTAATTGACTAAATATGTAACCAAATAACTAACTAACAACCTTCTTACATACTAACTAACTAACTAACTAACTAACTACGTACTAGCTAATTAACTAACTAACTACCTACCTACCTCCTTACATACATACTGACTAACTAACTAACTATTAACTATCTAACTAACTAACTAACTAACTAACTTACTTACTTACTAACTAACTAACTACTAGCTAATTGAACAAATAACTAACTAACTAACTAACTAACTACTAGATAACTAACTAAATAACTAACTAATTAACTAACTAACTATCTTCCTACAGACAGATTAACTAACTAACTAACTAACATACTAACTACCTTCCTACATACCCACTAACTAAGTAACTACCTAAATAAATAAATAACTAACTAAATAACTACTAGCTATTTAACTAACTAACTAACTAAAGAACTAACTGACTAATTAACTAACTAACTAACTAATTAACTAATTAACTAACAAATTAACTAACTAACTGTAGGGAAATATCCTCGACCCCGGGCCCGCGCAGCGGAATGAAGGCCCGGTCCGATTCATCGTACCCTCGAAGTCATGGCGTTATCTCGGGAATCGGGGAATCGGACCGGGCCTTCATTCCGCTGCGCGGGCCCGGGGTCGCGGATATTTCAATTAGTCATAGTTGAAATATTAACTTCAATAACGTTAATACCTGAGAGGCCGATTGCTGAAACCGCTTTGCCCTTCTTCACCTCGTCGAGGTAAGACTTGCAATCACGCTTCCTATGTCCAGCCGTGTGACAATGGTAGCATGTCTCATCTTTGGATTTCTCCTTTCCCTTATTATTCGGCTTTGAACGTTTCTTAGCCGAATCGCCCTTGGACTTTGATCTCTTACGATCCTTATTCTGAATTGTGAGAACATTTCCGGCAACTCTTGCCTTGTTCTCTCCGGACGACTTCAAAGTCCCCGATTCAAAATTCTTGAGCATTCCATGAAGCTCAGGGATCATCTTATCCATCGAATGCATGTGATAGTTAGTCACGAACGGAGAAAACATTGGAGGAAGTGCGCACAAGATCAAATCTTGTTGCATAATCTTCGACAATTTCTCTCCTAGCCTCTCTAGACGGTCTATGAGAGCTTGCACCTTCAAAACTTGAGTGCTTACCGAAGACCCCGAAGGCATCTTGCAGTTTACCAACTCTTTGAGCGTACTGAACCTTTCAATACGCTCCTGCTCTTGGAACATTTCCTTGAGCACAACGTTTATCGAGTATGCATCCGAGTCCTCAAACTGCTTTTGAAGACTAGCGTCCATACATGCCAACATGAGGCACGTAACGTCATTTGTGGGTATGTAGGAAGGTAGTTAGTTAGTTAATAGGTATTTAAGAAGATAGTTAGTTCGTAAATTAGTTAGTTATTATGTTAGTTATCTTGTAATTAGTTAGTTAGTTATTTTGTCGGCTAGCTAGCAGTTAGTTAGTTATTTAGTTAGTTAGTTAGTTAGTCATCTAGTAGTTAGACGTTAGTTATTTAGTTAGTTAACTAGTTAGTTATTTAGTTAGTTAGTTAGTTTGTTAGTTATCTAGTAGTTAGTTAGTTAGCTAGTTAGTTATTTAGTAAGTTAGATAGTTAGTTAGTATGTTAGTGGGAAGGTAGGTAGTTAGTTAGTTAGTTATTGGGTATGTAGGAAAGTAGGTAGTTAGTTAGTTAGTTAGTTAGTTAATAGGTATGTACGAAGATAGTTATTTAGTTAGTTTGTTAATTAGTTCATTTGTTTGTTAGTTAGTTATTTATTTATTTGGTTAGTTCGTTAGTTTGTTAGTTAGAAAGGTAGTTAGTTTGTTAGTCTATAGGTATGTATGAATGTAGTCAGTTAGTAAGTTAGTTAGTTAGCTAGTAGTTTGTTAGTTAGTTAGTTAGTTAGTTAACTAGTAGTTAGTTAGTAAATTAGTTAATTAATTAGTTTGTTAATTAGTTAGTTAGTAAGTTAGTTAGTTAGTGGGTGTGTACGAAGGTAGCTAGTTAGTTAGGTAATTTGTTAGTTCATTAGTTAATTAGTTAGTTAGTTGGTTAGTTAATTAATTAGTTATTTAGTAAGATGGATAGTTAGTTAGTTAGTTAGCAGTAAGGTAGTTAGTAGGTATGTAGGAAGGTAGTTCGTTAGTTAGTTAGTTTGTTAGTTAATAGGTATGTAGGAATATAGTTATTTAGTTATTTGTTAGTTAGTTAGTTAGTTAGTTAGTTAGTTAGTTAGTTAATAGGTATGTATGAAGGTAGTTAGTTAGTAAGTTAGTTAGTTAACTGGTTAGTTAGTTATATGGTAGTTAGCTTGTTAGTTAGTTAATTAGTTAGTTAGTTAGTTAGTTAGTTAGTTACTTAACTAGTAGTTAGTTAGATAATTAGTTAATTAGTTAGTTAGTTAGTGGGTATATACGAAGGTAGCTAGTTAGTTAATTAGTTAGTTAGTTAGTTAATTAGTTAGTCATTTATTTAGTTACTTAGTTAGTTAAATAGCTAGTATTTATTTAGTTATTTATTTATTTAGTTAGTTAATTAATATGTATGTAGAAAAATAATTAGTTAGTTAATTAGTTAGTTATTTAGTTTGTTATCAAGTAGTTAGTTAGTTAGTTATTTATTCAGTTAGCTAGT
The DNA here is from genome assembly GCA_946800325.1 of Luzula sylvatica. Taxonomy (NCBI): domain Eukaryota; kingdom Viridiplantae; phylum Streptophyta; class Magnoliopsida; order Poales; family Juncaceae; genus Luzula; species Luzula sylvatica. The sequence continues at coordinate 10,920,950 of OX326957.1, read as the reverse complement.
AGTTAGTTAGTTAGTTAGTTAGTTAGTAAGTTAGTCAGTTAGTTAGTTAATTAGTTTGTTGGTTAGTTTGTTAGTCAATACGTATGTAAGAAGGCAGGTAGGTAGTTAGTTGGTCAGTTAAATAGTTAGTTAGTTAGTTAGTTAGTTAGTAGTTGGTTAGTTAGTTAGTTAGTTAGTTAACTCATTAGTTATTTAGTTAGTTTGTTTGTTAGCTAGTAGTTAGCTAGTAATTTTTTTAATTAGCTAGTTAGTTGGTGGGTATGCAGAATGTAGTTAGTTAGTTAGTTAGTTAGTTAGTTAGTTAGTTAATAAGTATGTAGGAAAATAGTTAGTTAGTTAATTTGTTATTTATTTAGATAGATATCTAGTAATTAGTTACTTAGTTTGTTAGTTATTAAGTTAGTTAGTTAATTAGTTAGTTAGCTAATTAGCGAGTAGTTAGTTAGTTAGTTAGGTAGTTAGTATGCAAGAAGGTTGTTAGTTAGTTTGTTTGCTTGATAGTTAGTTAATTAGCTAGTTAGTCAGTTAGTTATTTAGTTAGTTACTTAGTTAGTTAGCAAGTAGTTAGTTAGTTAGTGCCTTTGTTAGTTAATCAATATGTATGTATCAAGGTAGTTAGTTAGTTAGATAGTTAGTTAATTAATTAGTTAGTTAGCTATCTAGTAGTTAGTTAGTTAGTTAGGTCATAAATTAGTAATTTAGTTAGTTAGTTAGTTCGGTAGTTAGCTAGTAGTTAGCTGGTTATTTATTTATTTAGTTAGTTAGTTAGTTAGTTGGTGGGTATATAGGAAGGTAGTTAGTTAGTTAGTTAGTTAATTGATATTTAAGAAGATAGTTAGTTAGAAAATTAGTTAGTTATTATGTTAGTTATCTAGTATTTAGTTAGTTAGTTATTTTGTCAGCTAGTAGTTAGTTACTTAGTTAGTTAGTAGTTAGTTAGTTAGTTATTTAGTTAACTATTTAGTTATTTAGTTAGTTAGTTTGTTATTTATCTAGTAGTTAGTTAGTTAGTTAGTTAGTTAGTTAGTTAGATAGTGGGAAGATAGTTTGTTAGTTAGTTAGTTAGTTTGTTAGTTAGTGGGAAGGTAGTTTGTTAGTAAGATAGTGGGTATGTAGGAAGGTAGGTAGTTAGTTAGATAGTTAGTTAATAGGTGTATGTAGGAAGATAGTTATTTAGTTATTAAGTTAGTTTGTTAATTAGTTAGTTAGTTAGTTATTTAGATAACTAACTAACTAACTAACTACTGGCCAATTAACTAACTAACTAACTAACTAACTAACTAACTAACTAACTAACTAACTAACTAACTAACTAACTAACTAACTACTAATTAGCTGACAAAATATCTAACTAACTAATTACAAGATAACTAACATAATAACTAACTAATTTACTAACTAACTATCTTCTTAAATCCCTATTAACTAACTAACTACCTACCTTCCTACATACCCACCAACTAACAAACTAACCAAATAAATAACTAACCAGCTAACTACAAGCTAACTAACTCACTAACTAACTAACTAACTAACTAACTAACTAACTAACTGATGACCTAACTAACTAACTAACTACTACATAACTAACTAACAATCTGACTAGCTAACTAATTAACTAATTAACTAACTAACAAATTAACTTACTATCTAACTAACTATCTAACGACCTTGATACATACATATTGATTAACTAACTAATTCACTAACTTACTAACTAACTACTAGCTAACTAACTAACTAACTAACTACAAAACTAACTGATTAACTAACTAACTAACTATCTAACTAACTATCTAACTAACTAACTAACAAACAACCTTCTTACATACTAACTAACTAACTAAATAACTAACTAACTAACTAACTACGTACTAGCTAATTAACTAACTAACTACCTACCTACCTCCTTACATACATATTGACAAACTAACTAACTATTAACTATCTAACTAACTAACTAACTAAATAACTTACTTACTTACTAACTAACTAACTACTAGCTAATTGAACAAATAACTAACTAACTAACTAACTACATAACTAATTGATTAACTAACTAACTAACTATCTAACTAACTACGTACTAGCTAATTAACTTACTAACTACCTACCTACCTCCTTACATACATACTGACTAACTAACTAACTATTAACTATCTAACTAACTAACTAACTAACTAACTTACTTACTTACTAACTAACTAACTACTAGCTAATTGAACAAATAACTAACTAACTAACTAACTAACTACTAGATAACTAACTAAATAACTAACTAATTAACTAACTAACTATCTTCCTACAGACAGATTAACTAACTAACTAACTAACATACTAACTACCTTCCTACATACCCACTAACTAAGTAACTACCTAAATAAATAAATAACTAACTAAATAACTACTAGCTATTTAACTAACTAACTAACTAAAGAACTAACTGACTAATTAACTAACTAACTAACTAATTAACTAATTAACTAACAAATTAACTAACTAACTGTAGGGAAATATCCTCGACCCCGGGCCCGCGCAGCGGAATGAAGGCCCGGTCCGATTCATCGTACCCTCGAAGTCATGGTGTTATCTCGGGAATCGGGGAATCGGACCGGGCCTTCATTCCGCTGCGCGGGCCCGGGGTCGAGGATATTTCAATTAGTCATAGTTGAAATATTAACTTCAATAACGTTAATACCTGAGAGGCCGGTTGCTGAAACCGCTTTGCCCTTCTTCACCTCCTCGAGGTAAGACTTGCAATCACGCTTCCTATGTCCAGCCTTGTGACAATGGTAGCATGTCTCATCTTTGGATTTCTCCTTTCCCTTCTTATTCGGCTTTGAACATTTCTTAGCCGAATCGCCCTCGGACTTTGATCTCTTACGATCCTTATTATGAATTGTGAGAACATTTCCGGCAACTCTTGCCTTGTTCTCTCCGGACGACTTCAAAGTCCCCGATTCAAAATTCTTGAGCATTCCGTGAAGCTCAGGGATCGTCTTATCCATCGAATGCATGTGATAGTTAGTCACGAACGGAGAAAACATTGGAGGAAGTGCGCACAAGATCAAATCTTGTTGCATAATCTTCGACAATTTCTCTCCTAGCCTCTCTAGACGGTCTATGAGAGCTTGCACCTTCAAAACTTGAGTGCTTACCGAAGACCCCGAAGGCATCTTGCAGTTTACCAACTCTTTGAGCGTACTGAACCTTTCAATACGCTCCTGCTCTTGGAACATTTCCTTGAGCACAACGTTTATCGAGTATGCATCCGAGTCCTCAAACTGCTTTTGAAGACTAGCGTCCATACATGCCAACATGAGGCACGTAACGTCATTTGTGGGTATGTAGGAAGGTAGTTAGTTAGTTAATAGGTATTTAAGAAGATAGTTAGTTCGTAAATTAGTTAGTTATTATGTTAGTTATCTTGTAATTAGTTAGTTAGTTATTTTGTCGGCTAGCTAGCAGTTAGTTAGTTATTTAGTTAGTTAGTTAGTCATCTAGTAGTTAGACGTTAGTTATTTAGTTAGTTAACTAGTTAGTTATTTAGTTACTTAGTTAGTTTGTTAGTTATCTAGTAGTTAGTTAGTTAACTAGTTAGTTATTTAGTAAGTTAGATAGTTAGTTAGTATGTTAGTGGGAAGGTAGGTAGTTAGTTAGTTAGTTATTGGGTATGTAGGAAGGTAGGTAGTTAGTTAGTTAGTTAGTTAGTTAATAGGTATGTAGGAAGATAGTTATTTAGTTAGTTTGTTTATTAGTTCATTTCTTTGTTAGTTAGTTATTTATTTATTTGGTTAGTTTGTTAGTTTGTTAGTTAGAAAGGTAGTTAGTTTGTTAGTCGATAGGTATGTATGAATGTAGTCAGTTAGTAAGTTAGTTAGTAAACTAGTTAGTTAGTTAGCTAGTAGTTTGTTAGTTAGTTAGTTAGTTAATTATTTAGTTAGTTAGTTAGTTTGTTAGTTAGTTAGTTAACTAGTAGTTAGTTAGTAAATTAGTTAATTAATTAGTTTGTTAATTAGTTAGTTAGTAAGTTAGTTAGTTAGTGGGTGTGTACGAAGGTAGCTAGTTAGTTAGGTAATTTGTTAGTTCATTAGTTAATTAGTTAGTTAGTTAGTTAGTTAATTAATTAGTTATTTAGTAAGATAGATAGTTAGTTAGTTAGTTAGCAGTAAGGTAGTTAGTAGGTATGTAGGAAGGTAGTTCGTTAGTTAGTTAGTCTGTTAGTTAATAGGTATGTAGGAACATAGTTATTTAGTTATTTAGTTATTTGTTAGTTAGTTAGTTAGTTAGTTAGTTAGTTAGTTAATAGGTATGTATGAAGGTAGTTAGTTAGTAAGTTAGTTAGTTAACTGGTTAGTTAGTTATATGGTAGTTAGCTTGTTAGTTAGTTAATTAGTTAGTTAGTTAGTTAGTTAGTTAGTTAGTTACTTAACTAGTAGTTAGTTAGATAATTAGTTAATTAACTAGTTAGTTAATTAGTTAGTTAGTTAGTGGGTATATACGAAGGTAGCTAGTTAGTTAATTAGTTAGTTAGTTAGTTAATTAGTTAGTTATTTATTTAGTTAGTTAGTTAGTTAAATAGCTAGTATTTATTTATTTAGTTATTTATTTATTTAGTTAGTTTATTAATATGTATGTAGGAAAATAATTAGTTAGTTAATTAGTTAGTTATTTAGTTTGTTATCAAGTAGTTAGTTAGTTAGTTATTTATTCAGTTAGCTAGTAGTTAGTTAGTTAGTTAGTTAGTTAGTAAGTTAGTCAGTTAGTTAGTTAATTAGTTTGTTGGTTAGTTTGTTAGTCAATACGTATGTAAGAAGGCAGGTAGGTAGTTAGTTAGTCAGTTAAATAGTTAGTTAGTTAGTTAGTTAGTTAGTAGTTGGTTAGTTAGTTAGTTAGTTAGTTGACTCATTAGTTATTTAGTTAGTTTGTTTGTTAGCTAGTAGTTAGCTAGTAATTTTTTTAATTAGGTAGTTAGTTGGTGGGTATGCAGAATGTAGTTAGTTAGTTAGTTAGTTAGTTAGTTAGTTAGTTAGTTAATGAGTATGTAGGAAAATAGTTAGTTAGTTAATTTGTTATTTATTTAGATAGATATCTAGTAATTAGTTACTTAGTTTGTTAGTTATTAAGTTAGTTAGTTAATTAGTTAGTTAGCTAATTAGTGAGTAGTTAGTTAGTCAGTTAGGTAGTTAGTATGCAAGAAGGTTGTTAGTTAGTTTGTTTGCTAGATAGTTAGTTAATTAGCTAGTTAGTCAGTTAGTTATTTAGTTAGTTACTTAGTTAGTTAGCAAGTAGTTAGTTAGTTAGTGCCTTTGTTAGTTAATCAATATGTATGTATCAAGGTAGTTAGTTAGTTAGATAGTTAGTTAATTAATTAGTTAGTTAGCTATCTAGTAGTTAGTTAGTTAGTTAGGTCATAAATTAGTAATTTAGTTAGTTAGTTAGTTCGGTAGTTAGCTAGTAGTTAGCTGGTTATTTATTTATTTAGTTAGTTAGTTAGTTAGTTGGTGGGTATATAGGATGGTAGTTAGTTAGTTAGTTAGTTAATTGATATTTAAGAAGATAGTTAGTTAGAAAATTAGTTAGTTATTATGTTAGTTATCTAGTATTTAGTTAGTTAGTTATTTTGTCAGCTAGTAGTTAGTTACTTAGTTAGTTAGTAGTTAGTTAGTTAGTTATTTAGTTAACTATTTAGTTATTTAGTTAGTTAGTTTGTTATTTATCTAGTAGTTAGTTAGTTAGTTAGTTAGTTAGATAGTGGGAAGATAGTTTGTTAGTTAGTTAGTTTGTTTGTTAGTTAGTGGGAAGGTAGTTTGTTAGTAAGATAGTGGGTATGTAGGAAGGTAGGTAGTTAGTTAGATAGTTAGTTAATAGGTGTATGTAGGAAGATAGTTATTTAGTTATTTAGTTAGTTTGTTAATTAGTTAGTTAGTTAGTTATTTGGATAACTAACTAACTAACTAACTACTGGCTAATTAACTAACTAACTAACTAACTAACTAACTAAATAACTAACTAACTAACTAACTAACTAAATAACTAACTAACTAACTAACTAACTACTAATTAGCTGACAAAATATCTAACTAACTAATTACAAGATAACTAACATAATAACTAACTAATTTACTAACTAACTATCTTCTTAAATCCCTATTAACTAACTAACTACCTACCTTCCTACATACCCACCAACTAACAAACTAACCAAATAAATAACTAACCAGCTAACTAAAAGCTAACTAACTCACTAACTAACTAACTAACTAACTAACTAACTAAATAACTAACTGATGACCTAACTAACTAACTAACTACTACATAACTAACTAACAATCTGACTAGCTAACTAATTAACTAATTAACTAACTAACAAATTAACTTACTATCTAACTAACTAACTAACGACCTTGATACATGCATATTGATTAACTAACTAATTCACTAACTAACTAACTAACTACTAGCTAACTAACTAACTAACTAACTACAAAACTAACTGATTAACTAACTAACTAACTATCTAACTAATTAACTAACTATCTAACTAACTAACTAACAAACAACCTTCTTACATACTAACTAACTAACTAAATAACTAACTAACTAACTAACTAACTACGTACTAGCTAATTAACTAACTAACTACCTACCTACCTCCTTACATACATATTGACTAACTAACTAACTATTAACTATCCAACTAACTAACTAACTAAATAACTTGCTTACTTACTAATAACTAACTACTAGCTAATTGAACAAATAACTAACAAACTAACTAACTACATAACTAACTGATTAACTAACTAACTAACTATCTAACTAACTACGTACTAGCTAATTAACTAACTAACTACCTACCTACCTCCTTACATACATACTGACTAACTAACTAACTATTAACTATCTAACTAACTAACTAACTAACTAACTAACTTACTTACTTACTAACTAACTAACTACTGGCTAATTGAACAAATAACTAACTAACTAACTAACTAACTACTAGATAACTAACTAAATGACTAACTAATTAACTAACTAACTATCTTCCTACATACAGATTAACTAACTAACTAACTAACATACTAACTACCTTCCTACATACCCACTAACTAAGTAACTACCTAAATAAATAAATAACTAACTAAATAACTACTAGCTATTTAACTAACTAACTAACTAAAGAACTAACTGACTAATTAACTAACTAACTAACTAATTAACTAATTAACTAACAAATTAACTAACTAACTAGCTACATTCGTACATACCCACTAACTATATAACTAACTAACTAACTAATTAACTAACTAATTAATGAACTAATTAACTAACTAACTACTAGTTAACTAACTAACTAACTAACTAAATAACTAACTAATTGACTAACTAACTAACTAACTAACTAACTATCCACTAGCTAACTAACTAACTAACTTACTAACTTACTACCTTCATACATACATATTACCAAACTAACTAACTACCTTTCTAACAAACTAACTAACAAACAAACTAACTACCTTCCTACATACCCACCCACTAACTAACTAACTACCTTACCGCTAACTAACTAACAAACTACATATCTAACTAAATAACTAACTAGCTAACTAGCTAACTACTAGATAACTAACTAACTAACTAACTAAAAAACTAACTAACTAACTAACTACTAACTAGATGACAAAATAACTAACTAATTAATTAATAGATAACTAACGTAATAACTAACTAATTTACTAACTAACTATCTTCTTAAATACCTTTTAACTAACAAACTAACAAACTAACTAACTACATTCCCACATACCCACGAACTAACTGACTAACTAACTAAATAAATAACTAACCATCTAACTACTGGCTAACTAACTAAATAATTAACAAAATAACTAACTGATGACCTAACTAACTAAATAACTAACTACTATAAAACTAACTAACTGACTGACTAACTAACTGACTAACTAATTCACTACCTAACTAATTAACTAACTAACTAACTAACTAACTAACTAACTAACTAACTAACTACTAGATAACTAACTAAATAACTAACTAATTAACTAACTAACTATCTTCCAACATACCCACTAACTAAGTAACTAACTAAATAAATAAATAAATAACTAACTAAATAACTACTAGCTATTTCACTAACTAACTAACTAAAGAATTAACTAACTAATTAATTAACTAACTAACTAACTAACTAATTAACTAATTAACTCACAAATTAACTAACTAGCTTGCTACCTTCGTACATACCCACTAACTAACTAACTTACTAACTAACTAAGTAACTAACTAATTAATGAACTAACTAACTAACTAACTACTAGTTATCCAGCTAATTAACTAACTACCTATCTTCCTACATACTAACTAACTAACTAACTAACTAACTAACTACATTCCCGCATACCCATACTAACTAGCTAACTAAATAAATTACGAACTAGCTACTAGCTAACAAACTAACTAACTAACTAAATAACTAACTAACTAACTAACTAACCAACTACCTGATAACTAACAAACTAACTAACTGACAAACTAACTATTTAACTAACTAACTAACTAACTAACTACCTTCTTACATACATATGGACTAACTAACTAACCAACAAACTAATTAACTAACTAACTAACTTACCAACTAACTAACTACTAGCTTACTGAATAAATAATTAACTAACTAACTAACTAACTACCTAACTAACTACTAGATGACTAACTAAATAACTAACTAACTATCTTCTTACATACATATTAACTAACTAACTAACTAACTAACTAACTAACTAACTACCTTCCTACGTACCCACAAACTAAGTAACTAACTAAATAAATAAATAACACAGTAAATAACTACTAGCTATTTAACTAACTAACTAAGTAATTAAATAACAAACTATTTAACTAACTAACTAACTAACTAACTAATTAACTAACGAAATAACAAATTGACGAACTAACTATCTACCTTCGTAAATACCCACTAACTAACTAACTTACTAACTAACTAATTAACTAACGAATTAATTAACTAATTAACTAACTACTAGTTAACTAACTAACTAACTAACTAACTAACTAATTAACTAATTAACTAACGAACTACTAGCTAAGTAACTAACTTACTAACTAACTACCTTCATACATACCTATCGACTTACAAACTAACCACCTTTCAAACTAACTAACTAACAAACTAACTAAATAACTAACTAAATAACTAACTAACTAACAAATTAACTAATTAACAAACTAACGAAATAACTAAATAACTATCTTCCTACATACCTATTAACTAACTAACTAAGTAACTAACGAACTAACTACCTTCCTATATACCCACTAACTAACTACCTACCTACCTTCCCACTAACTAACTAACTAACTAATTATCTAACTTACTAAATTACTGACTAGCTAACTAATTAACTACTAGATAACTAACAAACTAACTAACTAAATAACTAACTAGTTAACTAACTAAATAACTAACTAACTAACTACGAGATAACTAACTAACTAACTAACTAACTAATTAACTACTAATTAGCTGACAAAATATCTAACTAACTAACTAACTACCTTGATACATACATATTGATTAACAAACTAACTCACTAACTAACTAACTAACTACTAGCTAACTAACTAACCAACTAACTACATAACTCACTGATTAACTAAATAACTAACTAACTAACTAATTAACTAACTATCTAACGAACTAACTAACTAACTAACTAACTAACTACCTACTGGCTAATTAACTAACTAACTAACTAACTAACTAACTACCTACCTCCTTACATACATATTGACTAACTAACTAACTAACTAATTAACAAACTAAATAACTAACCAACTAACTAACTTACTTACTAACTAACTAACTACTAGCTAATTGAACAAATAACTAACTATCTAACTAACTAACTACTAGATAACTAACTAAATAACTAACTAATTAACTAACTAACTATCTTCCTACAGACAGATTAACTAACTAACTAACTAACTTACTAACTACCTTCCTACATACCCACTAACTAAGTAACTAACTAAATAAATAAATAACTAACTAAATAACTACTAGCTATTTAACTAACTAACTAACTAAAGAACTAACTAACTAATTAACTAACTAACTACCTAACTAATTAACTAATTAACTAACAAATTAACTAACTAACTAGCTACATTCGTACATACCCACTAACTATCTAACTTACTAACTAACTAATTAACTAACTAATTAATGAACTAATTAACTAACTTACTCCTAGTTAACTAACTAACTAACTTACTAACAAACTACCTTCATACATACCTATTAACAAACAAACTGGCTACCTTTCTAACAAACTAACTAACTAACAAACTAACTAACAAACTAAATAACTAACTAACTAACTAACTAACTAACTAACTAACTAACTACCTTCCTACATACCAAGCCACTAACTAACTAACTACCTTACCGCTAACTAACTAACAAACTACCTATCTAACTAAATAACTAACTAGCTAACTAACTAACTACTAGATAACTAAGTAACTAACTAACTAACTAAATAACTAACTAACTAACTAACTAACTACCAGCTAGATGACAAAATAAATAACTAACTAATTAATAGATAACTACCATAATAACTAACTAATTTACTAACTAACTATCTTCTTAAATACCTATTAACTAACTAACTAACTAACTACATTCCCACATACGCACCAACTAACTAACTAACTAACTAAATAAATAACTAACCATCTAACTACTAGCTAACTGACTAAATAACTAACTAAATAACTAACTGATGACCTAACTAACTAACTAACTGCTAGATAACTAACTAACTGACTGATTAACTAACTGACAAATTAACTAACTAACTAACTAACTAACAAACTACTAGATAACTAACTAAATAACTAACTAATTAACTAACTAACTATCTTCCAACATACCCACTAATAACTAAGTAACTAACTAAATAAATAAATAATAAACTAAATAACTACTAGCTATTTCACTAACTAACCAACTAAAGAATTAACTAACTAATTAATTAACTAATTAACTAACTAATTAACTAATTAACTAACAAATTAACTAACTAGCTAGCTACCTTCGTACATAGCCACTAACTAACTTACTTACTAACTAACTAATTAACTAACTAATTAATGAACTAATTAACTAACTAACTACTAGTTAACTAACTAATTAACTAACTAACTATCTTCCTACATACTAACTAACTTACTAACTAACTAACTACATTCCTTCATACCCATACTAACTAGTGAACTAAATAAATTACTAGCTAACTACTAGCTAACAAACTAACTAGCTAACTAAATAACTAACTAGTTAACTAACTAACTTACTAACTAACCAACTACCGGATAACTAACTAACTAACTAACTAACTACCTTCTTACATACATATTGACTAACTAACTAACCAACAAACTAATTAACTAACTAACCAACAAACTAACTTACCAGCTAACTAACTAACTAACTAACTGACTACTAGCTAACTGAATAAATAACTAACTAACTAACTAACTAACTAACTAACTACTAGATAACTAACTAAATAACTAACTAATTAACTAACTAACTATCTTCTTACGTACATATTAACTAACTAACTAACTACCTACCTTCCTACATACCTACTAACTAACTAACTAATTAACTGACGAAATAAAAAATTAACTAACTAACTATCCACCTTCGTAAATACCCACTAACTAACTAACTTACTAACTAACTAATTAACTAACTAATTAATTAACTAATTAACTAACTAACTACTAGTTAACTAACTAACTTACTAACTAACTAACTAATTAACTAATTAACTAACGAACTGTTAGCGAAGTAACTAACTAGTTAACTAACTAACTTACTTACTAACAACCTTCATACATACCTATCAACTAACAAACTAACTACCTTTCAAACTAACAAACTAACTAACTAACTAACTAAATAACTAACTAACTAACAAATGAACTAATCAACAAACTAACTAAATAACTAAATAACTATCTTCCTACGTACCTATGAACTAACTAACTAACTAACTAACTAACATACTAACTACCTTCCTACATACCCACTAACTAACGAACTACCTACCTTCCCACTAACTAACTAAATAACTATCTAACTTACTAAATTACTAACTAGCTAACTAATTAACTACTAGATAACTAACAAACTAACTAACTAAATAACTAACTAGTCAACTAACTAAATAACTAACTAACTAACTAACTAACTAAATAACTAACTAACTAACTAACTACTAATTAGCTGACAAAATATCTAACTAACTAATTACAAGATAACTAACATAATAACTAACTAATTTACTAACTAACTATCAACTTAAATCCCTATTAACTAACTAACTACCTACCTTCCTACATACCCACCAAGTAACTAACTAACCAAATAAATAACTAACCAGCTAACTACAAGCTAACTAACTCACTAACTAACTAACTAACCAACTAACTAACTGATGACCTAACTAACTAACTAACTACTAGATAACTAACTAACAATCTGACTAGCTAACTAATTAACTAATTAACTAACTAACAAATTAACTTACTATCTAACTAACTAACTAACGACCTTGATACATACATATTGATTAACTAACTAATTTACTAACTAACTAACTAATAAACTACTAGCTAACTAACTAACTAACTAACTACATAACTAACAAACTGGCTACATAACTAATTTACTAACTAACTAACTAATTAACTACTAGCTAACTAATTAACTAACTAACTACATAACTAACTAAGTACATAACTAACGACCTTGATACATACATATTGATTAACTAATTAATTAACTACTAGCTAACTAACTAACTGACTAACTAACTACGTACTAGCTAATTAACTAACTAACTACCTACCTACCTCCTTACATACATATTGACTAACTAACTAACTATTAACTATCTAACTAACTAACTAACTAACTAACTTACTTACTTACTAACTAACTAACTACTAGCTAATTGAACAAACAACTAACTAACTAACTAACTACATAACTAACTGATTAACTAACTAACTAACTATCTAACTAATTGACTAAATATCTAACTAAATAACTAACTAACAACCTTCTTACAAACTAACTAACTAACTAACTAACTACGTACTAGCCAATTAACTAACTAACTACCTACCTACCTCCTTACATATATACTGACTAACTAACTAACTATTAACTATCTAACTAACTAACTAACTAACTTACTTACTTACTAACTAACTAACTACTAGCTAATTGAACAAATAACTAACTAACTAACTACTAGATAACTAACTAAATAACTAACTAATTAACTAACTAACTAACTAACATACTAACTACCTTCCTACATACCCACTAACTACGTAACTACCTAAATAAATAAATAACTAACTAAATAACTACTAGCTATTTAACTAACGAACAAACTAAAGAACTAACTGACTAATTAACTAACTAACTAACTAATTAACTAATTAACTAACAAATTAACTAACTAACTGTAGGGAAATATCCTTGTCCCCGGGCCCGCGCAGCGGAATGAAGGCCCGGTCCGATTCATCGTACCCTCGAAGTCATGGCGTGATCTCGGGAATCGGGGAATCGGACTAACTAGCTACATTAACTAATTAACTAATTAACTAATTAACTAACTAATTAACTAATTAACTAACTAACTAACTAACTAATTAACTAATTAACTAACTAATTAACTAACTAACTAGCTACATTCGTACATACCAACTAACTATATAACTAACTAACTAACTAATTAACTAACTAATTAATGAACTAATTAACTAACTAACTACTAGTTAACTAACTAACTATCTTCCAACATACTAGATTCACTACTAGATAACTAATTAATTCACTTAACTAACTAACTAACTAACTAACTAACTAACTACTAGATAACTAACTAAATAACTAACTAATTAACTAACTAACTATCTTCCAACATACCCACTAACTAAGTAACTAACTAAATAAATAAATAAATAACTTAATAACTACTAGCTATTTCACTAACTAACTAACTAAAGAATGAACTAACTAATTAATTAACTAACTAACTAACTAATTAACTAACTCACTAACTAACTAGCTACCTTCGTACATATCCACTAACTAACTAACTTACTAACTAACTAATTAACTAACTAACTAATGAACTAATTAACTAACTAACTACTATTTAGCTAACTAACTAACTAACTAAATAAATAACTAATTAACTAACTAACTAACTAACTAACTAACTACTAGCTAACTAACTAACTAGTTAACTAACTAACTTACTAACTAACTACCATCATACATTCCTATTAACTAACAAACTAACTAAATTTCTAACTAACTTACTAACAAACAAACTAACTAACTAACTAACTAAATAACTAAATAACTAACAAACTAATTAACTAATCAACAAACTAACTAAATAACTGAATAACTATCTTCCTACATACACCTATTAACTAACTAACTAACTGACTAACTAGCTAACTAACTAACTAACTAACTAACTACCTTCCTATATACCCACTAACTAACTAACAAACTACCTTCCCACTAACTAACTAACTAATTATCTAACTAACTATATAACTAACTTGCTAACTAACTAACTACTAGATAACTAACAAACAAACTAACTAAATAACTAAATTGTTAACTAAATAACTAACTAACTGACTGACTAACTAACTAACTAACTACTAGCTAGCTGACAAAATAACTAACTAACTAACTACTAGATTACTAACATAATAACTAACTAATTTACTAACTAACTATCTTCTTAAATACCTATTAACTAACTAACTAACTGACTACCTTCCTACATACCCACCAACTAACTAACTAACTAAATAAATAAGTAGCTAACCAGCTAACTACTAACAAACTAACTAACTAAATAACTAATTGATGACCTAACTAACTAACTAGTTACTAGATAACTATCTTACTAACTAACTGACTAACTAACTAATTAACTAACTAATTAACTAACTAATTAACTAACTATCTAACTAACTAACTAACTACCTTGATACATACATATTGATTAACTAACTAACTCACTAACATAATAACTAACTAGCTAACTACAAGATAACAAACATAATAACTAACTAATTTACTAACTAACTATCTTCTTAAATACCTATTAACTAACTAACTAACTAACTAACTAACTAACTAACTAATTAACTAAATAACTAATTGATGACCTAACTAACTAACTAACTAGCAACTAGATAACTAACTAACTAACTGACAAATTAACTAACTAACTAACTAATTAACTAACTAATTAACTAACTATCTAACTAACTAACTAACTACCTTGATACATACATATTGATTAACTAACTCACTAACTAACTAACTCACTACCTCACCGCTAACTAACTAACTAACTACCTTACCGCTAACTAACTAACTATCTATCTAACTAAATAACTAACTTGATAACTAACTAACTACTAGATAACTAACAAACTAACTAAATAACTAACTAACTAACTAATAGATAACTAACTAACCAAATAACTAAATAACTAACTAACTAACTACTAGCTAGCTGACTAAATAACTAACTAACTAATTAATAGATAACTAACATAATAACTAACTAATTTACTAACTAACTATCTTGTTAAATACCTATTACCTAAATAACTAACTAACTAACTACATTCCCATATACCCACCAACTAACTAACTAACTAAATAAATCAATAACTAACCTGCTAACTACTAGCTAACTAACTAACTAACTAACTAAATAACTAACTAATGACCTAACTAACTAACTAACTACTAGATAACTAAATAACTAACTGACTAACTAACTAACTAACTAATTCACCAACTAACTAATTAACTAACTATCTAACTAACTAACTAACTACTTTGATACATACATATTGATTAACAATCTAACTCACTAACTAACTACTAGCTAACTAACAACGTAACTAACTAAATAACTAACTGATTAACTAACTAACTAAGTAACTAACTAATTAACTAACTATCTAACTAACTAACTAACTAACAAACTACCTTCTTACATACATATTGACTAACTAACTAACTAACTAACAAATTAACTAACTAACTAAATAACTAACTAACTTACTAACTTACTAACTAACTAACTAACTAACTAACTGCTAGCTGCATGAATAAATAACTAACTAGCTACTAGATAACTAACTAAATAACTAACTAATTGTCTAACTAACTATCTTCCTACATACATATTAAAGAACGAACTAACTAACTAACTAACTAACTTATTAACTACCTTCCTACATACCCACTAACTAAGTAACCTACTAAATAAATAAATAACTAACTAAATAACTACTAGCTACTTAACTAACTGACTAAATAAATAACTAGCTAATTAGCTAACTAACTAACTAATTAACTAGCTAATTGACAAATTAACTAACTAATTAGTTACCTTCGTACATACCCACTAACTAACTAACTTACTAACTAACTAATTAACTAAATAATTAATTAACTAATTATCTAACTAACTACTAGTTATATAAATAACTAACTAACTAATTAACAAACTAACTAACTAACTACCTTCCTACATATCCGCCAACTAACCAACTAACTAATTAAACAAATAACTAACCTGCTAACTACTAGCTAACTAACTAACTAACTAACAAACAAACTAACTAACTAAATAGCTAACTGATGACCTAACTAACTAACTAACTACTAGATAACTAACTAACTAACTAATTAACTAACTAACTAATTAACTAACTATCTAACAAACTAACTAACTACCTTGATACATACATATTGATTAACTAACTAACTCACTAACTACCTAACTACTAGCTAACTAACTAACTAACTAGCTAAATAACTGACTGATTAACTAACCAACTAATTAACTATCTATCTATCTAACTTATTAACTAACTACCTTCTTACATACTAACTAACTAACTAACTAACTAACTACTAGCTAATTAACTAACTAACTAACTAACTAACTAACTAACTACATTCTTACATACATATTGACTAACTAGCTAACTAATTAACCAATTGACTAACTAACTAACTAACTAACTAATTTACTAACTAACTAACTAACTAACTAACGACTAACTAACTAAATATATAACTATCTAACTAACTAACTAACAAACTACTAGATAACAAACTAAATAACTAACTAATTAACTAACTAACTATCTTCCTACATACATATTAAGTAAGTAACTAAGTAACAAACTAACCAAGTAACTAACTAACTTACTTACTACCTCCTACATACCCACTAACTAAGTAACTAACTAACTAAATAAATAAATAACTAAATAACTACTAGCTATTTAACTAACTAACTAACTAAATAAATAACTAACTAATTAACTGATGACCTAACTAACTAACGAACTACTAGATAACTAACTAACTAACTGAATAACTAACTAACTAACTAATTAACTAACTATCTGACTAACTAACTAACTAACTACATTGATACATACATATTGATTAACTAACTAACTCACTAACTAACGAATAGCTAACTAACTAAGTAACTAACTAAATAACTAACTCATTAACGAACTAACTAACTAATGAACTAAATAACTAACTACCTTCTTACATACTACCTAACTAACTAACTAACTAACTATCTAACTAACTACTAGCTAATTAACTAACTAACTAACTACCTACCTACCTTTTAACATACATATTGACTAACTAACTAACTAACTAACTATTTAACTAACTAGCAAACTAACTAACTAACTAACTAACTAACTAACTACTAGCTACCTGAATAAATAACTAACTAACTAACTAACTAACTAACTACATAATAACTAACTAAATTACTAACTAATTAACTAACCTAACTATCTTCCTACCTACATATTAACTAACTAACTAACTAACTAACTAACTAACTAACTTACTAACTACCTTCCAACATACCCACTTACTAAGTAACTAATTAAATAAATAAATAACTAACTAAATAACTACTAGCTATTTAACTAACTAACTAACTAACTAAATAAATATCTAACTAATTAACTAACTAACTAACTATCTAATTAACTAACTAACTAATTAACAAATTAACTACCTAACTAACTACCTTCGTACACACCCACTAACTAACTAACTAACTAACTAACTAATTAACTAACTACCTACTAGTTAACTAACTAACTAACTAACTAACTAACTAACTAACTAATTAACTGACTAACTAACTAACTACTAACTAACTGAGTATGAAGGTAGTTAGTTAGTTTGTTAGTTAGTCAGAAAGGTAGTTAGTTTGTTAGTTAATATGTATGTATGAAGGTAGTTAGTTAGTAAGTTAGTTAGTTAACTAGTTAGTTAGTTAGTTAGTACTTAGTTAGTTATTTAGTTAATTAGATAGTTATTTACTTAGTTTGTTAGTTAGTTAGTTAGTTAAGTAGTAGTTAGTTAGTTAATTAGTCAATTAATTAGTTACTTAATTAGTTAGTTAGTTAGTGCGTATGTATGAAGGTAGCTAGTTAGTTAGTTAATTTGTTAGTTAGTTAGTTAATTAGTCAGTTAGTTAGTTAATTAGTTAATTAGTTAGTTATTTATTTAGTTCGTTAGTTAGTTAGATAGATAGTAGTTATTTAGTTAGTTATTTATTTATTTAGTTAGTTACTTAGTTAGTGGGTATGTAGGAAGGTAGTTAGTAAGATAGTTAGTTAGTTAGTTAGTTAGTTAGTTAGTTAGTTAATATGTATGTAGGAAGATAGTTAGTTAATTAGTTTGTTTGCTAGTTAGAAAGGTAGTTAGTTTGTTAGTTAATATGTATGTATGAAGGTAGTCAGTTAGTAAGTTAGTTAGTTAAATAGTTAGTTAGTTAGTTAGTACTTAGTTAGTTATTTAGTTAATTAGTTAGTTATTTAGTTAATTAGTTAGTTATTTACTTAGTTTGTTAGTTAGTTAGTTAGTTAAGTAGTAGTTAGTTAGTTAATTAGTTAATTAATTAGTTACTTAAGTAGTTAGTTAGTTAGTGTGTATGTATGAAGGTAGCTAGTTAGTTAGTTAATTTGTTAGTTAGTTAGTTAATTAGTTAGTTAGTTAGTTAATTAGTTAATTAGTTATTTATTTATTTAGTTCGTTAGTTAGTTAGATAGATAGTAGTTATTTAGTTAGTTATTTATTTATTTAGTTAGTTACTTAGTTAGTGGGTATGTAGGAAGGTAGTTAGTAAGATAGTTAGTTAGTTAGTTAGTTAGTTAGTTAATATGTATGTAGGAAGATAGTTAGTTAATTAGTTAGTTATTTAGTTAGTTATCTAGTAGTTAGTTAGTTAGTTAGTTAGTTAGTTGGTTAGTTAGTTATTCCATTAGCTAGTAGTTATATAGTTAGTTAGTTAGTTAGTTAGTAAGTTATTTAGTCAGTTAGTTAGTTAGTTAGTTAGATAGTTAGTTAGGTAATATGTATGTAATAAGGTAGTTACCTAGTTTGTTAGTTAGTTAGTTAATTAGCTAGTAGTTAGTTAGTTAGTCAGTTAGTTAGTATGTAATAAGGTTGTTAGTTAGTTAGTTAGTTAGATAGTTAGTTAATTAGTTTGTTAGTTAGTTAGTTAATCAGTTAGTTATTTAGTTAGTTAGTTAGTAAATCAATATGTATGTATCAAGGTAGTTAGTTAGTTAGTTAGATAGTTATTTAGTTTGTTAGTTAGTTAGTTAGTTAGTTAGTTAGTTAGTTAGATAGTTAGTTAGTTAGCTAGTTATCTAGTTGTTAGTTAGTTCGTTAAGTCATCAGTTAGTTTTTTAGTTCGTTAGTTAGTTAGGTAGCTAGTAGTTATGTGGTTAGTTATTAAGTTAGTTAGTTAGTTAGTTAGTTTGTGGGTATGTAGGAAGGTAGTTAGTTAGTTAATAGGTATTTAAGAAGATAGTTAGTTCGTAAATTAGTTAGTTATTATGTTAGTTATCTTGTAATTAGTTAGTTAGTTATTTAGTTAGTTAGCTAGTTAGTCATCTAGTAGTTAGACGTTAGTTATTTAGTTAGTTAACTAGTTAGTTATTTAGTTAGTTAGTTTGTTTGTTAGTTATCTAGTAGTTAGTTAGTTAGCTAGTTAGTTATTTAGTAAGTTTGATAGTTAGTTAGTTAGTTAGTTAGTGGGAAGGTATGTAGTTAGTTAGTTAGTTAGTGGGTATGTAGGAAGGTAGGTAGTTAGTTAGTTAGTTAGTTAGTTAGTTAGTTAATAGGTATGTAGGAAGATAGTTATTTAGTTAGTTTGTTAATTAGTTCATTTGTTAGTTAGTTAGTTATTTAGTTATTTGGTTAGTTTGTTAGTTAGTTAGTTAGAAAGGTAGTTAGTTTGTTAGTCAATAGGTATGTATGAATGTAGTTAGTTAGTAAGTTAGTTAGTTAACTAGTTAGTTAGTTTGCTAGTAGTTTGTTAGTTAGTGAGTTAGTTAATTAGTTAGTTATTTAGTTAGTTATTTAGTTAGTTAGTTAGTTAACTAGTAGTTAGTTAGTAAATTAGTTTATTAATTTGTTTGTTAATTAGTTAGTTAGTAAGTTAGTTAGTTAGTGGGTGTCTACGAAGGTAGCTAGTTCATTAGGTAATTTGTTAGTTCATTAGTAAATAAGTTAGTTAGTTAGTTAGTTAATTAGTGAGTTATTTATTTATTTAGTTAGTTAGTTAAATAACTAGTAGTTATTTAGTTAGTTATTTATTTAGTTAGTTAGTTAGTTAGTTCGTGCGTATGTAGGAAGGTAGTTAGTTAGTTAGTTCGTTATTTATTCAGTTGGCTAGTAGTTAGTTAGTAAGTTAGTTAGTTAGTTAGTTAGTTAACAAGTTATTTAATTTGTTAGTTTGTTTATTTAGTTATCTAGTAGTTAGTTAGTTAGCTAGTTAGTTATTTAGTTAGTTAGATAGTTAGTTAGTTAGTGGGAAGGTAGTTAGTTAGTTAGTTGGTGGATATGTAGGAAGGTACTTAGTTAGTTAGTTAGTTAGTTAGTTAGTTAATAGGTATGTAGGAAGATAGTTATTTAGTTAGTTTTTTAATTAGTTAATTAGTTAGTCAGTTTGTTATTTAGTTATTTTATTACTTAGTTAGTTAGAAAGGTAGTTAGTTAGTTAGTTAATAAGTATGTATGGAGGTAGTAGGTTAGTAAGTTAGATAGTTAACTAGTTAGCTAGTTAGCTAGTAGTTTGTTAGTTAGTTGGTTAGTTAATGAGTTAGTAATTTAGTTAGTTAAATAGTAGTTAGTTAGTTATTTAGTTAATTAATTAGTTAGTTAATTAGTTAGTTAGTAAGTTAGTTAGTTGGTGGGTATGTACGAAGGTAGCTTGCTAGTTAGTTAATTTGTTAGTTGGTTAGTTAATTAGTTAGTTAGTTAGTTAGTTAATTAGTTAGTTATTTATTTATTTAGTTAGTTAGTTATATAGTTAGTTAGTTACTTAGTAAGTGCGTATGTAGGAAGGTAGTTAGTAAGTTAGTTAGTTAGTTAGTTAGTTAGTTAGTTAGTTAGTTAATATGTATGAAGGAAGATAGTTAGTTAGTTAATTAGTTCGTTATTTAGTTAGTTATCTAGTAGTTAGTTAGTTAGTTCGTTATTTATTCAGTTAGCTAGTAGTTAGTTAGTAGTTGGTTAGTTAGTAAGTTAGTTAGTTAGTTAGTTAGTTAACTAGTTATTTATTTAGTAAGTTTGTTTATTTAGTTATCTAGTAGTTAGTTAGTTAGCTAGTTAGTTATTTAGTTAGTTAGTTAGTTAGTTAGTTAGTGGGAAGGTAGTTAGTCAGTTAGTTAGTGGATATGTAGGATGGTACTTAGTTAGTCAGTTTATTAGTAACTTAGTTAATTAGTTAGTTAATAGGTATGTAGGAAGATAGTTATTTAGTTAGTTAGTTTGTTTTTTAATTAGTTAATTAGTTAGTTAGTTAGTTATTTAGTTATTTTATTACTTAGTTAGTTAGAAAGGTAGTTAGTTAGTTAGTTAATAAGTATGTATGAAGGTAGTTGGTTAGTAAGTTAGATAGTTAACTAGCTAGCTAGTTAGCTAGTAGTTTGTTAGTTAGTCAGTTAGTTAATTAGTTAGTTATTTAGTTAGTCAAATAGTAGTTAGTTAGTTATTTTGTTAATTAATTAGTTAGTTAATTAGTTAGTTAGTAAGTTAGTTAGTTAGTTAGTTAGTGGGTATGTACGAAGGTAGCTAGCTAGTTAGTTAATTTGTTAGTTAGTTAGTAAATTAGTTAGTTAGTTAGTTAGTTAATTAGTTAGTTATTTATTTATTTAGTTAGTTAGTTAAATAGCTTGTAGTTATTTAGTTAGTTATTTATTTAGTTTGTTAGTTACTTAGTTAGTGCGTATGTAGGAAGGTAGTTAGTAAGTTAGTTAGTTAGTTAGTTAATATGTATGTACGAAGAGAGTAAGTTAGTTAATTAGTTAGTTCTTTAGTTAGTTATCTAGTAGTTAGTTAGTTAGTTAGTTAGTTCGTTATTTATTCAGTTAGCTAGTAGTTAGTTAGTAGTCAGTTAGTTAGTAAGTAAGTTAGTTAGTTAGTTAGTTATTTAGTTAGTCAATATGTATGTAAGAAGGTAGTTAGTAGTTAGTTATTTAGTTAATTAACTAGTAGTTAGTTAGTTAGTTAGTTAGTATGTTAGAAGATTGTTAGTTAGTTAGTTAGATGGCTAGTTAATTAGTTAGTTAGTTAGTTGATCAGTTAGTTATTTAGTTAGTTACTTAGTTAGTTAAGTTAGTTAGTTAGTTAGTTAGTTAGTTAATCAATATGTATGTATCAAGGTAGTTAGTTAGTTAGTTAGTTAGATAGTTAGATAATTAGTTAGTTAATTAGTTGGTCAGTTAATTAGTTAGTTATCTATTAGTTAGTTAGTTAGTTAGTAGGGTCAACAGTTAGTTATTTAGTTAGTTAGTTAGTTATTTAGCTAGTAGTTGGCAAGTTAGTCATTTAGTTAGTTAGTTAGTTAGTTAGTTAGTTGGTGGGTATGTGGGAAGGTAGGTAGGTAGTTAGTTAGTTAGTTAGTTAGTTAGTTAATAGGTATTTAAGAATATAGTTAGTTAGTAAATTAGTTAGTTATTATGTTAGTTATCTAGTAATTAGTTAGTTAGTTATTTTTTCTGCTAGCTAGTAGTTAGTTAGTTACCTAGTTATTTAGTTAGTTAGTTAGTCACTTATCTAGTAGTTAGTTAGTTAGTTATTTATTTAGTTAATTAGTTAGTTATTTAGTTAGTTAGTTTGTTAGTTATCTAGTAGTTACATAGTTAGCTAGTTAGTCGTTTAGTTAGTTAGATAGTTGGTGTGTTAGTTAGTGGGAAGGTAGTTAGTTAGTTAGTTAGTGGGTATGTAGGAAGGTAGTTAGTTAGTTAATAGGTACGTAGGAAGATAGTTATTCGGTTATTTAGTTAGTTTGTTAATTAGTGAATTTGTTAGTTAGTCAGTTAGTTATTGAGTTATTTAGTTAGTTAGTTAGTTGGTTGGTTAGTTAGTTAGTTAGTTAGTTAATAGGTATGTATGAAGGTAGTTAGTTAGTATGTTAGTTAGTGATAACGGGTTTTTGGCTAACATTTAGGTTACATCGTTGAATAAAAACACCGTAAATCAAACAAGAAACATGTGAATACTAAAGATTGTATAGACTAAGTATGTAAGGATTCGTTCCACAGGGAGCTATTGCGTCAAAATATGATTAAACTTCAGATCTTTAAAATAATTATTTCTAAGTTTCCAAAATTAATGAAAATTTGTCTAGAGAGAGGTCTGAATATTATAAAACTTATCCTAAAATTTTCAAACAATTTGGACAACGGAATAAAAAGTTATTAACGAATTACAATCAGGTCTCTAAAAAACAATCTCTGGAAACAGCAGGTTTTCAGTTTAAGTGACAGTTTTCAAAAATTCATATCAATTCAAATATTTCATGAAATTCAACGATTCAAAAAGTTACCGAAACTAGAAATCAAGATCTACGCAATGAAAGAATTGGTTTTTAGCATATTTGGAAGGAGATCATGAAAATTGACAAGTTTAGAAGGTTTTAAAAACAAGATTCAAGGGCAATCAAGGCATTAATTTAAATAAGAAAATCGAATTAACAACTAAAATTCTCGAGTTTATTAATCAACGCAAGAAATATTAAAAGAATCACAACCAAAAACTGAAATAAAAGAAAGAAACCACCTAATCAAGCCCTAGAACGCCTAGTGACTTGTGTCGATGCCTTCCCGTCGATCCGGTTGAACGCCAACTCGAGTCTCCGTTTCTTCTCACGCGGATCCTCTTCAATTCGTCGAAGAACGCCTTCCGCACGAATGACCGATCCTTTCCTTGTGTCGAGATGGAGCAAGAACGCCTTAACTCCAATTTCTTCACGTACAACCCTAGGGCGAGAACGCCTCTACCAAAGAGTTGGTCTTGAATTTCACGGTTCTTGGTTGAATCTTGTTTGTTTCTTGGAAGAGTTTGTGGAGAGAGATGGTAGAGAGCTTGCCCCCAAAGGGGAGAGAAAAGGGGGGGGGGGAGAGATGATTTGCCCTTGGCCTTAGGGTCTTATTTAAAGGCTTGATACTCCTCTTGATTGGAAAGGGTAATTATGGAAGGTTTAGGGGAGCAATAAATCAACTAAGAAGGCAACAAATTAATCTAAAGGAGGCCACAAATCAATCTAAAGAAGGCAACAAATTAGCTTGTTGGGGCTTGTGCATGGGCTGAGAGCTGGGGCTAGGCGTGTGCTGTGAGATTTGCCTGCGTGGGCTGTGAATTCTGCCTCTGCGGCCAGGCCCATTGTTGCCCCTGTGCGTTGCAGCAGTTTGGTGATCTTCTTCTTTTGTTTTTGCCTTTCCCGCCTCGATCTTTCACCGAATATATCGATGTGATATATCGTTTTGACTATATTCGGCGTGCCGGAGGCAATGGTGCTGACCAAATTCCCAAATTATTCCTCTATCTCCTGAAACTGGGCAAAGAACACATTAGTGTAGAAATATTCATGATGTTTGAAATATGTATCATAAAAGCATAGAATATAACTTCACAAGGGCTAAAATCCCTAAATAAGATTCGTAAAACGTGTTCCATTTGCGTCACATCAGTTAGTTAACTAGTTAGTTAGTTAGCTAGTAGTTAGTTAGTTAGTTAGTTAATTAGTTAGTTATTTCGTTAGTTAGTTAGTTAGTTAGTTAACTAGTAGTTAGTTAGTTGATTAGTTAGTTTGTAAGTTAGTTAGTTAGTGGGCATGTACGAAGGTAGCTAGTTAGTTAGTTAATTTCTTTGTTAGTTAGTTAATTAGTTAGTTAGTTAGTTAATTAGTTAGTTATTTATTTATTTAGTTAGTTAGTTAAATAGCTTCTAGTTATATAGTTAGTTAGTTACTTAGTTAGTGCGTATGTAGGAAGGTAGTTAGTAAGTTAGTTAGTTAGTTAGTTAGTTAGTTAGTTAATTAATATGTATGAAGGAAGATAGTTAGTTAGTTAATTAGTTAGTTATTTAGTTAGTTATCTAGTAGTTAGTTAGTTAGTTCGTTATTTATTCAGTTAGCTAGTAGTTAGTTAGTAGTTGGTTAGTTAGTAAGTTAGTTAGTTAGTTAGTTAGTTAACTAGTTATTTATTTAGTAAGTTTGTTTATTTAGTTATCTAGTAGTTAGTTAGTTAGCTAGTTAGTTATTTAGTTAGTTAGATAGTTAGTTAGTTAGTGGGAAGGTAGTTAGTCAGTTAGTTAGTGGATATGTAGGATGGTACTTAGTTAGTTAGTTTGTTAGTTACTTAGTTAATTAGTTAGTTAATAGGTATGTAGGAAGAGAGTTATTTAGTTAGTTAGTTAGTTTTTTAATTAGTTAATTAGTTAGTTAGTTAGTTATTTTGTTATTTTATTACTTAGTTAGTTAGAAAGGTAGTTAGTTAGTTAGTTAATAAGTATGTATGAAGGTAGTTGGTTAGTAAGTTAGATTGTTAACTAGCTAGCTAGTTAGCTAGTAGTTTGTTAGTTAGTCAGTTAGTTAATCAGTTAGTTATTTAGTTAGTCAAATAGTAGTTAGTTAGTTATTTTGTTAATTAATTAGTTAGTTAATTAGTTAGTTAGTAAGTTAGTTAGTTAGTGGGTATGTACGAAGGTAGCTAGCTAGTTAGTTAATTTGTTAGTTAGTTAGTAAATTAGTTAGTTAGTTAGTTAGTTAATTAGTTAGTTATTTATTTATTTAGTTAGTTAGTTAAATAGCTTGTAGTTATTTATTTAGTTTGTTAGTTACTTAGTTAGTGCGTATGTAGGAAGGTAGTTAGTAAGTTAGTTAGTTAGTTAGTTAATATGTATGTAGGAAGAGAGTAAGTTAGTTAATTAGTTAGTTCTTTAGTTAGTTATCTAGTAGTTAGTTAGTTAGTTAGTTAGTTCGTTATTTATTCAGTTAGCTAGTAGTTAGTTAGTAGTCAGTTAGTTAGTAAGTAAGTTAGTTAGTTAGTTAGTTAGTTAGTTAGTTAGTCAATATGTATGTAAGAAGGTAGTTAGTAGTTAGTTATTTAGTTAATTAACTAGTAGTTAGTTAGTTAGTTAGTTAGTATGTAAGAAGATTGTTAGTTAGTTAGTTAGATGGCTAGTTAATTAGTTAGTTAGTTAGTTGATCAGTTAGTTATTTAGTTAGTTACTTAGTTAGTTAGCTAGTAGTTAGTTAGTTAGTTAGTTAGTTAGTTAGTTAATCAATATGTATGTATCAAGGTAGTTAGTTAGTTAGTTAGTTAGATAGTTAGATAATTAGTTAGTTAATTAGTTAGTTAATTAGTTAGTCAGTTAATTAGTTAGTTATCTATTAGTTAGTTAGTTAGTCAGTTAATTAGTTAGTTTTCTGCTAGCTAGTAGTTAGTTAGTTACCTAGTTATTTAGTTAGTTAGTTAGTCACTTATCTAGTAGTTAGTTAGTTAGTTATTTATTTAGTTAATTAGTTAGTTATTTAGTTAGTTAATTTGTTAGTTATCTAGTAGTTACATAGTTAGCTAGTTAGTCGTTTAGTTAGTTAGATAGTTGGTGTGTTAGTGGGAAGGTAGATAGTTAGTTAGTTAGTGGGTATGTAGGAAGGTAGATAGTTAGTTAGTTAATAGGTACGTAGGAAGATAGTTATTCGGTTATTTAGTTAGTTTGTTAATTAGTGAATTTGTTAGTTAGTCAGTTAGTTATTGAGTTATTTATTTTGTTAGTTAGTTGGTTGGTTAGTTAGTTAGTTAGTTAGTTAATAGGTATGTATGAAGGTAGTTAATTAGTATGTTAGTTAGTTAACTAGTTTGTTAGTCAGCTAGTAGTTAGTTAGTTAGTTAGTTAATTAGTTAGTTATTTCGTTAGTTAGTTAGTTAGTTAGTTAACTAGTAGTTAGTTAGTTGATTAGTTAGTTTGTAAGTTAGTTAGTTAGTGGGCATGTACGAAGGTAGCTAGTTAGTTAGTTAATTTCTTTGTTAGTTAGTTAATTAGTTAGTTAGTTGGTTAATTAGTTAGTTATTTATTTATTTAGTTTGTTAGTTAAATAGCTAGTAGTTATTTATTTATTTAGTTAGTTACTTAGTTTGTGGGTATGTAGGAAGGTAGTTAGTAAGTTAGTTAGTTAGTTAGTTAGTTAATACGTGTGTAGGAAGATAGTTAGCTAGTTAATTAGTCAGTTATTTAGTTAGTTATATAGTGGTTAGTTAGTTAGTTAGATATTTATTCAGTTAGCTAGTAGTTAGTTAGTTAGTTAGTTTGTTGGTAAGTTAGTTTGTTAGTTAGTTAGTTAATTAGTTAGTTAGTTAGTTAGTTAGTTAGTCAGTTAGATAGTTAGTTAGTTAGTTAGTTTTCAAGTAGTTGGTTAGTTAGTTAGTTGGTTAGTTAACTAGTTAGTTAGTTAGCTAGTAGTTAGCTGGTAATTTATTTAGTTAGCTAGTTAGTTGGTGGGTATGCAGGAAGGTAGTTAGTTAGTTAGTTAGTTAGTTAGTTAGTTAGTCAATAAGTATATAGGAAGATAGTTAGTTAATTAGTTAGTTATTTAGATAGATATCTAGTAGTTAGTTACTTGGATTGTTAGTTATTTAGTTAGTTAGTTAGTTAGTTATTTAGTTAGTTAATTATTTAGTAAGTTAGTTATTAAGTACGTAGAAAGATAGTCAGTCAGTAAATTAGTTAGTTATTTAGATAGTTATCTAGTAGTTAGTTAGCTAGTTATGTAGTCAGTTAGTTAGTTATTTAGTTATTTATCTAGTAGTTAGTTAATTAGTTAGTTAATTAGTTAGTTAGTTAGTTAATTAATTAGTTAGTTAGTTTGTTAGTACGTATGTATGTAAGAAGGCACTTAGTTAGTTAATTAGTTAGTTAGTTAGTTAGTTTGATAGTCAGTTAATTAGTTAGGTAGTTACTAGTTAGTTAGTCGGTATATAGGATGGTAGTTAGTTAGATGGTTAGTTAGTCAATTAGTTAGTTAGTTAGTTATTAGGTATATAGGAAGACAATTAGTTAGTTAGTTAGTTAGATAGATAGATACTAGTTAATAGGTATGTAGGAAGACAATTAGTTAGTTAGTTAGTTAATTAGTTTGATACTAGTTAATTAGTTAGTTAGTTTGTTTGTTAGTGAGTTTGTAGGAAGGTAGTTAGTTAATTAGTTAGTTAGGTAGATAGCTATTTAGTTAGTTTATAGGTATGTATGAAGGTAGTTAGTTAGTTAGTTAGTTAATTAGTTCGTTATTTAGTCAGTTTATTTGTTAATTAGCTAGTAGTTAGTTAGTTAGTTAGTTAGTTAGTTAGCTAGTAGTTAGTTAGTTAGTTAGTTGGCTAAGTCAGCAAGCTAGCTAGTAGTTAGTTAGTTAGTTAGTTAGTTAGTTAATAGGTATGTAGGAAGGTAGTTAGTTAGTTAGTAAGTAAGTTAGATAGTTAGTTAGTTACCTAGTAGTCAGTTAGTCAATTAGTTAGTTAGTTAACTAGTTAGCTATTTGGTTAGTTAGTCTGTTAGTTCTCTAGTAGTTAGTTAGTTAGCTAGTTAGTTATTTAGTTAGTTAGATAGTTAGTTAGTTAGTTAGTTAGTGGGAATGTAGGTAGTTAGTTAGTTAGTGGGTACGTAGGAAGGTAGTCAGTTAGTTAGTTAGTCAGTCAGTTAGTAAGTTAGTTAATTAGTTCGTTAATAGGTATGTAGGAAGATAGTTATTTAGTTAGTTTGTTAGTTTGTTAATTAGTTAATTAGTTAGTTATTTAGTTATTTGGTTAGTTAGTTAGTTAGTTAGTCAGTTAGTTAGTTAGTTAGAAAGGTAGTTAGTTAGTTAGGTAATAGGTATGTATGAAGGTAGTTAGTAAGTTTGATAGTTAACTAGTTAGTTAGTTAGCTAGTAGTTAGTTAGTTAGTTAGCTAGTAGTTTGTTAGTTTGTTAGTTAATTAGTTACTTATTTCGTTAGTTAACTAGTTAGTTAGTTAACTAGTAGTCAGTTAGTAAATTAGTTAGTTAGTAAGTTAGTTAGTTAGTTAGTTAGTTAATATGTATGTAAGAAGATAGTTAGTTAGTTAATTAGTAAGTTATTTAGTTAGGTATCTTGTAGTTAGTTAGTTAGTTAGTTAGTTAGTTATTCAGTCCGCTAGTAGTTAGTTTGTTAGTTAGTTAGTTAGTAAGTTAGTTAGTTAGTTAATTTGTTAGTTAGTTAGTTAGTCAATATGTATGTAAGAAGGTAGTTAGTTAGTTAGTTAGTTAGTTAGTTAGTTAGTTAATTAGCCAGTAGTTAGTTAGTTTGTTAGTTAGTATGTAAGAAGGTTGTCAGTTAGTTAGTTAGTTAGATAGTTAGTTAATTAGATAGTTAGTTAGTTAGTTAGTTAGATAGTTAGTTAATTAGATAGTTAGTTAGTTAATCAGTTAGTTATTTAGTTAGTTTCTTAGTTAGTTAGCTAGTAGTTAGTTGGTTAATCAATATGTATGTAACAAGGTAGTTTGTTAGTTTGTTAGATAGTTAGTTAATTAGTTAGTTAGTTAGTTAGTTAGTTAGTCAGTTAGTTAGATAGTTATCTATTAGTTAGTTAGTTAGTTAGTTAGGTCATCAGTTTGTTAGTTATTTAGTTAGTTATTTAGTTAGCTAGTAGTTAGAAGGTTAGTTATTTATTTATCTAGTTACTTAGTTAGTTGGTGGGTATATAGGAAGGTAGATAGTTAGTTAATAGGTATTTAAGAAGATAGTTAGTTAGTAAATTAGTTAGTTATTATGTTAGTTATCTAGTAATGAGTTAGTTAGTTATTTTGCCGGCTAGCTAGTAGTTAGTTAGTTAGTTATTTAGTTGGTTAGTTAGTTAGTTAGTTAGCTAGTTATTCAGTTAGTTATTTAGTTAGTTAGTTTGTTAGTTATCTAGTAGTTAGTTAGTTAGCTAGTTAGTTATTCAGTTAGTTAGATAGTGAGTTAGTTAGTTAGTGGGAAGGTAGTTAATTAGTTAGTTAGTGGGCATATAGGAAGGTAGGTAGTTAGTTAGTTAGTTAGTTAGTCAATAGGTATTTAAGAATATAGTTAGTTAGTAAATTAGTTAGTTATTATGATAGTTATCTAGTAATTAGTTAGTTAGTTATTTTGTCAGCTAGCTAGTAGTTAGTTAGTTAGTTATTCAGTTAGTTAGTTAGTTACTTATCTAGTACTTAGTTAGTTAACTAGTTAGTTATTTAGTTAGTTAGTTTGTTAATTATCTAGTAGTTAGTTAGTTAGTTAGTTAAATAGTTAGTTAGTTAGATAGTTTGTTACTTAGGTCATCAGTTAGTTTGTTAGTTAGGTCATCAGTAAGTTAGTTATTTAGTTAGTTAGTTAGTTAGCTTGTAGTTGGAAGGTTAGTTATTTATTTAGTTAGTTAGTTATTTAGTTGGTGGGTATGTAGGAAGGTAGTTAGTTAGTTAGTTAGTTAATAGGTATTTAAGAAGATAGCTAGTTAGTAATTTGTTAGTTATTATGTTAGTTATCTAGTAATTAGTTTGTTAGTTATTTTGTTAGCTAGCTAGTAGTTAGTTATTTAGTTAGTTATTTAGTTAGTAAGTCAGTTAGTTATCTAGTAATTAGTTAGGTAGTTAGTTATTCAGTTAGTTAACTAGTTAGTTATTTAGTTAGTTAGTTTGTTAGCTATCTAGTAGTTAGTTAGTTAGCTAGTTAGTTATTCAGTTAGTTAGATAGTTAGTTAGTTAGTTAGTGGGAAGGTAGTTTGTTAGTTAGTTAGTGGGTATGTAGGAAGGAAGTTAGTTAGTTAGTTAGTTAATATGTGTATGTAGGAAGATAGTTATTTAGTCGTTTAGTTAGTTTGTTAATTAGTTAATTAGTTAGTTATTTAGTTATTTAGTTAGTTAGTTAGATAGTTTGTTAGTTAGTTAGTTAGAAAGGTAGTTAGTTTGTTAGTTAATATGTATGTATGAAGATAGTTAGTTACTAAGTTAGTTAGTTAACTAGTTTCTTAGTTAGCCAGTAGTTTGTTAGTTAGTTAATTATTTAGTTAGTTAGTTGGTTAGTTAGTTGGTGGATATGTAGGAAGGTAGTTAGTTAGTTAGTTAGATAATAGGTATTTAAGAAGATAGTTAGTTAGTAAATTATTTAGTTATTATGTTAGTTATCTAGTAGTTAGTTAGTTAGTTATTTTGTCACCTAGCTAGTAGTTAGTTAGTTAGTTAGTAGTAAGTTAGTTAGTTATTTAGTTAACTATTTAGTCATTTAGTTAGCGAGTTTGTTAGTTATCTAGTAGTTAGTTAGTTAGCTAGTTAGTTATTTAGTTAATTAGATAGTTAGTTTGTTAGTTAGTGGGAAGGTAGTTTGTTATTTAGTTAATGGGTATGTAGGAAGGTAGTTAGTTAGTTAGTTAGTTAGTTAGTTAGTTAATATGTGTATGTCGGAAGATAGTTATTTAGTTGTTTAGTTAGTTTGGTAATTAGTTAATTAGTTAGTTATTTAGTTATTTAGTTAGTTAGTTAGATAGTTTGTTAGTTAGTTAGTTAGAAAGGTAGTTAGATTGTTAGTTAATAGGTACGTATGAAGATAGTTAGTTAGTAAGTTATTTAGTTAACTAGTTTGTTAATTAGCCAGTAGTTAGTTAGTTAGTTAGTAAGTTAGTTAATTAGTTAGTTATTTAGTTAGTTAGTTAGTTAGTTAGTTAACTAGTAGTTAGTTAGTTAATTTGTTCATTAATTAGTTAGTTAAATAGTTAGTTAGTAAGTTAGTTAGTTAGTGGGTATGTACGAAGGTAGTTAGTTAGTTAGTTAATCTGTTAGTTAGTTGGTTAGTTAGTCAATATGTATGTAAGAAGGTAGTTAGTTAGTTAGTTAATGAGCTAGTAGTTAATTAGTTTGTTTGTTTGTTAGTATGTAAGAAGGTTGTTCGTTAGATAGTTAGCTTGGTAGTTACTTAATTAGTAAGTTAGTTAGTTGGTTAATCAGTTAGTTATTTAGTTAGTTACTTAGTTAGTTAGCTAGTAGTTAGTTAGGTAGTGAGTTAGTTAGTTAATCAATATGTATGTATCAAGGTAGTTAGTTAGTTAGTTAGATAGTTAGTTAATTAGTTAGTTAATTAGTTAGTTAGTTAGTTTGTTTGTCAGTTAGTTAGTTAGTTAGTTATCTAGTAGTTAGTTTGTTAGTTAGGTCATCAATTAGTAATTTAGTCAGTTAGTTAGTATGTAGTTAGCTAGTAGTTAGCTGGTTAGTTATTTATTTTGTTTGTTAGTTCATTAGTTGGTGGATATGTACGAAGGTAGTTAGTTAGATAGTTAGTTAATAGGTATTTAAGAAGATAGTTAGTTAGTAAATTAGTTAGTTATTAGTTTAGTTATCTGGTAGTTAGTTAGTTTGTTAGTAGTTAGTTAACTATTTAGTTATTTAGTTAGTTAGTTTGTTAGTTATCTAGTAGTTAGTTAGTTAGATAGTTAGTTAGTTAGTTAGTGGGAAGGTAGTTTGTTAGTTAGTTAGTGGGTATGTAGGAAGGTAGTTAGTTAGTTAGTTAGTTAATAGGTGTATGTAGGAAGATAGTTATTTAGATGTTTAGTTAGTTTGTTAATTAGTTAATTAGTTAGTTGGTTTGTTATTTAGTTAGTTAGTTAGTTAGTTTGTTAGTTAGTTATTTAGAAAGGTAGTTAGTTTGTTAGTCAATAGGTATGTATGAATGTAGTTAGTTAGTAAGTTAGATAGTTAACTAGTTAGTTAGTTAGCTATTAGTTAGTTAGTTAGTTAGTTTGTTAGTTAATTAGTTAGTTGTTTAGTTAGTTAGTTATTTAGTTAACTAGTAGTTAGTTAGTTAATTAGGTCATTAATTAGTTAGTTAATTAGTTAGTTAGTAAGTTAGTTAGTTAGAGGGTATGTACAAAGGTAGCTAGTTAGTTAGTTAATTTGTTAGTTAGTTAGTTAATTAGTTAGTTAGTTAGTTAGTTAGTTAATTAGTTAGTTAATTCTTTAGTTAGTTAGTTAGTTAAATAGCTAGTAGTTATTTAGTTAGTTATTTATTTATTTAGTTATTTACTTTGTTAGTGGGTATGTAGGAAGGTAGTTAGTAAGTAAGTTAGTTAGTTAGTTAGTTATATAATATGTATGTAGGAAGATAGTTAGTTATTTAGTTAGTTATCTAGTAGTTAGTTAGTTAGTTAGTTAGTTATTTATTTATTTATTCAGTTAGCAAGTAGTTAGTTAGTTAGTTGGTAAGTTAGATAGTAAGTTAGTTAGTTAGTTAGTTTGTGTATGTAAGACGGTAGCTAACTAGTTCGTTAGTTAGTTAGTTAGTTAATTGGTCAATTAGTTAGTTAGCTTGTAGTAAGTTAGTTAGTGAGTTAACTAGTTAACTAGTTAGTCATTTTGTTAGTTTATTAGTTAGTTAGTTAGCCAATAGTTAGTTAGTTAGTTAACTAGTTAATTATTTAGTTAATTAGTTAGTTAGTAAGCCAGTTAGTAAGTTAGTTCGTTTGTACGAAGGTAGTTAGTTAATTAGTTAGGTAGGTAGTTAATTAGTTAGTTAATATGTATATATGAAGATAGTTAGTTAGTAAGTTAGTATGTTAATTAGTTAATTAGTTAGTTAGCTAGTAGATAGTTAGTAAGTTAGTTAGTTAATTAGTAAGCTAGTCAATTAGTAAGATAGTTAGTAAGTAAGTTTGTTAGTTTATTAGTAAGCTAGTCAATTTGTTAGCTAGTAGTTACTTAGTTAGTTAGTTAATAGGTATGTAGGAAGTTAGTTAGTTAGTTAGTTAGTTAGTTAGTTCCTTTGTTAGTTAGTTAGATAGTTAATAGGTATGTATGAAGATAGTTAGTTACTTAGTTGGTTAGTTAGTTAGTTAGTTTGTTAGTTAGTTATTTAGTTAGTTTGTTCGTTAGTTGGTGGGTATCTAGGATGGTAGCTAGTTTGTTAGTTAGTTAGTTAGTTAGTTAGTTAGTTAGTTAGTTAGTTAGTTAGTTATTTTGTCAGTTAATAAATTAGTTGGCTAGTTAGTTAGTTAGTTAGTTAGTTAGTTATTATGTATGTGAGAAGGTAGTTAGTTAGTTAGTTAGTTAGTTAGTTAGATAGTTAATTAGTTAGTTAGTTAGTTAGTTAGTTAGTTAGTTAGTTAATAAGTTAGTTATTTAGTTAGTTACTTACTTAGTTAGATAATAGTTAGTTAGTGAGTGAGTCAGCTAGTTAATCAATATATGTGTGTGAAGGTAGGTAGGTAGTTAGTTAGTTAGTGAGATAGTTAGTTATTTAATTAGTTAGTTAATTAGTCAGTTGGTTAGTTAGTTATCTAGTAGTTAGTTAGTTAGCTAGGTAATCAGTTAGTTATTTAGTTAGTTAGTTAGTTAGTTAGTTAGTTTGTTAGCTAGTAGTTAGTTGGTTATTTATTTATTTAGTTAGTTAGTTAGTTAGTAAGTTAGTTAGGTTGTGGGTATGTAGGAAGGTAGTTAGTTAGTTAGTTAGTTAGTTAGTTAATAGGTATTTAAGAAGATAGTTAGTTATTATGTTAGTTATCTAGTAATTAGTTAGTTAGTTAGTTATTTAGTTAGTTATCTAGTAGTTAGTTAGGTAGTTAGTTAGTTAACTAGTTAGTTATTCAATTAGCTAGTTGGCTTACTAGTTAGTTACTTAGTTATTTAGTTAGTAATTAGTGGGTATGTAGGAAGTTAGTTAGTGGGTATGTAGGAAGGTAGATAGTTAGTTTGTTAATAGGTATGTAGGAAGGTAGTTATTTAGTTATTTAGTTAGTTTGTTAATTAGTTGATTAGTTAGTTATTTAGTTAGTCAGTTCGTTAGTTAGTTAGTTAGATTGGTAGTTAGTTAGTTAGTTAATATGTACGTATGAAGGTAGTTCGCTAGTAAGTTAGTAAACTAGTTAGATAGTTTGCTAGTAGTTAGTTAGTTAGTTAGTTAGTTAGTTAGCTAGTTAATTAGTAATTTGTTTAGTTAGTTAGTTAGTTAGTTAGTAAGCTAGTAGTTAGTTAGTTAGTTAATTAGTTAATTAATTAGTTTGTTAATTAGTTAGTTAGTAAGTCAGTTACTTAGTGGGATGTACGAATGTAGCTAGTTAGTTAGGTAGTTAATTAGTCATCTAGTTAGTTAGTTAAGAGTTATTTAGTTAGTTAGTTAGTTAGTTAGTTAGTTAGTTAAATATCTAGTAGTTATTTAGTTAGTTATTTATTTAGTTAGTTAGTTAGTTAGTTAGTGGGTATGTTGGAAGGCAGTTAGTAAGTTAGTTAGTAACTTAGTTAATAGGGATGTAGGAAGATAGTTAGTTAGTTAATTAGTTAGTTATTTAGTTAGTTATCTTGTAGTTAATTAGTTAGTTAGTTAGTTAGTTGGTTAGTTAGTTAGTTTGCAAGTTAGTTAGTTAGTTAGTTTGTTAATATGTATGTATCAAGGTAGGTAGTTAGTTAATTAGATAGTTAGTTAATGAGTTAGTTAATTAGTTAGTTTGTTAGTTAGTTAGTCAGTTAGTTAGTTAGTTATCTAGCAGTTAGTTAGTTAGTTAGTTCATCAATTAGTTATTTAGTTAGTTAGTAGTTAGCTGGTTAGTTAATTATTTAGTTAGTTAATTAGTTAGTTAGTTGGTGGGTATGTAGGAAGGTAGTTAGTTAGTTAGTTAGATAATAGGTATTTAAGAAGATAGTTAGTTAGGAAATTAGTTAGTTATTATGTTAGTTATTTTGTCAGCTAGCTAGTAGTTAGTTAGTTAGTTAGTAGTTAGTTAGTTAGTTATTTAGTTAACTATTTAGTTATTTAGTTAGCAAGTTTGTTAGTTATCTTGTAGTTAGTTAGTTAGCTAGTTAGTTATTTAGTTAGTTAGATAGTTAGTTAGTTAGTTAGTGGGAAGGTAGTTTGTTAGTTAGTTAGTGGGTATGTAGGAAGGTAGTTAGTTAGTTAGTTAATTTGTGTATGTAGGAAGATAGTTGTTTAGTTGTTTAGTTAGTTTGTTAATTAGTTAATTAGTTAGTTATTTAGTTATTTAGTTAGTTAGTTAGATAGTTAGTTAGTTAGTTAGTTAGTCAGAATGGTAGTTAGTTTGTTAGTTAACAGGTATGTATGAAGATAGTTAGTTAGTAAGTTAGTTAGTTAACTGGTTTGTTAGTTAGCCAGTAGTTTGTTAGTTAGTTAGTTAGTTAGTTAGTTAATTAGTTAGTTATTTAGTTAGTTAGTTAGTTAGTTAACTAGTAGTTAGTTAGTTAATTAGTTCATTAATTAGTCAGTTAAATAGTTAGTTAGTAAGTTAGTTAGTTAGTGGGTATTTACGAAGGTAGCTAGTTAGTTAGTTAATTTGTTAGTTAATTAGTTAGTTAATTATTTAGTTAGTTAGTTAGTTAAATATCTTGTAGTTATTTAGTTAGTTATTTATTGAATTAGTTAGTTACTTTGTTAATGGGTTTGTTGGATGATAGTTAGTTTGTGAATTAGTTAGTTATTTTGTTAGTTATCTAGTAATTAGTTAGTTAGTTAGTTAGTTAGTTAGTTAATTAGTTAGTTAGTGAATTAGTTAGTTAGTTAGTTAGTTAGTTAGTTATTTAGTAGTTAGTTAGTTAGTTAGGTCATCAGTTAGTTATTTAGTTAGTTAGTTAGTTAGTTATCTAGTAGTTAGCTGGTTAGTTATTTATTTAGTTAGTTAGTTAGTTAGTTGGTGGGTATGTGGGAATGTAGTTAGTTAGTTAGTTATATATTAATTAGTTAGTTAGTGATTTTGTCAGCTAGCTAGTAGTTAGTTAGTTAGTTAGTTAGTTAGTCATTTAGTTTGATAGTTAGTTATTTAGTTAGTTATCTAGTAGTTAGTTAGTTAGTTATTTAGTTAGTTAACTAGTTAGTTATTTTGTTAGTTTGTTTCTTAGTTATCTAGTAGTTAGTTAGTTGGCTAGTTAGTAATTTAGTAAGATAGATAGTTAGTTAATTAGTTAGCAGTAAGGTAGTTAGTAGGTATGTAGGAAGGTAGTTAGTTAGTTAGTTAGTTTGTTAGTTAATAGGTATGTAGGAATATAGTTATTTAGTTATTTAGTTATTTGTTAGTTAGTTAGTTAGTTAGTTAGTTAGTTAATAGGTATGTATGAAGGTAGTTAGTCAGTAAGTCAGTTAGTTAACTGGTTAGTTAGTTAGATGGTAGTTAGCTTGTTAGTTAGTTAATTAGTCAGTTAGTTAGTTAGTTAGTTAGTTACTTGACTAGTAGTTAGTTAGATAATTAGTTAATTAACTAGTTAGTTAATTAGTTAGTTAGTTAGTGGGTATGTACGAAGGTAGCTAGTTAGTTAATTAGTTACTTAGTTAGTTAATTAGTTAGTTATTTATTTAGTTATTTAGTTAGTTAAATAGCTAGTATTTATTTAGTTATTTATTTATTTAGTTAGTTAATTAATATGTATGTAGGAAAATAATTAGTTAGTTAATTAGTTAGTTATTTAGTTTGTTATCAAGTAGTTAGTTAGTTAGTTAGTTAGTTAGTTATTCAGTTAGCTAGTAGTTAGTTAGTTAGTTAGTTAGTTAGTTAGTAAGTTAGTAAGTTAGTTAGTTAATTAGTTTGTTGGTTAGTTTGTTAGTCAATACGTATGTAAGAAGGCAGGTAGGTAGTTAGTTAGTCAGTTAAATAGTTAGTTAGTTAGTTTGTTAGTTAGTAGTTGGTTAGTTAGTTAGTTAGTTAGTTAGTTAGTTAACTCATTAGTTATTTAGTTAGTTTGTTTGTTAGCTAGTAGTTAGCTAGTAATTTTTTTAGTTAGCTAGTTAGTTGGTGGGTATGCAGAATGTAGTTAGTTAGTTAGTTAGTTAGTTAGTTAGTTAATAAGTATGTAGGAAGATAGTTAGTTAGTTAATTTGTTATTTATTTAGATAGATATCTAGTAATTAGTTACTTAGTTTGTTAGTTATTAAGTTAGTCAGTTAATTAGTTAGTTAGCTAATTAGCGAGTAGTTAGTTAGTTAGTTAGGTAGTTAGTATGCAAGAAAGTTGTTAGTTAGTTTGTTTGTTAGATAGTTAGTCAATTAGCTAGTTAGTCAGTTAGTTATTTAGTTAGTTACTTAGTTAGTTAGCAAGTGGTTAGTGAGTTAGTGCCTTTGTTAGTTAATCAATATGTATGTATCAAGGTAGTTAGTTAGTTAGATAGTTAGTTAATTAATTAGTTAGTTAGCTATCAAGTAGTTAGTTAGTTAGTTAGGTCATAAATTAGTAATTTAGTTAGTTAGTTAGTTCGGTAGTTAGCTAGTAGTTAGCTGGTTATTATTTTATTTAGTTAGTTAGTTAGTTAGTTGGTGGGTATATAGGAAGGTAGTTAGTTAGTTAGTTAGTTAATAGGTATTTAAGAAGATAGTTAGTTAGAAAATTAGTTAG
This sequence comes from Luzula sylvatica, assembly GCA_946800325.1. Classification (NCBI taxonomy): domain Eukaryota; kingdom Viridiplantae; phylum Streptophyta; class Magnoliopsida; order Poales; family Juncaceae; genus Luzula; species Luzula sylvatica. The sequence continues at coordinate 10,882,060 of OX326957.1, read as the reverse complement.
TTATTATGTTAGTTATATAGTATTTAGTTAGTTAGTTATTTTGTCAGCTAGTAGTTAGTTAGTTAGTTAGTTAGTTAGTAGTAAGTTAGTTAGTTATTTAGTTAACTATTTAGTTATTTAGTTAGTTAGTTTGTTATTTATCTAGTAGTTAGTTAGTTAGTTAGTTAGTTAGATAGTGGGAAGGTAGTTTGTTAGTTAGTTAGTTAGTTAGTTAGTTAGTTAGTGGGAAGGTAGTTTGTTAGTTAGATAGTGGGTATGTAGGAAGGTATGTAGTTAGTTAGTTAGTTAGTTAGTTAATAGGTGTATGTAGGAAGATAGTTATTTAGTTATTTAGTTAGTTTGTTAATTAGTTAATTAGTTAGTTAGTTAGTTATTTAGTTATTTAGTTAGTTACTTAGTTACTTAGATAGTTAGTGAGAAAGGTAGTTAGTTTGGTAGTTAATAGTTATGTACGAAGGTAGTTAGTAAGTTAGTTAGTTAACTAGTTAGTTAGTTAGCTAGTAGTTTGTTAGTTAGTTAGTTAATTAGTTAGTTATTTAGTTAGTTAGTTAGTTAGTTAACTAGTAGTTAGTTAGTTAATTAGTTCATTAATTAGTTAGTTAGTAAGTTAGTTAGTTAGTGGGTATGTACGAAGGTAGCTAGTTAGTTAGTTAATTTGTTAGTTAATTAATTAATTAGTTAGTTAGTTAGTTAGTTAGTTAATTATTTAGTAAATTCTTTAGTTAGTTAGTTCGTTAAATAGCTAGTAGTTATTTAGTTAGTTATTTATTTATTTAGTTAGTTACTTTGTGAGTGGGTATGTAGGAAGGTAGTTAGTAAGTTAGTTAGTTAGTTAGTTAGTTAGTTATTTAGTAGTTAGTTTTTTATTCAGTTAGCTAGTAGTTAGTTAGTTAGTAAGTTAGTTTGTTAGTTAGTTAGTGAATTAGTTAGTTAGTTAGTTAGTCAATATATACGTAAGAAGTTAGGTAGCTAGTTAGTTAGTCAATTAGCTAGTAATTAGTTAGTTTGTTAGTTAGTTTGTTAGTATGTAGGAAGGTTGTATGTTAGTTAGTTAGTTAGTTAGATAATTAGTTAATTAGTTAGTCAGTTAATCAGTTAGTTATTTAGTTAGTTACTTAGTTAGTTAGCTAGTAGTTAGTTAGTTAGTTAATTAGTTAGTTAGTTAGTTAGTTGGTGGGTATGTGGGAATGTAGTTAGTTAGTTAGTTATATATTAATTAGTTAGTTAGTGATTTTGTCAGCTAGCTAGTAGTTAGTTAGTTAGTTAGTTAGTTAGTCATTTAGTTTGATAGTTAGTTATTTAGTTAGTTATCTAGTAGTTAGTTAGTTAGTTATTTAGTTAGTTATTTTGTTAGTTTGTTTCTTAGTTATCTAGTAGTTAGTTAGTTAGCTAGTTAGTAATTTAGTAAGATAGATAGTTAGTTAATTAGTTAGCAGTAAGGTAGTTAGTAGGTATGTAGGAAGGTAGTTAGTTAGTTAGTTAGTTTGTTAGTTAATAGGTATGTAGGAATATAGTTATTTAGTTATTTAGTTATTTGTTAGTTAGTTAGTTAGTTAGTTAGTTAGTTAGTTAATAGGTATGTATGAAGGTAGTTAGTCAGTAAGTCAGTTAGTTCACTGGTTAGTTAGTTAGATGGTAGTTAGCTTGTTAGTTAGTTAATTAGTTAGTTAGTTAGTTAGTTAGTTAGTTACTTGACTAGTAGTTAGTTAGATAATTAGTTAATTAACTAGTTAGTTAATTAGTTAGTTAGTTAGTGGGTATGTACGAAGGTAGCTAGTTAGTTAATTAGTTACTTAGTTAGTTAATTAGTTAGTTATTTATTTAGTTATTTAGTTAGTTAAATAGCTAGTATTTATTTAGTTATTTATTTATTTAGTTAGTTAATTAATATGTATGTAGGAAAATAATTAGTTAGTTAATTAGTTAGTTATTTAGTTTGTTATCAAGTAGTTAGTTAGTTAGTTAGTTAGTTAGTTAGTTATTCAGTTAGCTAGTAGTTAGTTAGTTAGTTAGTTAGTTAGTTAGTAAGTTAGTAAGTTAGTTAGTTAACTAGTTTGTTGGTTAGTTTGTTAGTCAATACGTATGTAAGAAGGCAGGTAGGTAGTTAGTTAGTCAGTTAAATAGTTAGTTAGTTAGTTTGTTAGTTAGTAGTTGGTTAGTTAGTTAGTTAGTTAGTTAGTTAGTTAACTCATTAGTTATTTAGTTAGTTTGTTTGTTAGCTAGTAGTTAGCTAGTAATTTTTTTAGTTAGCTAGTTAGTTGGTGGGTATGCAGAATGTAGTTAGTTAGTTAGTTAGTTAGTTAGTTAGTTAATAAGTATGTAGGAAGATAGTTAGTTAGTTAATTTGTTATTTATTTAGATAGATATCTAGTAATTAGTTACTTAGTTTGTTAGTTATTAAGTTAGTCAGTTAATTAGTTAGTTAGCTAATTAGCGAGTAGTTAGTTAGTTAGTTAGGTAGTTAGTATGCAAGAAAGTTGTTAGTTAGTTTGTTTGTTAGATAGTTAGTCAATTAGCTAGTTAGTCAGTTAGTTATTTAGTTAGTTACTTAGTTAGTTAGCAAGTGGTTAGTGAGTTAGTGCCTTTGTTAGTTAATCAATATGTATGTATCAAGGTAGTTAGTTAGTTAGATAGTTAGTTAATTAATTAGTTAGTTAGCTATCAAGTAGTTAGTTAGTTAGTTAGGTCATAAATTAGTAATTTAGTTAGTTAGTTAGTTCGGTAGTTAGGTAGTAGTTAGCTGGTTATTATTTTATTTAGTTAGTTAGTTAGTTAGTTGGTGGGTATATAGGAAGGTAGTTAGTTAGTTAGTTAGTTAATAGGTATTTAAGAAGATAGTTAGTTAGAAAATTAGTTAGTTATTATGTTAGTTATATAGTATTTAGTTAGTTAGTTATTTTGTCAGCTAGTAGTTAGTTAGTTAGTTAGTTAGTTAGTAGTAAGTTAGTTAGTTATTTAGTTAACTATTTAGTTATTTAGTTAGTTAGTTTGTTATTTATCTAGTAGTTAGTTAGTTAGTTAGTTAGTTAGATAGTGGGAAGGTAGTTTGTTAGTTAGTTAGTTAGTTAGTTAGTTAGTTAGTGGGAAGGTAGTTTGTTAGTTAGATAGTGGGTATGTAGGAAGGTATGTAGTTAGTTAGTTAGTTAGTTAATAGGTGTATGTAGGAAGATAGTTATTTAGTTATTTAGTTAGTTTGTTAATTAGTTAATTAGTTAGTTAGTTAGTTATTTAGTTATTTAGTTAGTTACTTTGTTACTTAGATAGTTAGTGAGAAAGGTAGTTAGTTTGGTAGTTAATAGTTATGTACGAAGGTAGTTAGTAAGTTAGTTAGTTAACTAGTTAGTTAGTTAGCTAGTAGTTTGTTAGTTAGTTAGTTAATTAGTTAGTTATTTAGTTAGTTAGTTAGTTAGTTAACTAGTAGTTAGTTAGTTAATTAGTTCATTAATTAGTTAGTTAGTAAGTTAGTTAGTTAGTGGGTATGTACGAAGGTAGCTAGTTAGTTAGTTAATTTGTTAGTTAATTAATTAATTAGTTAGTTAGTTAGTTAGTTAGTTAATTATTTAGTAAATTCTTTAGTTAGTTAGTTCGTTAAATAGCTAGTAGTTATTTAGTTAGTTATTTATTTATTTAGTTAGTTACTTTGTGAGTGGGTATGTAGGAAGGTAGTTAGTAAGTTAGTTAGTTAGTTAGTTAGTTAGTTATTTAGTAGTTAGTTTTTTATTCAGTTAGCTAGTAGTTAGTTAGTTAGTAAGTTAGTTAGTTAGTTAGTTAGTGAATTAGTTAGTTAGTTAGTTAGTCAATATATACGTAAGAAGTTAGGTAGCTAGTTAGTTAGTCAATTAGCTAGTAATTAGTTAGTTTGTTAGTTAGTTTGTTAGTATGTAGGAAGGTTGTATGTTAGTTAGTTAGTTAGTTAGATAATTAGTTAATTAGTTAGTCAGTTAATCAGTTAGTTATTTAGTTAGTTACTTAGTTAGTTAGCTAGTAGTTAGTTAGTTAGCGAGTTAGTTAATCAATATGTATGTATCAAGGTAGTTACTTAGTTAGTATGTTAGATAGTTAATTAGTTAGTTAGTTAATTAGTTAGTTAGTTAATGAGTCAGTTAGTTAGTTAGTTATCTAGTAGTCAGTTAGTTAGTTAGGTCATCAGTTAGTTATTTAGTTAGTTAGTTAGTTATTTTGTTAGCTAGTAGTTAGCTGGTTAGTTATTTATTTTGTTAGTTAGTTAGTTGGTGGATAAGTAGGAAGGTAGTTAGTTCGTTAGTTAGTTAATAGGTATTTAAAAAGATAGTTAGTTTGTAAATTAGTTAGTTATTTTGTCAGCTAGCTAGTAGTTAGTCAATTAATTAGTTAGTTAGTAGTTAGTTAGTTGGTTAGTTAGTTAACTATTTAGTTAACTATTTAGTTAGTTTGTTAGTTAACTAACTAACTAACTAATTAACTAACTATCTAAATAACTAACTAACTAACAACCTTCTTACATACTAACTAACTAACTAACTAACTAACTAACTACCTACTGGATAATTAACTAACTAACTAACTAACTACATACCTCCTTACATACATATTGACTAACTAACTAACTAATTAACAAACTAAATAACTAACTAACTTACTTACTTACTAACTAACTACTAGCTAATTGAACAAATAACTCACTAACTAACTAACTAACTAACTAACTACTAGATAACTAACTAAATAACTAACTAATTAACTAACTAACTATCTTCCTACAGACAGATTAACTAACTAACTAACTAACTTACTAACTACCTTCCTACATACCCACTAACTATGTAACTAACTAAATAAATAAATAACTAACTAAATAACTACTAGCTATTTAACTAACGAACTAACTAAAGAACTAACTAACTAATTTACTAACTAACTAACTAACTAATTAACTAACAAATTAACTAACTAACTAGCTACATTCGTACATACCCACTAACTATCTAACTTGCTGCCTAACTAATTAACTAAGTAATTAACTAACTTACTACTAGTTAACTAACTAACTAACTTACTAACTAACTACCTTCATACATACCTATTAACAAACAAACTAGCTACCTTTCTAACAAACTAACTAACAAACAAACAAACTAACTAACTAACTAACTACCTTCCTACATACCCATCCACTAACTAACTAACTACCTTACTGCTAACTAACTAACAAACTACCTATCTAACTAAAGAACTAACTAGCTAACTAACTAACTACTAGATAACTAACTAACTAACTAACTAACTAACTACTAGCTAGATGACAAAATAAATAACTAACTAATTAATAGATAACTAACATAATAACTAACTAATTTAGTAACTAACTATCTTCTTAAATACCTATTAACTAACTAACTAACTAACTACATTCCCACATACACACCAACTAACTAACTAACTAACTAACTAAATAAATAACTAACCATCTAACTACTAGCTAACTGACTAACTAAATAACTAACTAAATAACTAACTGATGACCTAATTAACTAACTAACTACTAGATAACTAACTAACTGACTGACTAACTAACTAACTAATTAACTACATAACTAACTAACTAACTAACTAACTAACTACTAGATAACTAACTAAATAACTAACTAATTAACTAACTAACTATCTTCCAACATACCCACTAACTAAGTAACTAACTAAATAAATAAATGACAAACTAAATAACTACTAGCTATTTCACTAACTAACTAACTAAAGAATTAACTAACTAATTAACTAACTAACTAACTAACTAATTAACTAACTAACTAACAAATTAATTAAATAGCTAGCCACCTTCGTACATACCCACTAACTAACTTACTTACTAACTAACTAATTAACTAACTAATTAATGAACTAATTAACTAACTAACTACTAGTTAACTAACTAATTAACTAACTAACTATCTTCCTACATACTAACTAACTTACTAACTAACTAACAACATTCCTGCATACCCATACTAACTAGTGAACTAAATAAATTACTAGCTAACTACTAGCTAACGAACTAACTAGCTAACTAAATAACTAACTAGTTAACTAACTAACCAACTACCGGATAACTAACTAACTAACTAACTAACAAACTAACTACCTTCTTACATACATATTGACTTACTAACTAACCAACTAACTAACTAACTAACTAACTAACTAACTAACTTACCAGCTAACTAACTAATTAACTAACTGACTACTAGCTAACAGAATAAATAACTAACTAACTAACTAACTAACTAACTACTAGATTACTAACTAAATAACTAACTAATTAACTAACTAACTATCTTCTTACATACATATTAACTAACTAACTATATAACTAACTAACTAACTAACTAACTACCTACCTTCCTGCATACCCACTAACTAAGTAACTAACTTAATAAATAAATAACACACTAAATAACTACTAGCTATTTAACTAACTAACTACCTAAATAAATAACTAACTACTTAACTAACTAACTAACTAACTAATTAACTAACGAAATAAAAAATTAACTAACTAACTATCTACCTTCGTACATACCCACTAACTAACTAACTTACTAACGAACTAATTAACTAACTAATTAATTAACTAATTAACTAACTAACTACTAGTTAACTAACTAACTTACTATCTAACTAACTAATTAACTAATTAACTAACGAACTACTAGCAAAGTAACTAACTAGTTAACTAACTAACTTACTTACTAAGAACCTTCATACATACCTATCAACTAACAAACTAACTTCCTTTCAAACTAACTAAGTAATAAACTAACTAACTAACTAACTAAATAACTAAATAACTAACTAACTAACAAATGAACTAATCAACAAACTAACTAAATAGCTAAATAACCATCTTCCTACGTACCTATGAACTAACTAACTAACTAACTAACTAACTAACGAACTAACTACCTTCCTACATACCCAGTAACTAACGAACTACCTACCTTCCCACTAACTAACTAAATAACTATCTAACTTACTAAATTACTAACTAGCTATCTAATTAACTACTAGATAACTAACAAACTAACTAACTAAATAACTAACTAGTTAACTAACTAAATAACTAACTAACTAACTAACTAACTAACTAAATAACTAACTAACTAACTAACTACTAATTAGCTGACAAAATATCTAACTAACTAATTACAAGATAACTAGCATAATAACTAACTAATTTACTAACTTACTATCTTCTTAAATCCCTATTAACTAACTAACTACCAACCTTCCTACATACCCACCAACTAACTAACTAACCAAATAAATAACTAACCAGCTAACTACAAGCTAACTAACTCACTCACTAACTAACTAACTAACTAACTAGCTAACAGATGACCTAACTAACTAACTAACTAACTAACTAACTACTAGATAACTAACTAACAATCTGACTAGCTAACTAATTAACTAATTAACTAACTAACAAATTAACTTACTATCTAACTAACTAACTAACGACCTTGATACATACATATTCATTAACTAACTAATTCACCAACTAACTAACTAACTACTAGCTAACTAACTAACTAACTAACTAACTACAAAACTAACTGATTAACTAACTAACTAACTATCTAACTAATTAACTGACTATCTAACTAACTAACTAACTAACAACCTTCTTACATACTAACTAACTAACTAACTAACTACGTACTAGCTAATTAACTAACTAACTACCTACCTACCTCCTTACATACATATTGACTAACTAACTAACTATTAACTATCTAATTAACTAACTAACTAACTAACTTACTTACTAACTAACTAACTAACTACTAGCTAATTGAACAAATAACTAACTAACTAACTAACTAACTAACTAACTAACTAACTACTAGATACCTAACTAAATAACTAACTAATTAACTAACTAACTATCTTCCTACAGACAGATTAACTAACTAACTAACTAACTTACTTACTAACTACCTTCCTACATACCAACTAACTAAGTAACTACCTAAATAAATAAATAACTAACTAAATAACTACTAGCTATTTAACTAACTAACTAACTAAAGAACTAACTAACTAACTAATTAACTAACTAACTAACTAACTAACTAATTAACTAATTAACTAACAAATTAACTAACTAACTAGCTACATTCGTACATACCCACTAACTATATAACTAATTAACTAACTAATTAACTAACTAATTAATGAACTAATTAATTAACTAACTACTAGTTAACTAACTAACTAACTAACTAAATAACTAACTAATTGACTAATTAACTAACTAACTAACTAACTAACTAACTACTAGCTAACTAACTAACTAACTTACTAACTTACTACCTTCATACATACATATTAACAAACTAACTAACTACCTTTCTAACAAAATAACAAACAAACTAACTAACAAACATACAAACAAACTAACTACCTTCCTACATACCCACCCACTAACTAACTAACTACCTTACCGCTAACTAACTAACAAACTACATATCTAACTAAATAACTAACTAGCTAACTAGCTAACTACTAGATAACTAACTAACTAACTAACTAAAAAACTAACTAACTAACTAACTACTAGCTATATGACAAAATAACTAACTAATTTACTAACTAACTATCTTCTTAAATACCTTTTAACTAACTAACTAACTAACTAACTAACTAACTACATTCCCACATACCCACCAACTAACTGACTAACTAACTAAATAAATAACTAACCATCTAACTACTAGCTAACTAACTAAATAATTAACTAAATAACTAACTGATGACCTAACTAACTAAATAACTAACTACTATATATCTAACTAACTGACTGACTAACTAACTAACTAACTAATTCACTAACTAACTAATTAACTAACTAACTAACTAACTAACTAACTAACTAACTAACTAACTACTGGATAACTAACTAAATAACTAACTAATTAACTAACTAACTATCTTCCAACATACCCACTAACTAAGTAACTAACTAAATAAATAAATAACTAACTAAATAACAACTAGCTATTTCACTAACTAACTAACTAAAGAATTAACTAACTAATTAATTAACTAACTAACTAACTAATTAACTAATTAACTCACAAATTAACTAACTAGCTTGCTACCTTCGTACATACCCACTAACTAACTAACTTACTAACTAACTAATTAACTAACTAATTAATGAACTAACTAACTAACTAACTACTAGTTATCCAACTAATTAACTAACTACCTATCTTCCTACATACTAACTAACTAACTAACTAACTAACTAACTACATTCCCGCATACCCATACTAACTAGCTAACAAACTAACAAACTAACTAAATAACTAACTAACTAACTAACTAACCAACTACCTGATAACTAACAAACTGACTAACTAACAAACTAACTATTTAACTAACTAACTTACTAACTACCTTCTTACATACATATTGACTAACTAACTAACCAACAAACTAATTAACTAACTAACTAACTAACTATCTTACCAACTAACTAACTACTAGCTTACTGAATAAATAACTAACTAACTAACTAGCTAACTAACTACTAGCTATTTAACTAACTAACTAACTAAATAAATAACTAACTAATTAACTAACTAACTAACTAACTAACTAATTAACTAACGAAATAACAAATTGACGAACTAACTATCTACCTTCGTACATACCCACTAACTAACTAACTTACTAACTAACTAATTAACTAACGAATTAATTAACTAATTAACTAACTACTAGTTAACTAACTAACTAACTAACTAACTAACTAATTAACTAATTAACTAACGAACTACTAGCTAAGTAACTGACTAGTTAACTAACTAACTTACTAACTAACTACCTTCATACATACCTATCGACTAACAAACTAACTACCTTTCAAACTAACTAACTAACAAACTAACTAAATAACTAACTAAATAACTAAATAACTAACTAACTAACAAATTAACTAATTAACAAACTAACGAAATAACTAAATGACTATCTTCCTACATACCTATTAACTAACTAACTACCTTCCTATATACCCACTAACTAACTACCTACCAACCTTCCCACTAACTAACTAACTAATTATCTAACTTACTAAATTACTGACTAGCTAACTAATTAACTACTAGATAACTAACAAACTAACTAACTAAATAACTAACTAGTTAACTAACTAAATAACTAACTAACTAACTACGAGATAACTGATAACGGGTTTTTGGCTAACACTTAGGTTATATCGTTGAATAAAAATACCGTAAATCAAACAAGAAACATGTGAATACTAAAGATTGTATAGACTAAGTATGTAAGGATTCGTTCCACAGGGAGCTATTGCGTCAAAATATGATTAAACTTCAGATCGTTAAAATAATTATTTCTAAGTTTCCAAAATTAATGAAAATTTGTCTAGAGAGAGGCCTGAATATTATGAAACTTATCCTAAAATTTCAAACAATTTGGACAACGGAATAAAAAGTCATTAAAGAATTACAATCAGGTCTCTAAAAAACAATCTCTGGAAACAGCAGGTTTTCAGTTTAAGTGACAGTTTTCAAAAATTCATATCAATTCAAATATTTCATGAAATTCAATGATTCAAAAAGTTCCCGAAACTAGAAATCACGATCTACGCAATGAAAGAATTGGTTTTTAGCAGATTTGGAAGAAAATCGTGAAAATTGACAAGTTTAAAACAAAAGAAAATATTTTAAGAAAGCAAAAGAACTCAATTCAATCTCAAGTTTATTAATCAACACAAGAATTTATTAAAAGAATCACAACCAAAAACTGAAATAAAAGAAAGAAACCACCTAATCAAGCCCTAGAACGCCTAGTGACTTGTGTCGATGCATTCCCGTCGATCCGGTTGAACGCCAACTCGAGTCTCCGTTTCTTCTCACGCGGATCCTCTTCAATTCGTCGAAGAACGCCTTCCGCACGAATGACCGATCCCTTCCTTGTGTCGAGATGGAGCAAGAACGCCTTAACTCCAATTTCGTCACGTACAACCCTAGGGCGAGAACGCCTCTACCAAAGAGTTGGTCTTGAGTTTCACGGTTCTTGGTTGAATCTTGTTTGTTTCTTGGAAGAGTTTGTGGAGAGAGATGGTAGAGAGCTTGCCCCCAAAGGGGAGAGAAAAGGGGGGCAGGAGAGATGGTTTGCCCTTGGCCTTAGGGTCTTATTTATAGGCTTCATGGTGTCTTCTGATTGGTTGAGGGAGATATGGAAGGTTTTGGGGCTGGATGAGGGAGAAATGGAAGGTTTTGGGGAGATATGGAAGGTTTTGGGGCTGGATGAGGGAGAAATGGAAGGTTTTGGGGAGCAACAAATCAACTAAGAAGGCAACAAATCAATCTAAAGAAGGCAACAAATTAGCTGGTTGGGGCTTGTGCATGGGCTGAGAGCTGGGGCTAGGCGTGGGCTGTGAATTTTGCCTGCGTGGGCTGTGAATTTTGCCTCTGCGGCAAGGCCCTGTGCGTTGCAGCAGTTTGGTGATCTTCTTCTTTTGTTTTTGCCTTTCCCGCCTCGATCCTTCACCGAATATATCGATGTGATATATCGTTTTGACTGTCTTCGGCATGCCGGAGGTAATGGTGCTGACCAAATTCCAAAATTATTCCTCTATCTCCTGAAAATGGGCAAACAACAAATTAGTGTAGAAATATTCATGATGTTTGAAATATGTATCATAAAAGCATAGAATATAACTTCACAAGGGCTAAAATCCCAAAATAAGATTCGTAAAACGTGTTCCATTTGCCTCACATCAATAACTAACTAACTAACTAACTAAATAACTAACTAACTAACTAACTACTAATTAGCTGACAAAATATCTAACTAACTAATTACTAGATAACTAACATAATAACTAACTAATTTACTAACTAACTATCTTCTTAAATCCCTATTAACTAACTAACTACCTAACTACGTACCTTCCTACACACCCACCAACTAACTAACAAACCAAATAAATAACTAACCAGCAAACCAAATAAATAACTAACTCACTAACTAACTAACTAACTAACTAACTAACTAACTAACTAATGACCTAACTAACTAACTAACTACTAGATAACTAACTAACTATCAGACTAACTAACTAATTAACTAATTAACTAACTAACAAATTAACTAATTATCTAAATACGTACCTTGATATATACATATTGATTAACTAACTAACTCACTAACGAACTAACTACTAGCTAACTAACTAACTAACTTACTAACTGCGTAACTAACTGATTTACTAACTAATTAACTAACTATCTAACTAACTAACTAACTAACAACCTTCTTACATACTTACTAACTAACTAACTAACTACCTACTAGCGAATTAACTAACTAACTAACTAACTAACTACCTACCTCCTTATATACATATTGACTAACTAACTAACTAACTAACTAATTAACTAACTAACTAACTACCAAACTAAATAACTAACTTACTTACTAACTAACTAACTACTAGCTAACTGAACAAATAACTAACTAACTAACTAACTAACTACTAGATAACTAACTAAATAACGAACTAATTAACTAACTAACTATCTTCCTACAGACATATTAACTAACTAACTAACTAACTTACAAACTACCTTTCTACATACTCACTAACTAAGTAACTAACTAAAGAACTAACAAATTAACTAACTAACTAGCTACCTTCGTACATACCCACTAACTATCTAACTTACTAACTAACTAATTAACTAACTAATTAACTAACGAACTAACTAACTATATAACTAACCAATTAATTAACGAACTAACTAACTAACTAACTAACTACTAGCTAACTAACAAACTAATTAACTAACTAACTTACTAACAAACTACCTTCATACATACCTATTAACAAACATACTAACAACCTTTCTAACTAACTAACAAACTAACAAACTAACAAACAAACAATCTAACTAACTAGCTAACTAACTACCTTCCTACATACCCACCCACTAACTAACTAACTACCTTACCGCTAACTAACTAACAAACTACATATCTAACTAAATAACTAACTAGCTAACTAGCTAACTACTAGATAACTAACTAACTAACTAACTAAAAAACTAACTAACTAACTAACTACTAGCTATATGACAAAATAACTAACTAATTTACTAACTAACTATCTTCTTAAATACCTTTTAACTAACTAACTAACTAACTAACTAACTACATTCCCACATACCCACCAACTAACTGACTAACTAACTAAATAAATAACTAACCATCTAACTACTAGCTAACTAACTAAATAATTAACTAAATAACTAACTGATGACCTAACTAACTAAATAACTAACTACTATATAACTAACTAACTGACTGACTGACTAACTAACTAACTAATTCACTAACTAACAAATTAACTAACTAACTAACTAACTAACTAACTACTGGATAACTAACTAAATAACTAACTAATTAACTAACTAACTATCTTCCAACATACCCACTAACTAAGTAACTAACTAAATAAATAAATAACTAACTAAATAACTACTAGCTATTTCACTAACTAACTAACTAAAGAATTAACTAACTAATTAATTAACTAACTAACTAACTAATTAACTAATTAACTCACAAATTAACTAACTAGCTTGCTACCTTCGTACATACCCACTAACTAACTAACTTACTAACTAACTAATTAACTAACTAATTAATGAACTAACTAACTAACTAACTACTAGTTATCCAACTAATTAACTAACTACCTATCTTCCTACATACTAACTAACTAACTAACTAACTAACTACATTCCCGCATACCCATACTAACTAGCTAACAAACAAACTAACTAACTAAATAACTAATTAACTAACTAACTAACTAACCAACTACCTGATAACTAACAAACTAACTAACTAACAAACTAACTATTTAACTAACTAACTTACTAACTACCTTCTTACATACATATTGACTAACTAACTAACCTACAAACTAATTAACTAACTAACTAACTAACGTACCAACTAACTAACTACTAGCTTACTGAATAAATAACTAACTAACTAACTAGCTAACTAACTACTAGCTATTTAACTAACTAACTAACTAAATAAATAACAAACTAATTAACTAACTAACTAACTAACTAACTAATTATCTAACGAAATAACAAATTGACGAACTAACTATCTACCTTCGTACATACCCACTAACTAACTAACTTACTAACTAACTAATTAACTAATGAATTAATTAACTAGTTAACTAACTACTAGTTAACTAACTAACTAACTAACTAACTAACTAATTAACTAATTAACTAACGAACTACTAGCTAAGTAACTGACTAGTTAACTAACTAACTTACTAACTAACTACCTTCATACATACCTATCGACTAACAAACTAACTACCTTTCAAACTAACTAACTAACAAACTAACTAAATAACTAACTAAATAACTAAATAACTAACTAACTAACAAATTATCTAATTAACAAACTAACGAAATAACTAAATGATTATCTTCCTACATACCTATTAACTAACTAACTAACTAACTAACGAACTAACTACCTTCCTATATACCCACTAACTAACTACCTACCTACCTTCCCACTAACTAACTAACTAATTATCTAACTTACTAAATTACTGACTAGCTAACTAATTAACTACTAGATAACTAACAAACTAACTAACTAAATAACTAACTAGTTAACTAACTAAATAACTAACTAACTAACTACGAGATAACTAACTAACTAACTAACTAAATAACTAACTAACTAACTAACTAACTACTAATTAGCAGACAAAATATCTAACTAACTAATTACTAGATAACTAACATAATAACTAACTAATTTACAAACTAACTATCTTCTTAAATCCCTATTAACTAACTAACTACCTAATTACGTACCTTCCTACACACCCACCAACTAACTAACAAACCAAATAAATAACTAACCAGCAAACCAAATAAATAACAAACTCACTAACTAACTAACTAACTAACGAACTAACTAACAAACTAATGACCTAACTAACTAACTAACTACTAGATAACTAACTAACTATCAGACTAACTAACTAATTAACTAATTAACTAACTAACAAATTAACTAATTATCAAACTACCTACCTTGATATATACATATTGATTAACTAACTAACTCACTAACGAACTAACTACTAGCTAACTAACTAACTAACTAACTAACTGCGTAACTAACTGATTTACTAACTAATTAACTAACTATCTAACTAACTAACTAACTAACAACCTTCTTACATACTTACTAACTAACTAACTAACTAGCTACTAGCGAATTAACTAACTAACTAAGTAACTAACTAACTACCTACCTCCTTATATACATATGGACTAACTAACTAACTAACTAACTAATTAACTAACTAACTAACTACCAAACTAAATAACTAACTTACTTACTAACTAACTAACTACTAGCTAACTGAACAAATAACTAACTAACTAACTAACTAACTACTAGATAACTAACTAAATAACGAACTAATTAACTAACTAACTATCTTCCTACAGACAGATTAACTAACTAACTAACTAACTTACAAACTACCTTTCTACATACTCACTAACTAAGTAACTAACTAAAGAACTCACAAATTAACTAACTAACTAGCTACCTTCGTACATACCCACTAACTATCTAACTTACTAACTAACTAATTAACTAACTAATTAACTAACGAACTAACTAACTATATAACTAACTAATTAATTAACTAACTAACTAACTAACTAACTAACTAACTACTAGCTAACTAACTAACTAATTAACTAACTAACTTACTAACAAACTACCTTCATACATACCTATTAACAAACATACTAACAACCTTTCTAACTAACTAACTAACTAACAAACTGACAAACAAACAATCTAACTAACTAACTAACTAACTACCTTCCTACATACCCACCCACTAACTAACTAACTACCTTACCGCTAACTAACTAACAAACTACATATCTAACTAAATAACCAACTAGCTAACTAGCTAACTACTAGATAACTAACTAACTAACTAACTAAAAAACTAACTAACTAACTAACTACTAGCTATATGACAAAATAACTAACTAATTTACTAACTAACTATCTTCTTAAATACCTTTTAACTAACTAACTAACTAACTAACTAACTACATTCCCACATGCCCACCAACTAACTGACTAACTAACTAAATAAATAACTAACCATCTAACTACTAGCTAACTAACTAAATAATTAACTAAATAACTAACTGATGACCTAACTAACTAAATAACTAACTACTATATAACTAACTAACTGACTAACTAACTAACTAACTAACTAATTCACTAACTAACTAATTAACTAACTAACTAACTAACTAACTAACTAACTAACTAACTACTGGATAACTAACTAAATAACTAACTAATTAACTAACTAACTATCTTCCAACATACCCACTAACTAAGTAACTAACTAAATAAATAAATAACTAACTAAATAACTACTAGCTATTTCACTAACTAACTGACTAAAGAATTAACTAACTAATTAATTAACTAACTAACTAACTAATTAACTAATTAACTCACAAATTAACTAACTGGCTTGCTACCTTCGTACATACCCACTAACTAACTAACTTACTAACTAACTAATTAACTAACTAATTAATGAACTAACTAACTAACTAACTACTAGCTATCCAACTAATTAACTAACTACCTATCTTCCTACATACTAACTAACTAACTAACTAACTAACTACATTCCCGCATACCCATACTAACTAGCTAACAAACTAACTAACTAACTAAATAACTAACTAACTAACTAACTAACCAACTACCTGATAACTAACAAACTAACTAACTAACAAACTAACTATTTAACTAACTAACTTACTAACTACCTTCTTACATACATATTGACGAACTAACTAACCAACAAACTAATTAACTAACTAACTAACTAACTAACTTACCAACTAACTAACTACTAGCTTACTGAATAAATAACTAACTAACTAACTAGCTACCTAACTACTAGCTATTTAACTAACTAACTAACTAAATAAATAACTAACTAATTAACTAACTAACTAACTAACTAACTAATTAACTAACGAAATAACAAATTGACGAACTAACTATCTACCTTCGTACATACCCACTAACTAACTAACTTACTAACTAACTAATTAACTAACGAATTAATTAACTAATTAACTAACTACTAGTTAACTAACTAACTAACTAACTAACTAACTAATTAACTAATTAACTAACGAACTACTAGCTAAGTAACTGACTAGTTAACTAACTAACTTACTAACTAACTACCTTCATACATACTTATCGACTAACAAACTAACTACCTTTCAAACTAACTAACTAACAAACTAACTAAATAACTAACTAAATAACTAAATAACTAACTAACTAACAAATTAACTAATTAACAAACTAACGAAATAACTAAATGACTATCTTCCTACATACCTATTAACTGACTAACTAACTAACTAACGAACTAACTACCTTCCTATATACCCACTAACTAACTACCTACCTACCTTCCCACTAACTATCTAACTAACTAATTATCTAACTTACTAAATTACTGACTAGCTAACTAATTAACTACTAGATAACTAACAAACTAACTAACTAAATAACTAACTAGTTAACTAACTAAATAACTAACTAACTAACTACGAGATAACTAACTAACTAACTAACTAAATAACTAACTAACTAACTACTAATTAGCTGACAAAATATCTAACTAACTAATTACTAGATAACTAACATAATAACTAACTAATTTACTAACTAACTATCTTCTTAAATCCCTATTAACTAACTAACTACCTAATTACGTACCTTCCTACACACCCACTAACTAACTAACAAACCAAATAAATAACTAACCAGCAAACCAAATAAATAACTAACTCACTAACTAACTAACTAACTAACGAACTAACTAACAAACTAATGACCTAACAAACTAACTAACTACTAGATAACAAACTAACTATCAGACTAACTAACTAATTAACTAATTAACTAACTAACAAATTAACTAATTATCTAACTACCTACCTTGATATATACATATTGATTAACTAACTAACTCACTAACGAACTAACTACTAGCTAACTAACTAACTAACTAACTAACTGCGTAACTAACGTATTTACTAACTAATTAACTAACTATCTAACTAACTAACTAACTAACAACCTTCTTACATACTTACTAACTAACTAACTAACTACCTACTAGCGAATTAACTAACTAACTAACTAACTAACTACCTACCTCCTTATATACATATTGACTAACTAACTAACTAACTAACTAACTAATTAACTAACTAACTAACTACCAAACTAAATAACTAAATTACTTACTAACTAACTAACTACTAGCTAACTGAACAAATAACTAACTAACTAACTAACTAACTACTAGATAACTAACTAAATAACGAACTAATTAACTAACTAACTATCTTCCTACAGACAGATTAACTAACTAACTAACTAACTTACAAACTACCTTTCTACATACTCACTAAGTAACTAACTAAAGAACTAACAAATTAACTAACTAACTAGCTACCTTCGTACATACCCACTAACTATCTAACTTACTAACTAACTATTTAACTAACTAATTAACTAACTAACTAACTAACTATATAACTAACTAATTAATTAACTAACTAACTAACTAACTAATTAACTAACTAACTTACTAACAAACTACCTTCATACATACCTATTAACAAACATACTAACAACCTTTCTAACTAACTAACTAACTAACAAACTAACAAACAAACAATCTAACTAACTAACTAACTAACTACCTTCCTACATACCCACCCACTAACTAACTAACTACCTTACCGCTAACTAACTGACTAACTAACTAACTACCTTTCTAACTAAATAACTAACTAGCTAACTAACTATCTACTATCTTGGTAACTAACTAACTAACTAACTAAATAACTAACTAACTAACTAACTACTAGCTAGCTGACAAAATAACTAACTAGCTAATCAATTGATTACTAACACAATAACTATCTAATTTACTAACTAACTATCTTCTTAAATACCTATTAACTAATTAACTAACTAACCACATTCCCACATACCCACCAACTAACTACCTAACTAACTAAATAAATAAATAACCATCTAACTACTAGCTAACTAACTAAATAACTACCAAAATAACTAACTGATGACCTAACTAACTAACTAACTACTAGATAACTAACTAACTGACTGACTAACTAACTAACTAACTAATTCACTAACTAACTAATTAACTAACTAACTAACTAACTAACTAACTACTAGATAACTAACTAAATAACTATCTAATTAACTAATTAACTATCTTCCAACATACCCACAAACTAAGTAACTAACTAAATAAATAAATAACTAACTTACTAACTAACTAACTAACTAACTAACTAAATAACTAAATAACTAACAAACTAATTAACTAATCAAAAAACTAACTAAATAACTGAATAACTATCTTCCCACATACACCTATTAACTAACTAACTAACTAACTAGCTAACTAACTAACTAACTACCTTCCTATATACCCACTAACTAACTAACAAACTACTTTCCCACTAACTAACTAACTAACTATCTAACTAACTATATAACTAACTTGCTAACTAACTAACTACTAGATAACTAACAAACTAACTAACTAAATAACTAAATTGTTAACTAAATAACTAACTAACTAACTGACTAACTAACTAACTAACTACTAGCTAGCTGACAAAATAACTAACTAACTAACTACTAGATTACTAACATAATAACTAACTAATTTACTGACTAACTATCTTCTTAAATACCTATTAACTGACTAACTAACTGACTACCTTCCTACATACCCACCAACTAACAAACTAACTAAATAAATAAGTAGCTAACCAGCTAACTACTAACAAACTAACTAACTAAATAACTAATTGATGACCTAACTAACTAACTAGTTACTAGATAACTAACAAACTAACTGACTAACTAACTAATTAACTAACTAATTAACAAACTAATTAACTAACTATCTAACTAACTAACTAACTACCTTGATACATACATATTGATTAACTAACTAACTCACTAACATAATAACTAACTAACTAACTACAAGATAACTAACATAATAACTAACTAATTTACTAACTAACTATCTTCTTAAGTACCTATTAACTAACTAACTAACTAACTAACTAACTAACTAACTAAATAACTAATTGATGACCTAACTAACTAACTAACTAGCAACTAGATAACTAACTAACTAACTGACAAATTAACTAACTAACTAACTAATTAACTAACTAATTAACTAACTATCCAACTAACTAACTAACTACCTTGATACATACATATTGATTAACTAACTCACTAACTAACTAACTCACTAACTAACTTACTACTAGCTAACTAACTAAGTATCTAACTAAATAACTAACTGATTAACTAACTAACTAACTAACCTACTAATTAGCTAACAATCAAACTAACTAACTAACTAACTAACAACCTTCTTACATACTAACTAACTAACTAACTACAAGCTAATTAACTAACTAACTAACTAACTACATTCTTACATACATATTGATTGACTAACCAATTAACTAACAAATTAACTAACTAACTAGCTACCTTCGTACCTACCCACTAACTAACTAACTAATTAACAAACTAGTTAATGAACTAATTAACTAACTAACAACTAGTTAACTAACTAACAAACTAACAAACTAAATAACTAACTAATTAAATAACTAACTAACTAACTAACAAATTACTAGCTAACTAACTAACTTACTAACTACCTAACAAATTAATGACTAAATAACTATTAACTAACTAACTTACTAGCTAACTACCTTCATACATACCTGTTAACTAACAAACTAACTACCTTTCTAACTAACTAACGAACAAACTACCTAACTAAATAACTAAATAACTAACTAACAAAATAATTAACTAATTAACAAACTAACTAATTAACTCAATAACTATCTTCGTACATACACCTATTAACTAACTAACTAACTAACTAACTTACTAACTAACTACCTTCCTACATACAAACTAACTAACTAACAAACTACCTTCCCACTAACTAACTATCTAACTATCTAACTAACTAAATAACTAACTAGCTAACTAACTAACTACAAGATAACTAACAAACTAACAAACTAAATAACTAAATTGTTAACTAAATAACTAAGAAACTAACTACTGACTAACTACCTAACTAAATACTAGCTAGCCGACAAAATAAATAACTAACTAACTACTAGATAAGTAACATAATAACAAACTAATTTACTAACTAACTATCTTCTTAAATACCTATTAACTAACTAACTAACTAACTACCTACCTATATACCCACCAACTAACTAACTAACTAACTAAATAAAAAAATAAAAAAATAACAAGCTAACTACAAGCTAACTAACTAACTAACTAACTAAATAACTAATTGATGACCAAACTAACAAACTAACTACCTACCTATCTTCCTACATACATATTGACTAAATAACCAACTAACTAATTAACTAGCTAACTAACTAACTAGCTAACTAACTAACTGACTAACTACTAGCTAACTGTATAAATAATATACTAACTAACTAACTAACTAACTAACTACTAGATAACTATCTAAATAACTAACTAATTAACTAACTAAGTATCTTCCTACATACATATTAACAAACTAACTAACTAACTAAATAAATATATAAATAACTGACTACATAACTACTTGCTATTTAACTAACTATCTAAATAAATAAATACATAACTAATTAACTAATTAAGTATCTTCCTACATACATATTAACAAACTAACTAACTGACTAACTGACTAACTAACTAACTAACTAACTTACTAATTACCTTCCTACATACCCACTAACTAAGTAACTAACTAAGTAAATATATAAATAACTAACTACATAACTACTAGCTATTTAACTAACTATCTAACTACATAAATAACTAACTAATTAACTACCAAACTAACTAATTAACTAACTAGCTACCTTCGTACATACCCACTAACTAACTAACTTACTAACTGACTAATTAACTAACAAATTAATTAACTAATTATCTAACTAACTACTACTTAAATAACTAACCAACTAACTAACTAACTAAATAACTAACTAACTAATTAACTGACTAACTAACAAACAAGTTAAGTAACTTACTAACTAACTACCTTCATACATACCTATTAAATAACTAACTAACTAACTAACTAACTAACTAACAAAATTAACTAATCAACAAGCTAACAAAATAACTAAATAACTATCTTCTTACATACCTATTAACTAACTAACTAACTAACTAACTAACTAACTACCTACCTACCTTCCTACATACCCACTAACTAACTAACTAGCTACCTTACCGCTAACTAACTGACTATCTATCTAACTAAATAACTAACTAGCTAACTAACTAACTACTAGATAACTAACAAACTAACTAAATAACTAACTAACTAACTAATAGATAACTAACTAAGCAAATAACTAAATAACTAACTAACTAACTACTAGCTAGTTGACTAAATAACTAACTAACTAATTAATAGATAACTAACATAATAACTAACTAATTTACTAACTAACTATCTTGTTAAATACCTATTACCTAAATAACTAACTAACTAACTACATTCCCATATACCAACCAACTAACTAACTAACTAAATAAATCAATAACTAACCTGCTAACTACTAGCTAACTAACTAACTAACTAACTAAATAACTTACTAATGACCTAACTAACTAACTAACTACTAGATAACTAAATAACTAACTGAATGACTAACTAACTAACTAATTCACTAACTAACTAATTAAGTAACTATCTAACTAACTAACAAACTACTTTGATACATACATATTGATTAACAAACTAACTCACTGACTAACTAACTAACTGATTAACTAACTAACTAACTAATTAACTAACTATCTAACTAACTAACTAACTAACAAACTACCTTCTTACATACATATTGACTAACTAACTAACTAACTAACTAATTAACTAACTAACTAAATGACTAACTAACTTACTAACTTACTAACTAACTAACTAACTAACTAACTACTAGTTGCATGAATAAATAACTAACTAGCCACTAGATAACTAACTAAATAACTAACTAATTAACTAACTAACTATCTTCCTACATACATATTAAAGAACGAACTAACTAACTAACTAACTAACTAACTTACTAACTACCTTTCTACATAACAACTAACTAAGTAACCTACAAAATAAATAAATAACTAACTAAATAACTACTAGCTACTTAACTAACTAACTAAATAAATAACTAGCTAATTAACTAACTAACTAACTAATTAACTAACCAATTGACAAATTAACAAACTAATTAGTTACCTTCGTACATACCCACTAACTAACTAACTTACTAACTAACTAATTAACTAAATAATTAATTAACTAATTATCTAACTAACTACTAGTTATCTAAATAACTAACTAACTAATTAACTAACTAACTACCTTCCTACATATCCGCCAACTAACCAACTAACTAATTAAATAAATAACTAACCTGCTAACTACTAGCTAACTAACTAACTAACTAACTAACTAACTAAATAGCTAACTGATGACCTAACTAACTAACTAACTACTAGATAACTAACTAACTAACTAATTAACTAACTAACTAATTAACTAACTATCTAACAAACTAACTAACTACCTTGATACATACATATTGATTAACTAACTAACTCACTAACTACCTAACTACTAGCTAACTAACTCACTAACTAACTATATAACTGACTGATTAACTAACCAACTAATTAACTATCTATCTATCTAACTCACTAACTAACAACCTTCTTACATACTAACTAACTAACTAACTAACTAACTACTAGCAAATTAACTAACTAACTAACTAACTAACTAACTAACTAACTAACTACATTCTTACATATATATTGACTAACTAGCTAACTAATTAACCAATTGACTAACTAACTAACAAACTAACTAATTTACTAACTAACTAACTAACTAACTAACGACTAGATAACTAAATTAATAACTAGCTAACTAACTAACTAACTAACTAACTAATAGATAACTAACTAAATAACTAACTAATTAACTAACTAACTATCTTCCTACATACATATTAACTAAGTAACTAAGTAACTAACTTACTAACTACCTTCCTACATACCCACTAACTAAGTAACTAACTAACTAAATAAATAAATAACTAAATAACTACTAGCTATTTAACTAACTAACTAACTAAATAAATAACTAACTAATTAACTGATGACCTAACTAACTAACGAACTACTAGATAACTAACTAACTAACTGAATAACTAACTAACTAACTAATTAACTAACTATCTAACTAACTAACTAACTAACTAACTACATTGATACATACATATTGATTAACTAACTAACTCACTAACTAACTACTAGCTAACTAACTAAGTAACTAACTAAATAACTAACTCATTAACGAACTAACTAACTAATGAACTAAATAACTAACTACCTTCTTACATACTACCTAACTAACTAACTAACTAACTAACTACTAGCTAATTAACTAACTAACTAACTAACTACCTACCTTTTAACATACATATTGACTAACTAACTAACTAACTAACTATTTAACTAACTAGCAAACTAACTAACTAACTAACTAACTAACTAACTAACTAACTACTAGCTACCTGAATAAATAACTAACTAACCAACTAACTAACTAACTACTTAATAACTAACTAAATTACTAACTAATTAACTAACCTAACTATCTTCCTACATACATATTAACTAACAAACTAACTAACTAACTAACTAACTAACTAACTAACTAACTTAATAACTACCTTCCAACATACCCACTTACTAAGTAACTAATTAAATAAATAAATAACTAACTAAATAACTACTAGCTATTTAACTAACTAACTAACTAACTAACTAAATAAATACCTAACTAATTAACTAACTAACTAACTAACTATCTAATTAACTAACTAACTAACAAATTAACTAACTACCTTCGTACACACCCACTAACTAACTAACTTACTAACTAACTAATTAACTAACTACCTACTAGTTAACTAACTAACTAACAAACTAACTAACTAACTAACTAACTAACTAATTAACTGACTAACTAACTAACTACTAGCTAACTAACTAACTAGTTAACTATCTAACTTACTAACTAACTACCTTCATACATACCTAAGAACTAACTTACAAACTAACTGAGTATGAAGGTAGTTAGTTAGTTTGTTAGTTAGTTAGAAAGGTAGTTAGTTTGTTAGTTAATATGTATGTATGAAGGTAGTTAGTTAGTAAGTTAGTTAGTTAACTTGGTAGTTAGTTAGTTAGTACTTAGTTAGTTATTTAGTTAATTAGTTAGTTATTTACTTAGTTTGTTAGTTAGTTAGTTAGTTAAGTAGTAGTTAGTTAGTTAATTAGTTAATTAATTAGTTACTTAATTAGTTAGTTAGTTGGTGCGTATGTATGAAGGTAGCTAGTTAGTTAGTTAATTTGTTAGTTAGTTAGTTAATTAGTTAGTTAGTTAGTTAATTAGTTAATTAGTTAGTTATTTATTTTGTTCGTTAGTTAGTTAGATAGATAGTAGTTATTTATTTATTTAGTTAGTTACTTAGTTAGTGGGTATGTAGGGAGGTAGTTAGTAAGATAGTTAGTTAGTTAGTTAGTTAGTTAGTTAGTTAATATGTATGTAGGAAGATAGTTAGTTAATTAGTTAGTTATTTAGTTAGTTATCTAGTACTTAGTTAGTTAGTTAGTTAGTTAGTTAGTTATTTATTCCATTAGCTAGTAGTTAGTTAGTTAGTTAGTTAGTTAGTTAGTAAGTTAGTTAGTCAGTTAGTTAGTTAGTTAGTTAGATAGTTAGTTAGGTAATATGTATGTAAGAAGGTAGTTACCTAGTTTGTTAGTTAGTTAGTTAGTATGTAATAAGGTTGTTAGTTAGTTAGTTAGATAGTTAGTTAATTAGTTTGTTAGTTAGTTAGTTAATCAGTTAGTTATTTAGTTAGTTAGTTAGTAAATCAATATGTATGTATCAAGGTAGTTAGTTAGTTAGTTAGATAGTTATTTAGTTTGTTAGTAAGTTAGTTAGTTAGTTATTTAGTTAGTTAGTTAGCTAGTTATCTAGTTGTTAGTTAGTTCGTTAGGTCATCAGTTAGTTTTTTAGTTCGTTAGTTAGTTAGTTAGCTAGTAGTTATGTGGTTTGTTATTAAGTTAGTTAGTTATTAAGTTAGTTTGTGGGTATGTAGGAAGGTAGTTAGTTAGTTAATTGGTATTTAAGAAGATAGTTAGTTCGTAAATTAGTTAGTTATTATGTTAGTTATCTTGTAATTAGTTAGTCAGTTATTTTGTCAGCTAGCTAGCAGTTAGTTAGTTATTTAGTTAGTTAGCTAGTTAGTCATCTAGTAGTTAGACGTTAGTTATTTAGTTAGTTAACTAGTTAGTTATTTAGTTAGTTAGTTAGTTTGTTAGTTATCTAGTAGTTAGTTAGTTAGCTAGTTAGTTATTTAGTAAGATTGATAGTTAGTTAGTTAGTTAGTGGGAATGTAGGTAGTTAGTTAGTTAGTTAGTGGGTATGTAGGAAGGTAGGTAGTTAGTTAGTTAGTTAGTTAGTTAGTTAGTTAATAGGTATGTAGGAAGATAGTTATTTAGTTAGTTTGTTAATTAGTTCATTTGTTAGTTAGTTAGTTATTTAGTTCTTTGGTTAGTTTGTTAGTTAGTTAGTTAGAAAGGTAGTTAGTTTGTTAGTCAACAGGTATGTATGAATGTAGTTAGTTAGTAAGTTAGTTAGTTAACTAGTTAGTTAGTTTGCTAGTAGTTTGTTAGTTAGTTAGTTAGTTAGTTATTTAGTTAGTTATTTAGTTAGTTAGTTAGTTAGTTAACTAGTAGTTAGTTAGTAAATTAGTTAATTAATTTGTTTGTTAATTAGTTAGTTAGTAAGTTAGTTAGTTAGTGGGTGTCTACGAAGGTAGCTAGTTAGTTAGGTAATTTGTTAGTTCATTAGTTAATTAGTTAGTTAGTTAGTTAGTTAATTAGTGAGTTATTTATTTATTTAGTTAGTTAGTTAAATAGCTAGTAGTTATTTAGTTAGTTATTTATTTAGTTAGTTAGTTGGTTAGTTCGTGCGTATGTAGGAAGGTAGTTACTTACTTAGTTAGTTAGTTAGTTCGTTATTTATTCAGTTGGCTAGTAGTTAGTTAGTAAGTTAGTTAGTTAGTTAGTTAGTTAGTTAACAAGTTATTTATTTTGTTAGTTTGTTTATTTAGTAGTTAGTTATTTAGCTAGTTAGTTATTTAGTTGGTTAGATAGTTAGTTAGTTAGTGGGAAGGTAGTTAGTTAGTTAGTTGGTGGATATGTAGGAAGGTACTTAGTTAGTTAGTTAGTTAGTTAGTTAATAGGTATGTAGGAAGATAGTTATTTAGTTAGTTTGTTAATTAGTTAATTAGTTAGTTAGTTTTTAGTTATTTTATTACTTAGTTAGTTAGAAAGGTAGTTAGTTAGTTAGTTAATAAGTATGTATGAAGGTAGTAGGTTAGTACGTTAGATAGTTAACTAGTTAGCTAGTTAGCTAGTAGTTTGTTAGTTAGTTGGTTAGTTACTTAGTTAGTAATTTAGTTAGTTAAATAGTAGTTAGTTAGTTATTTAGTTAATTAATTAGTTAGTTAATTAGTTAGTTAGTGAGTTAGTTAGTTGGTGGGTATGTACGAAGGTAGCTTGCTAGTTAGTTAATTTGTTAGTTGGTTAGTTAATTAGTTAGTTAGTTAGTTAGTTAGTTAGTTAATTAGTTAGTTATTTATTTATTTAGTTAGTTAGTTAAATAGCTTGTAGTTATTTAGTTAGTTAGTTACTTAGTTAGTGCGTATGTAGGGAGGTAGTTAGTAAGTTAGTTAGTTAGTTAGTAAGTGAATTAGTTAGTTAGTTAGTTAGTTAATTAGTTCGTTATTTAGTTAGTTATCTAGTAGTTAGTTAGTTAGTTCGTTATTTATTCAGTTAGCTAGTAGTGAGTTAGTAGTTAGTTAGCTAGTAAGTTAGTTAGTTAGTTAGTTAGTTAGTTAGTTAGTTAACTAGTTATTTATTTAGTAAGTTTGTTTATTTAGTTATCTAGTAGTTAGTTAGTTAGCTAGTTAGTTATTTAGTTAGTTACATAGTTAGTTAGTTAGTGGGAAGGTAGTTAGTCAGTTAGTTAGTGGATATGTAGGATGGTACTTAGTTAGTTAGTTAGTTAGTTACTTAGTTAATTAGTTAGTTAATAGGTATGTAGGAAGATAGTTATTTAGTTAGTTAGTTAGTTTTTTAATTAGTTAATTAGTTAGTTAGTTAGTTATTTAGTTATTTTATTACTTAGTTAGTTAGAAAGGTAGTTAGTTAGTTAGTTAATAAGTATGTATGAAGGTAGTTGGTTAGTAAGTTAGGTAGTTAACTAGCTAGCTAGTTAGCTAGTAGTTTGTTAGTTAGTCAGTTAGTTAATTAGTTAGTTATTTAGTTAGTCAAATAGTAGTTAGTTAGTTATTTAGTTAATTAATTAGTTAGTTAATTAGTTAGTTAGTAAGTTAGTTAGTTAGTGGGTATGTACGAAGGTAGCTAGCTAGTTAGTTAATTTGTTAGTTAGTTAGTAAATTAGTTAGTTAGTTAGTTAGTTAATTAGTTAGTTATTTATTTATTTAGTTAGTTAGTTAAATAGCTTGTAGTTGTTTAGTTAGTTATTTATTTAGTTTGTTAGTTACTTAGTTAGTGCGTATGTAGGAAGGTAGTAAGTAAGTTAGTTAGTTAGTTAGTTAATATGTATGTAGGAAGCGAGTAAGTTAGTTAATTAGTTAGTTCTTTAGTTAGTTATCTAGTTGTTAGTTAGTTAGTTAGTTAGTTCATTATTTATTCAGTTAGCTAGTAGTTAGTTAGTAGTCAGTTAGTTAGTAAGTAAGTTAGTTAGTTAGTTAGTTAGTTAGTTAGTCAATATGTATGTAAGAAGGTAGTTAGTAGTTAGTTATTTAGTTAATTAGCTAGTAGTTAGTTAGTTAGTTAGTTAGTATGTAAGAAGATTGTTAGTTAGTTAGTTAGATGGCTAGTTAATTAGTTAGTTAGTTAGTTGATCAGTTAGTTATTTAGTTAGTTACTTAGTTAGTTAGCTAGTAGTTAGTTAGTTAGTTTGTTAATCAATATGTATGTATCAAGGTAGTTAGTTAGTTAGTTAGTTAATCAATATGTATGTATCAAGGTAGTTAGTTAGTTAGTTGGTTAGATAGTTAGATAATTAGTTAGTTAATTAGTTAGTTAATTAGGTAGTTATCTATTAGTTAGTTAGTTAGTAAGGTCAACAGTTAGTTATTTAGTTAGTTAGTTAGTTATTTAGCTAGTAGTTGGCAAGTTAGTCATTTAGTTAGTTAGTTAGTTAGTTAGTTAGTTGGTGGGTATGTGGGAAGGTAGGTAGGTAGTTAGTTAGTTAGTTAGTCAGTTAATAGGTATTTAAGAATATAGTTAGTTAGTAAATTAGTTAGTTATTATGTTAGTTATCTAGTAATTAGTTAGTTAGTTATTTTTTCTGCTAGCTAGTAGTTAGTTAGTTAGCTTGTTATTTAGTTAGTTAGTTAGTTACTTATCTCGTAGTTAGTCAGTTAGTTATTTATTTAGTTAACTAGTTAGTTATTTAGTTAGTTTGTTTGTTAGTTATCTAGTAGTTACATAGTTAGCTAGTTAGTTAGTTATCTAGTAGTTACATAGTTATCTAGTTAGTCATTTAATTAGTTAGTTAGTTAGTTAGTTTGATAGTTAGTTAATTAGTTAGGTAGTTACTAGTTAGTTAGTCGGTATATAGGATGGTAGTTAGTTAGATGGTTAGTTAGTCAATTAGTTAGTTAGTTAGTTATTAGGTATATAGGAAGACAATTAGTTAGTTAGTTAGTTAATTAGTTTGATACTAGTTAATTAGTTGGTTAGTTTGTTTGTTAGTGAGTTTGTAGGAAGGTATTTAGTTAATTAGTTAGTTAGGTAGATAGCTATTTAGTTAGTTTATAGGTATGTATGAAGGCAGTTAGTTAGTTAGTTAGTTAATTAGTTCGTTATTTAGTCAGTTTATTTGTTAATTAGCTAGTAGTTAGTTAGTTAGTTAGTTAGTTAGTTAGCTAGTAGTTAGTTAGTTAGTTAGTTGGCTAAGTCAGCTAGCTAGCTAGTAGTTAGTTAGTTAGTTAGTTAGTTAATAGGTATGTAGGAAGGTAGTTAGTTAGTTAGTAAGTAAGTTAGATAGTTAGTTAGTTACCTAGTAGTCAGTAAGTTAATTAGTTAGTTAGTTAACTAGTTAGCTATTTAGTTAGTTAGTCTGTTAGTTCTCTAGTAGTTAGTTAGTTAGCTAGTTAGTTATTTAGTTAGATAGATAGTTAGTTAGTTAGTTAGTTAGTGGGAAGGTAGGTAGTTAGTTAGTGGGTACGTAGGAACGTAGTCAGTTAGTTAGTTAGTCAGTCAGTTAGTAAGTTAGTTAATTAGTTAGTCAATAGGTATGTAGGAAGATAGTTATTTAGTTAGTTTGTTAGTTTGTTAATTAGTTAATTAGTTAGTTTGTTAGTTATTTAGTTATTTGGTTAGTTAGTTAGTTAGTTAGTTAGTTAGAAAGGTAGTTAGTTAGTTAGGTAATAGGTATGTATGAAGGTAGTTAGTAAGTTTGATAGTTAACTAGTTAGTTAGTTAGCTAGTAGTTAGTTAGTTAGTTAGCTAGTAGTTTGTTAGTTAATTAGTTACTTATTTCGTTAGTTAACTAGTTTGTTAGTTAACTAGTAGTCAGTTAGTAAATTAGTTAGTTAGTAAGTTAGTTAGTCAGTTAGTTAGTTAGTTAATACGTATGTAAGAAGATAGTTAGTTAGTTAATTAGTAAGTTATTTAGTTAGGTATCTAGTAGTTAGTTAGTTAGTTAGTTAGTTATTCAGTCCGCTAGTAGTTAGTTTGTTAGTTAGTTAGTTAGTAAGTTAGTTAGTTAATTAATTAGTTAGTTAGTTAGTCAATATGTATGTAAGAAGGTAGTTAGCTAGTTAGTTAGTTTGTTTGTTAATTAGCCAGTAGTTAGTTAGTTTGTTAGTTAGTATGTAAGAAGGTTGTCAGTTAGTTAGTTAGTTAGATCGTTAGTTAATTAGATAGTTAGTTAGTTAATCAGTTAGTTATTTAGTTAGTTTCTTAGTTAGTTAGCTAGTAGTTAGTTGGTTAATCAATATGTATGTAACAAGGTAGTTAGTTAGTTTGTTAGATAGTTAGTTAATTAGTTAGTTAGTTAGTTAGTTAGTTAGTCAGTTAGTTAGATAGTTTTCTATTAGTTAGTTAGTTAGTTAGTTCGGTCATCAGTTTGTTAGTTATTTAGTTAGTTATTTAGTTAGCTAGTAGTTAGAAGGTTAGTTATTTATTTATTTAGTTACTTAGTTAGTTGGTGGGTATATAGGAAGGTAGTTAGTTAGTTAGTTAGTTAGTTAGTTAGTTAATAGGTATTTAATAAGATAGTTAGTTAGTAAATTAATTAGTTAGTTAGATAGTTAGTTATTTATCTAGTAATGAGTTAGTTATTTATTTTGCCAGCTAGCTAGTGGTTAGTTAGTTAGTTATTTAGTTGGTTAGTTAGTTAGTTAGGTTGCTAGTTGTTCAGTTAGTTATTTAGTTAGTTAGTTTGTTAGTTATCTAGTTGTTAGTTAGTTAGCTAGTTAGTTATTGAGTTAGTTAGATTGTGAGTTAGTTAGTTAGTGGGAAGGTAGTTAATTAGTTAGTTAGTGGGTATGTAGGAAGGTAGGTAGTTAGTTAGTTAGTTAGTTAGTCAATAGGTATTTAAGAATATAGTTAGTTAGTAAATTAGTTAGTTATTATGATAGTTATCTAGTAATTAGTTAGTTAGTTATTTTGTCCGGTAGCTAGTAGTTAGTTAGTTAGTTATTCAGTTAGTTAGTTAGTTACTTATCTAGTAGTTAGTTAGTTAACTAGTTAGTGATTTAGTTTGTTTGTTTGTTAATTATCTAGTAGTTAGTTAGTTAACTAGTTAGTTATTTAGTTAGTTTGTTTGTTAATTATCTAGTAGTTAGTTAGTTAAATAGTTAGTTAAATAGTTAGTTAGTTAGATAGTTTGTCACCTAGGTCATCAGTTAGTTTGTTAGTTAGGTCATCAGTAAGTTAGTTATTTAGTTAGTTAGTTAGTTAGCTAGTAGTTGGAAGGTTAGTTATTTATTTAGTTAGTCAGTTATTTAGTTGGTGGGTATGTAGGAAGGTAGTTAGTTAGTTAGTTAGTTAATAGGTATTTAAGAAGATAGCTAGTTTGTAAATTAGTTAGTTATTATGTTAGTTATCTAGTAATTAGTTTGTTAGTTATTTTGTTAGCTAGCAAGTAGTTAGTTATTTAGTTAGTTAACTAGTTAGTTATTTAGCTAGCAAGTAGTTAGTTATTTAGTTGGTTATCTAGTAGTTAGTTAGTTAGTTAGTTATTCAGTTAGTTAACTAGTTAGTTATTTAGTTAGTTAGATTGTTAGCTATCTAGTAGTTAGTTAGTTAGCTAGTTAGTTATTGAGTTAGTTATATAGTTAGTTAGTTAGTTAGTTAGTGGGAAGGTAGTTAGTTAGTTAGTTAGTGGGTATGTAGGAAGGAAGTTAGTTAGTTAGTTAGTTAATATGTGTATGTAGGAAGATAGTTATTTAGTCGTTTAGTTAGTTTGTTAATTAGTTAATTAGTTAGTTATTTAGTTATTTAGTTAGTTAGTTAGATAGTTTGTTAGTTAGTTAGTTAGAAAGGTAGTTAGTTTGTTAGTTAATAGGTATGTATGAAGATAGTTAGTTAGTAAGTTAGTTAGTTAACTAGTTTTTTAGTTAGCCTGTAGTTTGTTAGTTAGTTAATTATTTAGTTAGTTAGTTAGTTAGTTAGTTAGTTGGTGGATATGTAGGAAGGTAGTTAGTTAGTTAGTTAGATAATAGGTATTTAAGAAGATAGTTAGTTAGTAAATTAGTTAGTTATTATGTTAGTTATCTAGTAGTTAGTTAGTTAGTTATTTTGTCAGCTAGCTAGTAGTTAGTTAGTTAGTTAGTTAGTAGTTACTTAGTTAGTTATTTAGTTAACTATTTAGTTACTTAGTTAGCGAGTTTGTTAGTTATCTAGTAGTTAGTTAGTTAGCTAGTTAGTTATTTAGTTAATTAGATAGTTAGTTAGTTAGTTAGTGGGAAGGTAGTTTGTTATTTAGTTAATGGGTATGTAGGAAGGTAGTTAGTTAGTTAGTTAGTTAATATGTGTATGTCGGAAGATAGTTATTTAGTTCTTTAGTTAGTTTGGTAATTAGTTAATTAGTTAGTTAATTAGTTATTTAGTTAGTTCGTTAGATAGTTTGTTAGTTAGTTAGTTAGAAAGGTAGTTAGATTGTTAGTTAATAGGTACGTATGAAGATAGTTAGTTAGTAAGTTAGTTAGTTAACTAGTTTGTTAGTTAGCCAGTAGTTTGTTAGTTAGTTAGTAAGTTAGTTAATTAGTTAGTTATTTAGTTAGTTAGTTAGTTAGTTAGTTAACTAGTAGTTAGTTTGTTAATTTGTTCATTAATTAGTTAGTTAAATAGTTAGTTAGTAAGTTAGTTAGTTAGTGGGTATGTACGAAGGTAGTTAGTTAGTTAGTTAATCTGTTAGTTAGTTGGTTAGTTAGTCAATATGTATGTAAGAAGGTAGTTAGTTAGTTAGTTAATTAGCTAGTAGTTAGTTAGTTAGTTAGTTTGTTAGTATGTAAGAAGGTTGTTTGTTAGATAGTTAGCTTGATAGTTACTTAATTAGTAAGTTAGTTAGTTGGTTAATCGGTTAGTTATTTAGTTAGTTACTTAGTTAGTTAGCTAGTAGTTAGTTAGGTAGTGAGTTAGTTAGTTAATCAATATGTATGTATCAAGGTAGTTAGTTAGTTAGTTAGATAGTTAGTTAATTAGTTAGTTAATTAGTTAGTTAGTTTGTTTGTTTGTCAGTTAGTTAGTTAGTTAGTTAGTTAGTTAGTTAGGTCATCAATTAGTAATTTAGTTAGTTAGTTAGTAAGTAGTTAGCTAGTAGTTAACTAGTTAGTTATTTATTTTGTTTGTTAGTTCGTTAGTTGGTGGATATGTACGAAGGTAGTTAGTTAGATAGTTAGTTAATAGGTATTTAAGAAGATAGTTAGTTAGTAAATTAGTTAGTTATTAGTTTAGTTATCTGGTAGTTAGTTAGTTTCTTAGTAGTTAGTTAACTATTTAGTTATTTAGTTAGTCTGTTTGTTACTTATCTAGTAGTTAGTTAGTTAGATAGTTAGTTAGTTAGTTAGTGGGAAGGTAGTTTGTTAGTTAGTTAGTGGGTATGTAGGAAGGTAGTTAGTTAGTTAGTTAGTTAATAGGTGTATGTAGGAAGATAGTTATTTAGATGTTTAGTTAGTTTGTTAATTAGTTAATTAGTTAGTTGGTTTGTTATTTAGTTAGTTAGTTAGTTAGTTTGTTAGTTAGTTATTTAGAAAGGTAGTTAGTTTGTTAGTCAATAGGTATGTATGAATGTAGTTAGTTAGTAAGTTAGATAGTTAACTAGTTAGTTAGTTATCTATTAGTTAGTTAGTTAGTTAGTTAGTTAGTTAGTTAGTTAATTAGTTAGTTGTTTAGTTAGTTAGTTATTTAGTTAACTAGTAGTTAGTTAGTTAATTAGGTCATTAATTAGTTAGTTAATTAGTTAGTTAGTAAGTTAGTTAGTTAGAGGGTATGTACAAAGGTAGCTAGTTAGTTAGTTAATTTGTTAGTTAGTTAGTTAATTAGTTAGTTAGTTAGTTAGTTAGTTAATTAGTTAGTTAATTCTTTAGTTAGTTAGTTAGTTAAATAGCTAGTAGTTATTTAGTTAGTTATTTATTTATTTAGTTAGTTACTTTGTTAGTGGGTATGTAGGAAGGTAGTTAGTAAGTAAGTTAGTTAGTTAGTTAGTTATATAATATGTATGTAGGAATATAGTTAGTTATTTAGTTAGTTATCTAGTAGTTATTTAGTTAGTTAGTTAGTTAGTTATTTATTTATTCAGTTAGCAAGTAGTTAGTTAGTTAGTTGGTAAGTTAGATAGTAAGTTAGTTAGTTAGTTAGTTTGGGTATGTAAGACGGTAGCTAGCTAGTTCGTCAGTTAGTTAGTTAGTTAATTGGTCAATTAGTTAGTTAGCTTGTAGTAAGTTAGTTAGTTACTTAATTAGTTAGTTAGTGAGTTAACTAGTTAACTAGTTAGTTATTTTGTTAGTTTATTAGTTAGTTAGTTAGCCAATAGTTAGTTAGTTAGTTAACTAGTTAGTTAGTAAGCCAGTTAGTTAGTTAGTTCGTTTGTACGAAGGTAGTTAGTTAATTAGTTAGGTAGTTAGTTAATTAGTTAGTTAATATGGATATATGAAGATAGTTAGTTAGTAAGTTAGTCTGTTAATTAGTTAGTTAGCTAGTAGATAGTTAGTAAGTTAGTTAGTTAATTAGTTAGCTAGTCAGTTAGTAAGATAGTTAGTAAGTTAGTTTGTTAGTTTATTAGTAAGCCAGTCAATTTGTTAGCTAGTAGTTACTTAGTTGGTTAGTTAATAGGTATGTAGAAAGTTAGTTTGTTAGTTAGTTAGTTAGTTAGTTAGTTAGTTAGTTCCTTTGTTAGTTAGTTAGATAGTTAATAGGTATGTAGGAAGATAGTTAGTTACTTAGATGGTTAGTTAGTTAGTTAGTTAGTTAGTTAGTTAGTTATTTAGTTAGTTTGTTCGTTAGTTAGTGGGTATCTAGGAAGGTAGCTAGTTTGTTAGTTAGTTAGTTAGTTAGTTAGTTAGTTAGTTATTTTGTCAGTTAATAAATTAGTTGGCTAGTTAGTTAGTTAGTTAGTTAGTTAGTTAGATAGTTAATTAGTTAGTTAGTTAGTTAGTTAGTTAGTTAGTTAGTTATTTAGTTAGTTACTTACTTAGTTAGGTAATAGTTAGTTAGTGAGTGAGTCAGCTAGTTAATCAATATATGTGTGTGAAGGTAGGTAGGTAGTTAGTTAGTTAGTTAGATAGTTAGTTATTTAATTAGTTAGTTAATTAGTCAGTTGGTTAGTTAGTTATCTAGTAGTTAGTTAGTTAGCTAGGTAATCAGTTAGTTATTTAGTAAGTTAGTTAGTTAGTTAGTTAGTTTGTTAGCTAGTAGTTAGTTGGTTATTTATTTATTGATGAGCGGGTTTTTGGCGTGTAAAATTATCGTTGTATTCGAAAACCCGATTCAATCAACAAGTTTGAAAATATAGTTGTATAGTGGAAAATATGAAAGTTCGTTCCACGAGGAGTATATGCGTCAATTAATGAATCAAAACTAGACAAGAAATAGCAAAGAAAATTCACAGAATATAGTCCGTTATAACGGAATATGAGTCCGTTACAACGGACTTG
The DNA here is from genome assembly GCA_946800325.1 of Luzula sylvatica. Lineage (NCBI taxonomy): Eukaryota > Viridiplantae > Streptophyta > Magnoliopsida > Poales > Juncaceae > Luzula > Luzula sylvatica. The sequence continues at coordinate 10,845,455 of OX326957.1, read as the reverse complement.
AGTGAAAATTCTGGCGCTAAGTGTGAGATGAATGTCCGTTACAACGGATGAAACTCCGTTATAACGCACTAAACTGGTCCGTTATAACGAACAGTGGTTGCGTTGCGACGGATTGGTTAATCCGTTACAACGGACCGAGATGTCCGTTACAACGCACTTGTATTGATTCCCTTGAATAAAAATTCTGACTAGTCCGTTACAACGGAACTCTAGTTGCGTTACAACGGAAGTATAACCAACTGAATATTAAAGGACCAACCGTCTAGTCCGTTGTAACGCAATGTGAGTCCGTTATAACGGAAGTAGTTCTGAATTTCTGATTTGAGATTTGATTTGGGAGCAATTTGATGGTTTGTTTTGGATTCAAATTTAGAAGTAATTAAACTAAGTAACAAGCACTAAGATCACACAAACAAACAAAGAAGATTTAGAGCAAAGAAAAAGAACTAAAGATTCGTTAAACCGAGAATTCTTTACACAACAAAATCCAATCAAACAACAATTAATCAAGTAATTGAAAAGGAGTACACCTAGTTGAGAAAGCCTCGAAGTGAAGCTCCTTGTCTCCTTGCCTCGCACCGAAATATCCTTGTTCCTTGTCTCGAGAGTGATGGATTGTACCGAAAGGATGAAGCTCCGAGTCACGGATCGCAATCACTTCGAAGAAACGCGGATCGAGTCACGGCACTTCTTCTCAAATCCACCGTAGGGAATAGCTCCTTGTCACGGCCCGATCTTCGAAGGATGAGAAGGATTCGTCGAAGGGATGAGCTCCCTTGTCTCGACTTGTCCTTGAGAGATTTTTCTTGATTGATCTTGAAGTATCTTGAAGGTTCTTGATGTTCTTGACGGTTCTTGGAAGTTCTTGAGAGGGAGAGAGAAGAGAGAGAGAGAAAGTTTGGTGCAATATCTTATTGGTCACGAGTTGGTGGAGAGGATTGAGGGTAGTTGGGGGTGGTAGGTGAGGTAGGTGGGGCTGTAGAGTGGCAATTGTGTGAGTGGTTTTCGAATAGATTTTGGTGCAATCTCTTATGTTGATGATTATTTGCCTTCTCCTTCACACGTGTACCGAATTGGTCGGTATGATATATCGATTTAAACGGCGCGAGGAGACGAAGGCAACTACACTCTTGGATTGCCTAGAATTTCCACCTAAAACCTGTAATTAAGCAATAAAACACACTTAGTGAAGAAATATTCTTGTTATTTCAAATATGAACAATTATATATAAAGTTGTGATTCAAAAAGGGCTAAAATCCCCAAATTAGATATCAAAAAGGTGCTTTATTTTCCTCTTATCAAATACCCCCATACTTAAACCCTTGATCGTCCTCGATCATGATGAGCGTAAAAATCAAGCACAAAGAAAAATGCATGTATAGGTTTTATTGAAATTATATTCATCGATCTCAAAACTCAATTCTCACGAGATAATTGTTTACTCTTATCATAATCACTAATATTGAAAGAGATAAGTTTGAGTTATATTAGAATCTATTTTCAATGAATTGCACAAATTCGAAGAGTTTATTAGAGCAAATGATCTCAACCGAAAAAAAATGATTAAATACCATCATTCAATTCTTTTCACTCCACAATTCACAAGGATTATCATGAAAAAGCATTAATGAAAACCAATTTTTCCGTTTTGCAAAAATCATTTCGTAAATGTAAATTGTCACTTTTAAACCGTTCGGTACGTTAGTACTTGGTTCATCTTCGATTTCTACTAAATTTTCCCAACTTGCGCTCAATTTTTGAACTCCTTTTCTTTCCTTTTTATTATTTTTATTTTTCTTCTTTTCTTTTATTCTTTTTATTTCTTTTCTTTTGTTCGTTATTGCTTTCGATGGTCCCCATGTGTGTTCTTTGGGATAACAAGTGGTCATGACTCACACCACTCATTACTTAGTAAAACCCCATGGATCCGCGCAATATTTAGCCAACAAGTGGTCATGACTCACACCACTCGTTACTTAATCAATCGCACGGACTGGACAATCGAAAGCGCTTTAATCCGTGATTGTAGAAAACTTTTTCGCATCGACTCTTGATCATGACTCACACCAAGAACCGGCTACTTTGGTTTACTACGACTCATGCACCCCTTTAGCCAACAAGTGGTCATGACTCACACCATTCATTACTTAATCAAGGTGCATGAGCTCATCGAATCAAGCTTTGAGCGCAAATTGGTTCCCGTTAGTGTAATTTCGAATCCCCATGAACGGTCGACCTCTTTAAGTGCAAATGGTCAAATTTTAGATTCAAGCAAAACTTACTAAATTGGTTCAAACAAAACTTTTTAGAAATTCCATGTTCAAAATGGGTTTATTTATTGAAAATGGTGTGTCATGTAAATCAAGGATTGATCAATTGTCAAAAACTTATGAATTTAGTGAATTCATTGATTAGGGTTTGAATCCCCAAAAGAATCTCTTCAAGATCTCAATCAACTCCTTCAAATATTTGTGAAAATTTCAAATTTGAGAGTAAAATTATGCTAGTTTGGTGAAAATTTGTTTAAAAATCGATGATTTATTCAATGAGGTGGAGAAAAACCTTTAACTTGCATAAAATCATTTGCTTGTATATCCTTGATGCTCAAAGAAATTTTAGAATGTCGAAAAATTCAATTAAAAGCTCGTTTTTTCCATTTTTTTAGGTAAAAAACAAATTTTGCCAGAAACAGTTCCGTTGTAACTGACCTTAGGTCCGTTACAACCAAGTTGCAAAAAAAAAAAAAATTTATTTTTTATTTTTTATTTTTAATCAAAGACTGTGTGTATATCCCCCCCATACTTATTCCTTCGCTTGTCCTCAAGCGATAATAAAGAGAAAAATTAAAAAAATTAAGGAGAGACACAACCTTTGATGCGTGGTGCTTGATCGTCTTCGACTTGTTGCTCCTTCATCCATCTTGTTGCATTTCTCGTGTCTTGGTCACACCAATTGATCTTGAGCATGTAGTCCTTGCACCGTTGGTATTAGGGTTTGCCTCCCTCGCTAGCGCTCTCGTTTATGGTCTCGAGCTCGACCATGCCGATGTTATCCTCCTTCAAAATTAAACGAAGCACTAACATGGATCGCTACTTTTCGACCGCCTCGAAATACTCCCTTTGAGATGTTGGAGATGAGAGAAATCGGCGTGTGTATCACTTGTTTTGCATATGTCGAAAGTGGCGTAAATATTTCCTCAATCTTGCTTCGAATTTTTCGAATTGCTTCATCGCTTGGAGTTTGATGAAGAGGAGTTGTGAGAGGCGTGAGTGTCTCGAATGTATTTGACTTCCTTGATAAATCTACACAAGGTGAATTTCTATCATGAGAAGCATCATAGTTCTTATATGGATTAAAATTGATGATATATGGAAAGAATTCACCTTGGAGAATTGTAGATTTCTCTTCTTGCTCGTTTGATAATTGCGCGTTTTCATCGATTGGAGTGAGTTGAACCATCTTTTGGAGAGTCGAATCCAATGACACCTTTTCTTCTTCAATCCTCGTTCCAATGCTTTCATCGAATCCCCCCATACTTGAACTCTTGTCGTTTTCAATCTCCACGTAATTCTCCTCATTTGAATCCCTTAACTCGAGGCAAATTGATCTTATCGTTTGTTTTATTTCTTCGCATCCTTGTTTAAACTCTTATTTAAAGGATATCATCATTGCCGTCATTTCCTCCATCATTCTTTTTAATTCTTGATTTGGATCTTCGATTTGGGATTGAATTGGTTGATCTTGGTATTCAAATTCGTTTTGAGATGGTTCGTATATGGGGTTTGAGTACATGGGGTTTGAGTAGTTGTTAGCGGTTTCGGCATAGAATTGTGTCTCATAACTCCATGGGGATTCGTTTTCGTATTGGTGAGTTTTGTTGATGGGATTTTGATAAAGGGTCTCGGTGTGTGATTCATCGTTTTGATTTGAGGGTGAACTTGAGAGCCAACCGAGCCTTCGTTCTTCCATGGATTTTAGAGCTTCGTCTTCTTCTCTATCTTTCCTTTCTTCCATTTCTTCCCATTCTTGAAATTCTAATTTTTGTATTTCTAGCTCGATAATCTCTTGATTTGTCATGGAGTCCGGATATCTTTTTGCGGCTCTATCGAGACGTATTAACTCCCGAAGCGATTTTGGTCTTTCTTGATGATCCATCTTGCTCCACTTTGTGTACCTTGCAAGAATAGAAAAATTTCGAAATTAGTGAAATATCAAGTTCAAATGTATCAAATCTATTAAAAATATCACTCGAGATTGCAAGTTTGATTCAAAATTAGACTTAAACATTACTCCCCGGCAGCGGCGCCATTTGATGAGCGGGTTTTTGGCGTGTAAAATTATCGTTGTATTCGAAAACCCGATTCAATCAACAAGTTGGAAAATATAGTTGTATAGTGGAAAATATGAAAGTTCGTTCCACAAGGAGTATATGCGTCAATTAATGAATCAAAACTAGACAAGAAATAGCAAAGAAAATTCACAGAATATAGTCCGTTATAACGGAATATGAGTCCGTTACAACGGACTTGAGTGAAAATTCTGGCGCTAAGTGTGAGATGAACGTCCGTTACAAGGATGAAACTCCGTTATAACGCACTAAACTGGTCCGTTATAACGAACAGTGGTTGCGTTGCGACGGATTGGTTAATCCGTTACAACGGACCGAGATGTCCGTTACAACGCACTTGTATTGATTCCCTTGAATAAAAATTCTGACTAGTCCGTTACAACGGAACTCTAGTTGCGTTACAACGGAAGTATAACCAACTGAATATTAAAGGACCAATCGTCTAGTCAGTTGTAACGCAATGTGAGTCCGTTATAACGGAAGTAGTTCTGGATTTCTGATTTGAGATTTGATTTGGGAGCAATTTGATGGTTTGTTTTGGATTCAAATTTAGAAGTAATTAAACTAAGTAACAAGCACTAAGATCACACAAACAAACAAAGAAGATTTAGAGCAAAGAAAAAGAACTAAAGATTCGTTAAACCGAGAATTCTTTACACAACAAAATCCAATCAAACAACAATTAATCAAGTAATTGAAAAGGAGTACACCTAGTTGAGAAAGCCTCGAAGTGAAGCTCCTTGTCTCCTTGCCTCGCACCGAAAGATCCTTGTTCCTTGTCTCGAGAGTGATGGATTGTACCGAAAGGATGAAGCTCCGAGTCATGGATCGCAATCACTTCGAAGAAACGCGGATAGAGTCACGGCACTTCTTCTCAAATCCACCGTAGGGAATAGCTCCTTGTCACGGCCCGATCTTCGAAGGATGAGAAGGATTCGTCGAAGGGATGAGCTCCCTTGTCTCGACTTGTCCTTGAGAGATTTTTCTTGATTGATCTTGAAGTATCTTGAAGGTTCTTGATGTTCTTGACGGTTCTTGGAAGTTCTTGAGAGGGAGAGAGAAGAGAGAGAGAGAAAGTGCTCCGAAGAGTGGGGGAGGGGGCGCACCCAACTCGTGGCCCTTTTGTACTTATTTATAGCACTCACGGAGTCTTCTTATTGGTCACGAGTTGGTGGAGAGGATTGAGGGTAGTTGGGGGTGGTAGGTGAGGTAGGTGGGGCTGTAGAGTGGCAATTGTGTGAGTGGTTTTCGAGTAGAGTTTGGTGCAATCTCTTATGTTGATGATTATTTGCCTCCTCCTTCACACGTGTACCGAATTGGTCGGTATGATATATCGATTTAAACGGCGCGAGGAGACGAAGGCAACTACACTCTTGGATTTCCGAGAATTTCCACCTAAAACCTATAATTAAGCAATAAAACACACTTAGTGAAGAAATATTCTTGTTATCTCAAATATGAACAATTATATATAAAGTTGTGATTCAAAAAGGGCTAAAATCCCCAAATTAGATATCAAAAAGGTGCTTTATTTTCCTCTGATCATTTATTTAGTCAGTTAGTTAGTTAGTTAGTTAGTTAGGTTGTGGGTATGTAGGAAGGTAGTTAGTTTGTTAGTTAGTTAGTTAGTTAATAGGTATTTAAGAAGATAGTTAGTTATTAAATTATATAGTTATTATGTTAGTTATCTAGTAATTAGTTAGTTAGTTAGTTATTTTGTCAGCTAGCTAGTAGTTAGTTATTTAGTTAGTTATCTAGTAGTTAGTTAGTTAGTTAGTTAGTTAACTAGTTAGTTATTCAGTTAGCTAGTTGGCTTACTAGTTAGTTACTTAGTTAGGGCTTGTTTGGATGTCTAGGAAAAAAGGGGTTAAACCCAGGTTAGGAAAATAATACTAGAAAAACCTAATTCTATGTTTAGATCGGTATTTAAGGAATTTATAGTAATTATTGGTTAAGGAAGTTTTCAGGAATTTTATATAGAAAAGGGATGAAAAAAAAAACTGAACAATTTGCTCAGTATTTTCTAGTTTCTTCAAGGAACATGGTGACGCTTCGTTATCTCCCCTCCCGCCATTTCTATTTCTCCTTTTCTTCATCCCGCCATATCTCTCACTCTCTCGCAAGAATATATTGGGGAAAAAATCTCTCTCACTCTCGCCAGAAGGGAGAAGTGGCTTTTGAGACCTTTCACTGATGCTTTGTAAGTTCTAATTTCATTTGGCTTTTACCTCTCTCTCTCTCTATCTCTCGTTCAGATAAGTATGCATTTTCATGGCTTTGTAAACTTTGATTCATCCTTATTCAAATGATTATAAATACTTGATGCCCTTAATTGATTTATGCCCTAGTTGATTATACAAATTTGCAAAGAAATTAATGAATCCATCAATTTATTAATCTGTCAATTTTTGGTTATTAATTCCTTCAGGACATAATTGAAATTTTTTTCTAATTAAGGGTTATATATGCAACAAAATTTGGTTATCAATTAAGGGTTATTAATTCCTTCCGGACAGAATTTATTTTGTTATTATTCTATCAATTATATATGCACAATTACTTATAATTAAGGGTTATTTATGCACAATTAATTATTATTCTTTATATCTTAATTTTGAATAGAGAAATGGATAGTATCGCTAGTATGGATGGAAGGGAAGCTACCGAAAGAGTGTCACGCAAAAATTCTATAAAACGAGCATCTTGGACCGAACCGCAAAAACTATTCTTAATTGAGTTGTTGCATAAGTTCAATAATCCACATTATCGTGGTAATATTGGTTGGAAACAAATAGGTTGGAGCGAAATGACAAAACATTTCAATGAAAAATTTCCTCTTGCGAATTATAGTACAAAGCAACTTATTGAACAAGAGCAAGCCCTAAAAAAAGCTTATAAAGCAATTAAGGGATTAAAAGACAATAGCGGTTTTGGATGGGATTATAATACTAAGAAGGTCACGGCACCACCCGATGTTTTGGAAGAGCTATTTGAAAAAAACCCTAGCGCTAAAGAGTGGCATAACAAAACATTTTTATATTACGATGATCTTGCACCACTATATGAAGGTAAAATATTTAAATTGTAAAAATTGTTTTTTAAAAAAATGGCCCAGATTTTATTATGAAAAAAAGTTACTGCATTTGTTATATTTAAAAACAATCCCTAACTTATGGATTTGACTTCTTAGGTTGTCTTGCGGAGGGTTCTCTGAGACGAGGAACGAGTCAAATTGCAAGGCCGCAATCAGTGGGAAATATGGACGATTCTCCTAGAACTCCGGTTTCTTCTAATGTTAGATCTACTTGGGGACCCGGAGAGGATGCCTTCATAAACGTAGAGAACGAACCTCTTTTCGGAGATTTTTTTATCATGTACGCAAGAGGCTAATTTTAGTCAAAATAATCCATCCATGCAAGCACCCGACTTTACACAAGTTGAAACTCCAACACATGTGAATACTTCTCAAGAACAAGCTTTTTCGCGGCGTACAAGAAAACGTAAGGGAAACGCTAGTTTTCATGATGACTATTTGGAGATGAAAAAATATGAGACGGATAAGTATGTACAAGAAATGAGAAGCCAAAATGAGATAGCAAAAAAACTGTTCGATCTAGAAATAAAATACTCATTTGCGAATGCAATGGAGTTAATCGACCGCATGAACGCATTTTCGTTTGAACACTATGAGAAGGTGACAACTTTATTTTTAAATGATGAAAAAATTATGAAGGCTTTTATTGATGTCAAAGAAGAATTTAAGGAGTGTTGGATTATGTCGAAAATTAATAATCTATGAGTTATAATATTACGCATTTTGGTTATTGTTTGTGAGAGAAGTTTTATTTTGATAATGTTTTGTAAGAGACATTATAATATTTTGTGTTCTTATTGTGTTTTAATTTTAATATATTTTGTATGGATGTTTTTTTCAAGTTTGAAATCATGGTTCTTTTTTCAACTAAGAAAATAATCTGTATCTCCAAATTGAAAAAAAAAAAAAAACAGAGAGCTAAAGAGAATCACAAACTTGGCAAATTAAAATTGGAATGAAAAAATAATCTGCATCTCCTAATCATCCCACATTCAAATTGTTCTATTTCGATACGAAACATAATCATCCCACATTTTTGTAGCAATTTCTTCTCGTTTTTGGTTTCCGGCATTGCGTCTTTGATTAAGTCTCGGTATGTCATTGGCGTAGTTATCATCTCCATCCGGCATATCAATAATCACATTTGAATCAATATGATCATTTGTTTGTTGGGTATGCGACATGTCTCCGTTGTGGTAAGAAATTAGATTATGAATGGTGCATGCGGCATGTACAAGATCTATTTGTTTTTCGATAGGATGCCGTGATCCGGTTTTAAGAATGGGGAACCGCATCTTTAATATTCCGATAGCACGTTCAATATGATTTCTAAGTTGAGCATGACGCAAATTGAATAATTCTTTTGCATTTTGTGGTCTTTGATTGAGTCGTCCATGTTCTTTCAAATGATATCGTACACCACGATAAGGAGCAATAAATTGTGGTGTATTCGCATAACCTCCATCAACCAAAAAAAATTTACCTTCCGGCACGGTAAATCCATTATCAATTGCACTTTGTAACACTTTAGCATCTGACGCAGATCCTTCCCACCCTGCCATCACATAGACAAAACGTAAGTCGAAATCACATGCAAGCATAACATTTTGCGAAAGTGTTTGTTTTCGGTTGCGATATGGATCTTGTTTATTCGAGCTAATTGTAATTGGTATATGAGTGCCATCAATTGCTCCAACACAGTCCTACATTTAGAAAAATTAGATTGAATAAAATCAAAATGCAAAAGAAAATTGTCAAAAAAAAAAACAATGTCTACTGACCTTGAAATATGCATAGAATTTTGGATTATTTTGTATTTTTTCGTGGATCGTTAATGAAGGTGGCCGTATCACCTCAAATGAATAATTGACTATAATATTTAACATTTCATCAAAATGACGGCTAACCGTCTCACTACTATGCATAAAACGGTCCATCAATGTTTGTGTGCTTGCAGCTTTAGACATCGTGTACAAGAACATTGCAAGTTGTTCTTGTACTGTTATGCCTTTGTCTGTATCTCGAACTCCTCAATTTCGTAATATTTCGACCAATCCATGAAAAATAAATTTTTCCATGTGAAACGCTCGTTTGCAACGCATTTCATGACCTTCTAGTATCTCTCTCACATACTTGTCTCCCGACAATATTGAAGTTTCGGGATTATTTTTCATGGCAGGAAGTAGTATGTTGTTCATCTCGAAATCATCATTTTGCACTCTCCATTGATGAAAATTGGATATATTAAATGGAAAAAATGGAGGATTATTCATGGTGAAAATGAAGGATTATTGATGAAAAAGAAGGAGAAAAAAGTTGAAAATGAATCGGTTTTATAGAAGATTAATGGCTACTATTTTTTTTTCAAAAAAAATTCAAGTACTAGTTTCCAGGAATTAAAATATAACGGCTAGCTTTTAAATTTTATGTCTTGTACTAATTAATTTTACATAGTGTATGGTCAAAAAAATTTATTATAGTATGTTTTCAAAATATTATCTTTCCCTATATATTATTTCCTAGACAGATTCCTAAAATCAATCCAAACATGCATTTATATTTTTTGGTCAATCTTTCCTTACTCATTGGGAATACCCATTTTCCAATCCTAATCCCTATAAATATACTATCCTAAACTAGAAAATACTAACGCATCCAAACAAGCCCTTAGTTAGTGGGTATGTAGGAAGTTAGTTAGTGGGTATGTAGGAAGGTAGTTAGTTAGTTTGTTAATAGGTATGTAGGAAGGTAGTTATTTAGTTATTTAGTTAGTTTGTTAATTAGTTGATTAGTTAGTTATTTAGTTAGTCAGTTCGTTAGTTAGTTACTTAGATAGGTAGTTAGTTAGTTAGTTAATATGTGTGTATGAAGGTAGTTCGCTAGTAAGTTAGTAAACTAGTTAGATAGTTTGCTAGTACTTAGTTAGTTAGTTAGTTAGTTAGTTAGCTAGTTAATTAGTAATTTGTTTAGTTAGTTACTTAGTTAGTTAGTAAGCTAGTAGTTAGTTAGTTAGTTAATTAGTTAATTAATTAGTTTGTTACTTAGTGGGATGTACGAATGTAGCTAGTTAGTTAGTTCGTTAATTAATTATCTAGTTAGTTAGTTAAGAGTTATTTAGTTAGTTAGTTAGTTAGTTAAATATCTAGTAGTTATTTAGTTAGTTATTTATTTAGTTAGTTAGTTACTTAGTTAGTGGGTATGTTGGAAGGCAGTTAGTAAGTTATTTAGTTACTTAGTTAATAGGGATGTAGGAAGATAGTTAGTTAGTTAATTAGTTAGTTATTTAGTTAGTTATCTAGTAGTTAATTAGTTAGTTAGTTAGTTAGTTAGTTAGTTAGTTAGTTGGTTAGTTAGTTAGTTTGCAAGTTAGTTAGTTAGTTAGTTTGCAAGTTAGTTAGTTAGTTAGTTTGTTAATATGTATGTATCAAGGTAGGTAGTTAGTTAATTAGATAGTTAGTTAATGAGTTAGTTAATTAGTTAGTTAGTTAGTTAGTCAGTTAGTTAGTTAGTTATCTAGCAATTAGTTAGTTAGTTAGTTCATCAATTAGTTATTTAATTAGTGAGTTAGTTAGTAGTTAGCTAGTAGTTAGCTGGTTAGTTAATTATTTAGTTAGTTAAATAGTTAGTTAGTTGGTGGGTATGTAGGAAGGTAGTTAGTTAGTTAGTTAGATAATAGGTATTTAAGAAGATAGTTAGTTAGTAAATTAGTTAGTTACTATGTTAGTTATTTTGTCAGCTAGCTAGTAGTTAGTTAGTTAGTTAGTAGTTAGTTAGTTAGTTATTTAGTTAACTATTTAGTTATTTACTTAGCTAGTTTGTTAGTTATCTTGTAGTTAGTTAGTTAGCCAGTTAGTTATTTAGGTAGTTAGATAGTTAGTTAGTTAGTTAGTGGGAAGGTAGTTTGTTAGTTAGTTAGTGGGTATGTAGGAAGGTAGTTAGTTAGTTAGTTAATTTGTGTATGTAGGAAGATAGTTGTTTAGTTAGTTTGTTAATTAGTTAATTAGTTAGTTATTTAGTTATTTAGTTAGTTAGTTAGATAGTTAGTTAGTTAGTTAGTTAGAATGGTAGTTAGTTTGTTAGTTAACATGAATGTATGAAGATAGTTAGTTAGTAAGTTAGTTAGTTAACTGGTTTGTTAGTTAGCCAGTGGTTTGTTAGTTAGTTAGTTAGTTAGTTAGTTAATTAGTTAGTTATTTAGTTAGTTAGTTAGTTAGTTAACTAGTAGTTAGTTAGTTAATTAGTTCCTTAATTAGTTAGTTAAATAGTTAGTTAGTAAGTTAGTTAGTTAGTGGGTATTTACGAAGGTAGCTAGTTAGTTAGTTAATTTGTTAGTTAATTAGTTAATTAGTTAGTTAGTTAATTCTTTAGTTAGTTAGTTAGTTAAATAGCTTGTAGTTATTTAGTTAGTTATTTATTTAATTACTTAGTTACTTTGTTAATGGGTTTGTTGGATGATAGTTAGTTAGTGAATTAGTTAGTTATTTAGTTAGTTATCTAGTAGTTAGTTAGTCAGTTAGTTAGTTAGTTAATTAGTTAGTTAGTGAATTAGTTAGTTAGTTAGTTATTTAGTAGTTAGTTAGTTAGTTAGTAAGGTCATCAGTTAGTTATTTAGTTAGTTAGTTAGTTAGTCAGTTATCTAGTAGTTAGTTGGTTAGTTATTTATTTAGTTAGTTAGTTAGTTAGTTTGTGGGTATGTGGTAATGTAGTTAGTTAGTTAGTTAATAGGTATTTAAGGAGATTGTTAGTTAGTAAATTAGTTAGTTATTATGTTAGTTATCTATTAATTAGTTAGTAAGTGATTTTGTCAGCTAGCTAGTAGTTAGTTAGTTAGTTAGTTAGTTAGTTAGTCATTTAGTTAGATAGTTAGTTATTTAGTTAGTTATCTAGCAGTTAGTTAGTTAGTTATTTAGTTAGTTAACTAGTTAGTTATTTTGTTAGTTTGTTTCTTAGTTATCTAGTAGTTAGTTAGTTAGCTAGTTAGTAATTTAGTAAGATAGATAGTTAGTTAGTTAGTTAGCAGTAAGGTAGTTAGTAGGTATGTAGGAAGGTAGTTAGTTAGTTAGTTAGTTTGTTAGTTAATAGGTATGTAGGAATATAGTTATTTAGTTATTTAGTTATTTGTTAGTTAGTTAGTTAGTTAGTTAGTTAGTTAATAGGTATGTATGAAGGTAGTTAGTTAGTAAGTTAGTTAGTTAACTGGTTAGTTAGTTAGATGGTAGTTAGCTTGTTAGTTAGTTAATTAGTTAGTTAGTTAGTTAGTTAGTTAGTTAATTAACTAGTTGTTAGTTAGATAATTAGTTAATTAACTAGTTAGTTAATTAGTTAGTTAGTTAGTGGGTATGTACGAAGGTAGCTAGTTAGTTAATTAGTTAGTTAGTTAGTTAATTAGTTAGGTATTTATTTAGTTAGTTAGTTAGTTAAATAGCTAGTATTTATTTAGTTATTTATTTATTTAGTTAGTTAATTAATATGTATGTAGGAAAATAATTAGTTAGTTAATTAGTTAGTTATTTATTTTGTTATCAAGTAGTTAGTTAGTTAGTTAGTTAGTTAGTTATTTATTCAGTTAGATAGTAGTTAGGTAGTTAGTTAGTTAGTTAGTAAGTTAGTCAGTTAGTTAGTTAATTAGTTTGTTGGTTAGTTTGTTAGTCAATACGTATGTAAGAAGGCAGGTAGGTAGTTCGTTAGTCAGTTAAATAGTTAGTTAGTTAGTTAGTTAGTTAGTAGTTGGTTAGTTAGTTAGTTAGTTAGTTAACTCATTAGTTATTTAGTTAGTATGTTTGTTAGCTAGTAGTTAGCTAGTAATTTTTTTAGTTAGCTAGTTAGTTGGTGGGTATGCAGAATGTACTTAGTTAGTTAGTTAGTTAGTTAGTTAGTAAGTTAGTAAGTACGTAGGAAGATAGTTAGTTAGTTAATTTGTTATTTATTTAGATAGATATCTAGTAATTAGTTACTTAGTTTGTTAGTTATTAAGTTAGTTAGTTAATTAGTTAGTTAGCTAATTAGCGAGTAGTTAGTTAGTTAGTTAGGTAGTTAGTATGCAAGAAGGTTGTTAGTTAGTTTGTTTGGTAGATAGTTAGTTAATTAGCTAGTTAGTCATTTAGTTATTTAGTTAGTTACTTAGTTAGTTAGCAAGTAATTAGTTAGTTAGTGCCTTTGTTAGTTAATCAATATGTATGTATCAAGGTAGTTAGTTAGTTAGATAGTTAATTAATTAGTTAGTTAGCTATCTAGTAGTTAGTTAGTTAGTTAGTTAGGTCATAAATTAGTAATTTAGTTAGTTACTTAGTTCGGTAGTTAGCTAGTTATTTATTTACTTAGTTAGTTAGTTAGTTAGTTGGTGTGTATATAGGAAGGTAGTTAGTGAGTTAGTTAGTTAATAGGTATTTAAGAAGATAGTTAGTTAGAAAATTAGTTAGTTATTTTGTCAGCTAGTAGTTAGTTAGTTAGTTAGTAGTTAGTTAGTTAGTTATTTAGTTAACTATTTAGTTATTTAGTTAGTTAGTTTGTTATTTATCTGGTAGTTAGTTAGTTAGTTAGTTAGTTAGTTAGATAGTGGGAAGGTAGTTTGTTAGTTAGTTAGTTAGTTAGTTAGTGGGAAGGTAGTTTGTTAGTTAGATAGTGGGTATGTAGGAAGGTTGGTAGTTAGTTAGTTAGTTAGTTAATAGGTGTATGTAGGAAGATAGTTATTTAGTTAGTTTGTTAATTAATTAGTTAGTTATTTAGTTATTTAGTTAGTTAGTTAGTTACTTAGATAGTTAGTTAGAAAGGTAGTTAGTTTGGTAGTTAATAGTTATGTACGAAGGTAGTTAGTAAGTTAGTTAGTTAACTAGTTAGTTAGTTAGCTAGTAGTTTGTTAGTTAATTAGTTAATTAGTTAGTTATTTAGTTAGTTAGTTAGTTAGTTAACTAGTAGTTAGTTAACTAGTAGTTAGTTAGTTGATTGGTTCATTAATTAGTTAGTTAGTAAGTTAGTTAGTTAGTGGGTATGTACGAAGGTAGCTAGTTAGTTAGTTAATTTGTTAGTTAATTAATTAATTAGTTAGTTATATAGTTAGTTAATTATTTAGTAAATTCTTTAGTTAGTTAGTTCGTTAAATAGCTAGTAGTTATTTAGTTAGTAATTTATTTATTTAGTTAGTTGCTTTGTGAGTGGGTATGTAGGAAGGTAGTTAGTAAGTTAGTTAGTTAGTTGGTTAGTTAGTTAATTAATATGTATGTAGGAAGATAGTTAGTTAGTTAATTAGTTAGTTATTTAGTAGTTAGTTAGTTAGTTAGTTTTTTATTCAGTTAGCTAGTAGTTAGTTAGTTAGTAAGTTAGTTAGTTAGTTAGTCAGTGAATTAGTTAGTTAGTTAGTTAGTCAGTATATACGTAAGAAGGTAGGTAGGTAGTTAGTTAGTCAATTAGCTAGTAATTAGTTAGTTAGTTAGTTAGTTAGTTAGTATGTAGGAAGGTTGTTTGTTAGTTAGTTAGTTAGATAATTAGTTAATTAGTTAGTTAATTAATCAGTTAGTTATTTAGTTAGTTACTTAGTTAGTTAGCTAGTAGTTAGTTAGTTAGCGAGTTAGTTAATCAATATGCATGTATCAAGGTAGTTACTTAGTTAGTATGTTAGATAGTTAATTAGTTAGTTAGTTAATTAGTTAGTTAGTTAATGAGTCAGTTATTTAGTTAGTTATCTAGTAGTCAGTTAGTTAGTTAGGTCATCAGTTAGTTATTTAGTTAGTTAGTTAGTTATTTTTTTAGCTAGTAGTTAGCTGGTTAGTTATTTATTTTGTTAGTTAGTTAGTTGGTGGGTATGTAGGAAGATAGTTAGTTCGTTAGTTAGTTAATAGGTATTTAAGAAGATAGTTAGTTAGTAAATTAGTTAGTTATTTTGTCAGCTAGCTAGTAGTTAGTTAATTAGTTAGTTAGTTAGTTAGTTAGTAGTTAGTTAGTTAGTTAGTTAGTTAACTATTTAGTTATTTAGTTAGTTAGTTTGTGAGTTATCTAGTAGTTAGTTAGCAAGTTAGTTATTTAGTTAGTTAGATAGTAAGTTAGTTAGTTAGTGGGAAGGTAGTTTGTTAGTTAGTTGGGTATGTAGGAAGGTAGGTAGGTAGGTAGTTAGTTACCTACTAATTAACAAACTACCTACCTAAAAACTCACTAACAAACAAACTAACTAACTAACTAACTAATTAACTAGTATCTAACTAACTAACTTATTAACTAACTAACTAACTAATTGTCTTCCTACATGCATATTAACTAGTATCTATATAACTAACTAACTAACTGTCTTCATATATACCTATTAACAAATTGACTAACCAAACAACTAACTGCCATCCTACATACCGACTAACAAACTAATGACTAAATAACTAATTAACTAACTATCAAACTAACTAACGAACTAGCTAACTAAGTAACTGTCTTCTTACAAACATACTAACAAACTAACTAACTAACTAACTAACTAACTAACTGATTAATTAACTAACTAACTAACTAACTAACCAATGAACTAACTACTAGATAAATAACTAAATAACTAACTGACTTACTAACTAACTAACAAACTACTAGATAACTAACTAAATAACTAACTAATTTACTATCTATCTATCTTCCTACGTACTTATTAACTAACTCACTCATTAAATAACTAACTAGTTCACAAACTAAATAACTTACTAACAAATAACTAACACACTAAGTATCAATCTAAATAGTTAACTAATTAACTAACTAACTATCTTCCTACATACTAACTGACTAACTAACTAACTATCTAACTAACTAACTAACTAACTAACTAACTAACTACCTTGATACATACATATTGATTAACAAACTAACTCACTAACTAACTAACTAACTACTAGCTAACTAACTAACCAACTAACTACATAACTTACTGATTAACTAAATAACTAACTAACTAACTAATTAACTAACTATCTAACTAACTAACTAACTAACAACCTTCTTACATATTAACTAACTAACTAACTAACTAACTACCTACTGGCTAATTAACTAACTAACTAACTAACTAACTAACTACCTACCTCCTTTACATACATATTGACTAACTAACTAACTAACTAATTAACAAACTAAATAACTAACCAACTAACTAACTTACTTACTAACCAACTAACTACTAGCTAATTGAACAAATAACTAACTAACTAACTAACTAACTAACTAACTAACTAACTAACTACTAGATAACTAACTAAATAACTAACTAATTAACTAACTAACTATCTTCCTACAGACAGATTAACTAACTAACTAACTAACTTACTAACTACCTTCCTACATACCCACTAACTAAGTAACTAACTAAATAAATAAATAACTAACTAAATAACTACTAGCTATTTAACTAACTAACTAACTAAAGAACTAACTAACTAATTAACTAACTAACTAATTAACTAATTAACTAACAAATTAACTAACTAACTAGCTACATTCGTACATACCCACTAACTATCTAACTTACTAACTAACTAATTAACTAACTAATTAATGAACTAATTAACTAACTTACTCCTAGATAACTAACTAACTAACTTACTAACTAACTACCTTCATACATATCTATTAACAAACAAACTAGCTACCTTTCTAACAAACAAACTAACTAACTAACTAACTAACTAACTAACTAACTAACTAACTAACTAACTACCTTCCTACATACCCAGCCACTAACTAACTTACTACCTTACCGCTAACTAACTAACAAACTACCTATCTAACTAAATATCTAACTAGCTAACTAACTAACTACTAGATAACTAACTAACTAACTAACTAACTAAATAACTAACTAACTAACTAACTACCAGCTAGATGACAAAATAAATAACTAACTAATTAATAGATAACTAACATAATAACTGACTAATTTACTAACTAACTATCTTCTTAAATACCTATTAACTAACTAACTAACTAACTACATTCCCACTAACTAACTAACTAACTAACTAACTAAATAACTAACTAAATAAATAACTAACTAAATAAATAACAAACCATATAACTACTAGCTAACTGACTAAATAACTAACTAAATAACTAACTGATGACCTAACTAACTAACTAACTGCTAGATAACTAACTAACTGACTGACTAACTAACTGACTAATTAACTAACTAACTAACTAACTAACAAACTACTAGATAACTAACTAAATAACTAACTAATTAACTAACTAACTATATTCCAACATACCCACTAATAACTAAGTAACTAACTAAATAAATAAATAATAAACTAAATAACTACTAGCTATTTCACTAACTAACCAACTAAAGCATTAACTAACTAATTAATTAACTAACTAACTAACTAATTAACTAATTAACTAACAAATTAACTAACTAGCTAGCTACCTTCGTACATACCCACTAACTAACTTACTTACTAACTAACTAATTAACTAACTAATTAATGAACTAATTAACTAACTAACTACTAGTTAACTAACTAATTAACTAACTAAATATCTTCCTACATACTAACTAACTTACTAACTAACTAACTACATTCCTTCATACCCATACTAACTAGTGAACTAAATAAATTACTAGCTAACTACTAGCTAACAAACTAACTAGCTAACTAAATAACTAACTAGTTAACTAACTAACTAACTAACTAACCAATTAACGGATAACTAACTAACTAACTAACTAACTAACTAACTAACTAACTAACTAACTACCTTCTTTCATACATACTGACTAACTAACTAACCAACAAACTAATTAACTAACTAACTAACTAACTAACTTACCAGCTAACTAACTAACTAACTAACTGACTGCTAGCTAACTGAATAAATAACTTACTAACTAACTAACTAACTAACTACTAGATAACTAACTAAATAACTAACTAATTAACTAACTAACTATCTTCTTACATACATATTGACTAACTAACTGACTAACTAACTAACTAACTACCTACCTTCCTACATACCCACTAACTAAGTAACTAACTAGATAAATAAATTACACACTAAATAACTACTAGCTATTTAACTAACTAACTAACTAAATAAATAACAAACTAATTAACTAACTAACTAACTAACTAATTAACTGACGAAATAAAAAATTAACTAACTACCTATCTACCTTCGTACATACCCACTAACTAACTAACTTACTAACTAACTAATTAACTAACTAATTAATTAACTAATTAACTAACTAACTACTAGTTAACTAACTAACTTATTAACTAACTAACTAATTAACTAATTAACTAACGAACTACTAGTTAACTAATTAACTTACTTACTAACAACCTTCATACATACCTATCAACTGACAAACTAACTACCTTTCAAACTAACTAACTAACAAACAAACTAACTAACTAACTCAATAACTAACTAACAAATGAACTAATCAACAAACTAAATAACTATCTTCCTACATACCCACTATGAACTGACTAACTAAATAACTAACTAACTAAATAACTATCTTCCTACGTACCTATGAACTAACTAACTAACTAACTAACTAACGAACTAACTACCTTCCTACATACCCACTAACTAACGAACTTCCTACCTTCCCACTAACTAACTAAATAACTATCTAACATACTAAATTACTAACTAGCTAACTAATTAACTACTAGATAACTAACAAACTAACTAACTAAATAACTAACTAGTCAACTAACTAAATAACTAACTAACTAACTAACTAACTAAATAACTAACTAACTAACTAACTACTAATTAGCTGACAAAATATCTAACTGACTAATTACAAGATAACTAACGTAATAACTAACTAATTTACTAACTAACTATCTTCTTAAATCCCTATTAACTAACTAACTACCTACCTTCCTACATACCCACCAACTGACTAACTAACCAAATAAATAACTAACCAGCTAACTACAAGCTAACTAACTCACTAACTAACTAACTAACTAACTAACTAACTAACTGATGACCTAACTAACTAACTAACTACTAGATAACTAACTAACAATCTGACTAGCTAACTAATTAACTAATTAACTAACTAACAAATTAACTTACTATCTAACTAACTAACTAACGACCTTGATACATACATATTGATTAACTAACTAATTCACTAACTAATTAACTAACTACTAGCTAACTAACTAACTAACTACATAACTAACTGATTAACTAACTAACTAACTATCTAACTAATTAACTAACTATCTAACTAACTAACTAACAAACAACCTTCTTACATGCTAACTAACTAACTAACTAACTAACTAACTACGTACTAGCTAATTAACTAACTAACTACCTACCTACCTCCTTACGTACATATTGACTAACTAACTAACTATTAACTATCTAACTAACTAACTAACTAACTAACTAACTTACTTACTTACTAACTAACTAACTACTAGCTAATTGAACAAATAACTGATTAACTAACTAACTACATAACTAACTGATTAACTAACTAACTAAATAACTATCTAACTAATTGACTAACTATCTAACTAAATAACTAACTAACAACCTTCTTACATACTAACTAACTAACTAACTAACTACGTACTAGCTAATTAACTATCTAACTACCTACCTACCTCCTTACATACATATTGACTAACTAACGAACTATTAACTATCTAACTAACTAACTAACTAACTAACTTACTTACTTACTAACTAACTAACTACTAGCAAATTGAACAAATAACTAACTAACTAACTAACTAACTAACTACTAGATAACTAACTAAATAACTAACTAATTAACTAACTAACTATCTTCCTACAGACAGATTAACTAACTAACTAACTAACATACTAACTACCTTCCTACATACCCACTAACTAAGTAACTACCTAAATAAATAAATAACTAACTAAATAACTACTAGCTATTTAACTAACTAACTAACTAAAGAACTAACTGACTAATTAACTAACTAACTAACTAATTAACTAATTAACTAACAAATTAACTAACTAACTGTAGGGAAATATCCTCGACCCCGGGCCCGCGCAGCGGAATGAAGGCCCGGTCCGATTCATCGTACCCTCGAAGTCATGGCGTGATCTTGGGAGTCGGGGAATCGGACCGGGCCTTCATTCCGCTGCGAGGATATTTCAATTAGTCATAGTTCAAATATTAACTTCAATAACGTTAATACCTGAGAGGCCGGTTGCTGAAACCGCTTTGCCCTTCTTCACATCCTCGAGGTAAGACTTGCAATCACGCTTCCAATGTCCAGCCTTGTGACAATGGTAGCATGTCTCATCTTTCGATTTCTCCTTTCCATTTTTATTCGGCTTTGAACGTTTCTTAGACGAATCGCCCTTGGACTTTGATCTCTTACGATCCTTATTCTGAATTGTGAGAACATTTCCGGCAACTCTTGCCTTGATCTCTCCGGACGACTTCAAAGTCTCCGATTCAAAATTCTTGAGCATTCCGTGAAGCTCAGGGACCGTCTTATCCATCGAATGCATGTGATAGTTAGTCACGAACGGAGAAAACATTGGAGGAAGTGCGCACAAGATCAAATCTTGTTGCATAATCTTCGACAATTTCTCTCCTAGCCTCTCTAGACGGTCTATGAGAGCTTGCACCTTCAAAACTTGAGTGCTTACCGAAGACCCCGAAGGCATCTTGCAGTTTACCAACTCTTGGAACATTTCCTTGAGCACAACGTTTATCGAGTATGCATCCGAGTCCTCAAACTGCTTTTGAAGACTAGCGTCCATACATGCCAACATGAGGCACGTAACGTCATTTGTGGGTATGTAGGAAGGTAGTTAGTTAGTTAATAGGTATTTAAGAAGATAGTTAGTTCGCAAATTAGTTAGTTATTATGTTAGTTATCTTGTAATTAGTTAGTTAGTTATTTTGTCGGCTAGCTAGCAGTTAGTTAGTTATTTAGTTAGTTAGTTAGTTAGTCATCTAGTAGTTAGACGTTAGTTATTTAGTTAGTTAACTAGTTAGTTATTTAGTTAGTTAGTTAGTTTGTTAGTTATCTAGTAGTTAGTTAATTAGCTAGATAGTTATTTAGTAAGTTAGATAGTTAGTTAGTATGTCAGTGGGAAGGTAGGTAGTTAGTTAGTTAGTTATTGGGTATGTAGGAAGGTAGGTAGTTAGTTAGTTAGTTAGTTAGTTAATAGGTATTTAGGAAGATAGTTATTTAGATAGTTTGTTAATTAGTTCATTTGTTTGTTAGTTAGTTATTTATTTATTTGGTTAGTTTGTTAGTTAGTTAGGTAGAAAGGTAGTTAGTTTGTTCGACGATAGGTATGTATGAATGTAGTTAGTTCGTAAGTTAGTTAGTAAACTAGTTAGTTAGTTAGCTAGTAGTTTGTTAGTTAGTTAGTTAGTTAATTAGTTAGTTAGTTAGTTAGTTAACTAGTAGTTAGTTAGTAAATTAGTTAATTAATTAGTTTGTTAATTAGTAAGTTAGTAAGTTAGTTAATTAGTGGGTGTGTACGAAGGTAGCTAGTTAGTTAGGTAATTTGTTAGTTCATTAGTTAATTAGTTAGTAAGTTAGTTAGTTAATTAATTAGTTATTTATTTAGTTAGTTAGTTAGTTAAATAGCTAGTAGTTATTTAGTTAGTTATTTATTTAGTTAGTTAGTTAGTTAGTTCGTGCGTATGTAGGAAGGTAGTTAATAAGTCAGTTAGTTAGTTAGTTAGTTAGTTAGTTAGTTAGTTAGTTAGTTAGTTAATATGTGTGTAGGAAGATAGTTAGTTAGTTAATTAGTTAGTTATTTAGTTAGTTATCTAGTAGTTAGTTAGTCAGTTAGTTAGTTAGTTTTATATTTTTTCAGTTAGCTAGTAGTTAGTTAGTAGTTAGTTAGTTAGTAAGTTAGTTAATTAGTTAGTTAGTTAACAAGTTATTTATTTAGTTAGTTTGTTTATTTAGTTATCTAGTAGTTAGTTAGTTATCTAGTTAGTTATTTAGTTAGTTAGATAGTTAGTTAGTTAGTGGGAAGGTAGTTAGTTAGTTAGTTGGTGGATATGTAGGAAGGTACTTAGTTAGTTAGTTAGTTAGTTAGTTAGTTAATTAGTAAGTTAATAGGTATGTAGGAAGATAGTTATTTAGTTAGTTTGTTAATTAGTTAATTACTTAGTTAGTTAGTTATTTTATTACTTAGTTAGTTAGAAAGGTAGTTAGCTAGTTAGTTAAAAAGTATGTATGAAGGTAATTGGTTAGTTAGTGAGATAGTTAACTAGTTAGCTAGTTAGCTAGTAGTTTGTTAGTTAGTCAGTTAGTTAATTAGTTAGTTATTTAGTTAGTCAAATAGTAGTTAGTTAGTTATTTAGTTAATCAATTAGTTAGTTAATTAGTTAGTTAGTAAGTTAGTTAGTTAGTGGGTATGTACGAAGGTAGCTAGCTAGTTAGTTAGTTTGTTAGTTAGTTAGTAAATTAGTTAGTTAGTTAGTTAGTTAATTAGTAAGTTATTTATTTATTTAGTTAGTTAGTTAAATAGCTTGTAGTTATTTAGTTAGTTATTTATTTAGTTTGTTAGTTACTAAGTTAGTGCATATGTAGGAAGGTAGTTAGTAAGTTAGTTAGTTAGTTAGTTAATATGTATGTAGGAAGAGAGTTAGTTAGTTAATTAGTTAGTTATTTAGTTAGTTATCTAGTAGTTAGTTAGTTAGTTAGTTAGTTCGTTACTTATTCAGTTAGCTAGTTGTTAGTTAGTAGTTAGTTAGTTAGTAAGTAAGTTAGGTAGTTAGTTAGTTAATTAGTTAGTTAGTTAGTTAGTTAGTTAGTCAATATGTATGTAAGAAGGTAGTTAGTAGTTAGTTATTTAGTTAATTAGCTAGTAGTTTGTTAGTTAGTTAGTTAGTATGTAAGAAGATTGTTAGTTAGTTAGTTAGTTAGATGGCAAGTTAATTAGTTAGTTAGTTAGTTGATCAGTTAGTTATTTAGTTAGTTACTTAGTTAGTTAGCTAGTAGTTAGTTAGTTAGTGAGTTAGTTAGTTAATCAATATGTATGTATCAAGGTAGTTAGTTAGTTAGTTAGTTAGTTAGATAGTTAGATAATTAGTTAGTTAATTACTTAGTTAATTAGTTAGTCAGTTAATTAATTAGTTAGTTGGTGGGTATGTAGGAAGGTAGGTAGGTAGTTAGTTAGTTAGTTAGTTAATAGGTATTTAAGAATATAGTTAGTTAGTAAATTAGTTAGTTATTATGTTAGTTATCTAGTAATTAGTTAGTTAGTTATTTTTTCAGCTAGCTAGTAGTTAGTTAGTT
The DNA here is from genome assembly GCA_946800325.1 of Luzula sylvatica. Lineage (NCBI taxonomy): Eukaryota > Viridiplantae > Streptophyta > Magnoliopsida > Poales > Juncaceae > Luzula > Luzula sylvatica. The sequence continues at coordinate 10,821,744 of OX326957.1, read as the reverse complement.
AGCTAGTTATTTAGTTAGTTAGTTAGTTACTTATCTAGTAGTTAGTTAGTTAGTTAACTAGTTAGATAACTAGTTAGTTATTTAGTTAGTTTGTTTGTTAGTTATCTAGTAGTTACATAGTTGGCTAGTTAGTCGTTTAGTTAGTTACATAATTACTGTGTTAGTTAGTGGGAAGGTAGTTAGTTAGTTAGTTAGTGGGTATGTAGGAAGGTAGTTAGTTAGTTAGTTAGTTAGTTAATAGGTACGTAGGAAGATAGTTATTCGGTTATTTAGTTAGTTTGTTAATTAGTGAATTTGTTAGTTAGTCAGTTAGTTATTGAGTTATTTAGTTAGTTAGTTAGTTAGTTGGTTAGTTAGTTAGTTAGTTAGTAAATAGGTATGTATGAAGGTAGTTAGTTAGTATGTTAGTTAGTTAACTAGTTAGTTAGTTAGCTAGTAGTTAGTTAGTTAGTTAGTTAATTGGTTAGTTATTTCGTTAGTTAGTTAGTTAGTTAGTTAACTAGTAGTTAGTTAGTTGGTTAGTTAGTTAGTTAGTGGGCACGTACGAAGGTAGCTAGTTAGTTAGTTAATTTCGTTGTTAGTTAGTTAATTAGTTAGTTAGTTGGTTAATTAGTTAGTTATTTATTTATTTAGTTTGTTAGTTAAATAGCTAGTAGTTATTTATTTATTTAGTTAGTCACTTAGTTAGTGGGTATGTAGGAAGGTAGTTAGCAAGTTAGTTAGTTAGTTAGTTAGTGAATACGTATGTAGGAAGATAGTTAGTTAGTTAATTAATTAGTTATTTAGTTAGTTATATAGTGGTTAGTTAGTTAGTTAGTTAGTGAGTTATTTATTCAGTTAGCTAGTAGTTAGTTAGTTAGTTAGTTAGTTGGTAAGTGAGTTAGTTAGTTAGTTAGTTAGTTAGTTAGTTAAATAGTTAGTTAGATAGTTAGTTAGTTAGTTAGTTTTCAAGTAGTTGGTTAGTTAGTTAGTTGGTTAGTTAACTAGTTAGTTAGTTAGCTAGTAGTTAGCTGGTAATTTATTTAGTTAGCTAGTTAGTTTGTGGGTATGCAGGAAGGTACTTACTTCGTTCGTTAGTTAGTTAGTTAGTCAATAAGTATGTAGGAAGATAGTTAGTTAATTAGTTAGATACTTAGATAGATATCTAGTAGTTAGTTACTTGGATTGTTTGTTATTTAGTTAGTTAGTTAGTTAGTTAGTTATTTAGTTAGATAGTTAACTAGTTAGTTATTTAGTAAGTTAGTTAGTTATTAAGTACGTAGGAAGATAGTCAGTAAGTAAATTATTTAGTTATATAGATAGTTATCTAGTAGTTAGTTATTTAGTTATGTAGTCAGTTAGTTAGTTATTTAGTTATTTATCAAGTAGTTAGTTAATTAGTTAGTTAATTAGTTAGTTAGTTAGTTAGTTAATTAATTAGTTAGTTCGTTAGTTAGTTAGTATGTATGTATGTAAGAAGGCACTTAGTTAGTTAATTAGTTAGTTAGTTAGTTAGTTTGATAGTCAGTTAATTAGTTAGGTAGTTACTAGTTAGTTAGTCGGTATATAGGATGGTAGTTAGTTAGATGGTTAGTTAGTCAATTAGTTAGCTAGTTAGTCAGTTAGTTAATAGGTGTATAGGAAGACAATTTGTTAGTTAGTTAGTTAGATAGATATATACTAGTTAATAGGTATGTAGGAAGACAATTAGTTAGTTAGTTAGTTTGTTAGTGAGTTTGTAGGAAGGTAGTTAGTTAATTAGTTAGTTATGTAGATAGCTATTTAGTTAGTTTATAGGTATGTATGAAGGTAGTTAGTTAGTTAGTTAGTTAGTTAATTAGTTCGTTATTTAGTCAGTTTGTTTGTTAATTAGCTAGTAGTTAGTTAGTTAGTTAGTTAGTTAGTTAGTTAGTTAGTTGGCTAGTAGTTAGTTAGTTAGTTAGTTGGCTAAGTTAGCTAGCTAGCTAGTAGTTAGTTAGTTAGTTAGTTAATAGGTATGTAGGAAGGTAGTTAGTTAGTTAGTAAGTAAGTTAGGTAGTTAGTTAGTTACCTAGTAGTCAGTTAGTTAATTAGTTAGTTAGTTAACTAGTTAGCTATTTAGTTAGTTAGTCTGTTAGTTCTCTAGTAGTTAGTTAGTTAGCTAGTTAGTTATTTAGTTAGTTAGATAGTCAGTTAGTTAGTTAGTTAGTGGGAACGTAGGTAGTTAGTTAGTTAGTGGGTACGTAGGAAGGTAGTCAGTTAGTTAGTTAGTCAGTCAGTTAGTTAGTTAGTTAATTAGTTAGTTAATAGGTATGTAGGAAGATAGTTATTTAGTTAGTTTGTTAGTTTGTTAATTAGTTAATTAGTTAGTTAGTTAGTTATTTAGTTATTTGGTTAGTTAGTTAGTTAGTTAGTTAGTTAGTTAGTTAGTTAGTAAGTTGGTTAGTTAACTAGTTAGTTAGTTAGCTAGTAGTTAGTTAGTTAGCTAGCTAGTAGTTAGTTAGTTAGTTAGTTAGTTAGTTAATTAGTTAGTTATTTCGTTAGTTAACTAGTTAGTTAGTTAACTAGTAGTCTGTTAGTAAATTAGTTAGTTAGTAAGTTAGTTAGTTAGTTAGTTAGTTAGTTAATATGTACGTAAGAAGATAGTTAGTTAGTTAATCAGTAAGTTATTTAGTTAGGTATCTAGTAATTAGTTAGTTAGTTAGTTAGTTAGTTATTCAGTCCGCTAGTAGTTAGTTTGTTAGTTAGTTAGTTAGTACCTTAGTTAGTTAGTTAGTTATTTAGTTAGTTAGTTAGTTAGTCAATATGTATCTAAGAAGGTAGTTAGTTAGTTAGTTAGTTAGTTAGTTAATTAGCCAGTAGTTAGTTAGTTTGTTAGTTAGTATGTAAGAAGGTTGTCAGTTAGTTAGTTAGTTAGATAGTTAGTTAATTAGTTAGTTAGTCAGTTAATCAGTTAGTTATTTAGTTAGTTTCTTAGATAGTTAGGTAGTAGCTAGTTGGTTAATCAATTTGTATGTAACAATGTAGTTAGTTAGTTTGTTAGATAGTTAGTCAATTAGTTAGTTAGTTAGTTAGTTAGTAAGTTAGTCAGTTAGTGGGCATGTACGAAGGTAGCTAGTTAGTTAGTTAATTTCTTTGTTAGTTAGTTAATTAGTTATTTAGTTGGTTAATTAGTTAGTTATTTATTTATTTAGTTTGTTAGTTAAATAGCTAGTAGTTATTTATTTATTTAGTTAGTCACTTAGTTAGTGGGTATGTAGGAAGGTAGTTAGTAAGTTAGTTAGTTAGTTAGTTAGTGAATACGTATGTAGGAAGATAGTTAGTTAGTTAATTAGTTAGTTATTTAGTTAGTTATATAGTGGTTAGTTAGTTAGTTAGTTAGTTATTTATTCAGTTAGCTAGTAGTTAGTTAGTTAGTTAGTTGGTTAGTTGGTAAGTTAGTTAGTTAGTTAGTTAGTTAATTAGTTAGTTAGTTAGTTAGTTAGTTAGTTAGATAGTTAGTTAGTTAGTTAGTTTTCATGTAGTTGGTTAGTTAGTTAGTTGGTTAGTTAACTAGTTAGTTAGTTAGCTAGTAGTTAGCTGGTAATTTATTTAGTTAGCTAGTTAGTTTGTGGGTATGCAGGAAGGTACTTAGTTCGTTAGTTAGTTAGTTAGTTAGTCAATAAGTATGTAGGAAGATAGTTAGTTAATGAGTTAGATATTTAGATAGATATCTAGTAGTTAGTTACTTGGATTGTTAGTTATTTAGTTAGTTACTTAGTTAGTTAGTTATTTAGTTAGATAGTTAACTAGTTAGTTATTTAGTAAGTTAGTTAGTTATTAAGTACGTAGGAAGATAGTCAGTCAGTAAATTAGTTAGTTATATAGATAGTTATCTAGTAGTTAGTTAGTTAGTAATGTAGTCAGTTAGTTAGTTATTTAGTTATTTATCTAGTAGTTAGTTAATTAGTTAGTTAATTAGTTAGATAGTTAGTTAATTAATTAGTTAGTTAGTTAGTTAGTATGTATGTATGTAAGAAGGCACTTAGTTAGTTAATTAGTTAGTTAGTTAGTTAGTTTGATAGTCAGTTAATTAGTTAGGTAGTTACTAGTTAGTTAGTCGGTATATAGGGTGGTAGTTAGTTAGATGGTTAGTTAGTCAATTAGTTAGTTAGTTAGTTAGTTAGTTAATAGGTCTATAGGAAGACAATTAGTTTGTTAGTTAGTTAGATAGATATATACTAGTTAATAGGTATGTAGGAAGACAATTAGTTAGTTAGTTTGTTTGTTAGTGAGTTTGTAGGAAGGTAGTTAGTTAATTAGTTAGTTAAGTAGATAGCTATTTAGTTAGTTTATAGGTATGTATGAAGGTAGTTAGTTAGTTAGTTAGTTAATTATTTAGTTATTTAGTCAGTTTGTTTGTTAATTAGCTAGTAGTTAGTTAGTTAGTTAGTTAGTTAGTTAGTTAGTTAGTTAGCTAGTAGTTAGTTAGTTAGTTAGTTGGCTAAGTTAGCTAGCTAGCTAGTAGTTAGTTAGTTAGTTAGTCAATAGGTATGTAGGAAGGTAGTTAGTTAGTTAGTAAGTAAGTTAGGTAGTTAGTTAGTTACCTAGTAGTCAATTAGTTAATTAGTTAGTTAGTTAACTAGTTAGCTATTTATTTAGTTAGTCTGTTAGTTCTCTAGTAGTTAGTTAGTTAGCTAGTTAGTTATTTAGTTAGTTAGATAGTCAGTTAGTTAGTTAGTTAGTGGGAAGGTAGGTAGTTAGTTAGTTAGTGGGTACGTAGGAAGGTAGTCAGTTAGTTAGTTAGTCAGTCAGTTAGTTAGTTAGTTAATTAGTTAGTTAATAGGTATGTAGGAAGATAGTTATTTAGTTAGTTTGTTAGTTTGTTAATTAGTTAATTAGTTAGTTAGTTAGTTATTTAGTTATTTGGTTAGTTAGTTAGTTAGTTAGTTAGTTAGTTAGTTAGTTAGTAAGTTAGTAAGTTGGTTAGTTAACTAGTTAGTTAGTTAGCTAGTAGTTAGTTAGTTAGCTAGCTAGTAGTTAGTTAGTTAGTTAGTTAGTTAATTAGTTAGTTATTTCGTTAGTTAACTAGTTAGTTAGTTAACTAGTAGTCTGTTAGTAAATTAGTTAGTTAGTAAGTTAGTTAGTTAGTTAGTTAGTTAGTTAATATGTATGTAAGAAGATAGTTAGTTAGTTAATCAGTAAGTTATTTAGTTAGGTATCTAGTAGTTAGTTAGTTAGTTAGTTAGTTAGTTATTCAGTCCGCTAGTAGTTAGTTTGTTAGTTAGTTAGTTAGTACCTTAGTTAGTTAGTTAGTTAATTAGTTAGTTAGTTAGTTAGTCAATATGTATCTATGAAGGTATTTAGTTAGTTAGTTAGTTAGTTAGTTAATTAGCCAGTAGTTAGTTAGTTTGTTAGTTAGTATGTAAGAAGGTTGTCAGTTAGTTAGTTAGTTAGATAGTTAGTTAATTAGTTAGTTAGTCAGTTAATCAGTTAGTTATTTAGTTAGTTTCTTAGATAGTTAGGTAGTAGCTAGTTGGTTAATCAATTTGTATGTAACAATGTAGTTAGTTAGTTTGTTAGATAGTTAGTTAATTAGTTAGTTAGTTAGTTAGTTAGTTAGTTAGTTAGGTCATCAGTATGTTAGTTATTTAGTTAGTTATTTAGTTAGCTAGTAGTTAAAAGGTTTGTTATTTATTTATTTAGTTAGTTAGTTAGTTGGTGGGTATACAGGAAGGTAGTCAGTTAGTTAGTTCGTTAGTTAGTTAATAGGTTTTTAAGAAGATAGTTAGTTAGTAAATTAGTTAGTTATTATGTTAGTTATCTAGTAATGAGTTAGTTAGTTATTTTGCCAGCTAGCTAGTAGTTAGTTAGTTAGTTATTTAGTTGGTTAGTTAGTTAGTTAGTTAGCTAGTTATTCAGTTAGTTATTTAGTTAGTTAGTTTGTTAGTTATCTAGTAGTTAGTTAGTTAGCTAGTTAGTTATTCAGTTAGTTAGATAGTGAGTTAGTTAGTAAGTGGGAAGGTAGTTAATTAGTTAGTTAGTGGGTATGTAGGAAGGTAGGTAGTTAGTTAGTTAGTTAGTTAGTCAATAGGTATTTAAGAATATAGTTAGTTAGTAAATTAGTTAGTTATTATGTTAGTTATCTAGTAATTAGTTAGTTAGTTATTTTGTCATCTTGCTAGTAGTTAGTTAGTTAGTTAGTTAGTTATTTAGATAATTAGTTAGTTACTTATCTAGTAGTTAGTTAGTTAACTAGTTAGTTATTTAGTTAGTTTGTTTGGTAATTATCTAGTAGTTAGTTAGTTAGCTAGTTAGTCATTTAGTTAGTTAGATAGTTAGTTAGTTAGTTAGTGGGAAGGTACTTAGTTAGTTAGTTAGTGGGTATGGAGGATAGTAGTTAGTTAGTTAATAGGTATGTAGGAAGATAGTTATTCGGTTATTTTGTTAGTTAGTTAGTTCGTTAGTTAGTTATGTAAATTGTAGTTAGTTTGTTCATTAGTTAAGTAATTAGTTAGTTAATTAGTTAGTTAGTAGTTAGTTATCTAGTAGTTAGTTAGTTAGCTAGTTAGTAATTTAGTAAGATAGATAGTTAGTTAGTTAGTTAGCAGTAAGGTAGTTAGTTAGTTAGTTAGTGGGTATGTAGGAAGGTAGTTAGTTAGTTAGTTAGTTTGTTAGTTAATAGGTATGTAGGAATATAGTTATTTAGTTATTTAGTTATTTGTTAGTTAGTTAGTTAGTTAGTTAGTTAGTTAATAGGTATGTATGAAGGTAGTTCGTTAGGAAGTTAGTTAGTTAACTGGTTAGTTAGTTAGATGGTAGTTAGCTTGTCAGTTAGTTAATTAGTTAGTTAGTTTGTTAGTTAGTTACTTAGTTACTTAACTAGTAGTTAGTTAGATAATTAGTTAATTAATTAGTTAGTTAATTAGTTAGTTAGTTAGTGGGTATGTACGAATATAGCTAGTTAGTTAATTAGTTAGTTAGTTAGTTAATTAGTTCGTTATTTATTTAGTTAGTCAGTTAGTTAAATAGCTAGGGTTTATTTAGTTATTTATTTATTTATTTAGTTAGTTAGTTAGTTAATATGTATTTAGGAATATAATTAGTTAGTTAATTAGTTAGTTATTTAGTTTGTTATCAAGTAGTTAGTTAGTTAGTTACTTAGTTATTTATTCAGTTAGCTAGTAGTTAGTTAGTTAGTTAGTTAGTTAGTAAGTTAGTTAGTTAGTTAGTTAGTCAATTAGTTTGTTGGTTAGTTTGTTAGTCAATATGTATGTAAGAAGGCAGGTATGTAGTTAGTTAGTCAGTTAAATAGTTAGTTAGTTAGTTAGTTAGTTAGTTAGTTAGTTAGTTAGTTAGTTAGTTAGTTAGTTAGTTAGTTAGTAGTTGGTTAGTTAGTTAGTTAGTTAGTTAACTCATTAGTTATTTAGTTAGTTAGTTTGTTAGTTAGTTAGTTAGTTAGTTAGTTAATAAGAATGTAGGAAGATAGTTAGTTAGTTAATTTGTTATTTATTTAGATAGATATCTAGTAATTAGTTACTTAGTTTGTTAGTTATTAAGTTAGTTAGTTAATTAGTTAGTTAGTTAATTAGCGAGTAGTTAGTTAGTTTGTTAGGTAGTTAGTATGCAAGAAGGTTGTTAGTTAGCTAGTTTGTTAGATAGTTAGTTAATTAGCTAGTTAGTCAGTTAGTTATTTAGGTAGTTACTTAGTTAGTTAGCAAGTAGTTAGTTAGTTAGTGCCTTAGTTAGTTAATCAATTTGTATGTATCAAGGTATTTAGATTGTTAGATAGTTAGTTAATTAATCAGTTAGTTAGTTATCTAGTAGTTAGTTAGTTAGTTAGGTCATAAATTAGTAATTCAGTTAGTTAGTTAGTTTGGTAGTTAGCTAGTTGTTAGGTTGTTAGTTATTTATTTAGTTAGTTAGTTAGTTAGTTGGTGGGTATATAGCAAGGTAGTTAGTTTGTTAGTTAGTTAATAGGTATTTAAGAAGATATTTAGTTAGAAAATTAGTTAGTTATTATGTTAGTTATCTAGTATTTAGTTAGTTAGTTATTTTGTCAGCTAGTAGTTAGTTAGTTAGTTAGTTAGTAGTTAGTTAGTTAGTTATTTAGTTAACTATTTAGTTATTTAGTTAGTTAGTTTGTTATTTATCTTGTAGTTAGTTAGTTAGTTAGTTAGTTATTTAGTTAGTTAGATAGTGGGAAGGTAGTTTGTTAGTTAGTTAGTTAGTTAGTTAGTGGGAAGGTAGTTTGTTAGTTAGATAGTGCGTATGTAGGATGGTAGGTAGTTAGTTAGTTAGTTAGTTAATAGGTGTATGTAGGAAGATAGTTATTTAGTTATTTAGTTAGTTTGTTAATTAGTTAATTAGTTAGTTAGTTATTTAGTTATTTATTTAGTTAGTTAGTTACTTAGTTAGTTAGTTAGAAAGGTAGTTAGTTTGGTAGTTAATAGGTATGTACGAAGGTAGTTTGTAAGTTAGTTAGTTAACTAGTTAGTTAGTTAGCTAGTAGTTTGTTAGTTAGTTAGTTAGTTAATTAGTTTGTTATTTAGTTAGTTAGTTAGTTAGTTAACTAGTAGTTAGTTAGTTAATTAGTTCATTAATTAGTTAGTCAATAAGTTAGTTAGTTAGTGGGTATGTACGAAGGTAGCTAGTTAGTTAGTTAATTTGTTAGTTAATTAGTTAATTAGTTAGTTAGTTCGTTAGTTAATTATTTAGTTAATTATTTAGTTAGTTAGTTAGTTAGTTAAATAGCTAGTAGTTATTTAGTTAGTTATTTATTTATTTAGTTAGTTACTTTGTGAGTGGGTATATAGGAAGGTAGTTAGTAAGTTAGTTGGTTAGTTAATTAATATGTATGTAGGAAGATAGTTAGTTAGTTAATTAGTTAGTTATTTAGTAGTTAGTTAGTTAGTTAGTTAGTTAGTTATTTATTCAGTTAGCTAGTAGTTAGTTAGTTAGTAAGTTAGTTAGTTAGTTAGTTAGTGAATTAGTTAGTTAGTTAGTTAGTCAATATATACATAAGAAGGTAGGTAGTTAGTTAGTTTGTTAATTAGATAGTAATTAGTTAGTTTGTTAGTTAGTTAGTTAGTATGTATGAAGGTTGTTTGTTAGTTAGTTAGTTAGTTAGATAATTAGATAATTAGTTAGTCAGTTAATCAGTTAGTTATTTAGTTAGTTACTTAGTTAGTCAGCTAGTAGTTAGTTAGTTAGCAAGTTAGTTAATCAATATGTATGTATCAAGGTAGTTACTTAGTTAGTATGTTAGATAGTTAACTTACTAACTAGCTAACTAACTAACTACCTTCCTACATACCCGGCCACTAACTAACTAACTACCTTACCGCTAACTCACTAATAAACTACCTATCTAACTAAATAACTAACTAGCTAACTAACTAACTACTAGATAACTAACTAACTAACTAACTAACTAACTACTAGCTAGATGACAAAATAAATAACTAACTAATTAATAGATAACTAACATAATAACTAACTAATTTACTAACTAACTATCTTCTTAAATACCTATTAACTAACTAACTAACTAACTACATTCCCACATACACAACAACTAACTAACTAACTAACTAAATAAATTACTAACCATCTAACTACTAGCTAACTGACTAACTAAATAACTAACAAAATAACTAACTGATGACCTAACTAACTAACTAACTAACTGACTAACTAACTAATTAACTAACTAACTAACTAACTAACTAACAACTAGATAACTAACTAAATAACTACCTAATTAACTAACTAACTATCTTCCAACATACCCACTAACTAAGTAACTAACTAAATAAATAAATGTCAAACTAAATAACTACTAGCTATTTCACTAACTAACTGACTAAAGAATTAACTAACTAATTAACTAACTAACTAACTAACTAATTAACTACTTAACTAACAAATTAACTAACTAGCTAGCCACCTTCGTACATACCCACTAACTAACTTACTTACTAACTAACTAATTAACTAACTAATTAATGAACTAATTAACTAACTAACTACTAGTTAACTAACTAATTAACTAACTAACTATGTTCATACATACTAACTAACTTACTAACTAACTAACTACATTCCTGCATACCCATACTAACTAGTGAACTAAATAAATTACCAGCTAACTACTAGCTAACAAACTAACTAGATAACTAAATAACTAACTAGTTAACTAACTAAGTAACTAACTAACCAACTACCGGATAACTAACTAACTAACTAACTAACTAACTAACTAACTAACTACCTTCTTACATACATATTGACTAACTAACTAACCAACAAACTAACTAACTAACTAACTAACTAACTAACTTACCAGCTAACTAACTAACTAACTAACTGACTACTAGCTAACTGAATAAATAACTAACTAACTAACTAACTAACTAACTAACTACTAGATTACAAACTAAATAACTAACTAAATAACTAACTAACTATCTTCTTACATACATATTAACAAACTAACTAACTAACTACCTACCTTCCTACATACCCACTAACTAAGTAACTAACTAAATAAATAAATAACACACTAAATAACTACTAGCTTTTTAACAAACTAACTACCTAAATAAATAACTAACTAATTAACTAACAAACTAACTAACTAATTAACTAACGAAATAAAAAATTAACTAACTAACTATCTACCTTCGTACATACCCATTAACTAACTAACTTACTAACTAACTAATTAATTAACTAATTAACTAACTAACTACTAGTTAACTAACTAACTTACTAACTAATTTACTAATTAACTAATTAACTAACGAACTACTAGCTAAGTAACTAACTAGTTAACTAACTAACTTACTTACTAACAACCTTCATACATACCTATCAACTAACAAACTAACTACCTTTCAAACTAACTAACTAACAAACTAACTAACTAACTAACTAAATAACTTAATAACTAAATAACTAACTAACTAACAACTGAACTAATCAACAAACTAACTAACTAACTCAATAACCATCTTCCTACGTACCTACGAACTAACTAACTAACTAACTAACTAACGAACTAACTACCTTCCTACATACCCACTAACTAACGAACTACCTACCTTCCCACTAACTAACTAACTAACTAACTATCTAACTTACTAAATTACTAACTAGCTAACTAATTAACTACTAGATAACTAACAAACTAACTAACTAAATAACTAACTAGTTAACTAACTAAATAACTAACTAACTAACTAACTAACTAACTAAATAACTAACAAACTAACTAACTACTAATTAGCTGACAAAATATCTAACTAATTAATTACAAGATAACTAACATAATAACTAACTAATTTACTAACTAACTATCTTCTTAAATCCCTATTAACTAACTAACTACCTACCTTCCTACATACCCACCAACTAACTAACTAACCAAATAAATAACTAACCTGCTAACTACAAGCTAACTAACTCACTAACTAACTAACTAACTAACTAACTAACTGATGACCTAACTAACTAACTAACTATGTACTATATAACTAACTAACAATATGACTAGCTAACTAATTAACTAATTAACTAACTAACAAATTAACTTACTATCTAACTAACTAACTAACGACCTTGATACATACGTATTGATTAACTATCTAATTCACTAACTAACTAACTAACTACTAGCTAACTAACTAACTAACTAACTACAAAACTAACTGATTAACTAACTAACTAACTATCTAACTAATTAACTAACTATCTAACTAACTAACTAACTAACTACGTACTAGCTAATTAACTAACTAACTACCTACCTACCTCCTTACATACATATTGACTAACTAACTAACTATTAACTATCTAATTAACTAACTAACTAACTAACTTACTTACTTACTAACTAACTAACTACTAGTTAATTGAACAAAAATCTAACTAACTAACTAACTAACTAACTAACTAACTAACTACTAGATACCTAACTAAATAACTAACTAATTAACTAACTAAATATCTTCCTACAGACAGATTAACTAACTAACTAACTAATTTACTTACTAACTACTTTCCTACATACCCACTAACTAAGTAACTACCTAAATAAATAAATAACTAACTAAATAACTACTAGCTATTTAACTAACTAACTAACTAAAGAACTAACTAACTTATTAACTAACTAACTAACTAACTAATTAACTAATTAACTAACAAATTAACTATCTAACTAGCTACATTCGTACATACCCACTAACTATATAACTAACTAACTAACTAATTAACTAACTAATTAATGAACTAATTAACTAACTAACTACTAGTTAACTAACTAACTAACTAACTAAATAACTAACTAATTGACTAACTAACTAACTAACTAACTAACTAACTACTAGCTAACTAACTAACTAACTTACTAACTTACTACCTTCATACATACATATTAACAAACTAACTAACTACCTTTCTAACAAACTAACTAACTAACTAACTAACTACCTTCCTACATACCCACCCACTAACTAACTAACTACCTTATTGCTAACTAACTAACAAACTACATATCTAACTAAATAACTAACTAGCTAACTAGCTAAATACTAGATAACTAACTAACTAACTAACTAAAAAACTAACTAACTAACTAACTACTAGCTAGATCACAAAATAACTAACTAATTAATTAATAGATGACTAACTTAATAACTAACTAATTTACTAACTAACTATCTTCTTAAATAACTTTTAACTAACTAACTAACTAACTAACTAACTACATTCCCACATACCCACCAACTAACTGACTAACTAACTAAATAAATAACTAACCATCTAACTACTAGCTAACTAAGTAAATAATTAACTAAATAACTAACTGATGACCTAACTAACTAAATAACTAACTACTATATAACTAACTAACTGACTGACTAACTAACTAACTAACTAATTCACTACCTAACTAATTAACTAACTAACTAACTAACTAACTAACTAACTAACTAACTAACTACTAGATAACTAACTAAATAACTAACTAATTAACTAACTAACTATCTTCCAACATACCCACTAACTAAGTAACTAACTAAATAAATAAATAACTAACTAAATAACTACTAGCTATTTCACTAACTAACTAACTAAAGAATTTACTAACTAATTAATTAACTAACTAACTAACTAATTAACTAATTAACTCACAAATTAACTAACTAGCTTGCTACCTTCGTACATACCCACTAACTAACTAACTTACTAACTAACTAATTAACTAACTAATTAATAAACTAACTAACTAACTGACTACTAGTTATCCAACTAATTAACTAACTACCTATCTTCCTACATACTAACTAACTAACTAACTAACTAACTAACTACATTCCCGCATACCCATACTAACTAGCTAACTAAAAAAATTACGAGGTAGCTACGAGCTAACAAACTAACTAACTAACTAAATAACTAACTAACTAACTAACTAACCAACTACCTGATAACTAACAAACTAACAAACTGACAAACTAACTATTTAACTAACTAACTAACTAACTACCTTCTTACATACATATTGACTAACTAACTAACCAACAAACTAATTAACTAACTAACTAACTTACCAACTAACTAACTACTAGCTTACTGAATAAATAACTAACTAACTAACTAACTAACTAACTAACTACTAGATGACTAACTAAATAACTAACTAATTAACTAACTAACTATCTACTTACATACATATTAACTAACTAACTAACTAACTAACTAACTAACTAACTACCTTCCTACGTACCCACAAACTAAGTAACTAACTAAATAAATAAATAACACAGTAAATAACTACTAGCTATTTAACTAACTAACTAACTAAATAAATAACAAACTAATTAACTAACTAACTAACTAACTAACTAATTAACTAACGAAATAACAAATTGACGAACTAACTATCTACCTTCGTACATACCCACTAACTAACTAACTTACTAACTAACTAACTAACTAACTAATTAACTTACTAACTAACTAATTAACTAACGAATTAATTAACTAATTAACTAACTACTAGTTAACTAACTAACTAACTAACTAACTAACTAATTAACTAATTAACTAACGAACTACTAGCTAAGTAACTGACTAGTTAACTAACTAACTTACTAACTAACTACCTTCATACATACCTATCGACTAACAAACTAACTACCTTTCAAACTAACTAACTAACAAACTAACTAAATAACTAACTAAATAACTAAATAAATAACTAACTAACAAATTAACTAATTAACAAACTAACGAAATAACTAAATAACTATCTTCCTACATACCTATTAACTAACTAACTAAGTAACTAACGAACTAACTACCTTCCTATATACCCACTAACTAACTACCTTCCTACCTTCCCACTAACTAACTAACTAATTATCTAACTTACTAAATTACTGACTAGCTAACTAATTAACTACTAGATAACTAACAAACTAACTAATTAAATAACTAACTAGTTAACTAACTAAATAACTAACTAACTAACTAACTAACTAATTAACTACTAATTAGCTTACAAAATATCTTACTAACTAATTACTAGATAACTAACATAATAACTAACTAATTTACTAACGAACTATCTTCTTAAATCCCTACAGACTAACTAACTACCTAACTACGTACCTTCCTACACACCCACCAACTAACTAACAAACCAAATAAATGACTAACCAGCAAACTACAAGCTAACTAACTCACTAACTAACTAACTAACTAACTAACCAACAAACTAATGACCTAACTAACTAACTAACAACTAGATAACTAACTAACTATCAGACTAACTAACTAACAAATTAACTAATTATCTAACTACCTACCTTGATATATCCATTTTGATTAACTAACTAACTCAATAACGAACTAACTACTAGCTAACTAACTAACTAACTAACTAACTACGTAACTAACTGATTAACTCACTAATTAACTAACTATCTAACTAACTAACTAACTAACAACCTTCTTACATACATAATAACTAACTAACTAACTACCTACTAGCGAATTAACTAACTAACTAACTAACTAACTACCGACCTCCTTACATACATATTGACTAACTAACTAACTAACTAACTAACTAATTAACTAACTAACTAACTACCAAACTAAATAACTAACTTACTTACTAACTAACTAACTACTAGCTAACTTAACAAATAACTAACTAACTAACTAACTAACTACTAGATAACGAACTAATTAACTAACTAACTATCTTCCTACAGACAGATTAACTAAGTAACTAACTAACTTACAAACTAACTTCCTACATACTCACTAACTAAGTAACTAACTAAAGAACTAACAAATTAACTAACTAACTAGCTACCTTCGTACATACCCACTAACTATCTAACTTACTAACTAACTAATTAACGATCTAATTAACTAACGAACTAACTAACTATATAACTAACTAATTAATTAACTAACTAACTAACTAACTAACAAACTACTAGCAAACTAACTAACTAATTAACTAACTAACTTACTAACAAACTACCTTCATACATACCTATTAACAAACATACTAACTACCTTTCTAACTAACTAACTAACTAACAAACTAACAAACTAACTAACTTACTAACTAACTAACTACCTTCCTACATACCCACCCACTAACTAACTGACTACCTTACCGCTAACTAACTAACTAACTAACTAACTACCTTTCTAACTAAATAACTAACTAGCTAACTAACTATCTACTATCTAGATTACTAACTAACTAACTAACTAAATAACTAACTAACTAACTAACTACTAGCTAGCTGACAAAATAACTAACTAGCTAATCAATTGATAACTAACACAATAACTATCTAATTTACTAACTAACTATCTTCTTAAATACCTATTGACTAACTAACTAACTAACCAAATTCCTACATACCCACCAACTAACTACCTAACTAACTAAATAAATAAATAACCATCTAACTACTAGCTAACTAACTAAATAACTACCTAAATAACTAACTGATGACCTAACTAACTAACTAACTACTAGATAACTAACTAACTGACTGACTAACTAACTAACTAACTAATTCACTTAACTAACTAATTAACTAACTAACTAACTAACTAACTAACTACTAGATAACTAACTAAATAACTAACTAATTAACTAACTAACTATCTTCCAACATACCCACTAACTAAGTAACTAACTAAATAAATGACTAACTAACTTAATAACTACTAGCTATTTCACTAACTAACTAACTAAAGAATGAACTAACTAATTAATTAACTAACTAACTAACTAATTAACTGACTCACTAACTAACTAGCTACCTTCGTAAATATCCACTAACTAACTAACTCACTAACTAACTAATTAACTAACTAACTAATGAACTAATTAACTAACTAACTACTATTTAACTAACTAACTAACTAACTAAATAAATAACTAATTAACTAACTAACTAACTAACTAACTAACTACTAGCTAACTAACTAACTAGTTAACTAACTAACTTACTAACTAACTACCATCATACATTCCTATTAACTAACAAACTAACTAAATAACTAAAAAACTAACAAACTAATTAACTAATCAACAAACTAACTAAATAACTGAATAACTATCTTCCTACATACACCTATTAACTAACTAACTAACTAACTAACTAGCTAACTAACTAACTAACAAACTACCTTCGCATATAACTAACTTGCTAACTAACTAGCTAACTAACTAACTAACTAACTATCTTCCTATATACCCACTAACTAACTAACAAACTACCTTCGCACTAACTAACTAACTAACTATCTAACTAAGTATATAACTAACTTGCTAACTAACTAACTACTAGATAACTAACAAAGTAACTAACTAAATAACTAAATTGTTAACTAAATAACTAACTAACTGACTGACTAACTAACTATCTACTAGCTAGCTGACAAAATAACTAACTAACTAATTACTAGATTACAAACATAATAACTAACTAATTTCCTAACTAACTATCTTCTTAAATACCTATTAACTAACTAACTAACTGACTACCTTCCTACATACCCACCAACTAACTAACTAACTAACTAAATAAGTAGCTAACCAGCTAACTACTAACAAACTAACTAACTAAATAACTAATTGATGAACTAACTAACTATCTAGTTACTAGATAACTAACTAACTAACTAACTGACTAACTAACTAATTAACTAACTAATTAACTAACTATCTAACTAACTAACTAACTACCCTGATACATACATATTGATTAACTAACTAACTCACTAACATAATAACTAACTAACTAACTACAAGATGACTAACATAATAACTAACTAATTGACTAACTAACTATGTTCTTAAGTACCTATTAACTAACTAACTAACTAACTAACTAACTAACTAAATAACTAATTGATGACCTAACTAACTAACTAACTAGCAACTAGATAACTAACTAACTAACTTACAAATTAACTAACTAACTAACTAATTAACTAACTAATTAACTAACTATCTAACTAACTAACTAACTACCTTGATACATACATATTGATTAACTAACTCACTAACTAACTAACTCACTACCTTACCGCTAACTAACTAACTAACTACCTTACCGCTAACTAACTAACTATCTATCTAACTAAATAACTAACTAGCTAACTAACTAACTACTAGATAACTAACAAACTAACTAAATAACTAATAGATAACAAACTAACCAAATGACTAAATAACTAACTAACTAACTACATTCCCATATACCCACCAACTAACTAACTAACTAAATAAATCAATAACTAACCTGCTAACTACTAGCTAACTAACTAACTAACTAACTAACTAAATAACTAACTAATGACCTAACTAACTAACTAACTACTAGATAACTAAATAACTAACTGACTAACTAACTAACAAACTAATTCACTAACTAACTAATTAACTAACTATCTGACTAACTAACTAACTACTTTGATACATACATATTGATTAACAAACTAACTCACTAACTAACTACTAGCTAACTAACAAAGTAACTAACTAAATAACTAACTGATTAACTAACTAACTAACTAACTAACTAATTAACTAACTATCTAACTAACTAACTAACTAACAAACTACCTTCTTACATACATATTGAATAACTAACTAACTAATTAACTAACTAACTAAATAACTAACTAACTTACTAACTTACTAACTAACTAACTAACCAACTAACTACTAGCTGCACGAATAAATAACAAACTAGCTACTAGATAACTAACTAATTAACTAACTAATTATCTAACTAACTATCTTCCTACATACATATTAAAGAACGAACTAACTAACTAACTAACTTACTAACTACCTTCCTACATACCCACTACCTTAGTAACCTATTAAATAAATAAATAACTAACTAAATAACTACTAGCTACTTAACTAACTAACTAAATAAATAACTAGCTAATTAACTAACTAACTAACTAATTAACTAGCTAATTGACAAATTAACTAACAAATTAGTTACCTTCGTACATACCCACTAACTAACTAACTTGCTAACTAACTAATTAACTAAATAATTAATTAACTAATTATCTAACTAACTACTAGTTATCTAAATAACTAACTAACTAATTAACCAACTAACTAACTAACTACCTTCCTACATATCCGCCAACTAACCAACTAACTAATTAAATAAATAACTAACCTGCTAACTACTAGCTAGCTAACTAACTAACTAACTAACTAACTAACTAACTAACTAAATAGCTAACTGATGACCTAACTAACTAACTAACTACTAGATAACTAACTAACTAACTAATTAACTAACTAACTAATTAACTAACTATCTAACAAACTAACTAACTACCTTGATACATACATATTGATTAACTAACTAACTCACTAACTACCTAACTACTAGCTAGCTAACTAACTAACTAACTAAATAACTGACTGATTAACTAACCAACTAATTAACTATCTATCTATCTAACTCACTAACTAACTACCTTCTTACATACTAACTAACTAACTAACTAACTAACTACTAGCTAATTAACTAACTAACTAACTAACTAACTAACTAACTACATTCTTACATACATATTGACTAACTAGCTAACTAATTAACCAATTGACTAACTAACTAACTAACTAACTAATTTACTAACTAACTAACTAACTAACTAACGACTAGCTAACTAAATAAATAACTATCTAACTAACTAACTAACTAACTACTAGATAACAAACTAAATAACTAACTAATTAACTAACTAACTATCTTCCTACATACATATTAACAAAGTAACTAAGTAACTAACTAACTTACTAACTACCTTCCTACATACCCACTAACTAAGTAACGAACTAACTAAATAAATAAATAACCAAATAACTACTAGCTATTTAACTAACTAACTAACTAAATAAATAACTAACTAATTAACTGATGACCTAACTAACTAACGAACTACTAGATAACTAACTAACTAACTGAATAACTAACTAACTAATTAACTAACTATCTAACTAACTAACTAACTAACTAACTAACTACATTGATACATACATATTGATTAACTAATTAACTCACTAACTAACGACTAGCTAACTAACTAAGTAACTAACTAAATAACTAACTCATTAACGAACTAACTAACTAATGAACTAAATAACTAACTACCTTTCTTACATACTACCTAACTAACTAACTAACTAACTAACTAACTAACTACTAGCTAATTAACTAACTAACTAACTAACTACCAACCTTTTAACATACATATTGACTAACTCACTAACTAACTAACTAACTATTTAACTAACTAGCAAACTAACTAACTAACGAACTAACTAACTGACTACTAGCTACCTGAATAAATAACTAACTAACTAACTAACTAACTAACTAACTACTTAATAACTAACTAAATTACTAACTAATTAACTAACCTAACTATCTTCCAACATACATATTAACTAACTAACTAACTAACTAACTAACTAACTAACTAACTACCTTCCAACATACCCACTTACTAAGTAAGTAATTAAATAAATAAATAACTAACTAAATAACTACTAGCTATTTAACTAACTAACTAACTAACTAAATATATACCTAACTAATTAACTAACTAACTAACTATCTAATTAACTAACTAACTAACAAATTAACTACCTAACTAACTACCTTCGTACACACCCACTAACTAACTAACTAACTAACTAACTAATTAACTAACTACCTACTAGTTAACTAACTAACTAACTAACTAACTAACTAACTAACTAACTAACTAACTAATTAACTGACTAACTAACAAACTACTAACAAACTGAGTATGAAGGTAGTTAGTTAGTTTGTTAGTTAATATGTATGTATGAAGGTAGTTAGTTAGTAAGTTAGTTAGTTAACTAGTTAGTTAGTTAGTTAGTACTTAGTTAGTTATTTAGTTAATTAGATAGTTATTTACTTAGTTTGTTAGTTAGTTAGTTAGTTAAGTAGTAGTTAGTTAGTTAATTAGTTAATTAATTAGTTACTTAATTAGTTAGTTAGTTAGTGCGTATGTATGAAGGTAGCTAGTTAGTTAGTTAATTTGTTAGTTAGTTAGTTAATTAGTTAGTTAGTTAATTAGTTAGTTAATTAGTTAGTAAGTTAATTAGTTAGTTAGTTAGTTAATTAGTTAGTTAGTTAGTTAGATAAGTAGTTAGTTAGTTAGTTAATTAGTTAATTAGTTAGTTATTTATTTAGTTCGTTAGTTAGTTAGATAGATAGTAGTTATATAGTTAGTTATTTATTTATTTAGTTAGTTAGTTAGTTAGTGGGTATGTAGGAAGGTTGTTTGTAAGATAGTTATTAGTTAGTTAGTTAGTTAGTTAGTTAATATGTATGTAGGAAGATAGTTAGTTAATTAGTTAGTTATTTAGTTAGTTATCTAGTAGTTAGTTAGTTAGTTAGTTAGTTAGTTAGTTGGTTAGTTAGTTATTCCATTAGCTAGTAGTTAGTTAGTTAGTTAGGTAGTTAGTTAGTTAGTTAGTAAGTTAGTTAGTCAGTTAGTTAGTTAGTTAGTTAGATAGTTAGTTAGGTAATATGTATGTAATAAGGTAGTTACCTAGTTTGTTAGTTAGATAGTTAATTAGCT
The DNA here is from genome assembly GCA_946800325.1 of Luzula sylvatica. Taxonomy (NCBI): domain Eukaryota; kingdom Viridiplantae; phylum Streptophyta; class Magnoliopsida; order Poales; family Juncaceae; genus Luzula; species Luzula sylvatica. Next base: position 10,800,603 of record OX326957.1, on the reverse strand, counting down.
AGTAGTTAGTAAGTTAGTTAGTTAGTTAGTATGTAATAAGGTTGTTAGTTAGTTAGTTAGTTAATTAGTTTGTTTGTTAGTTAGAAAGGTAGTTAATTTGTTAGTTAATATGTATGTATGAAGGTAGTTAGTTAGTAAGTTAGTTAGTTAACTAGTTAGTTAGTTAGTTAGTACTTAGTTAGTTATTTAGTTAATTAGTTAGTTATTTACTTAGTTTGTTAGTTAGTTAGTTAGTTAAGTAGTAGTTAGTTAGTTAATTAGTTAATTAATTAGTTACTTAAGTAGTTAGTTAGTTAGTGCGTATGTATGAAGGTAGCTAGTTAGTTAGTTAATTTGTTAGTTAGTTAGTTAATTAGTTAGTTAGTTAGTTAATTAGTTAATTAGTTAGTTATTTATTTAGTTCGTTAGTTAGTTAGATAGATAGTAGTTATTTAGTTAGTTATTTATTTATTTAGTTAGTTACTTAGTTAGTGGGTATGTAGGAAGGTAATTAGTAAGATAGTTAGTTAGTTAGTTAGTTAGTTAGTTAGTTAATATGTATGTAGGAAGATAGTTAGTTAATTAGTTAGTTATTTAGTTAGTTATCTAGTAGTTAGTTAGTTAGTTAGTTAGTTAGTTGGTTAGTTAGTTATTCCATTAGCTAGTAGTTAGTTAGTTAGTTAGTTAGTTAGTAAGTTAGTTAGTCAGTTAGTTAGTTAGTTAGTTAGATAGTTAGTTAGGTAATATGTATGTAATAAGGTAGTTACCTAGTTTGTTAGTTAGTTAGTCAATTAGCTAGTATTTAGTTAGTTAGTTAGTTAGTTAGTATGTAATAAGGTTGTTAGTAAGTTAGTTAGTTAGTTAGTTAGTTAATTAGTTTGTTAGTTAGTTAGTTAATCAGTTAGTTATTTAGTTAGTTAGTTAGTAAATCAATGTGTATGTATCAAGGTAGTTAGTTAGTTAGTTAGATAGTTATTTAGTTTGGAAGTTAGTTAGTTAGTTAGTTAGTTAGTTAGTTAGGTAGTTAGTTAGTTAGCTAGTTATCTAGTTGTTAGTTAGTTCGTTAGGTCATCAGTTAGTTTTTTAGTTCGTTAGTTAGTTAGGTAGCTAGTAGTTATGTGGTTAGTTATTAAGTTAGTTAGTTAGTTAGTTAGTTTGTGGGTATGTAGGAAGGTAGTTAGTTAGTTAATAGGTATTTAAGAAGATAGTTAGTTCGTAAATTAGTTAGTTATTATGTTAGTTATCTTGTAATTAGTTAGTTAGTTATTTTGTCGGCTAGCTAGCAGTTAGTTAGTTATTTAGTTAGTTAGCTAGTTAGTCATCTAGTAGTTAGACGTTAGTAATTTAGTTAGTTAACTAGTTAGTTATTTAGTTAGTTTGTTAGTTTGTTAGTTATCTAGTAGTTAGTTAGTTAGCTAGTTAGTTATTTAGTAAGTTTGATAGTTAGTTAGTTAGTTAGTTAGTGGGAAGGTAGGTAGTTAGTTAGTTAGTTAGTGGGTATGTAGGAAGGTAGGTAGTTAGTTAGTTAGTTAGTTAGTTAGTTAATAGGTATGTAGGAAGATAGTTATTTAGTTAGTTTGTTAATTAGTTCATTTGTTAGTTAGTTAGTTATTTAGTTATTTGGTTAGTTCGTTAGTTAGTTAGGTAGAAAGGTAGTTAGTTTGTTAGTCAACAGGTATGTATGAATGTAGTTAGTTAGTAAGTTAGTTAGTTAACTAGTTAGTTAGTTTGCTAGTAGTTTGTTAGTTAGTTAGTTAGTTAGTTAATTAGTTAGTTATTTAGTTAGTTATTTAGTTAGTTAGTTAGTAAATTAGTTAATTAATTTGTTTGTTAATTAGTTAGTTAGTAAGTTAGTAAGTTAGTGGGTGTCTACGAAGGTAGCTAGTTAGTTAGGTAATTTGTTAGTTCATTAGTTAATTAGTTAGTTAGTTAGTTAGTTAATTAGTGATTTATTTATTTATTTAGTTAGTTAGTTAAATAACTAGTAGTTATTTAGTTAGTTATTTATTTAGTTAGTTAGTTAGTTAGTTCGTGCGTATGTAGGAAGGTAGTTAGTTAGTTAGTTAGTTCGTTATTTATTCAGTTGGCTAGTAGTTAGTTAGTAAGTTAGTTAGTTAGTTAGTTAGTTAACAAGTTATTTATTTTGTTAGTTTGTTTATTTAGTTATCTAGTAGTTAGTTAGTTATTTAGTTAGTTATTTAGTTAGTTAGATAGTTAGTTAGTTAGTGGGAAGGTAGTTAGTTAGTTAGTTGGTGGATATGTAGGAAGGTACTTAGTTAGTTAGTTAGTTAGTTAGTTAGTTAGTTAGTTAGTTAATAGGTATGTAGGAAGATAGTTATTTATTTCGTTTGTTAATTAGTTAATTAGTTAGTCAGCTAGTCATTTAGTTATTTTATTACTTAGTTAGTCAGAAAGGTAGTTAGTTAGTTAGTTAGTTAATAAGTATGTATGAGGGTAGTAGGTTAGTAAGTTAGATAGTTAACTAGTTAGCTAGTTAGCTAGTAGTTTGTTAATTAGTTGGTTAGTTAATTAGTTAGTAATTTCGTTAGTTAAATAGTAGTTAGTTAGTTATTTAGTTAATTAATTAGTTAGTTAATTAGTTAGTTAGTAAGTTAGTTAGTTGGTGGGTATGTACGAAGGTAGCTTGCTAGTTAGTTAATTTGTTAGTTGGTTAGTTAATTAGTTAGTTAGTTAGTTAGTTAATTAGTTAGTTATTTATTTATTTAGTTAGTTAGTTAAATAGCTTCTAGTTATTTAGTTAGTTAGTTACTTAGTTAGTGCGTATGTAGGAAGGTAGTTAGTAAGTTAGTTAGTTAGTTAGTTAGTTAGTTAGTTAGTTAGTTAATATGTATGAAGGAAGATAGTTAGTTAGTTAATTAGTTCGTTATTTAGTTAGTTATCTAGTAGTTAGTTAGTTAGTTCGTTATTTATTCAGTTAGCTAGTAGTTAGTTAGTAGGTGGTTAGTTAGTAAGTTAGTTAGTTAGTTAGTTAGTTAACTAGTTATTTATTTGGTAAGTTTGTTTATTTAGTTATCTAGTAGTTAGTTAGTTAGCTAGTTAGTTATTTAGTTAGTTAGATAGTTAGTTAGTTAGTGGGAAGGTAGTTAGTCAGTTAGTTAGTGGATATGTAGGATGGTACTTAGTTAGTTAGTTTGTTAGTTACTTAGTTAATTAGTTAGTTAATAGGTATGTAGGAAGATAGTTATTTAGTTAGTTAGTTAGTTTTTTAATTAGTTAATTAGTTAGTTAGTTAGTTATTTAGTTATTTTATTACTTAGTTAGTTAGAAAGGTAGTTAGTTAGTTAGTTAATAAGTATGTACGAAGGTAGTTGGTTAGTAAGTTAGATAGTTAACTAGCTAGCTAGTTAGCTAGTAGTTTGTTAGTTAGTCAGTTAGTTAATTAGTTAGTTATTTAGTTAGTCAAATAGTAGTTAGTTAGTTATTTAGGTAATTAATTAGTTAGTTAATTAGTTAGTTAGTAAGTTAGTTAGTTAGTGGGTATGTACGAAGGTAGCTAGCCAGTTAGTTAATTTGTTAGTTAGTTAGTAAATTAGTTAGTTTGTTAGTTAGTTAATTAGTTAGTTATTTATTTATTTAGTTAGTTAATTAAATATCTTGTAGTTATTTAGTTAGTTATTTATTTAGTTTGTTAGTTACTTAGTTAGTGCGTATGTAGGAAGGTAGTTAGTAAGTTAGTTAGTTAGTTAGTTAATATGTATGTAGGAAGAGAGTAAGGTAGTTAATTAGTTTATTCTTTAGTTAGTTATCTAGTAGTTAGTTAGTTAGTTAGTTAGTTAGTTATTTATTCAGTTAACTAGTAGTTAGTTAGTAGTCAGTTAGTTAGTAAGTAAGTTAGTTAGTTAGTTAGTTAGTTAATTAGTCAATATGTATGTAAGAAGGTAGTTAGTAGTTAGTTATTTAGTTAATTAACTAGTAGTTAGTTAGTTAGTTAGTTAGTATGTAAGTAGATTGTTAGTTAGTTAGTTAGATGGCTAGTTAATTAGTTAGTTAGTTAGTTGATCAGTTAGTTATTTAGTTAGTTACTTAGTTAGTTAGCTAGTAGTTAGTTAGTTAGTTAGTTAGTTAGTTAGTTAATCAATATGTATGTATCAAGGTAGTTAGTTAGTTAGTTAGTTAGATAGTTAGATAATTAGTTAGTTAATTAGTTAGTTAATTAGTTAGTCAGTTAATTAGTTAGTTATCTATTAGTTAGTTAGTTAGTTAGTAAGGTCAACAGTTAGTTATTTAGTTAGTTAGTTAGTTATTTAGCTAGTAGTTGGCAAGTTAGTCATTTAGTTAGTTAGTTAGTTAGTTAGTTAGTTGGTGGGTATGTGGGAAGGTAGGTAGGTTGTTAGTTAGTTAATTAGTTAATAGGTATTTAAGAATATAGTCAGTTAGTAAATTAGTTAGTTATTATGTTAGTTATCTAGTAATTAGTTATTTAGTTATTTTTTCTGCTAGCTAGTAGTTAGTTAGTTACCTAGTTATTTAGTTAGTTAGTTAGTCACTTATCTAGTAGTTAGTTAGTTAGTTATTTATTTAGTTAATTAGTTAGTTATTTAGGTAGTTTGTTTGTTAGTTATCTAGTAGTTACATAGTTAGCTAGTTAGTCGTTTAGTTAGTTAGATAGTTGGTGTGTTAGTTAGTGGGAAGGTAGTTTGTTAGTTAGTTAGTGGGTATGTAGGAAGGTAGTTAGTTAGTTAGTTAGTTAATAGGTACGTAGGAAGATAGTTATTCGGTTATTTAGTTAGTTTGTTAATTAGTGAATTTGTTAGTTAGTCAGTTTGTTATTGAGTTATTTGGTTTGTTAGTTAGTTGGTTGGTTAGTTAGTTAGTTAGTTAGTTAATAGGTATGTATGAAGGTAGTTAGTTAGTATGTTAGTTAGTTAACTAGTTAATAGGTATGTATGAAGGTAGTTAGTTAGTATGTTAGTTAGTTAGCTAGTAGTTAGTTAGTTAGTTAATTAGTTAGTTATTTCGTCAGTTAGTTAGTTAGTTAGTTAACTAGTAGTTAGTTAGTTGATTAGTTAGTTTGTAAATTAGTTAGTTAGTGGGCATGTACGAAGGTAGCTAGTTAGTTAGTTAATTTCTTTGTTAGTTAGTTAATTAGTTAGTTAGTTGGTTAATTTGTTAGTTATTTATTTATTTTGTTTGTTAGTTAAATAGCTAGTAGTTATTTATTTATTTAGTTAGTTACTTAGTTTGTGGGTATGTAGGAAGGTAGTTAGTAAGTAGTTAGTTAGTTAGTTAGTTAATACGTGTGTAGGAAGATAGTTAGTTAGTTAATTAGTCAGTTATTTAGTTAGTTATATAGTGGTTAGTTAGTTAGTTAGTTATTTATTCAGTTAGCTAGTAGTTAGTTAGTTAGTTAGTTTGTTGGTAAGTTAGTTTGTTAGTTAGTTAGTTAATTAGTTAGTTAGTTAGTTAGTTAGTTAGTTAGTTAGTTAGTTAGTTAGTTAGTTAGTTAGTTAGTTAAATAGTTAGTTAGATAGTTAGTTAGTTAGTTAGTTTTCAAGTAGTTGGTTAGTTAGTTAGTTGGTTAGTTAACTAGTTAGTTAGTTAGCTATTAGTTAGCTGGTAATTTATTTAGTTAGCTAGTTAGTTGGTGGGTATGCAGGAAGGTAGTTAGTTCGTTAGTTATTAAGTACGTAGAAAGATAGTCAGTCAGTAAATTAGTTAGTTATTTAGATAGTTATCTAGTAGTTAGTTAGTTAGTTATGTAGTCAGTTAGTTAGTTATTTAGTTATTTATCTAGTAGGTAGTTAATTAGTTAGTTAATGAGTTAGTTAGTTAGTTAATTAATTAGTTAGTTAGTTTGTTAGTACGTATGTATGTAAGAAGGCACTTAGTTAGTTAATTAGTTAGTTAGTTAGTTAGTTTGATAGTCAGTTAATTAGTTAGGTAGTTACTAGTTAGTTAGTCGGTATATAGGATGGTAGTTAGTTAGATGGTTAGTTAGTCAATTAGTTAGTTAGTTAGTTATTAGGTATATAGGAAGACAATTAGTTAGTTAGTTAGTTAGATAGATAGATACTAGTTAATAGGTGTGTAGGAAGACAATTAGTTAGTTAGTTAGTTAATTAGTTTGATACTAGTTAATTTGTTAGTTAGTTTGTTTGTTAGTGAGTTTGTAGGAAGGTAGTTAGTTAATTAGTTAGTTAGGTAGATAGCTATTTAGTTAGTTTATAGGTATGTATGAAGGTAGTTAGTTAGTTAGTTAGTTAATTAGTTCGTTATTTAGTCAGTTTATTTGTTAATTAGCTAGTAGTTAGTTAGTTAGTTAGTTAGTTAGTTAGCTAGTAGTTCGTTAGTTAGTTAGTTGGCTAAGTCAGCTAGCTAGCTAGTAGTTAGTTAGTCAGTTAGTTAGTTAATAGGTATGTAGGAAGGTAGTTAGTTAGTTAGTAAGTACGTTAGATAGTTAGTTAGTTACCTAGTAGTCAGTTAGTTAATTAGTTAGTTAGTTAACTAGTTAGCTATTTAGTTAGTTAGTCTGTTAGTTCTCTAGTAGTTAGTTAGTTAGCTAGTTAGTTATTTAGTTAGTTAGATAGTTAGTTAGTTAGTTAGTTAGTGGGAAGGTAGGTAGTTAGTTAGTTAGTGGGTACGTAGGAAGGTAGTCAGTCAGTTAGTTAGTCAGTCAGTTAGTAAGTTATTTAATTAGTTCGTTAATAGGTATGTAGGAAGATAGTTATTTAGTTAGTTTGTTAGTTTGTTAATTAGTTAATTAGTTAGTTAGCTTGTTATTTAGTTATTTGGTTAGTTAGTTAGTTAGTTAGTCAGTTAGTTAGTTAGTTAGAAAGGTAGTTAGTTAGTTAGGTAATAGGTATGTATGAAGGTAGTTAGTAAGTTTGATAGTTAACTAGTTAGTTAGTTAGCTAGTAGTTAATTAGTTAATTAGTCAATATGTATGTAAGAAGGTTGTTAGTAGTTAGTTATTTAGTTAATTAACTAGTAGTTAGTTAGTTAGTTAGTTAGTATGTAAGAAGATTGTTAGTTAGTTAGTTATATGGCTAGTTAATTAGTTAGTTAGTTAGTTGATCAGTTAGTTATTTAGTTAGTTACTTAGTTAGTTAGCTAGTAGTTAGTTAGTTAGTTAGTTAGTTACTTAATCAATATGTATGTATCAAGGTAGTGAGTTAGTTAGTTAGTTAGATAGTTAGATAATTAGTTAGTTAATTAGTTAGTTAATTAGTTAGTCAGTTAATTAGTTAGTTATCTATTAGTTAGTTAGTTAGTTAGTAAAGTCAACAGTTAGTTATTTAGTTAGTTAGTTAGTTATTTAGCTAGTAGTTGGCAAGTTAGTCATTTAGTTAGTTAGTTAGTTAGTTAGTTAGTTGGTGGGTATGTGGGAAGGTAGGTAGGTAGTTAGTTAGTTAGTTAGTTAATAGGTATTTAAGAATATAGTTAGTTAGTAAATTAGTTAGTTATTATGTTAGTTATCTAGTAATTAGTTAGTTAGTTATTTTTTCTGCTAGCTAGTAGTTAGTTAGTTACCTAGTTATTTAGTTAGTTAGTTAGTCACTTATCTAGTAGTTAGTTAGTTAGTTATTTATTTAGTTAATTAGTTAGTTATTTTGTTAGTTTGTTTGTTAGTTATCTAGTAGTTACATAGTTAGCTAGTTAGTCGTTTAGTAAGTTAGATAGTTGGTGTGTTAGTTAGTGGGAAGGTAGTTAGTTAGTTAGTTAGTGGGTATGTAGGAAGGTAGTTAGTTAGTTAATAGGTACGTAGGAAGATAGTTATTCGGTTATTTAGTGAGTTTGTTAATTACTGAATTTGTTAGTTAGTCAGTTAGTTATTGAGTTATTTAATTTGTTAGTTAGTTGGTTAGTTAGTTAGTTAGTTAGTTAGTTAATAGGTATGTATGAAGGTAGTTAGTTAGTATGTTAGTTAGTTAACTAGTTAGTTAGTTAGGTAGTAGTTAGTTAGTTAGTTAGTTAATTAGTTAGTTATTTCGTTAGTTAGTTAGTTAGTTAGTTAGTTAATTAGTTAGTTATTTCGTTAGTTAGTTAGTTAGTTAGTTAACTAGTAGTTAGTAAGTTGATTAGTTAGTTTGTAAATTAGTTAGTTAGTGGGCATGTACGAAGGTAGCTAGTTAGTTAGTTAATTTCTTTGTTAGTTAGTTAATTAGTTAGTTAGTTGGTTAATTAGTTAGTTATTTATTTATTTGGTTTGTTAGTTAAATAGCTAGTAGTTATTTATTTATTTAGTTAGTTACTTAGTTTGTGGGTATGTAGGAAGGTAGTTAGTAAGTAATTAGTTAGTTAGTTAGTTAATACGTGTGTAGGAAGATAGTTAGTTAGTTAATTAGTCAGTTATTTAGTTAGTTATATAGTGGTTAGTTAGTTAGTTAGTTATTTATTCAGTTAGCTAGTAGTTAGTTAGTTAGTTAGTTTGTTGGTAAGTTAGTTTGTTAGTTAGTTAGTTAATTAGTTAGTTAGTTAGTTAGTTAGTTAGTTAGTTAGTTAGTATGTTAGTTAGTTAGTGGGTGTCTACGAAGGTAGCTAGTTAGTTAGGTAATTTGTTAGTTCATTAGTTAATTAGTTAGTTAGTTAGTTAGTTAATTAGTGAGTTATTTATTTATTTAGTTAGTTAGTTAAATAACTAGTAGTTATTTAGTTAGTTATTTATTTAGTTAGTTAGTTAGTTAGTTCGTGCGTATGTAGGAAAGTAATTAGTTAGTTAGTTAGTTCGTTATTTATTCAGTTGGCTAGTAGTTAGTTAGTAAGTTAGTTAGTTAGTTAGTTAGTTAGTTAGTTAACAAGTTATTTATTTTGTTAGTTTGTTTATTTAGTTATCTAGTAGTTAGTTAGTTAGCTAGTTAGTTATTTAGTTAGTTAGATAGTTAGTTAGTTAGTGGGAAGGTAGTTAGTTAGTTAGTTGGTGGATATGTAGGAAGGTACTTAGTTAGTCAGTTAGTTACTTAGTTAGTTAGTTAGTTAGTTAATTGATATGTAGGAAGATAGTTATTTAGTTAGTTTGTTAATTAGTTAATTAGTTAGTCAGCTAGTTATTTAGTTATTTTATTACTTAGTTAGTTAGAAAGGTAGTTAGTTAGTTAGTTAATAAGTATGTATGAGGGTAGTAGGTTAGTAAGTTACATAGTTAACTAGTTAGCTAGTTAGCTAGTAGTTTGTTAGTTAGTTGGTTAGTTAATTAGTTAGTAATTTAGTTAGTTAAATAGTAGTTAGTTAGTTATTTATTTAATTAATTAGTTAGTTAATTAGTTAGTTAGTTAGTTAGTTAGTTGGTGGGTATGTACGAAGGTAGCTTGCTAGTTAGTTAATTTGTTAGTTGGTTAGTTAATTAGTTAGTTAGTTAGTTTGTTAATTAGTTAGTTATTTATTTATTTAGTTAGTTAGTTAAATAGCTTCTAGTTATTTAGTTAGTTAGTTACTTAGTTAGTGCGTATGTAGGAAGGTAGTTAGTAAGTTAGTTAGTTAGTTAGTTAGTTAGTTAGTTAGTTAATATGTATGAAGGAAGATAGTTAGTTAGTTAATTAGTTCGTTATTTAGTTAGTTATCTAGTAGTTAGTTAGTTAGTTAGTTATTTATTCAGTTAGCTAGTAGTTAGTTAGGAAGTTAGTTAGTTAGTTAGTTAGTTAACTAGTTATTTATTTAGTAAGTTTGTTTATTTAGTTATCTAGTAGTTAGTTAGTTAGCTAGTTAGTTATTTAGTTATTTAGATAGTTAGTTAGTTAGTGGGAAGGTAGTTAGTCAGTTAGTTAATGGATATGTAGGATGGTACTTAGTTAGTTAGTTTGTTAGTCACTTAGTTAATTAGTTAGTTAATAGGTATGTAGGAAGATAGTTATTTAGTTAGTTAGTTAGTTTTTTAATTAGTTAATTAGTTAGTTAGTTAGTTATTTAGTTATTTTATTACTTAGTTAGTTAGAAAGGTAGTTAGTTAGTTAGTTAATAAGTATGTATGAAGGTAGTTGGTTAGTAAGTTAGATAGTTAACTAGCTAGCTAGTTAGCTAGTAGTTTGTTAGTTAGTCAGTTAGTTAATTTGTTAGTTATTTAGTTAGTCAAATAGTAGTTAGTTAGTTATTTAGTTAATTAATTAGTTAGTTAATTAGTTAGTTAGTAAGTTAGTTAGTTAGTGGGTATGTACGAAGGTAGCTAGCCAGTTAGTTAATTTGTTAGTTAGTTAGTAAATTAGTTAGTTTGTTAGTTAGTTAATTAGTTAGTTATTTATTTATTTAGTTAGTTAGTTAAATAGCTTGTAGTTATTTAGTTAGTTATTTATTTAGTTTGTTAGTTACTTAGTTAATGCGTATGTAGGAAGGTAGTTAGTAAGTTAGTTAGTTAATATGTATGTAGGAAGAGAGTAAGTTAGTTAATTAGTTAGTTCTTTAGTTAGTTATCTAGTAGTTAGTTAGTTAGTTAGTTAGTTCGTTATTTATTCAGTTAGCTAGTAGTTAGTTAGTAGTCAGTTAGTTAGTAAGTAAGTTAGTTAGTTAGTTAGTTAGTTAATTAGTCAATATGTATGTAAGAAGGTAGTTAGTAGTTAGTTATTTAGTTAATTAACTAGTAGTTAGTTAGTTAGTTAGTTAGTATGTAAGAAGATTGTTAGTTAGTTAGTTAGATGGCTAGTTAATTAGTTAGTTAGTTAGTTGATCAGTTAGTTATTTAGTTAGTTACTCTGTTAGTTAGCTAGTAGTTAGTTAGTTAGTTCGTTAGTTACTTAATCAATATGTATGTATCAAGGTAGTTAGTTAGTTAGTTAGTTAGATAGTTAGATAATTAGTTAGTTAATTAGTTAGTTAATTAGTTAGTCAGTTAATTAGTTAGTTATCTATTAGTTAGTTAGTTAGTTAGTAAGGTCAACAGTTAGTTATTTAGTTAGTTAGTTAGTTATTTAGCTAGTAGTTGGCAAGTTAGTCATTTAGTTAGTTAGTTAGTTAGTTAGTTGGTGGGTATGTGGGAAGGTAGGTAGGTAGTTAGTTAGTTAGTTAGTTTATAGGTATTTAAGAATATAGTTAGTTAGTAAATTAGTTTGTTATTATGTTAGTTATCTAGTAATTAGTTAGTTTGTTATTTTTTCTGCTAGCTAGTAGTTAGTTAGTTACCTAGTTATTTAGTTAGTTAGTTAGTCACTTATCTAGTAGTTAGTTAGTTAGTTATTTATTTAGTTAATTAGTTTGTTATTTAGTTAGTTTGTTTGTTAGTTATCTAGTAGTTACATAATTAGCTAGTTAGTCGTTTAGTTAGTTAGATAGTTGGTGTGTTAGTTAGTGGGAAGGTAGTTAGTTAGTTAGTTAGTGGGTATGTAGGAAGGTAGTTAGTTAGTTAATAGGTACGTAGGAAGATAGTTATTCGGTTATTTAGTTAGTTTGTTAATTAGTGAATTTGTTAGTTAGTCAGTTAGTTATTGAGTTATTTAGTTTGTTAGTTAGTTGGTTGGTTAGTTAGTTAGTTAGTTAGTTAATAGGTATGTATGAAGGTAGTTAGTTAGTATGTTAGTTAGTTAACTAGTGAGTTAGTTAGCTAGTAGTTAGTTAGTTAGTTAGTTAATTAGTTAGTTATTTCGTTAGTTAGTTAGTTAGTTAGTTAACTAGTAGTTAGTTAGTTGATTAGTTAGTTTGTAAGTTAGTTAGTTAGTGGGCATGTACGAAGGTAGCTAGTTAGTTAGTTAATTTCTTTGTTAGTTAGTTAATTAGTTAGTTAGTTGGTTAATTAGTTAGTTATTTATTTATTTAGTTTGTAAGTTAAATAGCTAGTAGTTATTTATTTATTTAGTTAGTTACTTAGTTTGTAGGTATGTAGGAAGGTAGTTAGTAAGTAGTTAGTTAGTTAGTTAGTTAATACGTGTGTAGGAAGATAGTTAGTTAGTTAATTAGTCAGTTATTTAGTTAGTTATATAGTGGTTAGTTAGTTAGTTAGTTATTTATTCAGTTAGCTAGTAGTTAGTTAGTTAGTTAGTTTGTTGGTAAGTTAGTTTGTTAGTTAGTTAGTTAATTAGCCAGTAGTTAGTTACTTTGTTAGTTAGTATGTAAGAAGGTTGTCAGTTAGTTAGTTAGTTAGATAGTTAGTTAATTAGATAGTTAGTTAGTTAATCAGTTAGTTATTTAGTTAGTTTCTTAGTTAGTTAGCTAGTAGTTAGTGGTTAATCAATATGTATGTAACAAGGTAGTTAGTTAGTTTGTTAGATAGTTAGTTAATTAGTTAGTTAGTTAGTTAGTCAGTTAGTTAGATAGTTATCTATTAGTTAGTTAGTTAGTTAGTTAGTTAGGTCATCAGTTTGTTAGTTATTTAGTTAGTTATTTAGTTAGCTAGTAGTTAGAAGGTTAGTTATTTATTTATTTAGTTACTTAGTTAGTTGGTGGGTATATAGGAAGGTAGTTAGTTAGTTAGTTAGTTAGTTAATAGGTATTTAAGAAGATAGTTAGTTAGTAAATTAGTTAGTTATTATGTTAGTTATCCAGTAATGAGTTAGTTAGTTATTTTGCCGGCTAGCTAGTAGTTAGTTAGTTAGTTATTTAGTTGGTTAGTTAGTTAGTTAGTTAGCTAGTTATTCAGTTAGTTATTTAGTTAGTTAGTTTGTTAGTTATCTAGTAGCTAGTTAGTTAGCTAGTTAGTTATTCAGTTAGTTAGATAGTGAGTTAGTTAGTTAGTGGGAAGGTAGTTAATTAGTTAGTTAGTGGGTATGTAGGAAGGTAGGTAGTTAGTTAGTTAGTTAGTTAGTCAATAGGTATTTAAGAATATAGTTAGTTAGTAAATTAGTTAGTTATTATGATAGTTATCTAGTAATTAGTTAGTTAGTTATTTTGTCAGCTAGCTAGTAGTTAGTTACTTAGTTATTCAGTTAGTTAGTTAGTTACTTATCTAGTACTTAGTTTGTTAACTAGTTAGTTATTTAGTTAGTTTGTTTTTTAATTATCTAGTAGTTAGTTAGTTAGTTAGTTAAATAGTTATTTAGTTAGTTAGTTAGTTATCTTGTAGTTGGAAGGTCAGTTATTTATTTAGTTAGTTAGTTATTTAGTTGGTGGGTATGTAGGAAGGTAGTTAGTTAGTTAGTTAGTTAATAGGTATTTAAGAAGATAGCTAGTTAGTAAATTAGTTAGTTATTATGTTAGTTATCTAGTAATTAGTTTGTTAGTTATTTTGTTAGCTAGCTAGTAGTTAGTTATTTTGTTAGTAAGTCAGTTAGTTATCTAGTAGTTAGTTAGTTAGTTATTTATTCAGTTAGTTAACAAGTTAGTTATTTAGTTAGTTAGTTTGTTAGCTATCTAGTAGTTAGTTAGTTAGCTAGTTAGTTATTCAGTTAGTTAGATAGTTAGTTAGTTAGTTAGTGGGAAGGTAGTTTGTTAGTTAGTTAGTGGGTATGTAGGAAGGAAGTTAGTTAGTTAGTTAATATGTGTATGTAGGAAGATAGTTATTTAGTCGTTTAGTTAGTTTGTTAATTAGTTAATTAGTTAGTTATTTAGTTATTTAGTTAGTTAGTTAGATAGTTTGTTAGTTAGTTAGTTAGAAAGGTAGTTAGTTTGTTAGTTAATAGGTATGCATGAAGATAGTTAGTTAGTAAGTTAGTTAGTTAACTAGTTTGTTAGTTAGCCAGTAGTTTGTTAGTTAGTTAATTATTTAGTTAGTTAGTTGGTTAGTTAGTTGGTGGATATGTAGGAAGGTAGTTAGTTAGTTAGTTAGATAATAGGTATTTAAGAAGATAGTTAGTTAGTAAATTATTTAGTTATTATGTTAGTTATGTAGTAGTTAGTTAGTTAGTTATTTTGTCAGCTGGCTAGTAGTTAGTTAGTTAGTTAGTAGTTAGTTAGTTAGTTATTTAGTTAGCTATTTAGTTATTTAGTTAAGGAGTTTGTTAGTTATCTAGTAGTTAGTTAGTTAGCTAGTTAGTTATTTAGTTAATTAGATAGTTAGTTTGTTAGTTAGTGGGAAGGTAGTTTGTTATTTAGTTAATGGGTATGTAGGTAGGTAGTTAGTTAGTTAGTTAGTTAGTTAGTTAGTTAGTTAATATGTGTATGTCGGAAGATAGTTATTTAGTTGTTTAGTTAGTTTGGTAATTAGTCAATTAGTTAGTTATTTAGTTATTTAGTTAGTTAGTTAGATAGTTTGTTAGTTAGTTAGTTAGAAAGGAAGTTAGATTATTAGTTAATAGGTACGTATGAAGATAGTTAGTTAGTAAGTTAGTTAGTTAACTAGTTTGTTAGTTAGCCAGTAGTTAGTTAGTAAGTTAGTTAATTAGTTAGTTATTTAGTTAGTTAGTTAGTTAGTTAACTAGTAGTTAGTTAGTTAATTTGTTCATTAATTAGTTAGTTAAATAGTTAGTTAGTAAGTTAGTTAGTTAGTGGGTATGTACGAAGGTAGTTAGTTAGTTAGTTAATCTGTTAGTTAGTTGGTTAGTTAGTCAATATGTATGTAAGAAGGTAGTTAGTTAGTTAGTTAATTAGCTAGTAGTTAGTTAGTTTGTTTGTTTGTTAGTATGTAAGAAGGTTGTTTGTTAGATAGTTAGCTTGGTAGTTACTTAATTAGTAAGTTATTTAGTTGGTTAATCGGTTAGTTATTTAGTTAGTTACTTAGTTAGTTAGCTAGTAGTTAGTTAGGTAGTGAGTTAGTTAGTTAATCAATATGTATGTATCAAGGTAGTTAGTTAGTTAGTTAGATAGTTAGTTAATTAGTTAGTTAGTTTGTTTGTTTGTCAGTTAGTTATTTAGTTAGTTATCTAGTAGTTAGTTAGTTAGTTAGGTCATCAATTAGTAATTTAGTTAGTTAGTTAGTAAGTAGTTAGCTAGTAGTTAGCTGGTTAGTTATTTATTTTGTTTGTTAGTTCGTTAGTTGGTGGATATGTACGAAGGTAGTTAGTTAGATAGTTAGTTAATAGGTATTTGAGAAGATAGTTAGTTAGTAAATTAGTTAGTTATTTGTTTAGTTATCTGGTAGTTAGTTAGTTTGTTAGTAGTTAGTTAACTATTTAGTTATTTAGTTAGTTTGTTTGTTAGTTATCTAGTAGTTAGTTAGTTAGATAGTTAGTTAGTTAGTTAGTGGGAAGGTAGTTTGTTTGTTAGTTAGTGGGTATGTAGGAAGGTAGTTAGTTAGTTAGTTAGTTAATAGGTGTATGTAGGAAGATAGTTATTTACATGTTTAGTTAGTATGTTAATTAGTTAATTAGTTAGTTGGTTTGTTATTTAGTTAGTTAGTTAGTTAGTTTGTTAGTTAGTTATTTAGAAAGGTAGTTAGTTTGTTAGTCAATAGGTATGTATGAATTGATAACGGGTTTTTGGCTAACACTTAGGTTATATCGTTGAATAAAAATACCGTAAATCAAACAAGAAACATGTGAATACTAAAGATTGTATAGACTAAGTATGTAAAGATTCGTTCCACAGGGAGCTATTGCGTCAAAATATGATTAAACTTCAGATCGTTAAAATAATTATTTTTAAGTTTCAAAAATTAATGAAAATTTGTCTAGAGAGAGGTCTGAATATTATGAAACTTATCCTAAAATTTCAAACAATTTGGACAACGGAATAAAAAGTTATTAACGAATTACAATCAGGTCTCTAAAAAACAATCTCTGGAAACAGCAGGTTTTCAGTTTAAGTGACAGTTTTCAAAAATTCATATCAATTCAAATATTTCATGAAATTCAATGATTCAAAAAGTTCCCGAAACTAGAAATCAAGATCTACGCAATGAAAGAATTGGTTTTTAGCAGCTTTGGAAGGAGATCGTGAAAATTGACAAGTTTAGAACAAAAGAAAATATTTAAAGAAAGCAAAAGAACTCAATTCAATCTCAAGTTTATTAATCAACACAAGAATTTATTAAAAGAATCACAACCAAAAACTGAAATAAAAGAAAGAAACCACCTAATCAAGCCCTAGAACGCCTAGTGACTTGTGTCGATGCCTTCCCGTCGATCCGGTTGAACGCCAACTCGAGTCTCCGTTTCTTCTCACGCGGATCCTCTTCAATTCGTCGAAGAACGCCTTCCGCACGAATGACCGATCCCTTCCTTGTGTCGAGATGGAGCAAGAACGCCTTAACTCCAATTTCGTCACGTACAACCCTAGGGCGAGAACGCCTCTACCAAAGAGTTGGTCTTGAATTTCACGGTTCTTGGTTGAATCTTGTTTGTTTCTTGGAAGAGTTTGTGGAGAGAGATGGTAGAGAGCTTGCCCCCAAAGGGGAGAGAAAAGGGGGGGCAGGAGAGATGATTTGCCCTTGGCCTTCGGGTCTTATTTATAGGCTTGATACTCCTCTTGATTGGAAAGGGTAATTATGGAAGGTTTAGGGGAGCAACAAATCAACTAAGAAGCCAACAAATTAATCTAAAGGAGGCCACAAATCAATCTAAAGAAGGCAACAAATTAGCTTCTTGGGGCTTGTGCATGGGCTGAGAGCTGGGGCTAGGCGTGGGCTGTGAGATTTGCCTGCGTGGGCTGTGAATTCTGCCTCTGCGGCCAGGCCCATTGTTGCCCCTGTGCGTTGCAGCAGTTTGGTGATCTTCTTCTTTTGTTTTTGCCTTTCTCGCCTCGATCTTTCACCGAATATATCGATGTGATATATCGTTTTGACTGTCTTCGGCGTGCCGGAGGCAATGGTGCTGACCAAATTCCCAAATTATTCCTCTATCTCCTAAAAATGGGCAAAGAACACATTAGTGTAGAAATATTCATGATGTTTGAAATATGTATCATAAAAGCATAGAATATAACTTCACAATGGCTAAAATCCCTAAATAAGATTCGTAAAACGTGTTCCATTTGCCTCACATCAAATACCCCCACACTTAAACCCTTGATCGTCCTCGATCAATTGGAGATTTGTAGTTATAATCAATCTAAGGACGAATTGCACTATATTCTATTAAATTTGTATTCGTCATTTTCAAACGCATTTCATGAACCTATTGATTAAAGTAAAAAATCAAGTTGCTAATGTTTGAGAAAGATAATGGTCAAATAATCAAATCTTAATTGAATAAAAATCGCAATTTCAATAGAGTTTAGAATGAGCAATTAATTTCTACCGGAAAAGGTTATTAAACACTACCGTTCGATTCTTTTCACGCCACAATTCAAAAGAAACCCGATTTCCAAAGTTTTTGAGTCTTCGTTTTGCAAGAATTCCCTTTTCAACCCGTTCGATACGTTGGTACAAGGTTCATACCCGTTTTCAGTCGAATTCCCCACCCACTCCTTCATTTCGTAGAAGTCTTTAACCGAGCGCCCCACTACACCGAAATGCAATGAGGTTACATCCCGGTATTCTATTTTGACCTTCCTTCTATTTTATTATTTTATTCTTATTTTACTTTCTTTTTTTTTTTTTTTTTTCGGATCGCATTTGTAGAAGGAGTTCCGCGGCACCGGAGTGCAACGAAATTACATCCCGCCTTTTTTCAAGATCCAAGAAGAAGGCGGGTACTATCGACATACTAACGGGTCCCCACGAACGGTTGATTCATTAAGTGTAAGCAAAACTCATTCAAAAACTTTTCAATCGGGTTCTAATTCGAAGATGGGTTCCATTTTCGAAAACTAGTGTGTCACGTAAACCACGAATCCATAAATTGTCAAAAACTCGTGATAATTGCAAAGTTATTGGTATGGGTTGGAATCCCAATAGATTTCTTCAAATTCGTGACCAAAATTTCCAAAACATTTTGCAACATTCAATTTTGAGAGTAAAAATCGTATTAAAATGAAATTTTGTTTGAAAAACAACGATTTGTTACAAATGAGGTGGAGAAAAATCTTTTTGTGCAATTTTGTCCTTAGTTGAAAACTAGACGTGCTCCGAGATTTAAGTTTCATCAATTTTCTATTTTATTTGCAGAAAAAGGGAAAAATAATAAAAAAAATTAAATTCCCAATATTTTTCGTTTTAATTTGGGCACATGCAGGTTCAAAGTTTGTGTTACCCCCCCATACTTATGGTTTTACTTGTCCTCAAGTATATGGAATAGAGAATGTAAAAATAGGGTAATGAAAAGATACAACCTTTGATGCGTGGGCTTGCCTCCCTCGCTAGCGCTCTCGTTTATTGGTCTCGAGCTCGACCATGCTGGTGTTACCCTCCTTGAAAGTTGAACGAGGAGCTCACTTGGATCGCTCTTTTTCGACCGCCTCGGAGTGCTGCTTTCGAAACGTTGGAGAATATGGCACTCAATGCTTGGTTTAATCGTTTTGCGCATGTCAAAATTGGTTCCAAGGGCATCCTTATCTCGCTTCGAATCAATTTGTATACAGGTCTTTGGCGAAGCGGAGTGGTAAGTGGCGTCAGTGTCTCGATGTTATTTGTTTTTCTTGATAAATCTACACAAGGAGAAATTCTTTCATGAGAGGCATCATAGTTCTTATTTTAATATAAATCGATGCTAAACGGAAAGAATTCACCTTGGAGAGTTGGAGAGTTTTCTTCTTGCTTGGTTTCGTCGTTTGGAGTGAGTTGAACCACCATTTGGAGAGTTGAGTCCACCGACTCCTCTTCTTCTTCTTCCAAGACCGTCTCGATGCTTTCTTCGAATCCCCCCACACTTGAACTTTCGCCACCTTCAATTTCTACGTTGTCCTCGCTTGAGCACTCGGAATTAGCATCTCCAAGAGATTCTATCCAATTTTGTATTTCTATCGGGGTTTCCTCATATTGATAAATGAATGTCAAAGTTGACATCAATTTCTCTATCGTTTCTATCAATTCTTCGTCGGAAACTTCGTCTTGAGATTGAGAGGATGGGTCTTGGCATTCGAATTCGAGTTCGCCTTGAGATTCGTCTATGGAAATTATGTCGTTTTCGTATCGGAAAGCTTCGTCGGTGGAATTTGGTGGAATCATTGAGAGGAGTTCGTCTTCTTCCTCTCTCAATTCTTGCTCTTCTAGCTCCAATCGAGCAATTTCTTTCTCTATGAAATCTTGGTCCGACATGGATTCGGGATATCCCCTTTCGATCTTCGCTAGTTGCATCCCTTCCCGAAGCGTTAAAGGTCTCTCTTGATTATCCATCTTGTACCTTGCAAAAAAAAAGAAAAATTCTCACAATGAGTGAAATATCAAGTTCAAATATATTAAATCGATTTCCAATAACACTCAAGATTGCAAGTATGATTTATAATTTCGACTTAAACATTGCTCCCCGGCAGCGGCGCCATTTTGATAACGGGTTTTTGGCTAACACTTAGGTTATATCGTTGAATAAAAATACCGTAAATCAAACAAGAAACATGTGAATACTAAAGATTGTATAGACTAAGTATGTAAAGATTCGTTCCACAGGGAGCTATTGCGTCAAAATATGATTAAACTTCAGATCGTTAAAATAATTATTTCTAAGTTTCAAAAATTAATGAAAATTTGTCTAGAGAGAGGTCTGAATATTATGAAACTTATCCTAAAATTTCAAACAATTTGGACAACGGAATAAAAAGTTATTAACGAATTACAATCAGGTCTCTAAAAAACAATCTCTGGAAACAGCAGGTTTTCAGTTTAAGTGACAGTTTTCAAAAATTCATATCAATTCAAATATTTCATGAAATTCAATGATTCAAAAAGTTCCCGAAACTAGAAATCAAGATCAACGCAATGAAAGAATTGGTTTTTAGCAGCTTTGGAAGGAGATCGTGAAAATTGACAAGTTTAGAACAAAAGAAAATATTTAAAGAAAGCAAAAGAACTCAATTCAATCTCAAGTTTATTAATCAACACAAGAATTTATTAAAAGAATCACAACCAAAAACTGAAATAAAAGAAAGAAACCACCTAATCAAGCCCTAGAACGCCTAGTGACTTGTGTCGATGCCTTCCCGTCGATCCGGTTGAACGCCAACTCGAGTCTCCGTTTCTTCTCACGCGGATCCTCTTCAATTCGTCGAAGAACGCCTTCCGCACGAATGACCGATCCCTTCCTTGTGTCGAGATGGAGCAAGAACGCCTTAACTCCAATTTCGTCACGTACAACCCTAGGGCGAGAACGCCTCTACCAAAGAGTTGGTCTTGAATTTCACGGTTCTTGGTTGAATCTTGTTTGTTTCTTGGAAGAGTTTGTGGAGAGAGATGGTAGAGAGCTTGCCCCCAAAGGGGAGAGAAAAGGGGGGGCAGGAGAGATGATTTGCCCTTGGCCTTCGGGTCTTATTTATAGGCTTGATACTCCTCTTGATTGGAAAGGGTAATTATGGAAGGTTTAGGGGAGCAACAAATCAACTAAGAAGCCAACAAATTAATCTAAAGGAGGCCACAAATCAATCTAAAGAAGGCAACAAATTAGCTTCTTGGGGCTTGTGCATGGGCTGAGAGCTGGGGCTAGGCGTGGGCTGTGAGATTTGCCTGCGTGGGCTGTGAATTCTGCCTCTGCGGCCAGGCCCATTGTTGCCCCTGTGCGTTGCAGCAGTTTGGTGATCTTCTTCTTTTGTTTTTGCCTTTCTCGCCTCGATCTTTCACCGAATATATCGATGTGATATATCGTTTTGACTGTCTTCGGCGTGCCGGAGGCAATGGTGCTGACCAAATTCCCAAATTATTCCTCTATCTCCTAAAAATGGGCAAAGAACACATTAGTGTAGAAATATTCATGATGTTTGAAATATGTATCATAAAAGCATAGAATATAACTTCACAATGGCTAAAATCCCTAAATAAGATTCGTAAAACGTGTTCCATTTGCCTCACATCAAATACCCCCACACTTAAACCCTTGATCGTCCTCGATCAATTGGAGATTTGTAGTTATAATCAATCTAAGGACGAATTGCACTATATTCTATTAAATTTGTATTCGTCATTTTCAAACGCATTTCATGAACCTATTGATTAAAGTAAAAAATCAAGTTGCTAATGTTTGAGAAAGATAATGGTCAAATAATCAAATCTTAATTGAATAAAAATCGCAATTTCAATAGAGTTTAGAATGAGCAATTAATTTCTACCGGAAAAGGTTATTAAACACTACCGTTCGATTCTTTTCACGCCACAATTCAAAAGAAACCCGATTTCCAAAGTTTTTGAGTCTTCGTTTTGCAAGAATTCCCTTTTCAACCCGTTCGATACGTTGGTACAAGGTTCATACCCGTTTTCAGTCGAATTCCCCACCCACTCCTTCATTTCGTAGAAGTCTTTAACCGAGCGCCCCACTACACCGAAATGCAATGAGGTTACATCCCGGTATTCTATTTTGACCTTCCTTCTATTTTATTATTTTATTCTTATTTTACTTTCTTTTTTTTTTTTTTTTTTTCGGATCGCATTTGTAGAAGGAGTTCCGCGGCACCGGAGTGCAACGAAATTACATCCCGCCTTTTTTCAAGATCCAAGAAGAAGGCGGGTACTATCGACATACTAACGGGTCCCCACGAACGGTTGATTCATTAAGTGTAAGCAAAACTCATTCAAAAACTTTTCAATCGGGTTCTAATTCGAAGATGGGTTCCATTTTCGAAAACTAGTGTGTCACGTAAACCACGAATCCATAAATTGTCAAAAACTCGTGATAATTGCAAAGTTATTGGTATGGGTTGGAATCCCAATAGATTTCTTCAAATTCGTGACCAAAATTTCCAAAACATTTTGCAACATTCAATTTTGAGAGTAAAAATCGTATTAAAATGAAATTTTGTTTGAAAAACAACGATTTGTTACAAATGAGGTGGAGAAAAATCTTTTTGTGCAATTTTGTCCTTAGTTGAAAACTAGACGTGCTCCGAGATTTAAGTTTCATCAATTTTCTATTTTATTTGCAGAAAAAGGGAAAAATAATAAAAAAAATTAAATTCCCAATATTTTTCGTTTTAATTTGGGCACATGCAGGTTCAAAGTTTGTGTTACCCCCCCATACTTATGGTTTTACTTGTCCTCAAGTATATGGAATAGAGAATGTAAAAATAGGGTAATGAAAAGATACAACCTTTGATGCGTGGGCTTGCCTCCCTCGCTAGCGCTCTCGTTTATTGGTCTCGAGCTCGACCATGCTGGTGTTACCCTCCTTGAAAGTTGAACGAGGAGCTCACTTGGATCGCTCTTTTTCGACCGCCTCGGAGTGCTGCTTTCGAAACGTTGGAGAATATGGCACTCAATGCTTGGTTTAATCGTTTTGCGCATGTCAAAATTGGTTCCAAGGGCATCCTTATCTCGCTTCGAATCAATTTGTATACAGGTCTTTGGCGAAGCGGAGTGGTAAGTGGCGTCAGTGTCTCGATGTTATTTGTTTTTCTTGATAAATCTACACAAGGAGAAATTCTTTCATGAGAGGCATCATAGTTCTTATTTTAATATAAATCGATGCTAAACGGAAAGAATTCACCTTGGAGAGTTGGAGAGTTTTCTTCTTGCTTGGTTTCGTCGTTTGGAGTGAGTTGAACCACCATTTGGAGAGTTGAGTCCACCGACTCCTCTTCTTCTTCTTCCAAGACCGTCTCGATGCTTTCTTCGAATCCCCCCACACTTGAACTTTCGCCACCTTCAATTTCTACGTTGTCCTCGCTTGAGCACTCGGAATTAGCATCTCCAAGAGATTCTATCCAATTTTGTATTTCTATCGGGGTTTCCTCATATTGATAAATGAATGTCAAAGTTGACATCAATTTCTCTATCGTTTCTATCAATTCTTCGTCGGAAACTTCGTCTTGAGATTGAGAGGATGGGTCTTGGCATTCGAATTCGAGTTTGCCTTGAGATTCGTCTATGGAAATTATGTCGTTTTCGTATCGGAAAGCTTCGTCGGTGGAATTTGGTGGAATCATTGAGAGGAGTTCGTCTTCTTCCTCTCTCAATTCTTGCTCTTCTAGCTCCAATCGAGCAATTTCTTTCTCTACGAAATCTTGGTCCGACATGGATTCGGGATATCCCCTTTCGATCTTCGCTAGTTGCATCCCTTCCCGAAGCGTTAAAGGTCTCTCTTGATTATCCATCTTGTACCTTGCAAAAAAAAAGAAAAATTCTCACAATGAGTGAAATATCAAGTTCAAATATATTAAATCGATTTCCAATAACACTCAAGATTGCAAGTATGATTTATAATTTCGACTTAAACATTGCTCCCCGGCAGCGGCGCCATTTTGATAACGGGTTTTTGGCTAACACTTAGGTTATATCGTTGAATAAAAATACCGTAAATCAAACAAGAAACATGTGAATACTAAAGATTGTATAGACTAAGTATGTAAAGATTCGTTCCACAGGGAGCTATTGCGTCAAAATATGATTAAACTTCATATCGTTAAAATAATTATTTCTAAGTTTCAAAAATTAATGAAAATTTGTCTAGAGAGAGGTCTGAATATTATGAAACTTATCCTAAAATTTCAAACAATTTGGACAACGGAATAAAAAGTTATTAACGAATTACAATCAGGTCTCTAAAAAACAATCTCTGGAAACAGCAGGTTTTCAGTTTAAGTGACAGTTTTCAAAAATTCATATCAATTCAAATATTTCATGAAATTCAATGATTCAAAAAGTTCCCGAAACTAGAAATCAAGATCTACGCAATGAAAGAATTGTTTTTTAGCAGATTTGGAAGGAGATCGTGAAAATTGACAAGTTTAGAACAAAAGAAAATATTTAAAGAAAGCAAAAGAACTCAATTCAATCTCAAGTTTATTAATCAACACAAGAATTTATTAAAAGAATCACAACCAAAAACTGAAATAAAAGAAAGAAACCACCTAATCAAGCCCTAGAACGCCTAGTGACTTGTGTCGATGCCTTCCCGTCGATCCGGTTGAACGCCAACTCGAGTCTCCGTTTCTTCTCACGCGGATCCTCTTCAATTCGTCGAAGAACGCCTTCCGCACGAATGACCGATCCCTTCCTTGTGTCGAGATGGAGCAAGAACGCCTTAACTCCAATTTCGTCACGTACAACCCTAGGGCGAGAACGCCTCTACCAAAGAGTTGGTCTTGAATTTCACGGTTCTTGGTTGAATCTTGTTTGTTTCTTGGAAGAGTTTGTGGAGAGAGATGGTAGAGAGCTTGCCCCCAAAGGGGAGAGAAAAGGGGGGGCAGGAGAGATGATTTGTCCTTGGCCTTCGGGTCTTATTTATAGGCTTGATACTCCTCTTGATTGGAAAGGGTAATTATGGAAGGTTTAGGGGAGCAACAAATCAACTAAGAAGCCAACAAATTAATTTAAAGGAGGCCACAAATCAATCTAAAGAAGGCAACAAATTAGCTTCTTGGGGCTTGTGCATGGGCTGAGAGCTGGGGCTAGGCGTGGGCTGTGAGATTTGCCTGCGTGGGCTGTGAATTCTGCCTCTGCGGCCAGGCCCATTGTTGCCCCTGTGCGTTGCAGCAGTTTGGTGATCTTCTTCTTTTGTTTTTGCCTTTCTCGCCTCGATCTTTCACCGAATATATCGATGTGATATATCGTTTTGACTGTCTTCGGCGTGCCGGAGGCAATGGTGCTGACCAAATTCCCAAATTATTCCTCTATCTCCTGAAAATGGGCAAAGAACACATTAGTGTAGAAATATTCATGATGTTTGAAATATGTATCATAAAAGCATAGAATATAACTTCACAATGGCTAAAATCCCTAAATAAGATTCGTAAAACGTGTTCCATTTGCTAGGTAATCAGTTAGTTATTTATCTAGTAGTTAGTTATCTAGTTGTTAGTTAGTTAGCTAGGTAAGTTAGTTATCTAGTAGTTATCTAGTAGTTATCTAGTAGTTAGTAAAATAGGTATGTAGGAAGATAGTTAATAGGTATGTAGGAAGATAGTTATTCGGTTATTTAGTTAGTTTGTTAATTAGTTAATTAGTTACTTAGTTAGTTAGTTAGTTAATAGGTATGTATGAAGATAGTTAGTTAGTAAGTTAGTAGTTAGCTAGTAGTTAGCTAGTAGTTAGTAAGTTAGTTAGTTAATTAATTTGTTAGTTATTTAGTTCGTTAGTTAGTTATTTAACTAGTAGTTAGTTTGTTCATTAGTTAAGTAATTAGTTAGTTAATTAGTTAGTTAGTAGTTAGTTATCTAGAAGTTAGTTAGTTAGCTAGTTAGTAATTTAGTAAGATAGATAGTTAGTTAGTTAGTTAGCAGTAACGTAGTTAGTTAGTTAGTTAGTGGGTATGTAGGAAGGTACTTAGTTAGTTAGTTAGTATGTTAGTTAATAGGTATGTAGGAATATAGTTATTTAGTTATTTAGTTATTTGTTAGTTAGTTAGTTAGTTAGTTAGTTAATAGGTATGTATGAAGGTAGTTAGTTAGTAAGTTAGTTAGTTAACTGGTTAGTTAGTTAGATGGTAGTTAGCTTGTTAGTTAGTTAATTAGTTAGTTAGTTAGTTTGTTAGTTAGTTACTTAACTAGTAGTTAGTTAGATAATTAGTTAATTAATTAGTTAGTTAATTAGTTAGTTAGTTAGTGGGTATGTACGAAGATAGCTAGTTAGTTAATTAGTTAGTTAGTTAGTTAATTAGTTCGTTATTTATTTAGTTACTCAGTTAGTTAAATAGCTAGTATTTATTTAGTTATTTATTTATTTATTTAGTTAGTTAGTTAGTTAATATGTATGTAGGAAAATAATTAGTTAGTTAATTAGTTAGTTATTTAGTATGTTATCAAGTAGTTAGTTAGTTAGTTAGTTACTTAGTTATTTATTCAGTTAGCTAGTAGTTAGTTAGTTAGTTAGTTTGTTAATAAGTTAGTTAGTTAGTTAGTTAGTTAGTTAATTAGTTTGTTGATTAGTTTGTTAGTCAATATGTATGTAAGAAGGCAGGTAGGTAGTTAGTTAGTCAGTTAAATAGTTAGTTAGTTAGTTAGTTAGTTAGTTAGTTAGTTAGTTAGTTAGTAGTTGGTTAGTTAGTTAGTTAGTTAGTTAACTCATTAGTTATTTAGTTAGTTAGTTTGTTAGTTATTTAGTTAGTTAGTTAGTTAATAAGAATGTAGGAAGATAGTTAGTTAGTTAATTTGTTATTTATTTAGATAGATATCTAGTAATTAGTTACTTAGTTTGTTAGTTATTAAGTTAGTTAGTTAATTAGTTAGTTAGTTAATTAGCGAGTAGTTAGTTAGTTAGTTAGTTAGGTAGTTAGTATGCAAGAAGGTCGTTATTTAGTTAGTTTGTTAGATAGTTAGTTAAATAGCTAGTTACTCAGTTAGTTATTTAGTTAGTTAGTTAGTTAGCAAGTAGTTAGTTCGTTAGTGCCTTAGTTAGTTAATCAATTTTTATGTATCAAGGTAGTTAGTTAGTTAGATAGTTAGTTAATTAATCAGTTAGTTAGTTATCTAGTAGTTAGTTAGTTAGTTAGGTCATAAATTAGTAATTTAGTTAGTTAGTTAGTTTGGTAGTTAGCTAGTAGTTAGGTTGTTAGTTATTTATTTAGTTAGTTAGTTAGTTGGTGGGTATATAGGAAGGTAGTTAGTTTATTAGTTAGTTAATAGGTATTTAAGAAGATAGTTAGTTAGAAAATTAGTTAGTTATTATGTTAGTTATCTAGTATTTAGTTAGTTAGTTAGTTAGTTAGTAGTTAGTTAGTCAGTTATTTAGTTAACTATTTAGTTATTTAGTTAGTTAGTTTGTTATTTATCTAGTAGTTAGTTAGTTAGTTAGTTATTTAGTTAGTTTGATAGTGGGAAGGTAGTTAGTTAGTTAGTTAGTTAGTTAGTGGGAAGGTAGTATGTTAGTTAGATAGTGCGTATGTAGGAAGGTAGGTTGTTAGTTAGTTAGTTAGTTAATAGGTGTATGTAGGAAGATAGTTATTTAGTTAGTTTGTTAATTAGTTATTTAGTTTGTTAGTTAGTTATTTAGTTATTTATTTAGTTAGTTAGTTACTTAGTTAGTTAGTTAGAAAGGTAGTTAGTTTGGTAGTTAATAGGTATGTACGAAGGTAGTTAGTAAGTTAGTTAGTTAACTAGTTAGTTAGTTAGCTAGTAGTTTGTTAGTTAGTTAGTTAGTTAATTAGTTTGTTATTTAGTTAGTTAGTTAGTTAGTTAACTAGTAGTTAGTTAGTTAATTAGTTCATTAATTAGTTAGTCAGTAAGTTAGTTAGTTAGTGGGTATGTACGAAGGTAGCTAGTTAGTTAGTTAATTAGTTAGTTAATTAGATGATTAGTTAGTTAGTTCGTAAGTTAATTATTTAGTTAATTATTTAGTTAGTTAGTTAGTTAGTTAAATAGCTAGTAGTTATTTAGTTAGTTATTTATTTATTTAGTTAGTTACTTTGTGAGTGGGTATATAGGAAGGTAGTTAGTAAGTTAGTTAGTTAGTTGGTTAGTTAATTAATATGTATGTAGGAAGATAGTTAGTTAGTTAATTAGTTAGTTATTTAGTAGTTAGTTAGTTAGTTAGTTAGTTATTTATTCAGTTAGCTAGTAGTTAGTTAGTTAGTTAGTTAGTGAATTAGTTAGTTAGTTAGTTAGTCAATATATACGTAAGAAGGTAGGTAGTTAGTTAGTTTGTTAATTAGATAGTAATTACTTAGTTTGTTTGTTAGTTAGTTAGTATGTAGGAAGGTTGTTTGTTAGTTAGTTAGTTAGTTAGATAATTAGTTAATTAGTTAGTCAGTTAATCAGTTAGTTATTTAGTTAGTTACTTAGTTAGTAAGCTAGTAGTTAGTTAGTTAGCGAGTTAGTTAATCAATATGTATGTATCACGGTAGTTACTTAGTTAGTATGTTAGATAGTTAATTAATTAGTTAGTTAATTAGTTAGTTAGTTAAGGAGTCAGTTAGTTAGTTAGTTATCTAGTAGTCAGTTAGTTAGTTAGGTCATCAGTTAGTGATTTAGTTAGTTAGTTAGTTATTTTGTTAGCTAGTAGTTAGCTGGTTAGTTATTTATTTTGTTAGTTAGTTAGTTGGTGGGTATGTTGGAAGGTAGTTAGTTCGTTAGTTAGTTAATAGGTATTTAAAAAGATAGTTAGTTAGTAAATTAGTTAGTTATTTTGTCAGCTAGCTGGTAGTTAGTTAATTAATTAGTTAGTCAGTAGTTAGTTAGTTAGTTAGTTAGTTAACTATTTAGTTAACTATTCAGTTAGTTTGTTAGTTAACTAACTAACTAACTAATTAACTAACTATCTAAATAACTAACTAACTAACAACCTTCTTACATACTAACTAACTAACTAACTAACTAACTACCTACTGGCTAATTAACTAACTAACTAACTAACTAACTAACTACCTACCTCCTTACATACATATTGACTAACTAACTAACTAACTAATTAACAAACTAAATAACTAACTAACTAACTAACTTACTTACTAACTAACTAACTACTAGCTAATTGAACAAATAATTAACTAACTAACTAACTAACTAACTAACTAACTAACTACTAGATAACTCACTAAATAACTAACTAATTAACTAACTAATTATCTTCCTACAGACAGATTAACTAACTAACTAACTAACTTACTAACTACCTTCCTACATACCCACTAACTAAGTAACTAACTAAATAAATAAATAACTGACTAAATAACTACTAGCTATTTAACTAACTAACTAACTAAAGAACTAACTAACTAATTAACTAACTAACTAACTAACTAATTAACTAACTAACTAACTAACTAATTAACTAACAAATTAACTAACTAACTAGCTACATTCGTACATACCCACTAACTATCTAACTTACTAACTAACTAATTAACTAAGTAATTAATGAACTAATTAACTAACTTACTACTAGTTAACGAACTAACTAACTTACTAACCAACTACCTTCATACATACCTATTAACAAACAAACTAGCTACCTTTCTAACAAACTAACTAACTAACAAACTAACTAACAAACAAACTAACAAACAAACTAACTAACTAACTAACTAACTACCTTCCTACATAACCAGCCACTAACTAACTAACTACCTTACCGCTAACTGACTAACAAACTACCTATCTAACTAAATAACTAACTAGCTAACTAACTAACTACTAGATAACTAACTAACTAACTAACTAACTACTAGCTAGATGACAAAATAAATAACTAACTAATTAATAGATAACTAACATAATAACTAACTAATTTACTAACTAACTATCTTCTTAAATACCTATTAACTAACTAACTAACTAACTACATTCCCACATACACACCAACTAACTAACTAACTAACTAAATAAATAACTAACCATCTAACTACTAGCTAACTGACTAACTAAATAACTAACTAAATAACTAACTGATGACCTAACTAACTAACTAACTACTAGATAACTAACTAACTGACTGACTAACTAACTAACTAATTAACTAACTAACTAACTAACTAACTAACTAACTACTAGATAACTAACTAAATAACTAATTAATTAACTAACTAACTATCTTCCAACATACCCACTAACTAAATAAATAAATGACAAACTAAATAACTACTAGCTATTTCACTAACTAACTAACTAAAGAATTAACTAACTAATTAACTAACTAACTAACTAACTACTTAACTAATTAACTAACAAATTAACTAACTAGCTAGCCACCTTCGTACATACCCACTAACTAACTTACTTACTAACTAACTAATTAACTAACTAATTAATGAACTAATTAACTAACTAACTACTAGTTAACTAACTAATTTACTAACTAACTATCTTCCTACATACTAACTAACTTACTAACTAACTAACTACATTCCTGCATACCCATACTAACTAGTGAACTAAATAAATTACTAGCTAACTACTAGCTAACAAACTAACTAGCTAACTAAATAACTAACTAGTTAACTAACTAACTAACTAACTAACCAACTACCGGATAACTAACTAACCAACTACCGGATAACTAATTAACTAACTAACTAACTAACTACCTTCTTACATACATATTGACTAACTAACTAACCAACAAACTAACTAACTAACTAACTAACTAACTAACTAACTTACCAGCTAACTAACTAACTAACTAACTGACTACTAGCTAACTGAATAAATAACTAACTAACCAACTAGCTAACTACAAGATAACTAACATAATAAGTAACTAATTTACTAACTAACTATCTTCTTAAGTACCTATTAACTAACTAACTAACTAACTAACTAACTAACTAAATAACTAATTGATGACCTAACTAACTAACTAACTAGCAACTAGATAACTAACTAACCAACTGACAAATCAACTAACTAACTAACTAATTAGCTAACTAATTAACTAACTATCTAACTAACTAACTAACTACCTTGATACATAATATTGATTAACTAACTCACTAACTAACTAACTCACTAACTAACTTACTACTAGCTAACTAACTAAGTATCTAACTAAATAACTAACTGATTAACTAACAAACTAACTAACCTACTAATTAGCTAACAATCAAACTAACTAACTAACTAACTAACAACCTTCTTACATACTAACTAACTAACTAACTAACTAACAAACTAACTAACTACAAGCTAATTAACTAACTAACTAACTACATTCTTACATACATATTGACTGACTAACCAATTAACTAACAAATTGACTAACTAACTAGCTACCTTCGTACCTACCCACTAACTACCTAACTTACTAACTAACTAAATAACAAACTAGTTAATGAACTAATTAACTAACTAACAACTAGTTAACTAACTAACAAACTAACTAACTAAATAACTAACTAATTAAATAACTAACTAACTAACTAACAAATTACTAGCTAACTAACTAAGTTACTAACTACCTAACAAATTAATGATTAAATAACTATTAACTAACTAACTTACTAACTAACTACCTTCATACATACCTGTTAACTAACAAACTAACTACCTTTCTAACTAACTAACGAACAAACTACCTAACTAAATAACTAAATAACTAACTACTTAACGAATTAACTAATTAACAAACTAACTAATTAACTAAATAACTATCTTCGTACATACACCTATTAACTAACTAACTAACTAACTAACTAACTAACTTACTAACTAACTACCTTCCTACATACAAACTAACTAACTAACAAACTACCTTCCCACTAACTAACTATCTAACTATCTAACTAACTAAATAACTAACTAGCTAACTAACTAACTACAAGATAACTAACAAACTAACTAACTAAATAACTAAATTGTTAACTAAATAACTAACAAACTAACTACTAACTAACTTCCTAACTAAATACGAGCTCGCTGACAAAATAACTAACCAACCAACTACTAGATAAGTAACATAGTAACTAACTAATTTACTAACTAACTATCTTCTTAAATACCTATTAACTAACTAACTAACTAACTACCTACCTATATACCCACCAACTAACTAACTAACTAACAACCTAACTAACTAACTAACTACCTACCTATATACCGACCAACTAACTAACTAACTAACTAAATAAATAAATAAATAAATAACAAGCTAACTACAAGCTAACTAACTAACTAACTAACTAACTAACTAATTAATAAGCTAACTAATTAACTAACTATCTAGCTAACTAACTAACTACCTTAATACATACATATTGATTAACTAACTACTAGCTAATTAACAAACAAACTAACTAACTAACTACCTTCTTGCATACATATTGACTAAATAACCAACTAACTAACTAACTAACTAACTAACTAACTAACTAACTTACTAACTAACTAACTAACTAACTACTAGCTAACTGAATAAATAACATACTAACTAACTAACTAACTAACTAACTACTAGATAACTATCTAAATAACTAACTAATTAACTAACTAAGTATCTTCCTACATACATATTAACAAACAAACAAACTAACTAACTAACTACTTAGTAACTACCTTCCTATATACCCACTAACTAACTAAGTAACTAACTAAATAAATATATAAATAACTAACTACATAACTACTTGCTATTTAACTAACTATCTAAATAAATAAATGCATAACTAATTAACTAATTAAGTATCTTCCTACATACATATTAACAAACAAACTAACTAACTAACTGACTAACTAACTAACTAACTAACTTACTAATTACCTTCCCACATACCCACTAACTAAGTACCTAACTAAATAAATATATAAATAACTAACTATATAACTACTAGCTATTTAACTAACTATCTAACTACATAAATAACTTACTAATTAACTACCAAACTAACTAATTAGCTAACTAGCTACCTTCGTACATACCGACTAACTAACTAACTTACTAACTAACTAATTAACTAACTAATTAATTAACTAATTATCTAACTAACTACTACTTAAATAACTAACCAACTAATTAACTAAATAACTAACTGACTAATTAACTGACTAACTAACAAACAAGTTAAGTAACTTACTAACTAACTACCTTCATACATACCTATTAACTAACTAACTAACTAACTAACTAACTAACAAAATTAACTAATCAACAAACTAACTAAATAACTATCTTCCTACATACCTATTAACTAACAAACTAACTAACTAACTAACTACCTACCTACCTACCTTTCTACATACCCACTAACTAACTAACTAACTATCTTACCGCTAACTAACTAACTATCTATCTAACTAAATAACTAACTAGCTAACTAACAAACTACTAGATAACTAACAAACTAACTAAATAACTAAGTAACTAACTAATAGATAACTAACTAACCAAATAACTAAATAACTAACTAACTAACTACTAGCTAGCTGACTAAATAACTAACTAACTAATTAATAGATAACTAACATAATAACTAACTAATTTACTAGCTAACTATCTTGTTAAATACCTATTACCTAAATAACTAACTAACTAACTACATTCCCATATACCCACCAACTAACTAAGTAACTAAATAAATCAATAACTAACCTGCTAACTACTACCTAACTAACTAACTAACTAACTAAATAACTAACTAATGACCTAACTAACTAACTAACTACTAGGTAACTAAATAACTAACTGACTAACTAACTAACTAACTAATTCACTAACTAACTAATTAACTAACTATCTAACTAACTAACTAACTACTTTGATACATACATATTGATTAACAAACTAACTCACTAACTAACTACTAGCTAACTAACAAAGTAACTAACTAAATGACTAACTGATTAACTAACTAACTAACTAACTAACTAATTAACTAACTATCTAACTAACTAACTAACTCACGAACTACCTTCTTACATACATATTGACTAACTAACTAACTAACTAACTAACTAATTAACTAACTAACTAAATAACTAACTAACTAACTTACTAACTAACTTACTAATTAACAAACTACTAGATAACAAACTAAATAACTAACTAATTAACTAACTAACTATCTTCCTACATACATATTAACTAAGTAACTAAGTAACTAACTAACTAAGTAACTAACTAACTTACTAACTACCTTCCTACATACCCAGTAACTAAGTAACTAACTAACTAAATAAATAAATAACTAAATAACTACTAGCTATCTAACTAACTAATTAACTGATGACCTAACTAACTAACGAACTACTAGATAACTAACTAACTAACTGAATAACTAACTAACTAACTAATTAACTAACTATCTAACTAGCTAACTAACTAACTACATTGATACATACATATTGATTAACTAACTAACTCACTAACTAACTACTAGCTACCTAACTAAGTAACTAACTAAATAACTAACTCATTAACGAACTAACTAACTAATGAACTAAATAACTAACTACCTTCTTACATACTACCTAACTAACTAACTAACTAACTAACTAACTAACTACTAGCTAATTAACTAACTAACTAACTAACTACCTAACTTTTAACATACATATTGACTAACTAACTAACTAACTAACTATTTAAGTAACTAGCAAAACTAACTAACTAACTAACTAACTACTAGCTACATGAATAACTAACTAACTAAGTAACTAACTAACTAACTAACTAACTAACTACTTAATAACTAACTAAATTACTAACTAATTAACTAACCTAACTATCTTCCTACATACATATTAACTAACTAACTAACTAACTAACTAACTAACTAAGTAACTAACTTACTAACTACCTTCCAACATACCCACTTACTAAGTAACTAATTAAATAAATAAATAACTAACTAAATAACTACTAGCTATTTAACTAACTAACTAACTAACTACCTAAATAAATACCTAACTAACTATCTAATTATCTAATTAACTAACTAACTAACTAACAAATTAACTACCTAACTAACTACCTTCGTACACACCCACTAACTAACTAACTAACTTACTAACTGACTAATTGACTAACTACCTACTAGTTAACTAACTAACTAACTAACTAACTAACTAACTAACTAACTAACTAACTAACTAACTAACTAACTAATTAACTGACTAACTAACAAACTACTAGCTAACTAACTAACTAGTTAACTATCTAACTTACTAACTAACTACCTTCATACATACCTAAGAACTAACTTACTAACTAACTGAGTATGAAGGTAGTTAGTTAGTTTGTTAGTTAGTTAGAAAGGTAGTTAGTTTGTTAGTTAATATGTATGTATGAAGGTAGTTAGTTAGTAAGTTAGTTAGTTAGTTAGTACTTAGTTAGTTATTTAGTTAATTAGTTAGTTATTTACTTAGTTTGTTAGTTAGTTAGTTAGTTAAGTAGTAGTTAGTTAGTTAATTAGTTAATTAATTAGTTACTTAAATAGTTAGTTAGTTAGTGCGTATGTATGAAGGTAGCTAGTTAGTTAGTTAAATTGTTAGTTAGTTAGTTAATTAGTTAGTTAGTTAGTTAGTTAATTAGTTAATTAGTTAGTTATTTATTTAGTTCGTTAGTTAGTTAGATAGATAGTAGTTATTTAGTTAGTTATTTATTTATTTAGTTAGTTACTTAGTTAGTGGGTATGTAGGAAGGTAGTTAGTAAGATAGTTAGTTAGTTAGTTAGTTAGTTAGTTAGTTAATATGTATGTAGGAAGATAGTTAGTTAATTAGTTAGTTATTTAGTTAGTTATCTAGTAGTTTGTTAGTTAGTAAGTTAGTTAGTCAGTTAGTTAGTTAGTTAGTTAGATAGTTAGTTAGGTAATATGTATGTAAGAAGGTAGTTACCTAGTTTGTTAGTTAGTTAGTTAATTAGCTAGTAGTTAGTTAGTTAGTTAGTTAGATAGTTAGTTAATTAGTTTGTTAGTTAGTTAGTTAATCAGTTAGTTATTTAGTTAGTTAGTTAGTAAATCAATATGCATGTATCAAGGTAGTTAGTTAGTTAGTTAGATAGTTATTTAGTTTGTTAGTTAGTTAGTTAGTTAGTTAGTTAGTTAGTTAGTTAGGAAGTTAGTTAGTTAGCTAGTTATCTAGTTGTTAGTTAGTTCGTTAGGTCATCAGTTAGTTTTTTAGTTCGTTAGTTAGTTAGTTAGCTAGTAGTTATGTGGTTAGTTATTAAGTTAGTTAGTTAGTTAGTTAGTTTGTGGGTATGTAGGAAGGTAGTTAATTAGTTAATAGGTATTTAAGAAGATAGTTAGTTCGTAAATTAGTTAGTTATTATGTTAGTTATCTTGTAATTAGTTAGTTAGTTATTTTGTCAGCTAGCTAGCAGTTAGTTAGTTATTTAGTTAGTTAGCTAGTTAGTCATCTAGTAGTTAGACGTTAGTTATTTAGTTAGTTAACTAGTTAGTTATTTAGTTAGTTAGTTAGTTTGTTAGTTATCTAGTAGTTAGTTAGTTAGCTAGTTAGTTATTTAGTAAGTTTGATAGTTAGTTAGTTAGTTAGTTAGTGGGAAGGTAGGTAGTTAGTTTGTTAGTTAGTGGGTATGTAGGAAGGTAGGTAGTTAGTTAGTTAGTTAGTTAGTTAGTTAATAGGTATGTCGGAAGATAGTTATTTAGTTAGTTTGTTATTTAGTTCATTTGTTAGTTAGTTAGTTATTTAGTTATTTGGTTAGTTTGTTAGTTAGTTAGTTAGAAAGGTAGTTAGTTTGTTAGTCAATAGGTATGTATGAATGTAGTTAGTTAGTAAGTTAGTTAGTTAACTAGTTAGTTAGTTTGCTAGTAGTTTGTTAGTTATTTAGTTAGTTAATTAGTTAGTTATTTAGTTAGTTATTTAGTTAGTTAGTTAGTTAACTAGTAGTTAGTTAGTAAACTAGTTAATTAATTTGTTTGTTAATTAGTTAGTTAGTAAGTTAGTTAGTTAGTGGGTGTCTACGAAGGTAGCTCGTTAGTTAGGTAATTTGTTAGTTCATTAGTTAATTAGTTAGTTAGTTAGTTACTTAATTAGTGAGCTATTTATTTATTTAGTTAGTTAGTTAAATAACTAGTAGTTATTTAGTTAGTTATTTATTTAGTTAGTTAGTTAGTTAGTTCATGCGTATGTAGGAAGGTAGTTAGTTAGTTAGTTAGTTCATTATTTATTCAGTTGGCTAGTAGTTAGTTAGTAAGTTAGTTAGTTAGGTAGTTAGTTATCAAGTTATTTATTTTGTTAGTTTGTTTATTTAGTTATCTAGTAGTTAGTTAGTTAGCTAGTCAGTTATTTAGTTAGTTAGATAGTTAGTTAGTTAGTGGGAAGGTAGTTAGTTAGTTAGTTGGTGGATATGTAGGAAGATACTTAGTTAGTTAGTTAGTTAGTTAGTTAGTTAATAGGTATCTAGGCAGATAGTTATTTAGTTAGTTTGTAATTAGTTAATTAGTTAGTTAGTTAGTTATTTAGTTATTTTATTACTTAGTTAGTTAGAAAGGTAGTTAGTTAGTTAGTTAATAAGTATGTATGAAGGTAGTAGGTCAGTAAGTTAGATAGTTAACTAGTTAGCTAGTTAGCTAGTAGTTTGTTAGTTAGTTGGTTAGTTAATTAGTTAGTAATTTAGTTAGTTAAATGGTAGTTAGTTAGTTATTTAGTTAATTAATTAGTTAGTTACTTAGTTAGTTAGTAAGTTAGTTAGTTGGTGGGTATGTACGAAGGTAGCTTGCTAGTTAGTTAATTTGTTAGTTGGTTAGTTAATTAGTTAGTTAGTTAGTTAGTTAATTAGTTAGTTATTTATTTATTTAGTTAGTTAGTTAAATAGCTTGTAGTTATTTAGTTAGTTAGTTACTTAGTTAGTGCGTATGTAGGAAGGTAGTTAGTAAGTTAGTTTGTTAGTTAGTTAGTTAGTTAGTTAGTTAGTTAATATGTATGAAGGAAGATAGTTAGTTATTTAATTAGTTAGTTATTTAGTTAGTTATCTAGTAGTTAGATATTTAGTTCATTATTTATTCAGTTAGCTAGTAGTTAGTTAGTAGTTAGTTAGTTAGTAAGTTAGTTAGTTAGTTAGTTAGTTAGTTAGTTAGTTAACTAGTTATTTATTTAGTAAGTTTGTTTATTTAGTTATCAAGAAGTTAGTTAGTTAGCTAGTTAGTTATTTAGTTAGTTAGATAGTTAGTTAGTTAGTGGGAAGGTAGTTAGTCAGTTAGTTAGTGGATATGTAGGATGGTACTTAGTTAGTTAGTTTGTTAGTTACTTAGTTAATTAGTTAGTTAATATGTATGTAGGAAGATAGTTATTTAGTTAGTTAGTCAGTTTTTTAATTAGTTAATTAGTTAGTTAGTTAGTTATTTAGTTATTTTATTACTTAGTTAGTTAGAAAGGTAGTTAGTTAGTTAGTTAATAAGTATGTATGAAGGTAGTTGGTTAGTAAGTTAGATAGTTAACTAGCTAGCTAGTTAGCTAGTAGTTTGTTAGTTAGCCAGTTAATTAATTAGTTAGTTATTTAGTTAGTCAAATAGTAGTTAGTTACTTATTTAGTTAATTAATTAGTTAGTTAATTAGTTAGTTAGTAAGTTAGTTAGTTAGTGGGTATGTACGAAGGTAGCTAGCTAGTTAGTTAATTTGTTAGTTAGTTAGTAAATTAGTTAGTTAGTTAGTTAGTTAATTAGTTAGTTATTTATTTAGTTAGTTAGTTAGTTAAATAGCTTGTAGTTATTTAGTTAGTTATTTATTTAGTTTGTTAGTTACTTAGTTAGTGCGTTTGTAGGAAGGTAGTTAGTAAGTTAGTTAGTTAGTTAGTTAATAGGTATTTAAGAATATAGTTAGTTAGTAAATTAGTTAGTTATTATGTTAGTTATCTAGTAATTAGTTAGTTAGTTATTTTTTCAGCTAGCTAGTAGTTAGTTAGTTAGCTAGTTATTTAGTTAGTTAGTTAGTTACTTATCTAGTAGTTAGTTAGTTAGTTAACTAGTTAGTTATTTAGTTAGTTTGTTTGTTAGTTATCTAGTAGTTACATAGTTGGCTACTTAGTCGTTCAGTTAGTTAGATAGTTAGTGTGTTAGTTAGTGGGAAGGTAGTTAGTTAGTTAGTTAGTGGGTATGTAGGAAGGTAGTTAGTTAGTTAGTTAGTTAATAGGTACGTAGGAAGATAGTTATTCGGTTATTTAGTTAGTTTGTTAATTAGTGAATTTGTTAGTTAGTCAGTTAGTTATTGAGTTATTTAGTTAGTTAGTTAGTTAGTTGGTTAGTTAGTTAGTTAGTTAGTTAATAGGTATGTATGAAGGTAGTTAGTTAGTATGTTAGTTAGTTAACTAGTTAGTTAGTTAGCTAGTAGTTAGTTAGTTAGTTAGTTAATTAGTTAGTTATTTCGTTAGTTAGTTAGTTAGTTAGTTAACAAGTAGTTAGGTAGTTGATTAGTTAGTTTGTTAGTTAGTTAGTTAGTGGGCATGTACGAAGGTAGCTAGTTAGTTAGTTAATTTCTTTGTTAGTTAGTTAATTAGTTAGTTAGTTGGTTAATTAGTAAGTTATTTATTTATTTAGTTTGATAGTTAAATAGCTAGTAGTTATTTATTTATTTAGTTAGTCACTTAGTTAGTGGGTATGTAGGAAGGTAGTTAGTAAGTTAGTTAGTTAGTTAGTTAGTGAATACGTATGTAGGAAGATAGTTAGTTAGTTAATTAGTTTGTTATTTAGTTAGTTATATAGTGGTTAGTTAGTTAGTTAGTTATTTATTCAGTTAGCTAGTAGTTAGTTAGTTAGTTAGTTAGTTGGTAAGTTAGTTAGTTAGTTAGTTAGTTAGTTAATTAGTTAGTTAGTTAGTTAGTTAAAGAGTTAGTTAGATAGTTAGTTAGTTAGTTAGTTTTCAAGTAGTTGGTTAGTTATTTAGTTGGTTAGTTAACTAGTTAGTTAGTTAGCTAGTAGGTAGCTGGTAATTTATTTAGTTAGCTAGTTAGTTTGTGGGTATGCAGGAAGGTACTTAGTTCGTTAGTTAGCTAGTTAGTTTGTGGGTATGCAGGAAGGTACTTAGTTCGTTAGTTAGTTAGTTAGTTAGTCAATAAGTATGTAGGAAGATAGTTAGTTAATTAGTTAGATATTTAGATAGATATCTAGTAGTTAGTTACTTGGATTGTTAGTAATTTAGTTAGTTAGTTAGTTAGTTAGTTATTTAGTTAGATAGTTAACTAGTTAGTTATTTAGTAAGTTAGTTAGTTATTAAGTACGTAGGAAGATAGTCAGTCAGTAAATTAGTTAGTCATATAGATAGTTATCTAGTAGTTAGTTAGTTAGTTATGTAGTCAGTTAGTTAGTTATTTAGTTATTTATCTAGTAGTTAGTTAATTAGTTAGTTAATTAGTTAGTTAGTTAGTTAATTAATTAGTTAGTTAGTTAGTTAGTTAGTATGTATGTATGTATGTAAGAAGGCACTTAGTTAGTTAATTAGTTAGTTAGTTAGTTAGTTTGATAGTCAGTTAATTAGTTAGTTAGTTACTAGTTAGTTAGTCGGTATATAGGATGGTAGTTAGTTAGATGGTTAGTTAGTCAATTAGTTAGTTAGTTAGTTAGTTAGTTAATAGGTATATAGGAAGAAAATTAGTTAGTTAGTTATTTAGATAGATATATACTAGTTAATAGGTATGTAGGAAGACAATTAGTTAGTTAGTTTGTTTGTTAGTGAGTTTGTAGGAAGGTAGTTAGTTAATTAGTTAGTTAGGTTACCTGTGTCTTAAGCAAGCCGAATCGGTAGAACATCTGGTGTGTCAATGTCGATTTCTCCGTCTCCATTGGGAAGATCTGAGATCGAAATTTCCTCTGATGATTGAATTGAACACCACAGTTGAAGGTATGCTTGCAGACCTAACCGAAAAAAAGATGGATTCAAAAACCAGTCAATTATTTGTGGCTTTCCTTTACTGTACCTGGAGAGAAAGATGCCGGCGAGTTTTCTCAGAGGGAAGAAAGGAAGGGTCACTCCTGTTGGATGAGATTGTTAGCGATTGGCTTTTGTTCCAGAAAATCGGTGCAAGCAGAGATAGCGTTGTCGAGTCGTGAAGCTGGCTTATCAATGGCGATGACTCTCAAATTGAAGAAGTTAATAGCAAAGAAGAGGGGAGTTAGGATGTACTTTATGAGAGAAAGAAAAAAAAACGTGTTGAGGCGGTGATGTTGGGCTGGGGGCCAGACCATTTATTTTATAAATAAATATCTTATTCATCTAGGGGGTCTGATGTAAATTTGTATAGAAAGGGTTTATTTCTTTTTTTCCCTATTTCTTCATAGACATTTGTTATGTAATGACTGAATTTTTGTTTCTTTACCTCGTTATATTTATTATTTTGGAAGAGAGGCTTCGAACTCTCTCCAAATTTACTCAAAAAAAAAAAAATTAGTTAGTTAGGTAGATAGCTATTTAGTTAGTTTATAAGTATGTATGAAGGTAGTTAGTTAGTTAGTTAGTTAATTAGTTCGTTATTTAGTCGGTTTGTTTGTTAATTAGCAAGTAGTTAGTTAGTTAGTTAGTTAGTTAGTTAGTTAGCTAGTAGTTAGTTAGTTAGTTAGTTGGCTAAGTTAGCTAGCTAGCTAGTAGTTAGTTAGTTAGTAAGTAAGTTAGGTAGTTAGTTAGTTACCTAGTAGTCAGTTCGTTAATTAGTTAGTTAGTTAACTAGTTAGCTATTTAGTTAGTTAGTCTGTTAGTTCTCTAGTAGTTAGTTAGTTAGCTAGTTAGTTATTTAGTTAGTTAGATAGTTAGTTAGTTAGTTAGTTAGTTAGTGGGAAGGTAGGTAGTTGGTTAGTTAGTGGGTACGTAGGAAGGTAGTCAGTTAGTTAGTTAGTTAGTCAGTTAGTTAGTTAGTTAATTAGTTAGTTAATAGGTATGTAGGAAGATAGTTATTTAGTTAGTTTGTTAGTTTGTTAATTAGTTAATTAGTTAGTTAGTTAGTTATTTAGTTATTTGGTTAGTTAGTTAGTTAGTTAGTTAGTTAGAAAGGTAGTTAGTTAGTTAGGTAATAGGTATGTATGAAGGTAGTTAGTAAGTTAGATAGTTAACTAGTTAGTTAGTTAGCTAGTAGTTAGTTAGTTAGCTAGCTAGTAGTTAGTTAGTTAGTTAGTTAGTTAGTTAGTTAATTAGTTAGTTATTTCGTTAGTTAACTAGTTAGTTAGTTAACTAGTAGTCAGTTAGTAAATTAGTTAGTTAGTAAGTTAGTTAGTTAGTTAGTTAATATGTATGTAAGAAGATAGTTAGTTAGTTAGTTAGTAGTTAGTTTGTTAGTTAGTTAGTTAGTAAGTTAGTTAGTTAGTTAATTAGTTAGTTAGTTAGTTAGTCAATATGTATGTAAAAAGGTAGTTAGTTAGTTAGTTAGTTAGTTAGTTAGTTAATTAGCCAGTAGTTAGTTAGTTTGTTAGTGAATATGTAAGAAGGTTGTCAGTTAGTTAGTTAGTTAGATAGTTAGTTAATTAGTTAGTTAGTCAGTTAATCAGTTAGTTATTTAGTTAGTTTCTTAGATAGTTAGGTAGTAGCTAGTTGGTTAATCAATATGTATGTAACAAGGTAGTTAGTTAGTTTGTTAGATAGTTAGTTAATTAGTTAGTTAGTTAGTTAGTTAGTTAGTTAGTCAGTTAGTTAGATAGTTATCTAGTAGTTTGTTAGTTAGTTAGGTCATCAGTTTGTTAGTTATTTAGTTAGTTATTTAGTTAGCTAGTAGTTAGAAGGTTAGTTATTTATTTATTTAGTTAGTTAGTTAGTTGGTGGGTATATAGGAAGGTAGTTAGTTAGTTAGTTCGTTAGTTAGTTAATAGGTATTTAAGAAGATAGTTAGTTAGTAAATTAGTTAGTTATTATGTTAGTTATCTAGTAATGAGTTAGTTAGTTATTTTGCCAGCTAGCTAGTAGTTAGTTAGTTAGTTATTTAGTTGGTTAGTTAGTTAGTTAGTTAGCTAGTTATTCAGTTAGTTATTTAGTTAGTTAGTTAGTTAGTTAGTTATCTAGTAGTTAGTTAGTTAGCTAGTTAGTTATTCAGTTAGTTAGATAGTGAGTTAGTTAGTTAGTGGGAAGGTAGTTAATTAGTTAGTTAGTGGGTATATAGGAAGGTAGGTAGGTAGTTAGTTAGTTAGTTAGTCAATAGGTATTTAAGAATATAGTTAGTTAGTAAATTAGTTTGTTATTATGTTAGTTATCTAGTAATTAGTTAGTTAGTTATTTTGTCAGCTAGCTAGTAGTTAGTTAGTTAGTTAGTTATTTAGTTAGTTAGTTAGTTACTTATCTAGTAGTTAGTTAGTTAACTAGTTAGTTATTTTTTTAGTTTGTTTGATAATTATCTAGTAGTTAGTTAGTTTGCTAGTTAGTCATTAATTAGTTAGATAGTTAGTTAGTTAGTTAGTGGGAAGGTACTTAGTTAGTTAGTTAGTGGGTATGGAGGATAGTAGTTAGTTAGTTAATAGGTATGTAGGAAGATAGTTATTCGGTTATTTAGTTAGTTTGTTAATTAGTTAATTAGTTAGTTAGTTAGTTATTTAGTTAGTTAGTTACTTAGTTAGTTAGTTAGTTAATATGTATGTATGAAGATAGTTAGTTAGTAAGTTAGTAGTTAGCTAGTAGTTAGCTAGTAGTTAGTAAGTTAGTTAGTTAATTAATTTGTTAGTTATTTGGTTCGTTAGTTAGTTATTTAACTAGTAGTTAGTTTGTTCATTAGTTAAGTAATTAGTTAGTTAATTAGTTAGTTAGTAGTTAGTTATCTAGTAGTTAGTTAGTTAGCTAGTTAGTAATTTAGTAAGATAGATAGTTAGTTAGTTAGTTACCAGTAAGGTAGTTAGTTAGTTAGTTAGTGGGTATGCAGGAAGGTAGTTAGTTAGTTAGTTAGTTTGTTAGTTAATAGGTATGTAGGAATATAGTTATTTAGTTATTTGTTAGTTAGTTAGTTAGTTAGTTAGTTAATTAATAGGTATGTATGAAGGTAGTTAGTTAGTAAGTTAGTTAGCTAACTGGTTAGTTAGTTAGATGGTAGCTAGCTTGTTAGTTAGTTAATTAGTTAGTTAGTTAGTTAGTTACTTAACTAGTAGTTAGTTAGATAATTAGTTAAGTAATTAGTTAGTTAATTAGTTAGTTAGTTAGTGGGTATGTACGAAGATAGATAGT
Source organism: Luzula sylvatica (assembly GCA_946800325.1). NCBI lineage: Eukaryota > Viridiplantae > Streptophyta > Magnoliopsida > Poales > Juncaceae > Luzula > Luzula sylvatica. Next base: position 10,757,417 of record OX326957.1, on the reverse strand, counting down.
TAGTTAATTAGTTAGTTGGTTAGTTAATTAGTTCGTTATTTATTTAGTTAGTGAGTTAGTTAAATAGCTAGTATTTATTTAGTTATTTATTTATTTAGTTAGTTAGTTAGTTAGTTAGTTAATATGTATGTAGGAAAATAATTAGTTAGTTAATTAGTTAGTTATTTAGTATGTTATCAAGTAGTTAGTTAGTTAGTTAGTTAGTTAGTTATTTATTCAGTTAGCTAGTAGTCAGTTAGTTAGTTAGTTAGTTAGTTAGTTAGTAAGTTAGTTAGTTAGTTAGTTAGTTAATTAGTTTGTTGGTTAGTTTGTTAGTCAATATGTATGTAAGAAGGCAGGTAGGTAGTTAGTAAGTCAGTTAAATAGTTAGTTAGTTAGTTAGTTAGTTAGTTAGTTAGTTAGTTAGTTAGTTAGTAGTTGGTTAGTTAGTTAGTTAGTTAGTTAACTCATTAGTTATTTAGTTAGTTAGTTTGTTAGTTAGTTAGTTAGTTAGTTAGTTAATAAGAATGTAGGAAGATGGTTAGTTAGTTAATTTGTTATTTATTTAGATAAATATCTAGTAATTAGTTACTTAGTTTGTTAGTTATTAAGTTAGTTAGTTAATTAGTTAGTTAGTTAATTAGCGAGTAGTTAGTTAGTTAGTTAGGTAGTTAGTATGCAAGAAGGTTGTTAGTTAGTTAGTTTGTTAGATAGTTAGTTAATTAGCTAGTTAGTCAGTTAGTTATTTAGTTAGTTACTTTGTTAGTTAGCAAGTAGTTAGTTAGTTAGTGCCTTAGTTAGTTAATCAATTTGTATGTATCAAGGTAGTTAGTTAGTTCGATAGTTAGTTAATTAATCAGTTAGTTAGTTATCTAGTAGTTAGTTAGTTAGTTAGGTCATAAATTAGTAATTTAGTTAGCTAGTTAGTTTGGTAGTTAGCTAGTAGTTAGGGTGTTAGTTATTTATTTAGTTAGTTAGTTAGTTAGTTGGTGGGTATATAGGAAGGTAGTTAGTTAGTTAGTTAGTTAATAGGTATTTAAGAAGATAGTTAGTTAGAAAATTAGTTAGTTATTATGTTAGTTATCTAGTATTTAGTTAGTTAGTTATTTTGTCAGCTAGTAGTTAGTTAGTTAGTTAGTTAGTAGTTAGTTAGTTAGTTATTTAGTTAACTATATAGTTATTTAGTTAGTTAGTTTGTTATTTATCTAGTAGTTAGTTAGTTAGTTAGTTAGTTATTTAGTTAGTCAGATAGTGGGAAGGTAGTTTGTTAGTTAGTTATTTAGTTAGATAGTGCGTATGTAGGAAGGAAGGTAGGTAGTTAGTTAGTTAGTTAGTTAATATGTGTATGTAGGAAGATAGTTATTTAATTATTTAGTTAGTTTGTTAATTAGTTAATTAGTTAGTTAGTTAGTTATTTAGTTATTTATTTAGTTAGTTGGTTACTTAGTTAGTTAGTTATAAAGGTAGTTAGTTTGGTAGTTAATAAGTATGAACGAAGGTAGTTAGTAAGTTAGTTAGTTAACTAGTTAGTTAGTTAGCTAGTAGTTTGTTAGTTAGTTGGTTAGTTAATTAGTTTGTTATTTAGTTAGTTAGTTAGTTAGCCAACTAGTAGTTAGTTAGTTCATTAGTTCATTAATTAGTTAGTCAGTAAATTAGTTAGTTAGTGGGAATGTACGAAGGTAGCTAGTTAGTTAGTTAATTTGTTAGTTAATTAGTTTATTAGTTAGTTAGTTCGTTAGTTAATTATTTAGTTAATTATTTAGTTAGTTAGTTAGTTAGTTCAATAGCTAGTAGTTATTTAGTTAGTTATTTATTTATTTAGTTAGTTACTTTGTGAGTGGGTATATAGGAAGGTAGTTAGTAAGTTAGTTAGTTAGTTGGTTAGTTAATTAATATGTATGTAGGAAGATAGTTAGTTAGTTAATTAGTTAGTTATTTAGTAGTTAGTTAGTTAGTTAGCTAGTTATTTATTCAGTTAGCTAGTAGTTAGTTAGTTAGTTAGTTAGTGAATTAGTTAGTTAGTTAGTTAGTCAATATATACGTAAGAAGGTAGGTAGTTAGTTAGTTTGTTAATTAGATAGTAAGTTACTAACTAACTAACTAACTAACTAACTACCTACTGGCTAATTAACTAACTAACTAACTAACTAACTAACTACCTTCCTCCTTACATACATATTGACTAACTAACTAACTAACTAATTAACAAACTAAATAACTAACTAACTAACTTACTTACTAACTAACTAACTACTAGCTAATTGAACAAATAACTGACTAACTAACTAACTAACTAACTACTAGATAACTCACTAAATAACTAACTAATTAACTAACTAACTACCTTCCTACAGACAGATTAACTAACTAACTAACTAACTTACTAACTACCTTCCTACATACCCACTAACTAAGTAACTAACTAAATAAATAACTAACTAACTAAATACCTACTAGCTATTTAACTAACTGACTAACTAAAGAACTAACTAACTAATTAACTATCTAACTAACTAACTAATTAACTAACAAATTAACTAACTAACTAGCTACATTCGTACATACCCACTAACTATCTAACTTACTAACTAACTAATTAACTAAGTAATTAATGAACTAATTAACTAACTTACTACTAGTTAACGAACTAACTAACTTACTAACTAACTACCTTCATACATACCTATTAACAAACAAACTAGCTACCTTTCTAACAAACTAACAAGCTAACAAACAAACTAACAAACTAACTAACTAACTAATTAACTAACTAACAAACAAACAAACTATCTTCCTACATACCCAGCCACTAACTAACTAACTACCTTACCGCTAACTAACTAACAAACTACCTATCTAACTAAATAACTAACTAGCTAACTAACTAACTACTAGATAACTAACTAACTAACTAACTAACTAACTACTAGCTAGATGACAAAATAAATAACTAACTAATTAATAGATAACTAACATAATAACTAACTAATTTACTAACTAACTATCTTCTTAAATACCTGTTAACTAACTAACTATCTAACTACATTCCCACATACACACCAACTAACTAACTAACTATATAAATAAATAACTAACCATCTAACTACTAGCTAACTGACTAACTAAATAACTAACTGATGACCTAACTAACTAACTAACTACTAGATAACTAACTAACTGACTGACTAACTAACTAACTAACTAACTAACTAACTAAATAACTAACTAATTAACTAACTAACTATCTTCCAACATACCCACTAACTAAGTAACTAACTAAATAAATAAATGACAAACTAAATAACTACTAGCTATTTCACTAACTAACTAACTAAAGAATTAACTAACTAATTAACTAACTAACTAACTAACTAATTAACTAATTAACTAACAAATTAACTAACTAGCTAGCCACCTTCGTACATACCCTCTAACTAACTTCCTTACTAACTAACTAATTAACTAACTAATTAATGAACTAATTAATTAACTAACTACTAGTTAACTAACTAATTAACTAACTAACTATCTTCCTACATACTAACTAACTTACTAACTAACTAACTACATTCATGCATACCCATATTAACTAGTGAACTAAATAAATTACTAGCTAACTACTAGCTAACAAACTAACTAGCTAACTAAATAACTAACTAGTTAACTAACTAACTAACTAACTAACCAACTACCGGATAACTAACTAACTAAATAACTAACTAACTAACTACCTTCTTACATACATATTGACTAACTAACTAACCAACAAACTAACTAACTAACTAACTAACTAACTTACCAGCTAACTAACAAACTAACTAACTGACTACTAGCTAACTGAATAAATAACTAACTAACTAACTAACTAACTAACTAACTAACTACTAGATTACTAACTAAATAACTAACTAATTAACTAAGTAACTATCTTCTTACATACATATTAACTAACTAACTAACTAACTAACTAACTAACTACCTACCTTCCTACATACCCACTAACTAAGTAACTAACTAAATAAATAAATAACACACTAAATAACTACTAGCTATTTAACTAACTAACTACCTAAATAAATAACAAACTAATTAACTAACTAACAAACTAACTAATTAACTAACGAAATAAAAAATTAACTAACTAACTATCTACCTTCGTACATACCCACTAACTAACTAACTTACAAACTAACTAATTAATTAACTAATTAACTAACTAACTACTAGTTAACTAACTAACTTACTAACTAACTCACTAATTAACTAATTAACTAACTAACTTACTTACTAACAACCTTCATACATACCTATCAACTAACAAACTAACTACCTTTCAAACTAACTAACTAACAAACTAACTAACTAACTAACTAACTAAATAACTAAATAACTAAATAACTAAATAACTAACTAACTAACAAATGAACTAATCAACAAACTAACTAAATAACTAAATAACTATCTTCCTACGTACCTATGAACTAACTAACTAACTACCTAACTAACGAACTAACTACCTTCCTACATACCCACTAACTAACGAACTACCTACCTTCCCACTAACTAACTAAATAACTATCTAACTTACTAAATTACTAACTAGCTAACTAATTAACTACTAGATAACTAACAAACTAACTAACTAAATAACTAACTAGTTAACTAATTAAATAACTAACTAACTAACTAACTAACTAACTAACTAAATAATTAACTAACTAACTAACTACTAATTAGCTGACAAAATATCTAACTAACTAATTACAAGATAACTAACATAATAACTAACTAATTTACTAACTAACTACCTTCTTAAATCCCTATTAACTAACTAACTACCTACCTTCCTACATACCCACCAACTGACTAACTAACCAAATAAATAACTAACCAGCTAACTACAGGCTAACTAACTCACTCACTAACTAACTAACTAACTAACTAACTAACTAACTAACTGATGACCTTACTAACTAACTAACTAACTACTAGATAACTCACTAACAATCTGCCTAGCTAACTAATTAACTAATTAACTAACTAACAAATTAACTTACTATCTAACTAACTAACTAACGACGTTGATACATACATATTGATTAACTAACTAATTCACTAACTAACTAACAAACTACTAGCTAACTAACTAACTAACTAACTACAAAACTAACTGATTAACTAACTAACTAACTATCTAACTAATTAACTAACTATCTAACTAACTAACTAACTAACTAACAACCTTCTTACATACTAACTAACTAACTAACTAACTACGTACAAGCTAATTAACTAACTAACTACCTACCTACCTCCTTACATACATATTGACTAACTAACTAACTATTAACTATCTAATTAACTAACTAACTAACTAACTTACTTACTTACTAACTAACTAACTACTAGTTAATTGAACAAATAACAAACTAACTAACTAACTAACTAACTACTAGATACCTAACTAGCTAACTAACTAACAAACTAACAAACTAACTAACTAACTTACTAACTAACTAACTACCTTCCTACATACCAACCCACTAACTAACTGACTACCTTACCGCTAACTAACTAACTACCTTTCTAACTAAATAACTAACTAGCTAACTAACTATCTACTATCTAGATAACTAACTAACTAACTAACTAAATAACTAACTAACTAACTAACTACTAGCTAGCTGACAAAATGACTAACTAGCTAATCAATTGATAACTAACACAATAACTATCTAATTTACTAACTAACTATCTTCTTAAATACCTATTAACTAACTAACTAACTAACCACATTCCCACATACCCACCAACTAACTACCTAACTAACTAAATAAATAAATAACCATCTAACTACTAGCTAACTAACTAAATAACTACCGAAATAACTAACTGATGACCTAACTAACTAACTAACTACTAGATAACTAGCTAACTGACTGACTAACTAACTAACTAACTAATTCACTAACTAACTAATTAACTAACTAACTAACTAACTAACTAACTAACTACTAGATAACTAACTAAATAACTAACTAATTAACTAACTAACTATCTTCCAACATACCCACTAACTAAGTAACTAACTAAATAAATAAATAACTAACTTAATAACTACTAGCTATTTCACTAACTAACTAACTAAAGAATGAACTAACTAATTAATTAACTAACTACCTAACTAATTAACTAACTCACTAACTAATTAGCTAACTAACTAGCTACGTTCGTACATATCCACTAACTAACTAACTTACTAACTAACTAATTTACTAACTAACTAATGAACTAATTAACTAACTAACTACTATTTAACTAACTAACTAACTAACTAAATAAATAACTAATTAACTAACTAACTAACTAACTAACTACTAGCTAACTAACTAACTAGCTAACTAGCTAACTTACTAACTAACTAACATCATACATTCCTATTAACTAACAAACTAACTAAATTTCTAACTAACATACTAGCAAACTAACTAACTAACTAACTAACTAACTAAATAACTAAATAACTAACAAACTAATTAACTAATCAACAAACTAACTAAATAACTGAATAACTATCTTCCTACATACACCTATTAACTAACTAACTAACTAACTAACTAGCTAACTAACTAACTAACTACCTTCCTATATACCCACTAACTAACTAACAAACTACCTTCCCACTAACTAACTAACTAACTATCTAACTAACTATATAACTAACTTGCTAACTACCTAACTACTAGATAACTAACAAACTAACTAACTAAATAACTAAATTCTTAACTAAATAACTAACTAACTAACTGACTAACTAACTACCTAACTAACTACTAGCTAGCTGACAAAATAACTAACCAACTAACTACTACATTACTAGCATAATAACTAACTAATTTACTAACTAACTATCTTCTTAAATACCTATTAACTGACTAACTAACTGACTACCTTCCTACATACCCACCAACTAACTAACTAACTAAATAAATAAGTAGCTAACCAGCTAACTACTAACAAACTAACTAAATAAATAACTAATTGATGAACTAACAAACTAACTAGTTACTAGATAACTAACTAACTAACTAACTGACTAACTAACTAATTAACTAACTAATTTACTAACTAATTAACTAACTATCTAACTAACTAACTAACTACCTTGATACATACATATTGATTAACTAACTAACTCACTAACATAATAACTAACTAGCTAACTACAAGATAACTAACATAATAACTAACTAATTTACTAACTAACTATCTTCTTAAGTAACTATTAACTAACTAACTAACTAACTAACTAACTAACTAACTAAATAACTAATTGATGACCTAACTAACTAACTAACTAGCAACTAGATAACTACCTAACTAACTGACAAATTAACTAACTAACTAACTAATTAACTAACTAATTAACTAACTATCTAACTAACTAACTAACTAACTACCTTGATACATACATATTGATTAACTAACTCACTAACTAACTAACTCACTAACTAACTTACTACTAGCTAACTAACTAAGTATCTAACTAAATAACTAACTGATTAACTAACTAACTAACTAACCTACTAATTAGCTAACAATCAAACTAACTAACTAACTAACTAACAACCTTCTTACATACTAACTAACTAACTAACTAACTAACTAACTACAAGCTAATTATCTAACTAACTAACTAACTAACTAACTCACTGCATTCTTACATACATATTGACTGACTAACCAATTAACTAACAAATTAACTAACTAACTAGCTACCTTCGTACCTACCCACTAACTAACTAACTTACTAACTAACTAATTAACAAACTAGTTAATGAACTAATTAACTAACTAACAACTAGTTAACTAACTATCAAACTAACTAACTAAATAACTAACTAATTAAATAACTAACTAACTAACTAACAAATTACTAGCTAACTAACTAACTTACTAACTACCTAACAAATTAATGACTAAATAACTATTAACTAACTAACTTACTAACTAACTACCTTCATACATACCTGTTAACTAACAAACTAACTACCTTTCTAACTAACTAACGAACAAACTACCTAACTAAATAACTAAATAACTAACTAACTAACGAATTAACTAATTAACAAACTAACTAATTAACTAAATAACTATCTTCGTACATACACCTAATAACTAACTAACTAACTAACTAACAAACTTACTAACTAACTACCTTCCTACATACAAACTAACTAACTAACAAACTACCTTCCCACTAACTAACTATCTAACTAACTAAATAACTAACTAGCTAACTAACTAACTACAAGATAACTAACAAACTAACTAACTAAATAACTAAATTGTTAACTAAATAACTAACAAACTAACTACTAACTAACTACCTAACTAAACACTTGCTAGCGGACAAAATAACTAACCAACCAACTACTAGATAAGTAACATAGTAACTAACTAATTTACTAACTAACTATCTTCTTAAATACCTATTAACTAACTAACTAACTAACTACCTACCTATATACCCACCAACTAACTAACTAACTAACTAAATAAATAAATAAAAAAATAGCAAGCTAACTACAAGCTAACTAACTAACTAACTAACTAAATAACTAATTGATGACCAAACTAACAAACTAACTACTAGATAACTAACTAACTAACAAACTAACTAACTAACTAACTAATTAATAAGCTAACTAATTAACTAACTATATAGCTAACTAACTAACTACCTTAATACATACATATTGATTAACTAACTAAGTCACTAACTAAGTAACTACTAGCTAATTAACTAACTAACTAACTAACTAACTACCTTCTTGCATACATATTGACTAAATAACTAACTAACTAACAAACTAACTAACTAACTTACTAACTAACTAACTAACTAACTACTAGCTAACTGAATAAATAACATACTAACTAACTAACTAACTAACTAACTACTAGATAACTATCTAAATAACTAACTAATTAACTAACTAAGTATATTCCTACATACATATTAACAAACTAACTAACTAACTAACTAACTAACTTACTAACTACCTTCCTATATATCCACTAACTAACTAAGTAACTAACTAAATAAATATATAAATAACTAACTACATAACTACTTGCTATTTAACTAACTAATTAACCAATTAAGTATCTTCCTACATACATATTAACAAACAAACAAACAAACAAACTGACTAACTAACTAACTAACTAACTTACTAATTACCTTCCTACATACCCCACTAACTAAGTAACTAACTAAATAAATATATAAATAACTAACTATATAACTACTAGCTATTTAACTAACTATCTAACTACATAAATAACTAACTAATTAACTACCAAACTAACTAATTAACTAACTGGCTACCTTCGTACATACCCACTAACTAACTAACTTACTAACTAACTAGTTAACTAACTAATTAATTAACTAATTATCTAACTAACTACTACTTAAATAACTAACTAACTACCTTGATACATACATATTGATTAACTAACTAACTCACTAACATAATAACTAACTAGCTAACTACAAGATAACTAACATAATAACTAACTAATTTACTAACTAACTATCTTCTTAAGTACCTATTAACTAACTAACTAACTAACTAACTAACTAACTAAATAACTAATTGATGACCTAACTAACTAACTAACTAGCAACTAGATAACTTACTAACTAACTGACAAATTAACTAACTAACTAACTAATTAACTAACTAATTAACTAACTATCTAACTAACTAACTAACTACCTTGATACATACATATTGATTAACTAACTCACTAACTAACTAACTCACTAACTAACTTACTACTAGCTAACTAACTAAGTATCTAACCAAATAACTAACTGATTAACTAACTAACTAACTAACTAACCTACTAATTAGCTAACAATCAAACTAACTAACTAACTAACTAACAACCTTCTTACATACTAACTAACTAACTAACAGACTAACTAACTACAAGCTAATTATCTAACTAACTAACTAACTAACTAACTGCATTCTTACATACATATTGACTGACTAACCAATTAACTAACAAATTAACTAACTAACTAGCTACCTTCGTACCTACCCACTAACTAACTAACTTACTAACTAACTAATTAACAAACTAGTTAATGAACTAATTAACTAACTAACAACTAGTTAACTAACTATCAAACTAACTAACTAAATAACTAACTAATTAAATAACTAACTAACTAACTAACTAATTACTAGCTAACTAACTAATTTACTAACTACCTAACAAATTAATGACTAAATAACTATTAACTAACTAACTTACTAACTAACTACCTTCATACATACATGTTAACTAACAAACTAACTACCTTTCTAACTAACTAACGAACAAACTACCTAACTAAATAACTAAATAACTAACTAACTAACGAATTAACTAATTAACAAACTAACTAATTAACTAAATAACTATCTTCGTACATACACCTATTAACTAACTAACTAACTAACTAACTTACTAACTAACTACCTTCCTACATACAAACTAACAAACTAACAAACTACCTTCCCACTAACTAACTATCTAACTATCTAACTAACTAAATAACTAACTAGCTAACTAACTAACTACAAGATAACTAACAAACTAACTAACTAAATAACTAAATTGTTAACTAAATAACTAACAAACTAACTACTAACTAACTACCTAACTAAATACTAGCTAGCTGACAAAATAACTAACCAACCAACTACTAGATAAGTAACATAGTAACTAACTAATTTACTAACTAACTATCTTCTTAAATACCTATTAACTAACTAACTAACTAACTACCTACCTATATACCCACCAACTAACTAACTAACTAACTAAATAAATAAATAAATAAATAACAAGCTAACTACAAGCTAACTAACTAACTAACTAACTAAATAACTAATTGATGACCAAACAAACAAACTAACTACTAGATAACTAACTAACTAACAAACAAACTAACTAACTAACTAATTAATAAGCTAACTAATTAACTAACTATATAGCTAACTAACTAACTGCCTTAATACATACATATTGATTAACTAACTAAGTCACTAACTAAGTAACTACTAGCTAATTAACTAACTAACTAACTAACTACCTTCTTGCATACATATTGACTAAATAACTAACTAACTAACTAACTAACTAACTAACTAACTAACTAACTAACTAACTAACTAACTACTAGCTAACTGAATAAATAACATACTAACTAACTAACTAACTAACTAACTACTAGATAACTATCTAAATAACTAACTAATTAACTAACTAAGTATCTTCCTACATACATATTAACAAACTAACTAACTAACTAACTAACTAACTTACTAACTACCTTCCTATATACCCACTAACTAACTAAGTAACTAACTAAATAAATATATAAATAACTAACTACATAACTACTTGCTATTTTACTAACTATCTAAATAAATAAATACATAACTAATTAACCAATTAAGTATCTTCCTACATCCATATTAACAAACTAACTAACTAACTAACTAACTAACTAACTTACTAATTAGCTTCCTACATACCCACTAACTAAGTAACTAACTAAATAAATATATAAATAACTAACTATATAACTACTAGCTATTTAACTAACTATCTAACTACATAAATAACTAACTAATTAACTACCAAACTAACTAATTAACTAACTAGCTACCTTCGTACATACCCACTAACTAACTAACTTACTAACTAACTATTTAACTAACTAATTAATTAACTAATTATCTAACTAACTACTACTTAAATAACTAACCAACTAACTAACTAAATAACTAACTGACTAATTAACTGACTAACTAACAAACAAGTTAAGTAACTTACTAACTAACTACCTTCATACATACCTATTAACTAACTAACTAACTAACTAACTAACTAACAAAATTAACTAATCAACAAACTAACTAAATAACTAAATAACTATCTTCCTACATACCTATTAACTAACTAACTAACTAACTAACTTACTAACTACCTACCTACCTTCCTACATACCCACTAACTAATTAACTAACTACCTTACCGCTAACTAACTAACTATCTATCTAACTAAATAACTAACTAGCTAACTAACTTACTACTAGATAACTAACAAACTAACTAAATAACTAACTAACTAACTAATAGATAACTAACTAACCAAATAACTAAATAACTAACTAACTAACTACTAGCTAGCTGACTAAATAACTAACTAACAAATTAATAGATAACTAACATAATAACTAACTAATTTACTAACTAACTATCTTGTTAAATACCTATTACCTAAATAACTAACTAACTAACTACATTCCCATATACCCACCAACTAACTAACTAACTAAATAAATCAATAACTAACCTGCTAACTACTAGCTAACTAACTAACTAACTAACTAAATAACTAACTAATGACCTAACTAACTAACTAACTACTAGATAACTAAATAACTAACTGACTAACTAACTAACTAACTAATTCACTAACTAACTAATTAACTAACTATCTAACTAACTAACTAACTACTTTGATATATACATATTGATTAACAAACTAACTCACTAACTAACTACTAGCTAACTAACAAAGTAACTAACTAAATAACTAACTGATTAACTAACTAACTAACTAACTAACTAATTAACTAACTATCTAACTAACTAACTAACTAACAAACTACCTTCTTACATACATATTGACTAACTAACTAACTAACTAACTAATTAACTAACTAACTAAATAACTAACTAACTTACTGACTTACTAACTAACTAACTAACTAACTACTAGATAACAAAGTAAATAACTAACTAATTAACTAACTAACTATCTTCCTACATACATATTAACTAAGTAACTAAGTAACTACCTAACTAAGTAACTAACTAACTTACTAACTACCTTCCTACCTACCCACTAACTAAGTAACTAACTAACTTACTAACTACCTTCCTACCTACCCACTAACTCAGTAACTAACTAACTAAATAAATAAATAACTAAATAACTACTAGCTATCTAACTAACTAATTACCTGATGACCTAACTAACTAACGAACTACTAGATAACTAACTAACTAACTGAATAACTAACTAACTAACTAATTAACTAACTATCTAACTAACTAACTAACTAACTACATTGATACATACATATTGATTAACTAACTAACTCACTAACTAACTACTAGCTAACTAACTAAGTAACTAACTAAATAACTAACTCATTAACGAACTAACTAACTAATGAACTAAATAACTAACTACCTTCTTACATACTACCTAACTAACTAACTAACTAACTAACTAACTAACTAACTACTAGCTAATTAACTAACTAACTAACTAACTAACTAACTACCTAACTTTTAACATACATATTGACTAACTAACTAACTAACTAACTATTTAACTAACTAGCAAACTAACTAACTAACTAACTAACTAACTAACTACTAGCTACCTGAATAACTAACTAACTAACTAACTAACTAACTAACTAACTACTTAATAACTAACTAAATTACTAACTAGTTAACTAACCTAACTATCTTCCTACATACATATTAACTGACTAACTAACTAACTAACTTACTAACTACCTTCCAACATACCCACTTACTAAGTAACTAATTAAATAAATAAATAACTAACTAAAGAACTACTAGCTATTTAACTAACTAACTAACTAACTAAATAAATACCTAACTAATTGACTAACTAACTAACTATCTAATTAACTAACTAACTAACAAATTAACTACCTAACAATTTGTTTATGCTTAGGGGAGTTCAAATAACATATTTGTAGATCATTCGATTCGTATCTTTTACCACATAACATTTCACCAAAATTTACAAACACTAAGAAAGTTTAGTTAGTTATTAAGTAGTTAGTTAGTTAGTTAGTTAGTTAGTTAGTTAGTTATTCAGGTAGCTAGTAGTTAGTTAGTTAGTTAGTTAGTTAGTTAGTTTGCTAGTTAGTTAAATAGTTAGTTAGTTAGTTAGTTAGTCAATATGTATGTTAAAAGTTAGGTAGTTAGTTAGTTAGTTAGTTAGTTAGTTAATTAGCTAGTAGTTAGTTAGTTAGTTAGTTAGTTAGTTAGTTAGTTAGGTAGTATGTAAGAAGGTAGTTAGTTATTTAGTTCATTAGTTAGTTAGTTAGTTTTCCTATTTTTTTACCCCCTACCCCCCCTTCCGATATTTTTACCCCCGACCCCCCCTTCGGAGATTTTCACCCCCTACCCCCCCTTTGAAGATTTTTTCTCCCTACCCCCCCTTTGGAGATTTTTACCCCCTACCCCCCCTTTGGATATTTTTACCCCCTACCCCCCGTTGGAGATTTTTACCACCTACCCCCCTTTGGAGATTTTTATCCCCTACCCCCCTTTGGATATTTTTACACCCTACCCCCCCTTTGGAGATTTTTACCCCTACCGCCCCTTTGGAGATTTTTACCCCTACCCCCCCTTTGGAGATTTTTACCCCCTACCCCCCCTTTAGAGATTTTTACCCCCTACCCCCCCTTTGGATATTTTTACCCCCTACCCCCCCCCCCCCCCCCCCCCCCCCCCCTTTGGAGATTTTTACCCCCTACCCCCCCTTTGGAGATTTTAACCCCTACCCCCCCTTTGGAGAACTTTACCCCCTACCCCAAAACGTGTTTTGAGAGCATTTGTATCGTATCTTTTACTACATAAGTTTTCACCAGATTTCACAAACTCTAAGAAAGTTTGTTTTTCGATTCAAAACAAGATTTTAACGCTTTGAGGATTTCAAATAACGTGTTTTTAGATCATTTGTATCGTATCTTTTACTACATAACTTTTCACCAAATTTCACAAACACTAAGAAAGTTTGTTTTTCGATTCAAAACAACATTTTAAATATAGTAACCTAAATTTGTAAAATCAATTATCATTAAAATTATAAAATTGAGTACGTTGATAAAATGAACATTTTATCAAACGTACTCAACCTTATAATTTGAATAATAACCGATTTAACAAATTTAGGTTAATATGTATGTTTAACTATATGTTATGATCATATTTAATAGAGTTACAAAAAATAGGGTGCGTCATATTTTTAGTTTATTAGTGATATCATTATTGTCATAACAAAAAATATGTTTTATAAGAACTAAAAATAAACAAAAAATACTTACAACATACTGAGGATATTTATGATAATTATAATTATGTTGCATACAATTAAATTATGCAATAATATACAAGATTATAATATAGACAATCATACAAAAATATAAAAACAAACTTTTCACCAAATTTCACAAACACTAAGAAAGTCTGTTTTTCGATTCAAAACAAGATTTTAGCGCTTTGAGGAGTTCAAATAACGTGTTTTGAGATCATTTGTATCGTATCTTTCACTACATGACTTTTCACCAAATTCACAAACAGTAAGAAAGTTTGTTTTTCGATTCAAAACAAGATTTTAACGCTTTGTGGAGTTCAAATAACGTGTTTTGAGATCATTTGTATCGTATCTTTTACTACGTAAGTTTTCACCAAATTTCACAAACTCTAAGAAAGTTTGTTTTTCGATTCAAAACAAGATTTTAACGCTTTGAGGAGGTCAAATAACGTGTTTTGAGATCATTTGTATGGTATCTTTTACTACATAACTAACAAACTACCTATCTAACTAAATAACTAACTAGCTAACTAACTAACTACTAGATAACTAACTAACTAACTAACTAACTAACTACTAGCTAGATGACAAAATAAATAACTAACTAATTAATAGATAACTAACATAATAACTAACTAATTTACTAACTAACTATCTTCTTAAATACCTGTTAACTAACTAACTATCTAACTACATTCCCACATACACACCAACTAACTAACTAACTATATAAATAAATAACTAACCATCTAACTACTAGCTAACTGACTAACTAAATAACTAACTGATGACCTAACTAACTAACTAACTACTAGATAACTAACTAACTGACTGACTAACTAACTAACTAACTAACTAACTAACTAAATAACTAACTAATTAACTAACTAACTATCTTCCAACATACCCACTAACTAAGTAACTAACTAAATAAATAAATGACAAACTAAATAACTACTAGCTATTTCACTAACTAACTAACTAAAGAATTAACTAACTAATTAACTAACTAACTAACTAACTAATTAACTAATTAACTACAAATTAACTAACTAGCTAGCCACCTTCGTACATACCCTCTAACTAACTTCCTTACTAACTAACTAATTAACTAACTAATTAATGAACTAATTAATTAACTAACTACTAGTTAACTAACTAATTAACTAACTAACTATCTTCCTACATACTAACTAACTTACTAACTAACTAACTACATTCATGCATACCCATATTAACTAGTGAACTAAATAAATTACTAGCTAACTACTAGCTAACAAACTAACTAGCTAACTAAATAACTAACTAGTTAACTAACTAACTAACTAACTAACCAACTACCGGATAACTAACTAACTAAATAACTAACTAACTAACTACCTTCTTACATACATATTGACTAACTAACTAACCAACAAACTAACTAACTAACTAACTAACTAACTTACCAGCTAACTAACAAACTAACTAACTGACTACTAGCTAACTGAATAAATAACTAACTAACTAACTAACTAACTAACTAACTAACTACTAGATTACTAACTAAATAACTAACTAATTAACTAAGTAACTATCTTCTTACATACATATTAACTAACTAACTAACTAACTAACTAACTAACTACCTACCTTCCTACATACCCACTAACTAAGTAACTAACTAAATAAATAAATAACACACTAAATAACTACTAGCTATTTAACTAACTAACTACCTAAATAAATAACAAACTAATTAACTAACTAACAAACAAACTAACAAACTAACTAATTAACTAACGAAATAAAAAATTAACTAACTAACTATCTACCTTCGTACATACCCACTAACTAACTAACTTACAAACTAACTAATTAATTAACTAATTAACTAACTAACTACTAGTTAACTAACTAACTTACTAACTAACTCACTAATTAACTAATTAACTAACTAACTTACTTACTAACAACCTTCATACATACCTATCAACTAACAAACTAACTACCTTTCAAACTAACTAACTAACAAACTAACTAACTAACTAACTAACTAAATAACTAAATAACTAAATAACTAAATAACTAACTAACTAACAAATGAACTAATCAACAAACTAACTAAATAACTAAATAACTATCTTCCTACGTACCTATGAACTAACTAACTAACTACCTAACTAACGAACTAACTACCTTCCTACATACCCACTAACTAACGAACTACCTACCTTCCCACTAACTAACTAAATAACTATCTAACTTACTAAATTACTAACTAGCTAACTAATTAACTACTAGATAACTAACAAACTAACTAACTAAATAACTAACTAGTTAACTAATTAAATAACTAACTAACTAACTAACTAACTAACTAACTAAATAATTAACTAACTAACTAACTACTAATTAGCTGACAAAATATCTAACTAACTAATTACAAGATAACTAACATAATAACTAACTAATTTACTAACTAACTACCTTCTTAAATCCCTATTAACTAACTAACTACCTACCTTCCTACATACCCACCAACTGACTAACTAACCAAATAAATAACTAACCAGCTAACTACAGGCTAACTAACTCACTCACTAACTAACTAACTAACTAACTAACTAACTAACTAACTGATGACCTTACTAACTAACTAACTAACTACTAGATAACTCACTAACAATCTGCCTAGCTAACTAATTAACTAATTAACTAACTAACAAATTAACTTACTATCTAACTAACTAACTAACGACGTTGATACATACATATTGATTAACTAACTAATTCACTAACTAACTAACAAACTACTAGCTAACTAACTAACTAACTAACTACAAAACTAACTGATTAACTAACTAACTAACTATCTAACTAATTAACTAACTATCTAACTAACTAACTAACTAACTAACAACCTTCTTACATACTAACTAACTAACTAACTAACTACGTACAAGCTAATTAACTAACTAACTACCTACCTACCTCCTTACATACATATTGACTAACTAACTAACTATTAACTATCTAATTAACTAACTAACTAACTAACTTACTTACTTACTAACTAACTAACTACTAGTTAATTGAACAAATAACAAACTAACTAACTAACTAACTAACTACTAGATACCTAACTAGCTAACTAACTAACAAACTAACAAACTAACTAACTAACTTACTAACTAACTAACTACCTTCCTACATACCAACCCACTAACTAACTGACTACCTTACCGCTAACTAACTAACTACCTTTCTAACTAAATAACTAACTAGCTAACTAACTATCTACTATCTAGATAACTAACTAACTAACTAACTAAATAACTAACTAACTAACTAACTACTAGCTAGCTGACAAAATGACTAACTAGCTAATCAATTGATAACTAACACAATAACTATCTAATTTACTAACTAACTATCTTCTTAAATACCTATTAACTAACTAACTAACTAACCACATTCCCACATACCCACCAACTAACTACCTAACTAACTAAATAAATAAATAACCATCTAACTACTAGCTAACTAACTAAATAACTACCGAAATAACTAACTGATGACCTAACTAACTAACTAACTACTAGATAACTAGCTAACTGACTGACTAACTAACTAACTAACTAATTCACTAACTAACTAATTAACTAACTAACTAACTAACTAACTAACTAACTACTAGATAACTAACTAAATAACTAACTAATTAACTAACTAACTATCTTCCAACATACCCACTAACTAAGTAACTAACTAAATAAATAAATAACTAACTTAATAACTACTAGCTATTTCACTAACTAACTAACTAAAGAATGAACTAACTAATTAATTAACTAACTACCTAACTAATTAACTAACTCACTAACTAATTAGCTAACTAACTAGCTACGTTCGTACATATCCACTAACTAACTAACTTACTAACTAACTAATTTACTAACTAACTAATGAACTAATTAACTAACTAACTACTATTTAACTAACTAACTAACTAACTAAATAAATAACTAATTAACTAACTAACTAACTAACTAACTACTAGCTAACTAACTAACTAGCTAACTAGCTAACTTACTAACTAACTAACATCATACATTCCTATTAACTAACAAACTAACTAAATTTCTAACTAACATACTAGCAAACTAACTAACTAACTAACTAACTAACTAAATAACTAAATAACTAACAAACTAATTAACTAATCAACAAACTAACTAAATAACTGAATAACTATCTTCCTACATACACCTATTAACTAACTAACTAACTAACTAACTAGCTAACTAACTAACTAACTACCTTCCTATATACCCACTAACTAACTAACAAACTACCTTCCCACTAACTAACTAACTAACTATCTAACTAACTATATAACTAACTTGCTAACTACCTAACTACTAGATAACTAACAAACTAACTAACTAAATAACTAAATTCTTAACTAAATAACTAACTAACTAACTGACTAACTAACTACCTAACTAACTACTAGCTAGCTGACAAAATAACTAACCAACTAACTACTACATTACTAGCATAATAACTAACTAATTTACTAACTAACTATCTTCTTAAATACCTATTAACTGACTAACTAACTGACTACCTTCCTACATACCCACCAACTAACTAACTAACTAAATAAATAAGTAGCTAACCAGCTAACTACTAACAAACTAACTAAATAAATAACTAATTGATGAACTAACAAACTAACTAGTTACTAGATAACTAACTAACTAACTAACTGACTAACTAACTAATTAACTAACTAATTTACTAACTAATTAACTAACTATCTAACTAACTAACTAACTACCTTGATACATACATATTGATTAACTAACTAACTCACTAACATAATAACTAACTAGCTAACTACAAGATAACTAACATAATAACTAACTAATTTACTAACTAACTATCT
Source organism: Luzula sylvatica (assembly GCA_946800325.1). Lineage (NCBI taxonomy): Eukaryota > Viridiplantae > Streptophyta > Magnoliopsida > Poales > Juncaceae > Luzula > Luzula sylvatica. The sequence continues at coordinate 10,737,282 of OX326957.1, read as the reverse complement.
TCTTAAGTAACTATTAACTAACTAACTAACTAACTAACTAACTAACTAACTAACTAAATAACTAATTGATGACCTAACTAACTAACTAACTAGCAACTAGATAACTACCTAACTAACTGACAAATTAACTAACTAACTAACTAATTAACTAACTAATTAACTAACTATCTAACTAACTAACTAACTAACTACCTTGATACATACATATTGATTAACTAACTCACTAACTAACTAACTCACTAACTAACTTACTACTAGCTAACTAACTAAGTATCTAACTAAATAACTAACTGATTAACTAACTAACTAACTAACCTACTAATTAGCTAACAATCAAACTAACTAACTAACTAACTAACAACCTTCTTACATACTAACTAACTAACTAACTAACTAACTAACTACAAGCTAATTATCTAACTAACTAACTAACTAACTAACTCACTGCATTCTTACATACATATTGACTGACTAACCAATTAACTAACAAATTAACTAACTAACTAGCTACCTTCGTACCTACCCACTAACTAACTAACTTACTAACTAACTAATTAACAAACTAGTTAATGAACTAATTAACTAACTAACAACTAGTTAACTAACTATCAAACTAACTAACTAAATAACTAACTAATTAAATAACTAACTAACTAACTAACAAATTACTAGCTAACTAACTAACTTACTAACTACCTAACAAATTAATGACTAAATAACTATTAACTAACTAACTTACTAACTAACTACCTTCATACATACCTGTTAACTAACAAACTAACTACCTTTCTAACTAACTAACGAACAAACTACCTAACTAAATAACTAAATAACTAACTAACTAACGAATTAACTAATTAACAAACTAACTAATTAACTAAATAACTATCTTCGTACATACACCTAATAACTAACTAACTAACTAACTAACAAACTTACTAACTAACTACCTTCCTACATACAAACTAACTAACTAACAAACTACCTTCCCACTAACTAACTATCTAACTAACTAAATAACTAACTAGCTAACTAACTAACTACAAGATAACTAACAAACTAACTAACTAAATAACTAAATTGTTAACTAAATAACTAACAAACTAACTACTAACTAACTACCTAACTAAACACTTGCTAGCGGACAAAATAACTAACCAACCAACTACTAGATAAGTAACATAGTAACTAACTAATTTACTAACTAACTATCTTCTTAAATACCTATTAACTAACTAACTAACTAACTACCTACCTATATACCCACCAACTAACTAACTAACTAACTAAATAAATAAATAAAAAAATAGCAAGCTAACTACAAGCTAACTAACTAACTAACTAACTAAATAACTAATTGATGACCAAACTAACAAACTAACTACTAGATAACTAACTAACTAACAAACTAACTAACTAACTAACTAATTAATAAGCTAACTAATTAACTAACTATATAGCTAACTAACTAACTACCTTAATACATACATATTGATTAACTAACTAAGTCACTAACTAAGTAACTACTAGCTAATTAACTAACTAACTAACTAACTAACTACCTTCTTGCATACATATTGACTAAATAACTAACTAACTAACAAACTAACTAACTAACTTACTAACTAACTAACTAACTAACTACTAGCTAACTGAATAAATAACATACTAACTAACTAACTAACTAACTAACTACTAGATAACTATCTAAATAACTAACTAATTAACTAACTAAGTATATTCCTACATACATATTAACAAACTAACTAACTAACTAACTAACTAACTTACTAACTACCTTCCTATATATCCACTAACTAACTAAGTAACTAACTAAATAAATATATAAATAACTAACTACATAACTACTTGCTATTTAACTAACTAATTAACCAATTAAGTATCTTCCTACATACATATTAACAAACAAACAAACAAACAAACTGACTAACTAACTAACTAACTAACTTACTAATTACCTTCCTACATACCCCACTAACTAAGTAACTAACTAAATAAATATATAAATAACTAACTATATAACTACTAGCTATTTAACTAACTATCTAACTACATAAATAACTAACTAATTAACTACCAAACTAACTAATTAACTAACTGGCTACCTTCGTACATACCCACTAACTAACTAACTTACTAACTAACTAGTTAACTAACTAATTAATTAACTAATTATCTAACTAACTACTACTTAAATAACTAACTAACTACCTTGATACATACATATTGATTAACTAACTAACTCACTAACATAATAACTAACTAGCTAACTACAAGATAACTAACATAATAACTAACTAATTTACTAACTAACTATCTTCTTAAGTACCTATTAACTAACTAACTAACTAACTAACTAACTAACTAAATAACTAATTGATGACCTAACTGACTAACTAACTAGCAACTAGATAACTTACTAACTAACTGACAAATTAACTAACTAACTAACTAATTAACTAACTAATTAACTAACTATCTAACTAACTAACTAACTACCTTGATACATACATATTGATTAACTAACTCACTAACTAACTAACTCACTAACTAACTTACTACTAGCTAACTAACTAAGTATCTAACCAAATAACTAACTGATTAACTAACTAACTAACTAACTAACCTACTAATTAGCTAACAATCAAACTAACTAACTAACTAACTAACAACCTTCTTACATACTAACTAACTAACTAACAGACTAACTAACTACAAGCTAATTATCTAACTAACTAACTAACTAACTAACTGCATTCTTACATACATATTGACTGACTAACCAATTAACTAACAAATTAACTAACTAACTAGCTACCTTCGTACCTACCCACTAACTAACTAACTTACTAACTAACTAATTAACAAACTAGTTAATGAACTAATTAACTAACTAACAACTAGTTAACTAACTATCAAACTAACTAACTAAATAACTAACTAATTAAATAACTAACTAACTAACTAACTAATTACTAGCTAACTAACTAATTTACTAACTACCTAACAAATTAATGACTAAATAACTATTAACTAACTAACTTACTAACTAACTACCTTCATACATACATGTTAACTAACAAACTAACTACCTTTCTAACTAACTAACGAACAAACTACCTAACTAAATAACTAAATAACTAACTAACTAACGAATTAACTAATTAACAAACTAACTAATTAACTAAATAACTATCTTCGTACATACACCTATTAACTAACTAACTAACTAACTAACTTACTAACTAACTACCTTCCTACATACAAACTAACAAACTAACAAACTACCTTCCCACTAACTAACTATCTAACTATCTAACTAACTAAATAACTAACTAGCTAACTAACTAACTACAAGATAACTAACAAACTAACTAACTAAATAACTAAATTGTTAACTAAATAACTAACAAACTAACTACTAACTAACTACCTAACTAAATACTAGCTAGCTGACAAAATAACTAACCAACCAACTACTAGATAAGTAACATAGTAACTAACTAATTTACTAACTAACTATCTTCTTAAATACCTATTAACTAACTAACTAACTAACTACCTACCTATATACCCACCAACTAACTAACTAACTAACTAAATAAATAAATAAATAAATAACAAGCTAACTACAAGCTAACTAACTAACTAACTAACTAAATAACTAATTGATGACCAAACAAACAAACTAACTACTAGATAACTAACTAACTAACAAACAAACTAACTAACTAACTAATTAATAAGCTAACTAATTAACTAACTATATAGCTAACTAACTAACTGCCTTAATACATACATATTGATTAACTAACTAAGTCACTAACTAAGTAACTACTAGCTAATTAACTAACTAACTAACTAACTACCTTCTTGCATACATATTGACTAAATAACTAACTAACTAACTAACTAACTAACTAACTAACTAACTAACTAACTAACTAACTAACTAACTACTAGCTAACTGAATAAATAACATACTAACTAACTAACTAACTAACTAACTACTAGATAACTATCTAAATAACTAACTAATTAACTAACTAAGTATCTTCCTACATACATATTAACAAACTAACTAACTAACTAACTAACTAACTTACTAACTACCTTCCTATATACCCACTAACTAACTAAGTAACTAACTAAATAAATATATAAATAACTAACTACATAACTACTTGCTATTTTACTAACTATCTAAATAAATAAATACATAACTAATTAACCAATTAAGTATCTTCCTACATCCATATTAACAAACTAACTAACTAACTAACTAACTAACTAACTTACTAATTAGCTTCCTACATACCCACTAACTAAGTAACTAACTAAATAAATATATAAATAACTAACTATATAACTACTAGCTATTTAACTAACTATCTAACTACATAAATAACTAACTAATTAACTACCAAACTAACTAATTAACTAACTAGCTACCTTCGTACATACCCACTAACTAACTAACTTACTAACTAACTATTTAACTAACTAATTAATTAACTAATTATCTAACTAACTACTACTTAAATAACTAACCAACTAACTAACTAAATAACTAACTGACTAATTAACTGACTAACTAACAAACAAGTTAAGTAACTTACTAACTAACTACCTTCATACATACCTATTAACTAACTAACTAACTAACTAACTAACTAACAAAATTAACTAATCAACAAACTAACTAAATAACTAAATAACTATCTTCCTACATACCTATTAACTAACTAACTAACTAACTAACTTACTAACTACCTACCTACCTTCCTACATACCCACTAACTAATTAACTAACTACCTTACCGCTAACTAACTAACTATCTATCTAACTAAATAACTAACTAGCTAACTAACTTACTACTAGATAACTAACAAACTAACTAAATAACTAACTAACTAACTAATAGATAACTAACTAACCAAATAACTAAATAACTAACTAACTAACTACTAGCTAGCTGACTAAATAACTAACTAACAAATTAATAGATAACTAACATAATAACTAACTAATTTACTAACTAACTATCTTGTTAAATACCTATTACCTAAATAACTAACTAACTAACTACATTCCCATATACCCACCAACTAACTAACTAACTAAATAAATCAATAACTAACCTGCTAACTACTAGCTAACTAACTAACTAACTAACTAAATAACTAACTAATGACCTAACTAACTAACTAACTACTAGATAACTAAATAACTAACTGACTAACTAACTAACTAACTAATTCACTAACTAACTAATTAACTAACTATCTAACTAACTAACTAACTACTTTGATATATACATATTGATTAACAAACTAACTCACTAACTAACTACTAGCTAACTAACAAAGTAACTAACTAAATAACTAACTGATTAACTAACTAACTAACTAACTAACTAATTAACTAACTATCTAACTAACTAACTAACTAACAAACTACCTTCTTACATACATATTGACTAACTAACTAACTAACTAACTAATTAACTAACTAACTAAATAACTAACTAACTTACTGACTTACTAACTAACTAACTAACTAACTACTAGATAACAAAGTAAATAACTAACTAATTAACTAACTAACTATCTTCCTACATACATATTAACTAAGTAACTAAGTAACTACCTAACTAAGTAACTAACTAACTTACTAACTACCTTCCTACCTACCCACTAACTAAGTAACTAACTAACTTACTAACTACCTTCCTACCTACCCACTAACTCAGTAACTAACTAACTAAATAAATAAATAACTAAATAACTACTAGCTATCTAACTAACTAATTACCTGATGACCTAACTAACTAACGAACTACTAGATAACTAACTAACTAACTGAATAACTAACTAACTAACTAATTAACTAACTATCTAACTAACTAACTAACTAACTACATTGATACATACATATTGATTAACTAACTAACTCACTAACTAACTACTAGCTAACTAACTAAGTAACTAACTAAATAACTAACTCATTAACGAACTAACTAACTAATGAACTAAATAACTAACTACCTTCTTACATACTACCTAACTAACTAACTAACTAACTAACTAACTAACTAACTACTAGCTAATTAACTAACTAACTAACTAACTAACTAACTACCTAACTTTTAACATACATATTGACTAACTAACTAACTAACTAACTATTTAACTAACTAGCAAACTAACTAACTAACTAACTAACTAACTAACTACTAGCTACCTGAATAACTAACTAACTAACTAACTAACTAACTAACTAACTACTTAATAACTAACTAAATTACTAACTAGTTAACTAACCTAACTATCTTCCTACATACATATTAACTGACTAACTAACTAACTAACTTACTAACTACCTTCCAACATACCCACTTACTAAGTAACTAATTAAATAAATAAATAACTAACTAAAGAACTACTAGCTATTTAACTAACTAACTAACTAACTAAATAAATACCTAACTAATTGACTAACTAACTAACTATCTAATTAACTAACTAACTAACAAATTAACTACCTAACTAACTACCTTCGTACACACCCACTAACTAACTAACCTACTAACTAACTAATTAACTAACTACCTACTAACTAACTAACTAACTAACTAACTAACTAACTAACTAACTAATTAACTGACTAACTAACAAACTACTAGCAAACTAACTAACTAGTTAACTATCTAACTTACTAACTAACTACCTTCATACATACCTAAGAACTAATTTACTAACTAACTAAGTATGAAGGTAGTTAGTTAGTTTGTTAGTTAGTTAGAAAGGTAGTTAGTTTGTTAGTTAATATGTATGTATGATGGTAGTTAGTTAGTAAGTTAGTTTGTTAGTTAGTACTTAGTTAGTTATTTAGTTAATTAGTTAGTTATTTACTTAGTTTGCTAGTTAGTTAGTTAGTTAAGTAGTAGTTAGTTAGTTAATTAGTTAATTAATTAGCTACTTAATTAGTTAGCTAGTTAGTGCGTATGTATGAAGGTAGCTAGTTAGTTAGTTAATTTGTTAGTTAGTTAGTTAATTAGTTAGTTAGTTAGTTAGTTAATTAGTTAGTTAGTTAGTTAGTTAGTTAATAGGTATGTAGGAAGATAGTTATTTAGGTAGTTTGTAATTAGTTAATTAGTTAGTTAGTTAGTTATTTAGTTATTTTATTACTTAGTTAGTTAGAAATGTAGTTAGTTAGTTAGTTAATAAGTATGTATGAAGGTAGTAGGTTAGTAAGTTAGATAGTTAACTAGTTAGCTAGTTAGCTAGTAGTTTGTTAGTTTAGTTGGTTAGTTAATTAGTTAGTAATTTAGTTAGTTAAATGGTAGTTAGTTAGTTAGTTAGTTAATTAATTAGTTCGTTAATTAGTTAGTTATTAAGTTAGTTAGTTGGTGGGTATGTACGAAGGTAGCTTGCTAGTTAGTTAGTTAGTTAGTCAATTATTTAGTTATTTATTTATTTAGTTAGTTAGTTAAATAGCTTGTAGTTATTTAGTTAGTTAGTTACTTAGTTAGTGCGTATGTAGGAAGGTAGTTAGTAAATATGTTAGTTAGTTAGTTAGTTAGTTAGTTAGTTAATATGTATGAAGGAAGATAGTTAGTTAGTTAGTTAATTAGTTAGTTATTTAGTTAATTATCTAGTAGTTAATTAGGTAGATAGTTAGTTAGTTAATTAGTTAGTTATCTAGTAGTTAGTTAGTTAGTTTGTTATTTATTCAGTTAGCTAGTAGTTAGTTAGTAGTCAGTTAGTTAGTAAGTTAGTTAGTTAGTTAGTTAGTTAGTTAGTTAACTAGTTATTTATTTAGTAAGTTTGTTTATTTAGTTATCTAGTAGTTAGTTAGTTAGCTAGTTAGTTATTTAGTTAGTTAGATAGTTAGTTAGTTAGTGGGAAGGTAGTTAGTTAGTTAGTTAGTGGATATGTAGGATGGTACTTAGTTAGTTAGTTAGTTAGTTACTTAGTTAATTAGTTAGTTAATAGGTATGTAGGAAGATAGTTATTTAGTTAGTTAGTTAGTTTTTTAATTAGTTAATTAGTTAGTTAATTAGTTATTTAGTTATTTTATTACTTAGTTAGTTAGAAAGGTAGTTAGTTAGTTAGTTAATAAGTATGTATGAAGGTAGTTGGTTAGTAAGTTAGATAGTTAACTAGCTAGCTAGTTAGCTAGTAGTTTGTTAGTTAGTCAGTTAGTTAATTAGTTAGTTATTTAGTTAGTCAAATAGTAGTTAGTTACTTATTTAGTTAATTAATTAGTTAGTTAATTAGTTAGTTAGTAAGTTAGTTAGTTAGTGGGTATGTACGACGGTAGCTAGCTAGTTAGTTAATTTGTTAGTTAGTTAGTAAATTAGTTAGTTAGTTAGTTAGTTAATTAGTTAGTTATTTATTTAGTTAGTTAGTTAGTTAAATAGCTTGTAGTTATTTAGTTAGTTATTTATTTAGTTTGTTAGTTACTTAGTTAGTGCGTATGTAGGAAGGTAGTTAGTAAGTTAGTTAGTTAGTTAGTTAATAGGTATTTAAGAATATAGTTAGTTAGTAAATTAGTTAGTTATTATGTTAGTTATCTAGTAATTAGTTAGTTAGTTATTTTTTCAGCTAGCTAGTAGTTAGTTAGTTAGCTAGTTATTTAGTTAGTTAGTTAGTTACTTATCTAGTAGTTAGTTAGTTGGTTAACTAGTTAGTTATTTAGTTAGTTTGTTTTTTAGTTATCTAGTAGTTACATAGTTGGCTAGTTAGTCGTTTAGCTAGTTAGATAGTTAGTGTGTTAGTTAGTGGGAAGGTAGTTAGTTAGTTAGTTAGTGGGTTTGTAGGAAGGTAGTTAGTTAGTTAGTTAGTTAATAGGTACGTAGGAAGATTGTTATTCGGTTATTTAGTTAGTTTGTTAATTAGTGAATTTGTTAGTTAGTCAGTTAGTTATTGAGTTATTTAGTTAGTTAGTTAGTTAGTTGGTTAGTTAGTTAGTTAGTTAGTTAATAGGTATGTATGAAGGTTGTTAGTTAGTATGTTAGTTAGTTAACTAGTTAGTTAGTTAGCTAGTAGTTAGTTAGTTAGTTAGTTAATTAGTTAGTTATTTCGTTAGTTAGTTAGTTAGTTAGTTAGTTAACTAGTAGTTAGTTAGTTGATTAGTTAGTTTGTAAGTTAGTTAGTTAGTGGGCATGTACGAAGGTAGCTAGTTAGTTAGTTAATTTCTTTGTTAGTTAGTTAATTAGTTAATTAGTTGGTTAATTAGTTAGTTATTTATTTATTTAGTTTGATAGTTAAATAGCTAGTAGTTATTTATTTATTTAGTTAGTCACTTAGTTAGTGGGTATGTAGGAAGGTAGTTAGTAAGTTAGTTAGTTAGTTAGTTAGTGAATGCGTATGTAGGAAGATAGTTAGTTAGTTAATTAGTTAGTTATTTAGTTAGTTATATAGTGGTTAGTTAGTTAGTTAGTTAGTTATTTATTCAGTTAGCTAGTAGTTAGTTAGTTAGTTAGTTAGTTGGTAAGTTAGTTAGTTAGTTAGTTAGTTAGTTAATTAGTTAGTTAGTTAGTTAGTTAGTTAGTTAAATAGTTAGTTAGATAGTTAGTTAGTTAGTTAGTTTTCAAGTAGTTGGTTAGTTAGTTAGTTGGTTAGTTAACTAGTTAGTTAGTTAGCTAGTCATTAGCTGGTAATTTATTTAGTTAGCTAGTTAGTTTGTGGGTATGCAGGAAGGTACTTAGTTCGTTAGTTAGTTAGTTAGTTAGTCAATAAGTATGTACGAAGATAGTTAGTTAATTAGTTAGATATTTAGATAGATATCTGGTAGTTAGTTACTTGGATTGTTAGTTATTTAGTTAGTTAGTTAGTTAGTTAGTTATTTAGTTAGATAGTTAACTAGTTAGTTATTTAGTAAGTTAGTTAGTTATTAAGTACGTAGGAAGATAGTCAGTCTGTAAATTAGTTAGTTATATAGATAGTTATCTAGTAGTTAGTTAGTTAGTTATGTAGTCAGTTAGTTAGTTATTTAGTTATTTATCTAGTAGTTAGTTAATTAGTTTGGTAATTAGTTAGTTAGTTAGTTAATTAATTAGTTAGTTAGTTAGTTAGTTAGTATGTATGTATGTATGTAAGAAGGCACTTAGTTAGTTAATTAGTTAGTTAGTTAGTTAGTTAGTTTGATAGTCAGTTAATTAGTTAGGTAGTTATTAGTTAGTTAGTCGGTATATAGGATGGTAGTTAGTTAGATGGTTAGTTTGTCAATTAGTTAGTTAGTTAGTTAGTTAGTTAATAGGTATATAGGAAGACAATTAGTTAGTTAGTTAGTTAGATAGATATATACTAGTTAATTGGTATGTAGGAAGACAATTAGTTAGTTAGTTAGTTTGTTAGTGAGTTTGTAGGAAGGGAGTTAGTTAATTAGTTAGTTAGGTAGATAGCTATTTAGTTAGTTTATAGGTATGCATGAAGGTAGTTAGTTAGTTAGTTAGTTAATTAGTTCGTTATTTAGTCAGTTTGTTTGTTAATTAGCTAGTAGTTAGTTAGTTAGTTAGTTAGTTAGTTAGTTAGTTAGTTAGTTAGTTAGCTAGTAGTTAGTTAGTTAGTTAGTTGGCTAAGTTAGCTAGCTAGCTAGTAGTTAGTTAGTTAGTTAGTTAATAGGTATGTAGGAAGGTAGTTAGTTAGTTAGTAAGTAAGTTAGGTAATTAGTTAGTTACCTAGTAGTCAGTTAGTTAATTTGTTAGTTAGTTAACTAGTTAGCTATTTAGTTAGTTAGTCTGTTAGTTCTCTAGTAGTTAGTTAGTTAGCTAGTTAGTTATTTAGTTAGTTAGATAATTAGTTAGTTAGTTAGTTAGTGGGAAGGTAGGTAGTTAGTTAGTTAGTGGGTACGTAGGAAGGTAGTCAGTTAGTTAGTTAGTTAGTCAGTTAGTTAGTTAGTTAATTAGTTAGTTAATAGGTATGTAGGAAGATAGTTATTTAGTTAGTTTGTTAGTTTGTTAATTAGTTAATTAGTTAGTTAGTTAGTTATTTAGTTATTTGGTTAGTTAGTTAGTTAGTTAGTTAGTTAGAAAGGTAGTTAGTTAGTTAGGTAATAGGTATGTATGAAGGTAGTTAGTAAGTTAGATAGTTAACTAGTTAGTTAGTTAGCTAGTAGTTAGTTAGTTAGCTAGCTAGTAGTTAGTTAGTTAGTTAGTTAGTTAGTTAATTAGTTAGTTATTTCGTTAGTTAACTAGTTAGTTAGTTAACTAGTTATTAGTTAGTAAATTAGTTAGTTAGTAAGTTAGTTAGTTAGTTAGTTAGTTAGTTAATATGTGTAAGAAGATAGTTAGTTAGTTAATTAGTAAGTTATTTAGTTAGGTATCTAGTATTTAGTTAGTTAGTTAGTTAGTTATTCAGTCCGCTAGTAGTTAGTTTGTTAGTTAGTTAGTTAGTAAGTTAGTTAGTTAGTTAGTTAATTAGTTAGTTAGTTAGTTAGTCAATATGTATGTAAGAAGGTAGTTAGTTAGTTAGTTAGTTAGTTAGTTAGTTAGTTAGTTAGTTAATTAGCCAGTGGTTAGTTAGTTTGTTAGTTAATATGTAAGAAGGTTGTCAGTTAGTCAGTTAGTTAGATAGTTAGTTAATTAGTTAGTTAGTCTGTTAATCAGTTAGTTATTTAGTTAGTTTCTTAGATAGTTAGGTAGTATCTAGTTGGTTAATCAATATGTATGTAACAAGGTAGTTAGTTCGTTTGTTAGATAGTTAGTTAATTAGTTAGTTAGTTAGTTAGTTAGTTAGTTAGTCAATTAGTTAGATAGTTAACTAGTAGTTAGTTAGTTAGTTAGGTCATCAGTTTGTTAGTCATTTAGTTAGTTATTTAGTTAGCTAGTAGTTAGAAGGTTAGTTATTTATTTATTTATTTAGTTAGTTAGTTAGTTGGTGGGTATATAGGAAGGTAGTTAGTTAGTTAGTTCGTTAGTTAGTTAATAGGTATTTAAGAAGATAGTTAGTTAGTAAATTAGTTAGTTATTATGTTAGTTATCTAGTAATGAGTTAGTTAGTTATTTTGCCAGCTAGCTAGTAGTTAGTTAGTTAGTTATTTCGTTGGTTAGTTAGTTAGTTAGTTAGCTAGTTATTCAGTTAGTTATTTAGTTAGTTAGTTTGTTAGTTATCTAGTAGTTAGTTAGTTAGCTAGTTAGTTATTCAGTTAGTTAGATAGTGAGTTAGTTAGTTTGTGGGAAGGTAGTTAGTTAGTTAGTTAGTGGGTATATAGGAAGGTAGTTAGTTAGTTAATAGGTATTTAAGAAGATAGTTAGTTAGTAAATTAGTTAGTTATTATGTTAGTTATCTAGTAATTAGTTTGTTAGTTATTTTGTCAGCTAGCTAGTAGTTAGTTAGTTAGTTAGTTATTCAGTTAGTTAGTTAGTTACTTATCTAGTAGTTAGTTAGTTAACTAGTTAGTTATTTAGTTAGTTTGTTTGGTAATTATCTAGTAGTTAGTTAGTTAGCTTGTTAGTCATTTAGTTAGTTAGATAGTTAGTTAGTTAGTTAGTGGGAAGGTACTTCGTTAGTTAGTTAGTGGGTATGGAGGATAGTAGTTAGTTAGTTAATAGGCATGTAGGAAGATAGTTATTCGGTTATTTAGTTAGTTTGTTAATTAGTTAATTAGTTAGTTAGTTAGTTATTTAGTTAATTAGTTACTTAGTTAGTTAGTTAGTTAATAGGTATGTATGAAGATAGTTAGTTAGTAAGTTAGTAGTTAGCTAGTAGTTAGCTAGTAGTTAGTAAGTTAGTTAGTTAATTAATTTGTTAGTTATTTAGTTCGTTAGTTAGTTATTTAACTAGTAGTTAGTTTGTTCATTAGTTAAGTAATTAGTTAGTTAATTATTTAGTTAGTAGTTAGTTATCTAGTAGTTAGTTAGTTAGCTAGTTAGTAATTTAGTAAGATAGATAGTTAGTTAGTTAGTTAGCAGTAAGGTAGTTAGTTAGTTAGTTATTGGGTATGTAGGAAGGTAGTTAGTTAGTTAGTTAGTTTGTTAGTTAATAGGTATGTAGGAATATAGTTATTTAGTTATTTAGTTATTTGTTAGTTAGTTAGTTAGTTAGTTAGTTAGTTAATAGGTATGTATGAAGGTAGTTAGTTAGTAAGTTAGTTAGTTAACTGGTTAGTTAGTTAGATGGTTGTTAGCTTGTTAGTTATTTAATTAGTTAGTTAGTTTGTTAGTTAGTTAGTTAGTTACTTAACTAGTAGTTAGTTAGATAATTAGTTAATTAATTAGTTAGTTAATTAGTTAGTTAGGTAGTGGGTATGTACGAAGATAGCTAGTTAGTTAATTAGTTAGTTAGTTAGTTAATTAGTTCGTAATTTATTTAGTTAGTCAGTTAGTTAAATAGCTAGTATTTATTTATTTATTTAGTTAGTTAGTTAGTTAATATGTATGTAGGAAAATAATTAGTTAGTTAATTAGTTAGTTATTTAGTATGTTATCAAGTAGTTAGTTAGTTAGTTAGTTATTTATTTATTCAGTTAGCTAGTAGTTAGTTAGTTAGTTAGTTAGTTAGTTAGTAAGTTAGTTAGTTAGTTAGTTAGTTAATTAGTTTGTTGGTTAGTTTGTTAGTCAATATGTATGTAAGAAGGCAGGTAGGTAGTTAGTTAGTCAGTTAAATAGTTAGTTTGTTAGTTAGTTAGTTAGTTAGTTAGTAGTTGGTTAGTTAGTTAGTTAACTCATTACTTATTTAGTTAGTTAGTTTGTTAGTTAGTTAGTTAGTTAGTTAGTTAGTTAATAAGAATGTAGGAAGATAGTTAGTTAGTTAATTTGTTATTTATTTAGATAGATATCTAGTAATTAGTTACTTAGTTTGTCAGTTATTAAGTTAGTTAGTTAATTAGTTAGTTAGTTAGTTAATCAGCGAGTAGTTAGTTAGTTAGTTAGTTAGTTAGTTAGTTAGTTAGGTAGTTAGTATGCAAGAACGTTGTTAGTTAGTTAGTTTGTTAGATAGTTAGTTAATTAGCTAGTTAGTTAGTTAGTTATTTAGTTAGTTACTTAGTTAGTTAGCAAGTAGTTAGTTAGTTAGTGCCTTAGTTAGTTAAATTTGTATGTATCAAGGTAGTTAGTTAGTTAGATAGTTAGTTAATTAATCAGTTAGTTAGTTATCTAGTAGTTAGTTAGTTAGTTAGGTCATAAATTAGTAATTTAGTTAGCTAGTTAGTTTGGTAGTTAGCTAGTAGTTAGGTTGTTAGTTATTTAGTTAGTTAGTTAGTTAGTTGGTGGGTATATAGGAAGGTAGTTAGTTTGTTAGTTAGTTAATAGGTATTTAAGAAGATAGTTAGTTAGAAAATTAGTTAGTTATTATGTTAGTTATCTAGTATTTAGTTAGTTAGTTATTTTGTCAGCTAGTAGTTAGTTAGTTAGTTAGTTAGTTAGCAGTCAGTTAGTTAGTTATTTAGTTAACTATTTAGTTATTTAGTTAGTTAGTTCGTAATTTATCTAGTAGTTAGTTAGTTAGTTAGTTAGTTAGTTATTTAGTTAGTTAGATAGTGGGAAGGTAGTTTGTTAGTTAGTTATTTAGTTAGTTAGTGGGAAGGTAGTTTGTTAGTTAGATAGTGCGTATGTAGGAAGGTAGGTAGTTAGTTAGTTAGTTAGTTAATTGGTGGATGTAGGAAGATAGTTATTTAATTATTTAGTTAGTTTGTTAATTAGTTAATTAGTTAGTTAGTTAGTTATTTAGTTATTTATTTAGTTAGTTAGTTACTTAGTTAGTTAGTTAGAAAGGTAGTTAGTTTGGTAGTTAATAGGTATGTATGAAGGTAGTTAGTAAGTTAGTTAGTTAACTAGTTAGTTAGTTAGCTAGTAGTTTGTTAGTTAGTTAGTTAGTTAATTAGTTTGTTATTTAGTTAGTTAGTTAGTTAGTTAACTAGTAGTTAGTTAGTTAGTTAGTTCATTAATTAGTTAGTCAGTAAGTTAGTTAGTTAGTGGGTATGTACGAAGGTAGCTAGTTAGTTAGTTAATTTGTTAGTTAATTAGATTATTAGTTCGTTAGTTAATTATTTAGTTAATTATTTAGTTAGTTAGTTAGTTACTTTGTGAGTGGGTATAGAGGAAGGTAGTTAGTAAGTTAGTTAGTTAGTTGGTTAGTTAATTAATATGTATGTAGGAAGATAGTTAGTTAGTTAATTAGTTAGTTATTTGGTAGTTAGTTAGTTAGTTAGTTAGTTATTTATTCAGTTAGCTAGTAGTTAGTTAGTTAGTTAGTTAGTGAATTAGTTAGTTAGTTAGTTAGTCAATATATACGTAAGAAGGTAGGTAGTTAGTTAGTTTGTTAATTATATAGTTATTACTTAGTTTGTTAGTTAGTTAGTTAGTATGTAGGAAGGTTGTTTGTTAGTTAGTTAGTTAGTTAGATAATTAGTTAATTAGTTAGTCAGTTAATCAGTTAGTTATTTAGTTAGTTACTTAGTTAGTTAGCTAGTAGTTACTTAGTTAGCGAGTTAGTTAATCAATATGTATGTATCAAGGTAGTTACTTAGTTAGTATGTTAGATAGTTAATTAGTTAGTTAGTTAATTAGTTAGTTAGTTAATGAGTCAGTTAGTTAGTTAGTTAGTTAGGTCATCAGTTAGTTATTTAGTTAGTTAGTTAGTTATTTTGTTAGCTAGTAGTTAGCTGGTTAGTTATTTATTTTGTTAGTTAGTTAGTTGGTGGGTATGTAGGAAGGTAGTTAGTTCGTTAGTTAGTTAATAGGTATTTAAAAAGATAGTTAGTTAGTAAATTAGTTAGTTATTTTGTCAGCTAGCTAGTAGTTAGTTAATTAATTAGTTAGTTAGTAGTTAGTTAGTTAGTTAGTTAGTTAGTTAACTATTTAGTTAACTATTTAGTTAGTTTGTTAGTTAACTAACTAACTAACTAATTAACTAACTATCTAAATAACTACCTAACTAACAACCTTCTTACATACTAATTAACTAAGTAACTAACTTAACTACCTACTGGCTAATTAACTAACTAACTAACTAACTAACTAACTACCTACCTCCTTACATACATATTTACTAACTAACTAACTAACTAATTAACAAACTAAATAACTAACTAACTAACTAACTTACATACTAACTAACTAACTACTAGCTAATTGAACAAATAACTAACTAACAAACAAACTAACTAACTAACTAACTACTAGATAACTCACTTAATAACTAACTAATTAACTAACTAACTATCTTCCTACAGACAGATTAACTAACTAACTAACTAACTTACTAACTACCTTCCTACATACCCACTAACTAAGTAACTAACTAAATAAATAAGTAACTAACTAAATAAATACTAGCTATTTAACTAACTAACTAACTAAAGAACTAACTAACTAATTAACTAACTAACTAACTAACTAATTAACTAACAAATTAACTAACTAACTAGCTACATTCGTACATACCCACTAACTATCTAACTTACTAACTAACTAATTAACTAAGTAATTAATGAACTAATTAACTAACTTACTACTAGTTAACGAACTAACTAACTTACTAACTAACTACCTTCATACATACCTATTAACAAACAAACTAGCTACCTTTCTAACACACTAACTAACTAACAAACAAACTAACAAACTAACTAACTAACTAACTAACTAACTAACTAACTAACTACCTTCCTACATACCCAGCCACTAACTAACTAACTACCTTACCGCTAACTAACTAACAAAGTACCTATCTAACTAAATAACTAACTAGCTAACTAACTAACTACTAGATAACTAACTAATTAACTAACTAACTAACTACTAGCTAGATGACAAATTAAATAACTAACTAATTAATAGATAACTAACATAATAACTAACTAATTTACTAACTAACTATCTTCTTAAATACCTATTAACTAACTAACTATCTAACTACATTCCCACATACACACCAACTAACTAACTAACTAACTAAATAAATAACTAACCATCTAACTACTAGCTAACTGACTAACTAAATAACTACCTAAATAACTAACTGATGACCTAACTAACTAACTAACTACTAGATAACTAACTAACTGACTGACTTACTAACTAACTAACTAATTAACAAACTAACTAACTAACTAACTAACTAACTAACTAACTAACTACTAGATAACTAACTAAATAACTAACTAATTAACTATCTAACTATCTTCCAACATACCCACTAACTAAGTAACTAACTAAATAAATAAATGACAAACTAAATAACTACTAGCTATTTCACTAACTAACTAACTAAAGAATTAACTAACTAATTAACTAACTAACTAACTAACTAATTAACTAATTAACTAACAAATTAACTACCTAGCTAGCCACCTTCGTACATACCCACTAACTAACTTACTTACTAACTAACTAATTAACTAACTAATTAATGAACTAATTAACTAACTAACTATCTTCCTACATACTAACTAACTTACTAACTAACTAACTACATTCCTGCATACCCATACTAACTAGTGAACTAAATAAATTACTAGCTAACTACTAGCTAACAAACTAACTAGCTAACTAAATAACTAACTAGTTAACTAACTAACTAACTAACTAACCAACTACCGGATAACTAACTAACTAACTAACTAACTAACTAACTAACTACCTTCTTACATCCATATTGACTAACTAACTAACCAACAAACTTACTAACTAACTAACTAACTAACTAACTAACTAACTTACCAGCTAACTACCTAACTAACTAACTGACTAGTAGCTAACTGAATAAATAACTAACTAACTAACTAACTAACTAACTACTAGATAACTAACTAAAAAACTAACTAATTAACTAACTAACTATCTTCTTACATACATATTAACTGACTAACTAACTAACTAACTAACTAACTAACTACCTACCTTCCTACATACCCACTAACTAAGTAACTAACTAAATAAATAAATAACACACAAAATAACTACTAGCTATTTAACTAACTAACTACCTAAATAAATAACAAACTAATTAACTAACTGACTAACTAACTAATTAACTAACGAAATAAAAAATTAACTAACTAACTATCTACCTTCGTACATACCCACTAACAAACTAACTTACAAACTAACTAATTAATTAACTAATTAACTAACTAACTACTAGTTAACTAACTAACTTACTAACTAACTAACTAATTAACTAATTAACTAATGAACTACTAGCTAAGTAACTAACTAGTTAACTAACTAACTTACTTACTAACAACCTTCATACATACCTATCAACTAACAAACTAACTACCTTTCAAACTATCTAACTAACAAACTAACTAACTAACTAACTAATAAATAACTAAATAACTAAATAACTAACTAACTAACAAATGAACTAATCAACAAACTAACTAAATAACTAAATAACTATCTTCCTACGTACCTATGAACTAACTAACTAACTAACTAACTAACTAACTAACTAACGAACTAACTACCTTCCTACATACCCACTAACTAACGAACTACCTACCTTCCCGCTAACTAACTAAATAACTATCTAACTTACTAAATTACTAACTAGCTAACCAATTAACTACTAGATAACTAACAAACTAACTAACTAAATAACTAACTAGTTAACTAACTAAATAACTAACTAACTAACTAACTAACTAACTAAATAATTAACTAACTAACTAACTATTAATTAGCTGACAAAATATCTAACTAACTAATTACAAGATAACTAACATAATAACTAACTAATTTACTAACTAACTATCTTCTTAAATCCCTATTAACTAACTAACTACCTACCTTCCTACATACCCACCAACTAACTAACTAACCAAATAAATAACTAACCAGCTAACTACAAGCTAACTAACTCACTCACTAACTAACTAACTAACTAACTAACTAACTAACTAACTGATGACCTAACTAACTAACTAACTAACTACTAGATAACTAACTAACAATCTGCCTAGCTAACTAATTAACTAATTAACTAACTAACAAATGAACTTACTATCTAACTAACTAACTAACGACGTTGATACATACATATTGATTAACTAACTAATTCACTAACTAACTAACTAACTACTAGCTAACTAACTAACTAACTAACTACTAGCTAACTAACTAACTAACTAACTACAAAACTAACTGATTAACTAAGTAACTAACTATCCAACTAATTAACTAACTATCTAACTAACTAACTAACTAACAACCTTCTTACATACTAACTAACTAACTAACTAACTACGTACTAGCTAATTAACTAACTAACTACCTACCTACCTCCTTACATACATATTGACTAACTAACTAACTATTAACTATCTAATTAACTAACTAACTAACTAACTTACTTACTTACTAACTAACTAACTACTAGTCAATTGAACAAATAACTAACTAACTAACTAACTAACTAACTAACTACTAGATACCTAACTAGCTAACTAACTAACAAACTAACAAACAAACAATCTAACTTACTAACTAACTAACTACCTTCCTACATATACCCACCCACTAACTAACTGACTACCTTACCGCTAACTAACTAACTAACTAACTAACTACCTTTCTAACTAAATAACTAACTAGCTAACTAACTATCTACAATCTAGATAACTAACTAACTAACTAACTAAATAACTAACTAACTAACTACTAGCTAGCTGACAAAATAACTAACTAGCTAATCAATTGATAACTAACACAATAACTATCTAATTTACTAACTAACTATCTTCTTAAATGCCTATTAACTAACTAACTAACTAACCACATTCCCACATACCCACCAACTAACTACCTAACTAACTAAATAAATAAATAACCATCTAACTACTAGCTAACTAACTAAATAACTACCTAAATAACTAACTGATGACCTAACTAACTAACTAACTACTAGATAACTAAGAAACTGACTGACTAACTAACAAACTAACTAATTCACTAACTAACTAATTAACTAACTAACTAACTAACTAACAAACTACTAGATAACTAACTAAATAACTAACTAATTAACTAACTAACTATCTTCCAACATACCCACTAACTAAGTAACTAACTAAATAAATAAATAACTAACTTAATAACTACTAGCTATTTCACTAACTAACTAACTAAAGAATAAACTAACTAATTAATTAACTAACTAACTAACTAATTAACTAACTCACTAACTAATTAGCTAACTAACTAGCTACCTTCGTACATATCCACTAACTAACTAACTTACTAACTAACTAATTAACTAAATAACTAATGAACTAATTAAATAACTAACTACTATTTAACTAACTAACTAACTAACTAAATAAATAACTAATTAACTAACTAACTAACTAACTAACTACTAGCTAACTAACTTAATAACTAACAACCATCATACATTCCTATTAACTAACAAACTAACTAAATTTCTAACTAACTTACTAACAAACTAACTAACTAACTAACTAACTAAATAACTAAATAACTAACAAACTAATTAACTAATCAACAAACTAACTAAATAACTGAATAACTATCTTCCTACATACACCTGTTAGCTAACTAACTAACTAACTAACTAACTAGCTAACAAACTAACTAACTACCTTCCTATATACCCACTAACTAACTAACAAACTACCTTCCCACTAACTAACTAACTAACTATCTAACTAACTATATAACTAACTTGCCAACCAACTAACTACTAGATAACTAACAAACTAACTAACTAAATAACTAAATTGTTAACTAAATAACTAACTAACTAACTGACTAACTAACTAACTAACTACTAGCTAGCTGACAAAATAACTAACTAACTAACTACTACATTACTAACATAATAACTAACTAATTTACTAACTAACTATCTTCTTAAATACCTATTAACTAACTAACTAACTGACTACCTTCCTACATACCCACCAACTAACTAACTAACTAAATAAATAAGTAGCTAACCAGCTAACTACTAACAAACTAACTAACTAAATAACTAATTGATGACCTAACTAACTAACTAGTTACTAGATAACTAACTAAGTAACTAACTGACTAACTAACTAATTAACTAACTAATTTACTAACTAATTTACTAACTATCTAACTAACTAACTAACTACCTTGATACATACATATTGATTAACTAACTAACTCACTAACATAATAACTAACTAGCTAACTACAAGATAACTAACATAATAACTAACTAATTTACTAACTAACTATCTTCTTAAGTACCTATTAACTAACTAACTAACTAACTAACTAACTAACTAACTAACTAAATAACTAATTGATGACCTAACTAACTAACTAACTAGCAACTAGATAACTAACTAACTAACTGACAAATTAACTAACTAACTAACTAATTAACTAACTAATTAACTAACTATCTAACTAACTAACTAACTACCTTGATACATACATATTGATTAACTAACTCACTAACTAACTAACTCACTAACTAACTTACGACTAGCTAACTAACTAAGTATCTAACTAAATAACTAACTGATTAACTAACTAACTAACTAACCTACTAATTAGCTAACAATCAAACTAACTAACTAACTAACTAACAACCTTCTTACATACTAACTAACTAACTAACTAACTAACTAACTACAAGCTAATTAACTAACTAACTAACTAACTAACTAACTACATTCTTACATACATATTGACTGACTAACCAATTAACTAACAAATTAACTAACTAACTAGCTACCTTCGTACCTACCCACTAACTAACTAACTTACTAACTAACTAATTAACAAACTAGTTAATGAACTAATTAACTAACTAACAACTAGTTAACTAACTAACAAACTAACTAACTAAATAACTAACTAATTAAATAACTAACTAACTAATTAACAAATTACTAGCTAACTAACTAACTTACTAACTACCTAACAAATTAATGACTAAATAACTATTAACTAACTAACTTACTAACTAACTACCTTCATACATACCTGTTAACTAACAAACTAACTACCTTTCTAACTAACTAACGAACAAACTACCTAACTAAATAACTAAATAACTAAATAACTAACTAATTAACTAATTAACAAACTAACTAATTAACTAAATAACTATCTTCGTACATACACCTATTAACTAACTAACTAACTAACTAACTAACTAACATACTAACTAACTACCTTCCTACATACAAACTAACTAACTAACAAACTACCTTCCCACTAACTAACTATCTAACTATCTAACTAACTAAATAACTAACTAGCTAACTAACTAACTACAAGATAACTAACAAACTAACTAACTAAATAACTAAATTGTTAACTAAATAACTAACAAACTAACTACTAACTAACTACCTAACTAAATACTAGCTAGCTGACAAAATAACTAACCAACCAACTACTAGATAAGTAACATAGTAACTAACTAATTTACTAACTAACTATCTTCTTAAATACCTATTAACTAACTAACTAACTAACTACCTACCTATATACCCACCAACTAACTAACTAACTAACTAAATAAATAAATAAAAAAATAACAAGCTAACTAACTAACTAACTAACTAAATAACTAATTGATGACCCAACTAACAAACTAACTACTAGATAACTAACTAACTAACAAACTAACAAACTAACTAACTAATTAATAAGCTAACTAATTAACTAACTATCTAGCTAACTAACTAACTACCTTAGTACATACATATTGATTAACAAACTAATTCACTAACTAACTAACTACTAGTTAATTAACTAACTACCTTCTTACATACATATTGACTAAATAACCAACTAACTAACTAACTAACTAACGAACTAACTAACTAACTAACTAACTAACTAACTGAATAAATAACTAGCTAACTGAATAAATAACATACTAACTAACTAACTAACTAACTAACTAACTAACTAACTACTAGATAACTATCTAAATAACTAACTAATTAACTAACTAAGTATCTTCCTACATACATATTAACAAACAAACTAACTAATTAACTTACTAACTTACTAACTACCTTCCTATATACCCACTAACTAACTAAGTAACTAACTAAATAAATATATAAATAACTAACTACATAACTAATTGCTATTTAACTAACTATCTAAATAAATAAATACATAACTAATTAACTAATTAAGTATCTTCCTACATACATATTAACAAACTAACTAACTAACTGACTAACTAACTAACTAACTAACTAACTTACTAATTACCTTCCTACATGCCCACTAACTAAGTAACTAACTAAATAAATATATAAATAACTAACTACATAACTACTAGCTATTTAACTAACTATCTAACTACATAAATAACTAACTAATTAACTACCAACCTAACTAATTAACTAACTAGCTACCTTCGTACATACCCACTAACTAACTAACTTACTAACTAACTAATTAACTAACTAATTAATTAACTAATTATCTAACTAACTACTACTTAAATAACTAACCAACTAACTAACTATATAACTAACTGACTAATTAACTGACTAACTAACAAACAAGTTAAGTAACTTACTAACTAACTACCTTCATACATACCTATTAACTAACTAACTAACTAACAAAATTAACTAATCAACAAACTAACTAAATAACTAAATAACTATCTTCCTACATACCTATTAACTAACTAATTAACTAACTACCTACCTACCTTCCTACATACCCACTAACTAACTAACTAACTACCTTACCGCTAACTAACTAACTATCTATCTAACTAAATAACTAACTAGCTAACTAACTAACTACTAGATAACTAACAAACTAACTAAATAACTAACTAACTAACTAATAGATAACTAACTAACCAAATAACTAAATAACTAACTAACTAACTACAAGCTAGCTGACTAAATAACTAACTAACTAATTAATAGATAACTAACATAATAACTAACTAATTTACTAACTAACTATCTTGTTAAATACCTATTACCTAAATAACTAACTAACTAACTACATTCCCATATACCCACCAACTAACTAACTAACTAAATAAATCAATAACTAACCTGCTAACTACTAGCTAACTAACTAACTAACTAACTAAATAATTAACTAATGACCTAACTAACTAACTAACTAACTAACTACTAGATAACTAAATAACTAACTTACTAACTAACTAACTAACTAATTCACTAACTAACTAATTAACTAACTATCTAACTAACGAACTAACTACTTTGATACATACATATTGATTAACAAACAAACTCACTAACTAACTACTAGCTAACTAACAAAGTAACTAACTAACTAACTAACTGATTAACTAACTAACTAACTAATTAACTAACTATCTAACAAACTAACTAACTAACAAACTACCTTCTTACATACATATTGACTAACTAACTAACTAACTAACTAATTAACTAACTAACTAAATAACTAACTAACTTACTAACTTACTAACTAACTAACTAACTAACTAACTAACTAACTACTAGATAACAAACTAAATAACTAACTAATTAACTAACTAACTATCTTCCTACATACATATTAACTAAGTAACTAACTAACTAACTAACTAACTAAGTAACTAACTAACTTACTAACTACCTTCCTACATACCCACTAACTAAGTAACTAACTAACTAAATAACTAAATAACTACTAGATATCTAACTAACTAATTAACTGATGACCTAACTAACTAACGAACTACTAGATAACTAACTAACTAACTGAATAACTAACTAACTAACTAATTAACTAACTATATAACTAACTAACTAACTAACTACATTGATACATACATATTGATTAACTAACTAACTCACTAACTAACTACTAGCTAACTAACTAAGTAACTAACTAAATAACTAACTCATTAACGAACTAACTAACTAATGAACTAAATAACTAACTACCTTCTTACAAACTGCCTAACTAACTAACTAACTAACTAACTAACTAACGAACTACTAGCTAATTAACTAACTAACTAACTAACTACCTAACTTTTAACATACATATTGACTAACTAACTAACTAACTAACTATTTAACTAACTACCAAACTAACTAACTAACTAACTAACTAACTAACTACTAGCTACCAGAATAACTGACTAACTAACTAACTAACTAACTAACTACTTAATAACTAACTAAATTACTAACTAATTAACTAACCTAACTATCTTCCTACATTCATATTTACTAACTAACTAACTAACTAACTAACTAACTAACTTACTAACTACCTTCCAACATACCCACTTGCTAAGTAACTAATTAAATAAATAAATAACTAACTAAATAACAACTAGCTATTTAACTAACTAACTAACTAACTAAATAAATACCTAACTAATTAACTAACAAACTAACTATCTAATTAACTAACTAACTAACAAATTAACTACCTAACTAACTACCTTCGTACACACCCACTAACTAACTAACTTACTAACTAACTAATTAACTAACTACCTACTAGTTAACTAACTAACTAACTAACTAACTAACTAACTAACTAACTAACTAACTAACTAATTAACTGACTAACTAACAAACTACTAGCTAACTAACTAACTAGTTAACTATCTAACTTACTAACTAACTACCTTCATACATACCTAAGAACTAACTTACTAACTAACTGAGTATGAAGGTAGTTAGTTAGTTTGTTAGTTAGTTAGAAAGGTAGTTAGTTTGTTAGTTAATATGAATGTATGAAGGTAGTTAGTTAGTTAGTTAGTACTTTGTTAGTTATTTAGTTAATTAGTTAGTTATTTACTTAGTTTGTTAGTTAGTTAGTTAGTTAAGTAGTAGTTAGTTAGTTAGTTAGTTAATTAATTAGTTACTTAATTAGTGCGTATGTATGAAGGTAGCTAGTTAGTTTGTTAATTAGTTAGTTAGTTAGTTAATTAGTTAGTTAGTTAGTTAGTTAATTAGTTAATTAGTTAGTTATTTATTTAGTTCGTTAGTTTGTTAGATAGATAGTAGTTATTTAGTTAGTTAGTTATTTATTTAGTTAGTTACTTAGTTAGTGGGTATGTAGGAAGGTAGTTAGTAAGATAGTTAGTTAGTTAGTTAGTTAGTTAGTTAGTTAGTTAGTTAATATGTATGTAGGAAGATAGTTAGTTAATTAGTTAGTTATTTAGATAGTTATCTAGTAGTTAGTTAGTTAGTTAGTTATTTAGTTAGTTAGTTAGTTATTTATTCCATTAGCTAGTAGTTAGTTAGTTAGTTAGTTAGTTAGTAAGTTAGTTAGTTAGTTAGTTAGTTAGTTAGTTAGATAGTTAATTAGGTAATATGTATGTAAGAAGGTAGTTACCTAGTTTGTTAGTTAGTTAGTTAATTAGCTAGTAGTTAGTTAGTTAGTTAGTTAGTTAGTTAGATAGTTAGTTAATTAGTTTGTTAGTTAGTTAGTTAATCAGTTAGTTATTTAGTTAGTTAGTTAGTAAATCAATATGTATGTATCAAGGTAGTTAGTTAGTTAGTTAGATAGTTATTTAGTTTGTTAGTTAGTTAGTTAGTTAGTTAGTTAGTTAGTTAGTTATCTAGTTGTTAGTTAGTTCGTTAGGTCATCAGTTTGTTTTTTAGTTCGTTAGTTAGTTAGTTAGCTAGTAGTTATGTGGTTAGTTATTAAGTTAGTTAGTTAGTTAGTTAGTTTGTGGGTATGCAGGAAGGTAGTTAGTTAGTTAATAGGTATTTAAGAAGATAGTTAGTTCGTAAATTAGTTAGTTATTATGTTAGTTATCTTGTAATTAGTTAGTTAGTTATTTTGTCAGCTAGCTAGCAGTGAGTTAGTTATTTAGTTAGTTAGCTAGTTAGTCATCCAGTAGTTAGACGTTAGTTATTTAGTTAGTTAACTAGTTAGTTATTTAGTTAGTTAGTTAGTTTGTTAGTTATCTAGTAGTTAGTTAGTTAGCTAGTTAGTTATTTAGTAAGTTTGATAGTTAGTTAGTATGTTAGTGGGAAGGTAGGTAGTTAGTTAGTTAGTTATTGGGTATGTAGGAAGGTAGGTAGTTAGTTAGTTAGTTAGTTAGTTAATAGGTATGTAGGAAGATAGTTATTTAGTTAGTTTGTTAATTAGTTCATTTGTTTGTTAGTAAGTTATTTATTTATTTGGTTAGTTTGTTAGTTAGTTAGTTAGAAAGGTAGTTAGTTTGTTAGTCGATAGGTATGTATGAATGTAGTCAGTTAGTAAGTTAGTTAGTAAACTAGTTAGTTAGTTAGCTAGTAGTTAGTTAGTTAGTTAGTTAATTAATTAGTTAGTTAGTTAGTTAGTTAGTTAGTTAGTTAACTAGTAGTTAGTTCGTAAATTAGTTAATTAATTAGTTTGTTAATTAGTTAGTTAGTAAGTTTGTTAGTTAGTGGGTGTGTACGAAGGTAGCTAGTTATTTAGGTAATTTGTTAGTTCATTAGTTAATTAGTTAGTTAGTTAGTTAGTTAATTAATTAGTTATTTATTTAGTTAGTTAGTTAGTTAAATAGCTAGTAGTTATTTAGTTAGTTATTTATTTAGTTAGTTAGTTAGTTAGTTCGTGCGTATGTAGGAAGGTAGTTAATAAGTTAGTTAGTTAGTTAGTTAGTTAGTTAGTTAGTTAGTTAATATGTGTGTAGGAAGATAGTTAGTTAGTTAATTAGTTAGTTATTTAGTTAGTTATCTAGTAGTTAGTTAGTCAGTTAGTTAGTTAGTTTGTTATTTTTTCAGTTAGCTAGTAGTGAGTTAGTAGTTAGTTAGTTAGTAAGTTAGTTAGTTAGTTAGTTAGTTAACAAGTTATTTATTTAGTTAGTTTGTTTATTTAGTTATCTAGTAGTTAGTTAGTTAGCTAGTTAGTTATTTAGTTAGTTAGATAGTTAGTTAGTTAGTGGGAAGGTAGTTAGTTAGTTAGTTGGTGGATATGTAGGAAGGTACTTAGTTAGTTAGTTAGTTAGTTAATTAGTAAGTTAATAGGTATGTAGGAAGATAGTTATATAGTTAGTTTGTTAATTAGTTAATTAGTTAGTTAGTTAGTTATTTAGTTATTTTATTACTTAGTTAGTTCGAAAGGTAGTTAGTTAGTTAGTTAATAAGTATGTATGAAGGTAATTGGTTAGTTAGTTAGATAGTTAACTAGTTAGCTAGTTAGCTAGTAGTTTGTTAGTTAGTCAGTTAGTTAATTAGTTAGTTATTTAGTTAGTCAAAAAGTAGTTAGTTAGTTATTTAGTTAATTAATTAGTTAGTTAATTAGTTAGTTAGTAAGTTAGTTAGTTAGTGGGTATGTACGAAGGTAGCTAGCTAGTTAGTAAATTTGTTAGTTAGTTAGTAAATTAGTTAGTTAGTTAGTTAGTTAATTAGTAAGTTATTTATTTATTTAGATAGTTAGTTAAATAGCTTGTAGTTATTTAGTTAGTTTGTTAGTTACTTAGTTAGTGCATATGTAGGAAGGTAGTTAGTAAGTTAGTTAGTTAGTTAGTTAATATGTATGTAGGAATAGAGTAAGTTAGTTAATTAGTTAGTTATTTAGTTAGTTATCTAGTAGTTAGTTAGTTAGTTAGTTAGTTCGTTACTTATTCAGTTAGCTAGTAGTTAGTTAGTAGTTAGTTAGTTAGTAAGTAAGTTAGTTAGTTAGTTAGTTAATTAGTTAGTTAGTTAGTTAGTCAATATGTATGTAAGAAGGTAGTTAGTAGTTAGTTATTTAGTTAATTAGCTAGTAGTTAGTTAGTTAGTTAGTTTGTTAGTATGTAAGAAGATTGTTAGTTAGTTAGTTAGTTAGATGGCTATTTAATTAGTTAGTTAGTTAGTGGATCAGTTCGTTATTTTGTTAGTTACTTAGTTAGTTAGCTAGTAGTTAGTTAGTTAGTGAGTTAGTTAGTTAATCAATATGTATGTATCAAGGTAGTTCGTTAGTTCGTTAGTTAGTTAGTTAGATAATTAGTTAGTTAATTAGTTAGTTAATTAGTTAGTCAGTTAATTAATTAGTTAGTTGGTGGGTATGTAGGAAGGTAGGTAGGTAGTTAGTTAGTTAGTTAGTTAATAGGTATTTAAGAATATAGTTAGTGAGTAAATTAGTTAGTTATTATGTTTGTTATCTTGTAATTAGTTACTTAGTTATTTTTTCAGCTAGCTAGTAGTTAGTTAGCTAGTTATTTAGTTAGTTAGTTAGTTACTTATCTAGTAGTTAGTTAGTTAGTTAACTAGTTAGTTATTTAGCTAGTTTGTTTGTTAGTTATCTAGTAGTTACTTAGTTGGCTAGTTAGTCGTTTAGTTAGTTAGATAGTTAGTGTGTTAGTTAGTGGGAAGGTAGTTAGTTAGTTAGTTAGTGGGTATGTAGGAAGGTAGTTAGTTAGTTAGTTAGTTAATAGGTACGTAGGTAGATAGTTATTCGGTTATTTAGTTAGTTTGTTAATTAGTGAATTTGTTAGTTAGTCAGTTAGTTATTGAGTTATTTAGTTAGTTAGTTAGTTAGTTGGTTAGTTAGTTAGTTAGTTAGTTAATAGGTATGTATGAAGGTAGTTAGTTAGTATGTTAGTTAGTTAGCTAGTAGTTAGTTAGTTCGTTAGTTAATTAGTTAGTTATTTCGTTAGTTAGTTAGTTAGTTAGTTAACTAGTAGTTAGTTAGTTGATTAGTTAGTTTGTAAGTTAGTTAGTTAGTGGGCATGTAGGAAGGTAGCTAGTTAGTTAGTTAATTTCTTTGTTTGTTAGTTAATTAGTTAGTTAGTTGGTTAATTAGTTAGTTATTTAATTATTTAGTTTGTTAGTTAAATAGCTAGTAGTTATTTATTTATTTAGTTAGTCACTTAGTTAGTGGGTATGTAGGAAGGTAGTTAGTAAGTTAGTTAGTTAGTTAGTTAGTGAATACGTTTGTAGGAAGATAGTTAGTTAGTTAATTAGTTAGTTATTTAGTTAGTTATATAGTGGTTAGTTAGTTAGTTAGTTAGTTATTTATTCAGTTAGCTAGTAGTTAGTTAGTTAGTTAGTTAGTTGGTAAGTTAGTTAGTTAGTTAGTTAGTTAGTTAATTAGTTAGTTGGTTAGTTAGTTAGTTAGTTAGTTAGTTAAATAGTTAGTTAGATAGTTAGTTAGTTAGTTAGTTTTCAAGTAGTTGGTTAGTTAGTTAGTTGGTTCGTTAACTAGTTAGTTAGTTAGCTAGTAGTTAGCTGGTAATTTATTTAGTTAGCTAGTTAGTTTGTGGGTATGCAGGAAGGTACTTAGTTCGTTAGTTAGTTAGTTAGTTAGTCAATAAGTATGTAGGAAGATAGTTAGTTAATTAGTTAGATATTTAGATAGATATCTAGTAGTTAGTTACTTGGATTGTTAGTTATTTAGTTAGTTAGTTAGTTAGTTAGTTATTTAGTTAGATAGTTAACTTGTTAGTTATTTAGTAAGTTAGTTAGTTATTAAGTACGTAGGAAGATAGTCAGTCAGTAAATTAGTTAGTTATATAGATAGTTATCTAGTAGTTAGTTAGTTAGTTATGTAGTCAGTTAGTTAGTTATTTAGTTATTTATCTAGTAGTTAGTTAATTAGTTAGTTAATTAGTTAGTTAGTTAGTTAATTAATTAGTTAGTTAGTTAGTTAGTATGTATGTATGTAAGAAGGCACTTAGTTAGTTAATTAGTTAGTTTGTTAGTTAGTTTGATAGTCAGTTAATTAGTCGGTATATAGGATGGTAGTTAGTTAGTAAGTAAGTTAGGTACTCAGTTAGTTACCTAGTAGTCAGTTAGTTAATTAGTTAGTTAGTTAACTAGTTAGCTATTTAGTTAGTTAGTCTGTTAGTTCTCTAGTAGTTAGTTAGTTAGGTAGTTAGTTATTTAGTTAGTTAGATAGTCAGTTAGTTAGTTAGTTAGTGGGAAGGTAGGTAGTTAGTTAGTTAGTGGGTACGTAGGAAGGTAGTCAGTTAGTTAGTTAGTTAATTAGTTAGTTAATAGGTATGTAGGAAGATAGTTATTTAGTTAGTTTGTTAGTTTGTTAATTAGTTAATTAGTTAGTTAGTTAGTTATTTATTTATTTGGTTAGTTAGTTAGTTAGTTAGTTAGTTAGTTAGTTAGTTAGTTAGTTAGTTAGTTAGTAAGTTGGTTAGTTAACTAGTTAGTTAGTTAGCTAGTAGTTAGTTAGTTAGCTAGCTAGTAGTTAGTTAGTTAGTTAGTTAGTTAATTAGTTAGTTATTTCGTTAGTTAACTAGTTAGTTAGTTAACTAGTAGTCTGTTAGTAAATTAGTTAGTTAGTAAGTTAGTTAGTTAGTTAGTTAGTTAGTTAATATGTATGTAAGAAGATAGTTAGTTAGTTAATCAGTAAGTTATTTAGTTAGGTATCTAGTAGTTAGTTAGTTAGTTAGTTAGTTAGTTATTCAGTCCGCTAGTAGTTTGTTTGTTAGTTAGTTAGTTAGTACCTTAGTTAGTTAGTTAGTTAATTAGTTAGTTAGTTAGTTAGTCAATATGTATGTAAGAAGGTAGTTAGTTAGTTAGTTAGTTAATTAGTTAGTTAGTTAATTAGCCAGTAGTTAGTTAGTTTGTTAGTTAGTATGTAAGAAGATTGTCAGTTAGTTAGTTAGTTAGATAGTTAGTTAATTAGTTAGTTAGTCAGTTAATCAGTTAGTTATTTAGTTAGTTTCTTAGATAGTTAGGTAGTAGCTAGTTGGTTAATCAATATGTATGTAACAAGGTAGTTAGTTAGTTTGTTAGATAGTTAGTTAAATAGTTAGTTAGTTAGTTAGTTAGTTAGTTAGTCAGTTAGTTAGATAGTTATCTAGTAGTTAGTTAGTTAGTTATGTCATCAGTATGTTAGTTATTTAGTTAGTTATTTAGTTAGCTAGTAGTTAGAAGGTTAGTTATTTATTTATTTAGTTAGTTAGTTAGTTGGTGGGTATATAGGAAGGTAGTCAGTTAGTTAGTTCGTTAGTTAGTTAATAGGTATTTAAGAAGATAGTTAGTTAGTAAATTTGTTAGTTATTATGTTAGTTATCTAGTAATGAGTTTGTTAGTTATTTTGCCAGCTAGCTAGTAGTTAGTTAGTTAGTTATTTAGTTGGTTAGTTAGTTAGTTAGTTAGCTAGTTATTCAGTTAGTTATTTAGTTAGT
The DNA here is from genome assembly GCA_946800325.1 of Luzula sylvatica. Taxonomy (NCBI): domain Eukaryota; kingdom Viridiplantae; phylum Streptophyta; class Magnoliopsida; order Poales; family Juncaceae; genus Luzula; species Luzula sylvatica. The sequence continues at coordinate 10,705,257 of OX326957.1, read as the reverse complement.
TAGTTTGTTAGTTATCTAGTAGTTAGTTAGTTAGCTAGTTAGTTATTCAGTTAGTTAGATAGTGAGTTAGTTAGTTAGTGGGAAGGTAGTTAATTAGTTAGTTAGTGGGTATGTAGGAAGGTAGGTAGTTAGTTAGTTAATATGTATGTATGAAGATAGTTAGTTAGTAAGTTAGTAGTTAGCTAGTAGTTAGCTAGTAGTTAGTAAGTTAGTTAGTTAATTGATTTGTTAGTTATTTAGTTCGTTAGTTAGTTATTTAACTAGTAGTTAGTTTGTTCATTAGTTAAGTAATTAGTTAGTTAATTAGTTAGTTAGTAGTTAGTTATCTAGTAGTTAGTTAGTTAGCTAGTTAGTAATTTAGTTAGATAGATAGTTAGTTAGTTAGTTAGCAGTAAGGTAGTTAGTTAGTTAGTTAGTGGGAATGTAGGAAGGTAGTTAGTTAGTTAGTTAGTTTGTTAGTTAATAGGTATGTAGGAATATAGTTATTTAGTTATTTAGTTATTTGTTAGTTAGTTAGTTAGTTAGTTAATAGGTATGTATGAAGGTAGTTAGTTAGTAAGTTAGTTAGTTAACTGGTTAGTTAGTTAGATGGTAGTTAGCTTGTTAGTTAGTTAATTAGTTAGTTAGTTTGTTAGTTAGTTAGTTAGTTACTTAACTAGTAGTTAGTTAGATAATTAGTTAATTAATTAGTTAGTTAATTAGTTAGTTAGTTAGTCGGTATGTACGAAGATAGATAGTTAGTTAATTAGTTAGTTAGTTAGTTAATTAGTTCGTTATTTATTTAGTTAGTCAGTTAGTTAAATAGCTAGGATTTATTTAGTTATTTATTTATTTATTTAGTTAGTTAGTTAGTTAATATGTATGTAGGAAAATAATTAGTTAGTTAATTAGTTAGTTATTTAGTTTGTTATCAAGTAGTTAGTTAGTTAGTTAGTTAGTTATTTATTCAGTTAGCTAGTAGTTAGTTAGTTAGTTAGTTAGTTAGTAAGTTAGTTAGTTAGTTAGTTAGTTAGTTAATTAGTTTGTTTGTTAGTTTGTTAGTCAATATGTATGTAAGAAGGCAGGTAGGTAGTTAGTTAGTCAGTTAAATAGTTAGTTAGTTAGTTAGTTAGTTAGTTAGTTAGTTAGTTAGTAGTTGGTTAGTTAGTTAGTTAGTTAGTTAACTCATTAGTTATTTAGTTAGTTAGTTTGTTTGTTAGTTAGTTAATAAGAATGTAGGAAGATAGTTAGTTAGTTAATTTGTTATTTATTTAGATAGATATCTAGTAATTAGTTACTTAGTTTGTTAGTTATTAAGTTCGTTAGTTAATTAGTTAGTTAGTTAATTAGCGAGTAGTTAGTTAGTTAGTTAGGTAGTTAGTATGCAAGAAGGTTGTTAGTTAGTTAGTTTGTTAGATAGTTAGTTAATTAGCTAGTTAGTCAGTTAGTTATTTAGTTTGTTACTTAGTTAGTTAGCAAGTAGTTAGTTAGTTAGTGCCTTAGTTAGTTAATCAATTTGTATGTATCAAGGTAGTTAGATTGTTAGATAGTTAGTTAATTAATCAGTTAGTTAGTTATCTAGTAGTTAGTTAGTTAGTTAGGTCATAAATTAGTAATTTAGTTAGTTAGTTAGTTTGGTAGTTAGCTAGTAGTTAGGTTGTTAGTTATTTATTTAGTTAGTTAGTTAGTTAGTTAGTTGGTGGGTATATAGGAAGGTAGTTAGTTTGTTAGTTAGTTAATAGGTATTTAAGAACATAGTTAGTTAGAAAATTAGTTAGTTATTAAGCCAGTAGTTAGTTAGTTAGTCAGTTAGTTAATTAGTTAGTTAGTTATTTTGTTAGTTGGTTAACTAGTTGTTAGTTAGTTAATTAGTTCAGTAATTAGTTAGTTAATTAGTTAGTTAGTAAGTTAGTTAGTTAGAGGGTATGTACGAAGGTAGCTAGTTAGTTCGTTAAGTTGTTAGTTAATTAATTAATTAGTTAGTTAGTTAGTTAATTAGTTAGTTAATTAGTTACTTAATTCTTTAGTTAGTTAGTTAGTTAAATAGCTAGTAGTTATTTAGTTAGTTATTTATTTAATTAGTTAGTTACTTTGTTAATGGGTATGTTGGAAGATAGTTAGTTAGTGAATTAGTTTGTTATTTAGTTAGTTATCTAGTAGTTAGCTAGTTTGTTAGTTAGTTAGTTAGTTAATTGGTGAATTAGTTAGTTAGTTAGTTAGTTAGTCATTTAGTAGTTAGTTAGTTAGTTAGTTAGGTCATCAGTTAGTTATTTAGTTAGTTAGTTAGTCAGTTAGTTAATTATCTAGTAGTTAGCTCGTTATTTATTTAGTTAGTTAGTTAGTTAGTTGGTGGGTATGTGGGAATGTAGTCAGTTAGTTAGTTAATAGGTATTTAAGCAGATAATTAGTTAGTAAATTCGTTAGTTATTATGTTAGTTATCTATTAATTAGTTAGTTAGTGATTTTGTCAGCTAGCTTGTAGTTAGTTAGTTAGTTATTTAGTTAGTTAGTTAGTTAGTTAGTTAGTTAGTTAGTTAGTTATCTAGTAGTTAGTTAGCTAGTTATTTAGTCAGTTAACTAGTTAGTTATTTAGTTTGTTAATTTGTTAGTTATCTAGTAGTTAGTTAGTTAGCTAGTTTGTTATTTAGTAAGATAGATAGTTAGTTAGTTAGTTAGCAGTAAGGTAGTTAGTTAGTTAGTTAGTGGTTATGTAGGAAGGTAGTTAGTTGGTTAGTTAATAGGTATGTAGGAAGATAGTTATTTAGTTAGTTTGTTAATTAGTTAATGTTATATCATTAATTTAGTACAAGAAAATTATGGATAGAAAATAATTACAAGAAATATCAGGGATTAAAATGGAAAAATGACAAAGACTTTTAACCCCTTTGACACCTAAACACTTGTCATGTGTGTTACATTATTTAGCTCATTCTAGGCCTTTCTATTCTGGCCATAACACATAATTTCGTGGCTTTAGAGAGAGGTGAAAGAAGGAGAAGAAGAAGAAGAACCAAGAAGAGGAGATTGGAGAAAAGGAAGCGAACAAGTGATTCAAGACAAGAAAAGAAGAAAGCGAGCTCACTTTCGAGGTTATCTTCATCGAGGCAAGCATACATAGGTGGTGGTGGAGTTGTCTAAACCTAGGAGCTTGAAGTTTTGAGGTTGTAAATCTATTTTCTAATCTAATTCGAAGAATCCTTCGTATTTACTGCCATGGAAAATGATTGGAAGATTGATTTGATTGTTGAAACCCTAGATTTTGGGGGTGGAAGTAATTCTGAATTCTAGGATTTCATAGATGGTTTTGGGGTATAAGGATGGTGTCGTGGTGATTCGACCGCTCGAATAATGGCGTTTCGATCATCTATTAGGCTTCCATCGAGAAAGGATAAAACAATTAGGGTTTCGGTTTTTGGGAAGAAAAGAAGTGGTACGATTGAGTTGTTTGTTCTTAATGGGTCGGGTTTATGTTTGTTTTGAGTCAAGATCCTTTAACCCGGTATCCTCTAACCCTAGTTCAAATTCTGGATGTAAGGGCTATTTTGGTAATTTTGGAGAACATGATTTTTCAGGGGCACAATTATACAATGGAGAAAAGGCTTAATCGCTTGATAACGTTCAACTATATAATGGTTGGATTGGTGAGCTTTTTGGCCAACATTAAATACATGGCTGAGATTTCTCGTGTCATTCGTTCCTCTCGTATCCCGTTTAGGGTTTTATCTCGTAGTCATTAGTTATTCCGGTATGTCGGATAAGTAGAAGTATTGTAGTTGATCGGTTCTTTGACGGGTCTACCGAACCAGATTTCGTGTGTCATGTCTTCGTAATTTGGTCATAACTTCTCCGTTCGGTCTCCGTTTACCGTGTTCTTGGTTCCGTTGGAAAGCTTATTTCGAGACGATTCTATTGGCAGTAATTATGATTACTGAATCTGATTCTTCATTTATTTGTTCATCATTTTATCTGTAGAATAGGTGTAGTTCTTTGTAGTATGTAGGATCGTTGTTGATGTAAATCAACTCGTAGTGAGGATGAGTAGTGGATAAGGGAACACATGTTTGGACATTAATGTAGTGTCTGGCCAGAGGTGCATTTTTGGGTCGCTCCCGAACTTGCGAACTGTTAGACGTAGCAGTACGGTCTCCTCGAGTAGTTGTAGTAAATGTAGTGTTCGAGGGGGCGTGGTTTCAGTCGTGGCGTGGTTGAAACCACCACTCTTGGGATAGAGTGCAGCGGACTTTTACCTCATTGTAGATCCGAGGTACTAGTCTATGAGTAGGGTCCCATGTGGCAGCCAACCTTAGCGAAGTAGTCGTCGTAATATCACACTATGAATTCTGTAGTAGTTGTTACCGTATTTGCAGGATCATAGTTGTAGTAGTATTGTAGTAGTTAATCTCTTAGGAGTTGTCATGGTAGTCCTGGTCGAGTAAATAATAATTAAATATTATTTTACTTATCTAACTCTCAGCCAACATTTCCAGGTAGCACTTGAGATGGTGCCGATCATTGGTGGAATATGAAACAGAAATCGTTTGGTGATCATGTTAGTTGGAAGGAGTTTGTTGATGCCTTTAATGAGCAATATTATCCGTATTCATTGCAAGAGAAAAAGGCACAAGAGTTTGCAAATCTTACGCAAGAGGGTAAAACGGTATTGGAGTATGAGAGGAAATTTACTGAATTGTCGCAATTTGCACCGCATGATGTAAGCAACGAGGCTCAAAAAGTGTCGAAGTTTGTTCGGGGTTTACGTCCGGACATAAAGGGTCGGGTGCGCGCTTTTCAGTGCCGCAATTATGCAAATGCCGTTGATAAAGCGGTATTGGCAGAGTGTGATGTTGAGGAGTTGAAACAGTACGAGATGAAAATGGAGAGTGGAAAGAGCCAAATGAGGCAATCTCGTGAGTACATCAGACCTCAAGGTAGAAATTTTAAGAAGCAGAAACCTCCCCAATTTCGGAGTGAGAATACGGGTGGATCGCAGCCAAGTCAAGCTCCATGTTTCAAATGCGGTCGAGTTGGTCATTGGTCGAAGAGTTGTCCCTTTGGCGAGCATGTGTGTCATTATTGTTATAACCCAGGACACAAATTGAATGAGTGCCCCAAGAGGAAGCTAGAACCGAAGAAACCTATCCCGGCACGCACATTTGCTCTCAACAATCCGGATGCACACGCGTCAGGTTCGATTATTCACTCAGTTGTTTCTATTTGTGATATTCCGGCCAGTGTTTTGATAGACCCTGGTTCAACTCATTCTTTCGTGTCTTTTATATTCATGTCAAAATTAAATAGAAAGGCAGAAATTCTAAGTAATAGTTTATTAGTCGGCACTCCGATGGGTGAAACTCTATTAGCCGAGTTGGTGTTTAGAGGATGTGTAGTTCAAATTGGTGATAAACAATTACTAGTCGATTTGGTTATCCTAGATTTTCGTGATTTCGATGCCATTCTCGGTATGGATTGGTTATCCTCTTATCATGCAACAATTGATTGTTTCCGCAAAGTGGTAACCTTTAATCCCGAGGGAGAAGCTTCTATTCAACTTTTGGCGGTACGTGAAAATTCCCCCGTAATTATTTCCGCGATACATGATAAGAAATTATTGACGGAAAGTGGTCAAGAAGAAATAACACGGAATTCAGAGCATGACAAGAGGCTAGTAATTCAAAAGATTCCGGTGGTTTGTGATTTCTCCGATGTATTTCCGGAAGATTTGGTTGGGTTACCTCCAGATAGAGAAATTGAATTTATGATCGAGCTATTAACCGGCACCGCACCAATTTCAAAGCAACCTTATCGAATGGCAACGGCAGAATTGGAAGAGTTAAAGAAACAACTAGAAGATTTGCTAGCGAAAGGATTTATTCGACCGAGTGTGTCACCATGGGGAGCCCCCGTATTGTTTGTGAAAAAGAAAGATGGATCAATGCGACTATGTATTGATTACCGTCAACTTAACCAAGTTACCGTGAAGAATAAATATCCTCTTCCGCGAATTGATGATTTATTTGATCAACTTCAAGGCAGTACGATTTACTCGAAAATTGACCTGAGATCGGGTTATCACCAATTGAAGATTCGGAAAGAAGATATCCCAAAGACGGCTTTTCGTACTAGGTACGGTCACTACGAATATTTCGTAATGCCGTTTGGTTTAACAAATGCTCCGGCAGCTTTTATGGATTTAATGAACCGAATATTTCATGAGTATCTCGATTCGTTCGTTATTGTTTTTATTGATGATATTCTGATTTATTCGAAGAGTCGAGAGGAACATGCAAGGCATTTGGGGCTCGTGTTGGAAATTTTAAGGAAGAAGAAATTATACGCAAAATTAAGTAAATGTGATTTTTGGATTGAAGAGGTATCTTTTCTAGGACATGTGATATCCGGTGAAGGGATTTCAGTGGATCCAAAGAAGATTGAAGCGGTGATCAATTGGAAACGGCCTTGTAATGTGACTGAGATTCGGAGTTTTCTCGGTCTTGCCGGATATTATAGAAGGTTTGTGGAAGGATTTTCAAAAATTTCTTTACCTCTTACGCGCTTGACACAAAAGGATGTAAAATTTTTGTGGGATGAAAATTGTGAAACTAGTTTCATGGAATTAAAGAAGAGGTTAACTAGTGCCCCGATATTAATTATTCCTTCGGATGGAAATGGTTTTGTGGTGTATAGTGATGCATCTTTCTGTGGGCTTGGGTGTGTACTCATGCAAAATGGAAGGGTAGTGGCGTATGCTTCACGACAATTAAAGGATCATGAGAAAAATTACCCAACACATGATTTAGAATTAGCCGCAGTAATTTTTGCGTTGAAGATTTGGAGACATTATCTCTATGGTCAGAAGTTTGAGATTTTTACGGATCATAAGAGTTTGAAATATTTATTTACGCAAAAGGAGTTAAATATGCGTCAAAGGCGGTGGATGGATTTCTTGAAGGATTATGATTGTAGTATTAATTACCATCCAGGAAAAGCAAATGTGGTGGCGGATGCGTTGAGTAGAAATGTTGCGAGTTATAGTGCGCATATTTCTGTACGTAGATGGAGTTTAATGTCCGCTCTTGGAGAGTTAGGATTGAAGGCCTTACCTAATCAATCCATTGGATTTTTATCGGTGTTATGGGCACAATCGGTGTTGGTAACCAAGATTAAAGAAGCACAAATGAGTGATGAGTATTTGAAATATGTACGGGACGAATTGGCTCAAGGTGGCGAATCGAAGTTTGAGATCTCAAGTGATGGTACCGTTAGGTTAGGCGGAAGAGTATGTGTACCCGATGAACCCCAATTGAGGCAAGAGTTACTAAGTGAAGCCCATAGGTCGAAATTCGCAATTCATCCGGGAAGTAATAAGATGTATCGAGATTTGCGTGGGGAGTATTGGTGGAAAGGAATGAAAAGAGATGTTGCTCAATTTGTCTCGAAATGTTTAGTGTGTCAACAAATAAAAGCGGAACACAAACGACCAGCGGGATTGTCGCAAAATTTGGAGATACCGGAATGGAAATGGGAGCATATTACCATGGATTTTGTGACGGGTTTACCAAGGGCGAGAGGTGGTCACGATACAATATGGGTGGTTGTAGATCGGTTAACAAAATCTGCCCATTTTATTGCGATCAAGCAAAATGATAAATTAGATAAACTAGCAGAATTATATGAGAAAGAGGTGGTGAGATTACATGGAGTACCCGTTTCGATCGTTTCGGATAGGGATCCCCGGTTCACTTCTACATTTTGGAAAAGCTTGCAGAAGTCACTTGGTTCACAACTTCGCTTTAGTTCCGCTTATCACCCTCAAACAGATGGTCAATCTGAGAGGACAATTCAAACTTTAGAAGATTTATTGCGAGCTTGTGTGTTAGATTTTGGGGGTAGTTGGAATACACATCTTCATTTGGTAGAATTTGTGTACAACAATAGTTATCACTCGAGTATTGAAATGGCTCCTTATGAAGCCCTTTATGGAAGGAAATGTAGATCTCCGGTGAATTGGTACGAAGTTGGAGAAAAGAAACTTTTAGGTCCTGATTTGGTACATGAAGAAGAAAGGAGGGTAAAGTTAATTCGTCAAAGGTTATTGACGGCCCAAAGTAGGCAGAAGAGTTACGCAGATAAGAAGCGTAGAGAAGTTAAATTTGTAGAAGGAGATCATGTATTTTTACGAGTGTCGCCTACAAAGGGTGTTATGCGTTTTGGAAAGAAAGGGAAATTATCTCCTCGATATATCGGTCCTTTTCAGATATTGGAGATGATCGGACCGGTAGCGTTTAGACTCGCTTTGCCCCCTTCTTTGTCGAATGTCCATAACGTGTTTCATATCTCCATGTTAAAGAAGTATGTGAGTGATCCATCCCATGTACTTTTACCTCAAGCATTTGATTTGAGAGAGGACTCGACGTATGTCGAAAGACCGGTAGAAATTTTGGATCGAAGGGACCATGTGTTGAGGGATAGGGTGATATCGCTGGTTAAGGTACGTTGGCAACATCATTCTCCACAAGAGGCGACATGGGAACGTGAAGATGAAGTAAAAGAGAAATACCCGGAACTTTTCTACGAGGTATGTTAAATTTCGAGGACGAAATTTCTTTAAGGGGGGAAGGATGTTATATCATTAATTTAGTACAAGAAAATTATGGATAGAAAATAATTACAAGAAATATCAGGGATTAAAATGGAAAAATGACAAAGACTTTTAACCCCTTTGACACCTAAACACTTGTCATGTGTGTTACATTATTTAGCTCATTCTAGGCCTTTCTATTCTGGCCATAACACATAATTTCGTGGCTTTAGAGAGAGGTGAAAGAAGGAGAAGAAGAAGAAGAACCAAGAAGAGGAGATTGGAGAAAAGGAAGCGAACAAGTGATTCAAGACAAGAAAAGAAGAAAGCGAGCTCACTTTCGAGGTTATCTTCATCGAGGCAAGCATACATAGGTGGTGGTGGAGTTGTCTAAACCTAGGAGCTTGAAGTTTTGAGGTTGTAAATCTATTTTCTAATCTAATTCGAAGAATCCTTCGTATTTACTGCCATGGAAAACGATTGGAAGATTGATTTGATTGTTGAAACCCTAGATTTTGGGGGTGGAAGTAATTCTGAATTCTAGGATTTCATAGATGGTTTTGGGGTATAAGGATGGTGTCGTGGTGATTCGACCGCTCGAATAATGGCGTTTCGATCATCAATTAGGCTTCCATCGAGAAAGGATAAAACAATTAGGGTTTCGGTTTTTGGGAAGAAAAGAAGTGGTACGATTGAGTTGTTTGTTCTTAATGGGTCGGGTTTATGTTTGTTTTGAGTCAAGATCCTTTAACCCGGTATCCTCTAACCCTAGTTCAAATTCTGGATGTAAGGGGTATTTTGGTAATTTTGGAGAACATGATTTTTCAGGGGCACAATTATACAATGGAGAAAAGGCTTAATCGCTTGATAACGTTCAACTATATAATGGTTGGATTGGTGAGCTTTTTGGCCAACATTAAATACATGGCTGAGATTTCTCGTGTCATTCGTTCCTCTCGTATCCCGTTTAGGGTTTTATCTCGTAGTCATTAGTTATTCCGGTATGTCGGATAAGTAGAAGTATTGTAGTTGATCGGTTCTTTGACGGGTCTACCGAACCAGATTTCGTGTGTCATGTCTTCGTAATTTGGTCATAACTTCTCCGTTCGGTCTCCGTTTACCGTGTTCTTGGTTCCGTTGGAAAGCTTATTTTGAGACGATTCTATTGGCAGTAATTATGATTACTGAATCTGATTCTTCATTTATTTGTTCATCATTTTATCTGTAGAATAGGTGTAGTTCTTTGTAGTATGTAGGATCGTTGTTGATGTAAATCAACTCGTAGTGAGGATGAGTAGTGGATAAGGGAACACATGTTTGGACATTAATGTAGTGTCTGGCCAGAGGTGCATTTTTGGGTCGCTCCCGAACTTGCGAACTGTTAGACGTAGCAGTACGGTCTCCTCGAGTAGTTGTAGTAAATGTAGTGTTCGAGGGGGCGTGGTTTCAGTCGTGGCGTGGTTGAAACCACCACTCTTGGGATAGAGTGCAGCGGACTTTTACCTCATTGTAGATCCGAGGTACTAGTCTATGAGTAGGGTCCCATGTGGCAGCCAACCTTAGCGAAGTAGTCGTCATAATATCACACTATGAATTATGTAGTAGTTGTTACCGTATTTGCAGGATCATAGTTGTAGTAGTATTGTAGTAGTTAATCTCTTAGGAGTTGTCATGGTAGTCGTGGTCGAGTAAATAATAATTAAATATTATTTTACTTATCTAACTCTCAGCCAACATTTCCAGGTAGCACTTGAGATGGCAGTGGCATTCTTGTAGATTACGAGCTTAGCGGAGTGTGCGAGTACCAATTACCATATTTTGTTTAGTCGTGGTTGTTTGTATCGACCATATGTATATTGGATAGTTGTAGTTTATCTTTTATGCCAACTGGTTTTGTTTTGTATTGTGTGTTTTTGACTCTGCTATTGCTCATATGTTCATAGTTTTAGTGTGTTGTTCACGTTATCTTATATCGGGTCGTGACAGTTAATTTGTTAGTTAGTTAGTTAGTTAGTTAGTTAGTTAGCTAATAAGTATGTAGGAAGATAGTTAGATAGTTAATTAGTTATTTTTTTAGATAGATATCTAGTAATTAGTTATTTAGTTTGTTAGTTATTTGTTAGTTAGTTATTTAGTTAGTTAGTTAACTAGTCAGTTATTTAGTGAGTTAGTTAGTTAATAAGTACGTAGGAAGATAGTTAGTTATTTAGTTAGTTATCTACTAGTTAGTTAGTTAGTTTGTCAGTTAGTTATTTAGTTATTTATCTTGTAGTTAGTTAATTAGTTAGTTAGTTAGTTAGTTTGTTTATTACTTAGTTAGTTAGTTAGTTAGTTAGTTAGTGAGTTAGTTAGTTAGATAGTTAGTTAATTAATATGTATGTATCAAGTTAGTTAGTCAAGTTAGTTAGTTAGTTAGTTAGTTAGTTAGATAGTTAGTTAATTAGTTTGTTAGTTAATTTGTTAGTTAGTTAATGAGTCAGTTAGTTAGTTATCTAGTAGTTAGTTAGTCAGTTAGGTGATCAGTTAGTTATTTATTTAGTTTGTTAGTTATTTAGTTAGCTAGTAGCTAGCTGGTTAGTTATTTATTTGGTTAGTTAGTTAGTTGGGGGGTATGTAGGAAGGTAGGTAGTTAGTTAGTCAGTTAGTTAGTTAATAGGTATTTAAGAAGATAGTTAGTTAGTAAATATGTTAGTTATTATGTTTGTTATCTAGTAGTTAGTAAGTTAGTTATTTTGTCAGCTAGCTAGTAGTTAGTTAGTTAGTTAGTCAATGTTAGTTAGTTAGTTATTTAGTTAACTATTTAGTTATTTAGTTAGTTTGTTTGTTAGTTATCTAGTAGTTAGTTTGTTAGCAAGTTAGTTATTTAGTTAGTTAGATAGTTAGTTAGTTAGTTAGTTATTGGTTAGGTAGTTTGTTAGTTAGTTAGTGGGTATGTAGGAAGGAAGGTAGTTAGTTAGTTAGTTAGTTAGTTAGTTAGTTAGTTAATACATCCTACATACAGACTAACAAACTAATGACTAAATAACTAATTAACTAACTATCAAACTAACTAACGAACTAGCTAACTAAGTAACTACCTACTTACATACATACTAACAAACTAACTAACTAACTAATTAATTAACTAACTAACTAACTAACTAACTAACCAATGAACTAACTACGAGATAAATAACTAAATAACTAAGTGACTTACTAACTAACTAACAAACTACTACATAACTAACTAAATAACTAACTAATTTACTATCTATCTATCTTCCTACGTACTTATTAAATAACTCACTCACTAAACAACTAACTAGTTAACTAACTAACTAACTAACTAACTACTAGTTAACTAACTGAATAACTTACTAACAAATAACTAACAAACTAAGTAACTAACTACTAGATATCTATCTAAATAGTTAACTAATTAACTAACTAATTATCTTCCTACATACTAACTAACTAACTAACTAACTAACTAACTACATTCCTGCATACCCATACTAACTAGCTACCTAAATAAATTATTAGCTAACTACTAGCTAACAAACAAACTAACTAACTAAATAACTAACTAGTTAATTAACTAACTAACTAACTGACCAACTACCCGATAACTAACTAACTAACTAACTATTTAACTAACTAACTAACTGACTACCTTCTTACATACATATTGACTAACTAACTAACCAACAAACTAATTAACTAACTTACTAACTAACTTACCAACTAACTAACTAACTAACTAACTAACTACTAGCTAACTGAATATATAACTAACTAACTAACTAACTAACTAACTACTAGATAACTAACTAAATAACTAACTAACTATCTTCTTACATACATATTAACTAACTAACTAACTAACTAACTAACTAACTAACTACCTTCCTACATACCAACTAACTAAGTAACTAAATAAATAAATAAATAACACACCAAATAACTACTAGCTATATAACTAACTAACTAACTAACTTAATAACTAACTAATTAACTAACTAACTAACTAATTAACTAACGAAATAACAAATTAACTAACTAACTATATACCTTCGTACATACCCACTAACTAACTAACTTACTAACTAACTAATTGACTAACTAATTAATTAACTAATTAACTAACTAACCACTAGTTAACTAACTAACTTACTAACTAACAACCTTCATACATACCTATCAACTAACAAACTAACTACCTTTCAAACTAACTAACTAACAAACTAACTAACTAACTAACTGACTAAATAACTAAATAACTAACTAACCAACAAATGAACTAATCAACAAACTAACTAAATAACTGAATAACTATCTTCCTACGTACATATGAACTAACTAACTAACTAACTAACTAACTAACTAACTAACTAACTAACTAACGAACTAACTACCTTCCTACATACCCACTAACTAACGAACTACCTACCTTCCCACTAACTAGGTAACTAATTAACTACTAGATAACTAACAAACTAACTAACTAAATAACTAACTAGTTAACTAACAAAATAACAAACTAACTAACTAACTAACTAAATAACTAACTAACTAACTAACTAACTACTAATTAGCTGACAAAATATCTAACTAACTAATTACAAGATAACTAACATAATAACTAACTAATTTACTAACTAACTATCTTCTTAAATCCCTATTAACTAACTAACTACCTAACTACCTACCTTCCTACATACCCACCAACTAACTAACTAACCAAATAAATAACTAACCAGCTAACTACAAGCTAACTAACTCACTAACTAACTAACTAACTAACTAACTAACTGATGACCTAACTAACTAACTAACTACTAGATAACTAATTAACAATCTGACTAGCTAACTAATTAACTAATTAACTAACTAACAAATTAACTTACTATCTAACTAACTAACTAACTACCTTGATACATACATATTGATTAACTGACTAATTCACTAACTAACAAACTAACTACTAGCTAACTAACTAACTAACTGACTACATAACTAACTGATTAACTAACTAACTAACTATCTAACTAATTAACTAACTATCTAACTAACTAACTAACTAACAACCTTCTTACATACTAACTAACTAACTAACTAACTAACTACGTACTAGCTAATTAACTAACCAACTACCTACCTACCTCCTTACATACATATTGACAAACTAACTAACTATTAACTATGTAACTAACTAACTAACTTACTGACTTACTTACTTACTAACTAACTAACTACTAGCTAATTGAACAAATAACTAACTAACTAACTAACTAACTAACTAACTAACTAACTACTAGATAACTAACTAAATAACTAACTAATTAACTAACTAACTATCTTCCTATAGACAGATTAACTAACTAACTAACTAACTAACTAACTAACTAACTACCTACCTACGTACCCACAAACTAAGTAACTAACTAAATAAATAAATAACACACTAAATAACTACTAGTTATTTAACTAACTAACTAACTAAATAAAGAACAAACTAATTAACTAACTAAGTAACTAACTAACCAACTAACCAACTAATTAACTGACGAAATAATAAATTGACTAACTAACTATCTACCTTCGTACATACCCACTAACTAACTAACTTACTAACTGACTAATTAACTAACTAATTAATTAACTAATGAACTAACTACTAATTAACAAACTAACTAACTAACTAACTAACTAATTAACTAATTAACTAACGAACTACTAGCTAAGTAACTAACTAGTTAACTAACTAACATACTAACTAACTACCTTCATACATACCTATCAACTAACAAACTAACTACCTTTCAAACTAACTAACTAACAAACTAACAAACTAACTAACTAAATAACTGAATAACTAACTAACTAACAAATTAACTAATTAACAAACTAACAAAATAACTAAATAACTATCTTCCTACATACCTATTAACTAACTAACTAACTAACTAACGAACGAACTAACTACCTTCCTACATACCCACTAACTAACTACCTACCTACCTTCCCAATAACTAACTAACTAATTATCTAACTTACTAAATTACTAACTAGCTAACTAATTAACTACTAGATAACTAACAAACTAACTAACTAAATAACTAACTAGTTAACTAACTAAATAACTAACTAACTAACTACGAGATAACTAACTAACTAACTGACTAAATAACTAACTAACTTACTAACTACTAATTAGCTGACAAAATATCTAACTAACTAATTACTAGATAACTATCATAATAACTAACTAATTTACTAACTAACTATCTTCTTAAATACATATTAACTGACTAACTACCTTACTACGTACCTTCCTACATACCCACCAACTAACTAACAAACCAAATAAATAACTAACCAGCTAACTACAAGCTAACAAACTCACAAACTAACTAACTAACTAACAAACTAATGACCTAACTAACTAACTAACTAACTACTAGATTACTAACTAACTATCAGACTTACTAACTAATTAACTAATTAACTAACTAACAAATTAACTAACTATCTAACTAACTAACTACCTACCTTGATATATACATATTGATTAACTAACTCACTCACTAACTAACTAACTACTAGCTAACTAACTAACTAACTAACTAACTACGTAACTAACTGATTAACTAACTAACTAACTAACTAACTAATTAACTAACTATCAAACTAACTAACTAACTAACGACCTTCTTACATACTTACTAACTAACTAACTAACTACCTACTAGCGAATTAACTAACTAACTAACTAACTAACTGCCTACCTCCTTTCATACATATTGACTAACTAACTAACTAACTAACTAATTAACTAACTAACTAACTACCAAACTAAATAACTAACTTACTTACTAACTACTAGCTAACTGAACAAATAACAAACTAACTAACTAACTACTAGATAACTAACTAAATAAGTAACTAATTAACTAACTAACTATCTTCCTACAGACATATTAACTAACTAACTAACTAACTTACTAACTACCTTCCTACATACTCACTAACTAAGTAACTAACTAAATAAATAAATAACTAACTAAATAACTACTAGCTATTTAGCTAACTAACTAACTAAAGAACTAACAAATTAACTAACTGACTAGCTACCTTCGTACATACCCACTAACTATCTAACTTACTAACTAACTAATTAACTAACTAATTAATGAACTAATTAACTAACTAACTAACTAACTAACTATATAACTAACAAATTAGCTAACTAACTAACTAACTAACTAACAAACTACTAGCTAACTAACTAACTAATTAACTAATTAACTTACTAACAAACTACCTTCATACATACCTATTAACAAACATACTAACTAGCTATTTAACTAACTAACTAACTAACTAAAGAACTAACAAATTAACTAACTAACTAGCTACCTTCGTACATACCCACTAACTATCTAACTTACTAACTAACTAATTAACTAACTAATTAATGAACTAATTAACTAACTAACTAACTAACTATATAACTAACTAATTAACTAACTAACTAACTAACTAACTAATTAACTAACTAACTTACTAACAAACTACCTTCATACATACCTATTAACAAACATACTAACTACCGTTCTAACTAACTAACTAACTAACAAACTAACAAACAAACAAACTAACTAACTAACTAACTAACTAACTACCTTCCTACATACCCACCCACTAACTAACTAACTACCTTATCGCTAACTAACTAACTAACTACCTTTCTAACTAAATAACTAACTAGCTAACTAACTAACTACTATCTAGATAACTAACTAACTAACTAACTAAATAACTAACTAACTAACTACTAGCTAGCTGACAAAATAACTAACTAACTAATCAATTGATAACTAACATAATAACTAACTAATTTACTAACTAACTATCTTCTTAAATACCTATTAACTAACTAACTAACTAACCGCATTCCAACATACCCACCAACCAACTAACTAACTAACTAAATAAATAAATAACCATCTAACTACTAGCTAACTAACTAAATAACTACTTAAATAACTAACTGATGACCTAACTAACTAACTAACTACTAGATAACTGACTAACGGACTGACTAACTAACTAACTAATTCACTAACTAACTAATTAACTAACTAACTAACTAAGTACTAGATAACTAACTAAATAACTAACTACTTAACTAACTAACTATCTTCCGACATACCCACTAACTAAGTAACTAACTAAAAAAATAAATAACTAACTTAATAACTACTAGCTATTTCACTAACTAACTAACTAAAGAATTAACTAACTAATTAATTAACTGACTAACTAACTAATTAACTAATTAACTAACAAATTAGCTAACTAACTAGCAACCTTCATACATACCCACTAACTAACTTACTTACTAACTAACTAATTAACTAACTAACTAATGAACTAATTAACTAACTAACTACTATTTAACTAACTAACTAACAAACTAAATAACTAACTAATTAACTAACTAACTAACTAACTAACTAACTAACTAACTAACTACTAGCTAACTAACTAACTAGTTAACTAACTAACTTACTAACTAACTACCATCATACATTCCTATTAACTAGCAAACTAACTAAATTTCTAACTAACTAACTAACTAAATAACTAAATATCTAACAAACTAATTAACTAATCAATAAACTAACTAAATAACTGAATGACTATCTTCCTACATACACCTATTAACTAACTAACAAACTAACTAACTAACTAACTAACTACTAACTAACTACCTTCCTATATACCCAATAACTGACTAACAAACTACCTTCCCACTAACTAACTAACTAACTATCTAACTAACTATATAACTAACTTGCTAACTAACTAACAACTAGATAACTAACAAACTAACTAACTAAATAACTAAATAGTTAACTAAATAACTAACTAACTAACTGACTAACTAACTAACTAACTACTAGCTAGCTGACAAAATAACTAACTAACTAACTACTAGATTACTAACATAATAACTAACTAATTTACTAGCTAACTACCTTCCTACATACCCACCAACTAACTAACTAACTAAATAAATAGGTAGCTAACCAGCTAACTACTAGCTAACTGCTAACTAACTAACTAACTAATTTACTAACTACCTTACCGCTAACTAACTAACTATCTATCTATCTAACTAAATAACTAACTAGCTAACTAACTAACTACTAGATAACTTACAAACTAACTAACTAAATTACTAACTAGTTAACTAACTAAATAACTAACTAACTAACTAATAGATAACTAACTAACCAAATAACTAAATAACTACCTAACTAACTACTAGCTAGCTGACTAAATAACTAACCAACTAATTAATAGATAACTAACATAATAACTAACTAATTTACTAACTAACCATCTTGTTAAATACCTATTACCTAAATAACCAACTAACTAACTACATTCCCATATACCCACCTATTAACTAACAAACAAATAAATCAATAACTAACCAGCTAACTACTAGCTAACTAACTAACTAACTAACTAAATAACTAACTGATGACCTAACTGACTAACTAACTACTAGATAACTAAATTACTAACTGACTAACTAACTAACTAACTAATTCACTAACTAATTAATTAACTAACTATCTAACTAACTAACTAACTACTTTGATACATACATATTGATTAACAAACTAACTCACTAACTAACTACTAGCTAACTAACTAAGTAACTAACTAAATAACTAACTGATTAACTAACTAACTAACTAACTAACTAACTAATTAACTAACTATCTAACTAACTAACTAACAAACTAACTAACTAACAAACTTCTTACAAACTAACTAACTAACTAACTAACTACTAGCTAATTAACTAAGTAACTAACTAACTATCTTCTTACATACATATTGACTAACTAACTAACTAACTAACTAATTGACTAACTAACTAAATAACTAACTTACTAACTTACTAACTAACTAACTAACTAACTACTAGCTGCATGAATAAATAACTAACTAGCTACTAGATAACTAACTAACTAACTAACTAATTAACTAACTGACTATCTTCCTACATACATATTAAAGAACGAACTAACTAACTAACTAACTTACTAACTACCTTCCTACATACCCACTAACTAAGTAACCTACTAAATAAATAAATAACCAACTAAATAACTACTAACTACTTAACTAACTAATTAGTTACCTTCGTACATACCCACTAACTAACTAACTTACTAACTAACTAATTAACTAAATAATTAATTAACTAATTATCTAACTAACTACTAGTTATCTAAATAACTAACTAACTAATTAACTAACTAAGTAACTAACTATCTTCCTACATATCCGCCAACTAACTAACTAACTAACTAACTAATTAGTTAGTTAGTTAGTAAATTAGTTAGTCATTTATTTATTTAGTTAGTTAGTTAAATTGCTTGAAGTTATTTAGTTAGTTATTTATTTAGTTTGTTAGTTACTTAGTCAGTGCGTATGTAGGAAGGTAGTTAGTAAGTTAGTTAGTTAGTTAGTTAATATGTATGTAGGAAGAGAGTTAGTTAGTTAATTAGTTAGTTATTTAATTAGTTATCTAGTAGTTAGTAAGTTAGTTAGTCAGTTCGTTATTTATTCAGTTAGCTAGTAGTTAGTTAGTAGTTAGTTAGTTTGTAAGTAAGTTAGTTAGTTAGTTAGTTAATTAGTTAGTTAGTTAGTTAGTTAGTCAATATGTATGT
This sequence comes from Luzula sylvatica, assembly GCA_946800325.1. Classification (NCBI taxonomy): domain Eukaryota; kingdom Viridiplantae; phylum Streptophyta; class Magnoliopsida; order Poales; family Juncaceae; genus Luzula; species Luzula sylvatica. The sequence goes on along the minus strand of OX326957.1, from coordinate 10,685,964 downwards.
AAGAAGGTAGTTAGTAGTTAGTTATTTAGTTAATTAGCTAGTAGTTAGTTAGTGAGTTAGTTAGTTAGTTAGTATGTAAGAAGATTGTTAGTTAGTTAGTTAGATGGCTAGTTAATTAGTTAGTTAGTTAGTTGATCAGTTAGTTATTTAGTTAGTTACTTAGTTAGTTAGCTAGTAGTTAGTTAGTTAGTGAGTTAGTTAGTTAATCAATATGTATGTATCAAGGTAGTTAGTTAGTTAGTTAGTTAGATAGTTAGATAATTAGTTAGTTAATTAGTTAGTTAATTAGTTAGTCAGTTAATTAGTTAGTTATCTATTAGTTAGTTAGTTAGTTAGTTTGGTCAACAGTTAGTTATTTAGTTAGTTAGTTAGGTCAACAGTTAGTTATTTAGTTAGTTAGTTAGTTATTTAGCTAGTAGTTGGCAAGTTAGTCATTTAGTTAGTTAGTTAGTTAGTTAGTTAGTTGGTGGGTATGTAGGAAGGTAGGTAGGTAGTTAGTTAGTTAGTTAGTTAATAGGTATTTAAGAATATAGTTAGTTAGTAAATTAGTTAGTTATTATGTTAGTTATCTAGTAATTAGTTAGTTAGTTATTTTTTCTGCTAGCTAGTAGTTAGTTAGTTAGCTAGTTATTTAGTTTGTTAGTTAGTTACTTATCTACTAGTTAGTTAGTTAGTTATTTATTTAGTTAACTAGTTAGTTAATTAGTTAGTTAGTTTGTTAGTTAGTCGTTTAGTTAGTTAGATAGTTGGTGTGTTAGTTAGTGGGAAGGTAGTTAGTTAGTTTGTTAGTGGGTATGTAGGAAGGTAGTTAGTTAGTTATTTAGTTAATAGGTACGTAGGAAGATAGTTATTCGGTTATTTAGTTAGTTTGTTAATTAGTGAATTTGTTAGTTAGTCAGTTAGTTATTGAGTTATTTAGTTAGTTAGTTAGTTAGTTGGTTAGTTAGCTAGTTAGTTAGTTAATAGGTATGTATGAAGGTAGTTAGTTAGTATGTTAGTTAGTTAACTAGTTATTTAGTTTGCTAGTAGTTAGTTAGTTAGTTAGTTAATTAGTTAGTTATTTCGTTAGTTTGTAAGTTAGTTAGTTAGTGGGCATGTACGAAGGTAGCTAGTTAGTTAGTTAATTTCTTTGTTAGTTAGTTAATTAGTTAGTTAGTCGGTTAATTAGTTAGTTATTTATTTATTTAGTTTGTTAGTTAAATAGCTAGTAGTTAGTTATTTATTTATTTAGTTTGTTAGTTAAATAGCTAGTAGTTATTTATTTATTTAGTTAGTTACTTAGTTAGTGGGTATGTCGGAAGGTAGTTAGTAAGTTAGTTAGTTAGTTAGTTAGTTAATACGTATGTAGGAAGATAGTTAGATAGTTAATTAGTTAGTTATTTAGTTAGTTATATAGTGGTTAATTAGTTAGTTATTTATTCAGTTAGCTCGTAGTTAGTTAGTTAGTTAGTTAGTTGGTAAGTTAGTTAGTTAGTTAATTAGTTAGTTAGTTAGTTAGTTAGTTAGTTAGTTAAATAGTTAGTTAGATAGTTAGTTAGTTAGTTAGTTTTCAAGTAGTTGGTTAGTTAGTTGGTTAGTTAACTAGCTAGTCAGTTAGCTAGTAGTTAGCTGGTAATTTATTTAGTTAGCTAGTTAGTTGGTGGGTATGCAGGAAGGTAGTTAGTTCGTTAGTTAGTTAGTTAGTTAGTCAATAAGTATGTAGGAAGATAGTTAGTTAATTAGTTAGTTATTTAGATAGATATCTAGTATTTAGTTACTTGGATTGTTAGTTATTTAGTTAGTTAGTTAGTTAGTTATTTAGTTAGTTAGTTAACTAGTTAGTTATTTAGTAAGTTAGTTAGTCATTAAGTACGTAGGAAGATAGTCAGTCAGTAAATTAGTTAGTTATTTAGATAGTTATCTAGTAGTTAGTTAGTTAGTTATGTAGTCAGTTAGTTAGTTATTTAGTTATTTATCTAGTAGTTAGTTAATTAGTTAGTCAGTTAGTTAGTTAATTAATTTGTTATTTAGTTAGTTAGTATGTATGTATGTAAGAAGGCACTTAGTTAGTTAATTAGTTAGTTAGTTAGTTAGTTTGATAGTCAGTTAATTAGTTAGGTAGTTACTAGTTAGTTAGTCGGTATATAGGATGGTAGTTAGTTAGATGGTTAGTTAGTCAATTAGTTAGTTAGTTAGTTAGTTAGTTAATAGGTATATAGGAAGACAATTAGTTAGTTAGTTAGTTAGATAGATATATACTAGTTAATAGGTATGTAGGAAGACAATTAGTTAGTTAGTTAGTTTGTTAGTGAGTTTGTAGGAAGGTAGTTAGTTAATTAGTTAGTTAGGTAGATAGCTATTTAGTTAGTTTATAGGTATGTATGAAGGTAGTCAGTTAGTTAGTTAGTTAATTAGTTCGTTATTTAGTCAGTTTGTTTGTTAATTAGCTAGTAGTTAGTTAGTTAGTTAGTTAGTTAGTTAGTTAGTTAGTTTGCTAGTAGTTAGTTAGTTAGTTAGTTAGTCGGCTAAGTTAGCTAGCTAGCTAGCAGTTAGTTAGTTAGTTAGTTAATAGGTATGTAGGAAGGTAGTTAGTTAGTTAGTAAGTAAGTTAGGTAGTTAGTTAGTTACCTAGTAGTCAGTTAGTTAATTAGTTAGTTAGTTAACTAGTTAGCTATTTAGTTAGTTAGTCTGTTAGTTCTCTAGTAGTTAGTTAGTTAGGTAGTTAGTTATTTAGTTAGTTAGATAGTCAGTTAGTTAGTTAGTTAGTGGGAAGGTAGGTAGTTAGTTAGTTAGTGGGTACGTAGGAAGGTAGTCAGTTAGTTAGTTAGGTAGTTAGTTATTTAGTTAGTTAGATAGTCAGTTAGTTAGTTAGTTAGTGGGAAGGTAGGTAGTTAGTTAGTTAGTGGGTATGTAGGAAGATAGTTATTTAGTTAGTTAGTTAGTTTGTTAATTAGTTAATTAGTTAGTTAGTTAGTTATTTAGTTATTTGGTTAGTTAGTTAGTTAGTTAGTTAGTTAGTTAGTTAGTTAGTAAGTTGGTTAGTTAACTTGTTAGTTAGTTAGCTAGTAGTTAGTTAGTTAGCTAGCTAGTAGTTAGTTAGTTAGTTAGTTAGTTAGTTAATTAGTTAGTTATTTCGTTAGTTAACTAGTAGTCTGTTAGTAAATTAGTTAGTTAGAAAGTTAGTTAGTTAGTTAGTTAGTTAGTTAATATGTATGTAAGAAGATAGTTAGTTAGTTAATCAGTAAGTTATTTAGTTAGGTATCTAGTAGTTAGTTAGTTAGTTAGTTAGTTATTCAGTCCTCTAGTAGTTAGTTTGTTAGTTAGTTAGTTAGTACCTTATTTAGTTAATTAGTTAATTAGTTAGTTAGTTAGTTAGTCAATATGTATGTAAGAAGGTAGTTAGCTAGTTAGTTAGTTAGTTAGTTAGTTAGTTAATTAGCCAGTAGTTAGTTAGTTTGTTAGTTAGTATGTAAGAAGGTTGTCAGTTAGTTAGTTAGTTAGTTAGATAGTTAGTTAATTAGTTAGTTAGTCAGTTAATCAGTTAGTTATTTAGTTAGTTTCTTAGATAGTTAGGTAGTAGCTAGTTGGTTAATCAATTTGTATGTAACAAGGTAGTTAGTTAGTTTGTTAGATAGTTAGTTAATTAGTTAGTTAGCTAGTTAGTTAGTTAGTTAGTTAGTCAGTTAGTTAGATAGTTATCTAGTAGTTAGTTAGTTAGTTAGGTCATCAGTATGTTAGTTATTTAGTTAGTTATTTAGTTAGCTAGTAGTTAGAAGGTTAGTTATTTATTTATTTAGTTAGTTAGTTAGTTGGTGGGTATATAGGAAGGTAGTCAGTTAGTTAGTTCGTTAGTTAGTTAATAGGTATTTAAGAAGATAGTTAGTTAGTAAATTAGTTAGTTATTATGTTAGTTATCTAGTAATGAGTTAGTTCGTTATTTTGCCAGCTAGCTAGTAGTTAGTTAGTTAGTTATTTAGTTAGTTAGTTAGTTAGTTAGTTAGCTAGTTATTCAGTTAGTTATTTAGTTAGTTAGTTAGTTAGTTATCTAGTAGTTAATTAGTTAGCTAGTTAGTTATTCGGTTAGTTAGATAGTGAGTTAGTTAGTTAGTGGGAAGGTAGTTAATTAGTTAGTTAGTGGGTATGTAGGAAGGTAGGTAGTTAGTTAGTTAATATGTATGTATGAAGATAGTTAGTTAGTATGTTAGTAGTTAGCTAGTAGTTAGCTAGTAGTTAGTAAGTTAGTTAGTTAATTAATTTGTTAGTTATTTAGTTCGTTAGTTAGTTATTTAACTAGTAGTTAGTTTGTTCATTAGTTAAGTAATTAGTTAGTTAATTAGTTAGTTAGTAGTTAGTTATCTAGTAGTTAGTTAGTTAGCTAGTTAGTAATTTAGTAAGATAGATAGTTAGTTAGTTAGTTAGCAGTAAGGTAGTTAGTTAGTTAGTTAGTGGGTATGTAGGAAGGTAGTTAGTTAGTTAGTTAGTTTGTTAGTTAATAGGTATGTAGGAATATAGTTATTTAGTTATTTAGTTATTTGTTAGTTTGTTAGTTAGTTAGTTAGTTAATAGGTATGTATGAAGGTAGTTAGTTAGTAAATTAGTTAGTTAACTGGTTAGTTAGTTAGATGGTAGTTAGCTTGTTAGTTAGTTAATTAGTTAGTTAGTTTGTTAGTTAGTTAGTTAGTTAGTTACTTAACTAGTAGTTAGTTAGATAATTAGTTAATTAATTAGTTAGTTAATTAGTTAGTTAGTTAGTGGGTATGTACGAAGATAGCTAGTTAGTTAATTAGTTAGTTAGTTAGTTAATTAGTTCGTTATTTATTTAGTTAGTCAGTTAGTTAAATAGCTAGGATTTATTTAGTTATTTATTTATTTATTTAGTTAGTTAGTTAGTTAATATGTATGTTGGAAAATAATTAGTTAGTTAATTAGTTAGTTATTTAGTTTGTTATCAAGTAGTTAGTTAGTTAGTTAGTTAGTTATTTATTCAGTTAGCTAGTAGTTAGTTAGTTAGTTAGTTAGTTAGTTAGTAAGTTAGTTAGTTAGTTAGTTAGTTAATTAGTTTGTTGGTTAGTTTGTTAGTCAATATGTATGTAAGAAGGCAGGTAGGTAGTTAGTTAGTCAGTTAAATAGTTAGTTAGTTAGTTAGTTAGTTAGTTAGTTAGTTAGTAGTTGGTTAGTTAGTTAGTTAGTTAGTTAACTCATTAGTTATTTAGTTAGTTAGTTTGTTAGTTAGTTAGTTAGTTAGTTAGTTAATAAGAATGTAGGAAGATAGTTAGTTAGTTAATTTGTTATTTATTTAGATAGATATCTAGTAATTAGTTACTTAGTTTGTTAGTTATTAAGTTAGTTAGTTAATTAGTTAGTTAGTTAATTAGCGAGTAGTTAGTTAGTTAGTTAGGTAGTTAGTATGCAAGAAGGTTGTTAGTTAGTTAGTTTGTTAGATAGTTAGTTAATTAGCTAGTTAGTCAGTTAGTTATTTAGTTAGTTACTTAGTTAGTTAGCAAGTAGTTAGTTAGTTAGTGCCTTAGTTAGTTAATCAATTTGTATGTATCAAGGTAGTTAGATTGTTAGATAGTTAGTTAATTAATCAGTTAGTTAGTTATCTAGTAGTTAGTTAGCTAGTTAGGTCCTAAATTAGTAATTTAGTTAGTTAGTTAGTTTGGTAGTTAGCTAGTAGTTAGGTTGTTAGTTATTTATTTAGTTAGTTAGTTAGTTGGTGGGTAAATAGGAAGGTAGTTAGTTTGTTAGTTAGTTAATATGTATTTAAGAAGATAGTTAGTTAGAAAATTAGTTAGTTATTATGTTAGTTATCTAGTATTTAGTTAGTTAGTTATTTTCTCAGCTAGTAGTTAGTTAGTTAGTTAGTTAGTAGTTAGTTAGTTAGTTATTTAGTTAACTATTTAGTTAGTTTGTTTGTTATTTATCTTGTAGTTAGTTAGTTAGTTAGTTAGTTATTTAGTTAGTTAGATAGTGGGAAGGTAGTTTGTTTGTTAGTTAGTTAGTTAGTTAGTGGGAAGGTAGTTTGTTAGTTAGATAGTGCGTATGTAGGAAGGTAGGTAGTTAGTTAGTTAGTTAGTTAATAGGTGTATGTAGGAAGATAGTTATTTAGTTATTTAGTTAGTTTGTTAATTAGTTAATTAGTTAGTTAGTTAGTTATTTAGTTATTAATTTAGTTAGTTAGTTACTTAGTTAGTTAGTTAGAAAGGTAGTTAGTTTGGTAGTTAATAGGTATGTACGAAGGTAGTTAGTAAGTTAGTTAACTAGTTAGTTAGTTAGCTAGTAGTTTGTTAGTTAGTTAGTTAGTTAATTAGTTTGTTATTTAGTTAGTTAGTTAGTTAGTTAACTAGTAGTTAGTTAGTTAATTAGTTCATTAATTAGTTAGTTAGTGGGTATGTACGAAGGTAGCTAGTTAGTTAGTTAATTTGTTAGTTAATTAGTTTATTAGTTAGTTAGTTCGTTAGTTAATTATTTAGTTAATTATTTAGTTAGTTAGTTAGTTAGTTAAATAGCTAGTAGTTATTTACTTAGTTATTTATTTATTTAGTTAGTTACTTTGTGAGTGGGTATATAGGAACGTAGTTAGTAAGTTAGTTGGTTAGTTAATTAATATGTATGTAGGAAGATAGTTAGTTAGTTAATTAGTTAGTTATTTAGTAGTTAGTTAGTTAGTTAGTTAGTTATTTATTCAGTTAGCTAGTAGTTAGTTAGTTAGTAAGTTAGTTAGTTAGTTAGTTAGTGAATTAGTTAGTTAGTTAGTTAGTCAATATATACGTAAGAAGATAGGTAGTTAGTTAGTTTGTTAATTAGATAGTAATTAGTTAGTTTGTTAGTTAGTTAGTTAGTATGTAGGAAGGTTGTTTGTTAGTTAGTTAGTTAGTTAGATAATTAGTTAATTATTTAGTCAGTTAATCAGTTAGTAATTTAGTTAGTTACTTAGTTAGTTAGCTAGTAGTTAGTTAGTTAGCAAGTTAGTTAATCAATATGTATGTACCAAGGTAGTTACTTAGTTAGTATGTTAGATAGTTAACTTACTAACTTGTTCACTAACTAACGACCTTCATACATACCCAGCCACTAACTAACTAACTACCTTACCGCTAACTAACTAACAAACTACCTATCTAACTAAATAACTAACTAGCTAACTAACTAACTACATACCCACCCATTAACTAACAAACTAACTAGTAGTTTGCTCACTAAGTTAGTTAGTTAACTAGTTAGTTAGTTTGCTAGTAGTTTGTTAGTTAGTTAGTTAGTTAATTAGTTAGTTATTTAGTTAGTTATTTAGTTAGTTAATTAGTTAGTTAACTAGTAGTTAGTTAGTAAATTAGTTAATTAATTTGCTTGTTAATTAGTTAGTTAGTAAGTTAGTTAGTTAGTGGGTGTCTACGAAGGTAGCTAGTTAGTTAGGTAATTTGTAAGTTCATTAGTTAATTAGTTAGTTAGTTAGTCAGTTAATTAGTGAGTTATTTATTTATTTAGTTAGTTAGTTAAATAGCTAGTAGTTATTTAGTTAGTTATTTATTTAGTTAGTTAGTTAGTTAGTTCGTGCGTATGTAGGAAGGTAGTTACTTAGTTAGTTAGTTAGTTAGTTAGTTCGTTATTTATTCAGTTGGCTAGTAGTTAGTTAGTAAGTTAGTTAGTTAGTTAGTTAGTTAACAAGTTATTTATTTTGTTAGTTTGTTTATTTAGTTATCTAGTAGTTAGTTAGTTAGCTAGTTAGTTATTTAGTTAGTTAGATAGTTAGTTAGTTAGTGGGAAGGTAGTTAGTTAGTTAGTTGGTGGATATGTAGGAAGGTACTTAGTTAGTTAGTTAGTTAGTTAATAAGTATGTAGGAAGATAGTTATTTAGTTAGTTTGTTAATTAGTTAATTAGTTAGTTAGTTAGTTATTTAGTTATTTTATTACTTAGTTAGTTAGAAAGGTAGTTAGTTAGTTAGTTAATAAGTATGTATGAAGGTAGTAGGTTAGTAAGTTAGATAGTTAACTAGTTAGCTAGTAGTTTGTTAGTTAGTTGGTTAGTTAATTAGTTAGTAATTTAGTTAGTTAAATAGTAGTTAGTTAGTTATTTAGTTAATTAATTAGTTAGTTAATTAGTTAGTTAGTAAGTTAGTTACTTGGTGGGTATGTACAAAGGTAGCTTGCTAGTTAGTTAATTTGTTAGTTGGTTACTTAATTAGTTAGTTAGTTAGTTAGTTAGTTAGTTAATTAGTTAGTTATTTATTTATTTAGTTAGTTAGTTAAATAGCTTGTAGTTATTTAGTTAGTTAGTTACTTAGTTAGTGCGTATGTAGGAAGGTAGTTAGTAAGTTAGTTAGTTAGTTAGTTAGTTAGTTAGTTAATATGTATGAAGGAAGATAGTTAGTTAGTTAATTAGTTCGTTATTTAGTTAGTTATCTAGTAGTTAGTTAGTTAGTTCGTTATTTATTCAGTTATCTAGTAGTTAGTTAGTAGTTAGTTAGCTAGTAAGTTAGTTAGTTAGTTAGTTAGTTAGTTAGTTAGTTAACTAGTTATTTATTTAGTAAGGTTGTTTATTTAGTTATCTAGTAGTTAGTTAGTTAGCTAGTTAGTGGGAAGGTAGTTGGTCAGTTAGTTAGTGGATATGTAGGATGGTACTTAGTTAGTTAGTTTGTTAGTTGCTTAGTTAATTAGTAAGTTAATAGGTATGTTGGAAGATAGTTATTTAGTTAGTTAGTTAGTTTTTTAATTAGTTAATTAGTTAGTTAGTTAGTTATTTAGTTATTTTATTACTTAGTTAGTTAGAAAGGTAGTTAGTTAGTTAGTTAATAAGTATGTATGAAGGTAGTTGGTTAGTAAGTTAGATTGTTAACTAGCTAGCTAGTTAGCTAGTAGTTCGTTAGTTAGTCAGTTAGTTAATTAGTTAGTTATTTAGTTAGTCAAATAGTAGTTAGTTAGTTATTTAGTTAATTAATTAGTTAGTTAATTAGTTAGTTAGTAAGTTAGTTAGTTAGTGGGTACGTACGAAGGTAGCTAGCTAGTTAGTTAATTTGTTCGTTAGTTAGTAAATTAGTTAGTTAGTTAGTTAGTTAATTAGTTAGTTATTTATTTATTTAGTTAGTTAGTTAAATAGCTTGTAGTTATTTAGTTAGTTATTTATTTAGTTTGTTAGTTACTTAGTTAGTGCGTATGTAGGAAGGTAGTTAATAAGTTAGTTAGTTAGTTAGTTAATATGTATGTAGGAAGAGAGTAAGTTAGTTAATTAGTTAGTTCTTTAGTTAGTTATCTAGTAGTTAGTTAGTTAGTTAGTTAGTTAGTTCGTTATTTATTCAGTTAGCTATTAGTTAGTTAGTAGTCAGTTAGTTAGTAAGTAAGTTAGTTAGTTAGTTAGTTAGTTAGTTAGTTAGTCAATATGTATGTAAGAAGATAGTTAGTAGTTAGTTATTTAGTTAATTAGCTAGTAGTTAGTTAGTTAGTTAGTTAGTTAGATGGCTAGTTAATTAGTTAGTTAGTTAGTTGATCAGTTAGTTATTTAGTTAGTTACTTAGTTAGTTAGCTAGTAGTTAGTTACTTAGTTAGTTAGCTAGTAGTTAGTTATTTAGTTAATCAATCTAAAGAAGGCAACAAATTAGCTGGTTGGGGCTTATGCATGGGCTGAGAGCTGGGGCTAGGCGTGGGCTGTGAATTTTGCCTGCGTGGGCTGTGAATTTTGCCTCTGCGGCCAGGCCCTGTGCGTTGCAGCAGTTTGGTGATCTTCTTCTTTTGTTTTTGCCTTTCCCGCCTCGATCCTTCACCGAATATATCGATGTGATATATCGTTTTGACTGTCTTCGGCATGCCGGAGGCAATGGTGCTGACCAAATTCCAAAATTATTCCTCTATCTCCTGAAAATGGGCAAACAACAAATTAGTGTAGAAATATTCATGATGTTTGAAATATGTATCATAAAAGCATAGAATATAACTTCACAAGGGCTAAAATCCCTAAATAAGATTCGTAAAACGTGTTCCATTTGCCTCACATCAAATACCCCCACACTTAAACCCTTGATCGTCCTCGATCAATTGGAGATTTGTAGTTATAATCAATCTAAGGACGAATTGCACTAGATTCTATTAAATTTGTATTCGTCATTTTCAAACGCATTTCATGAACCTATTGATTAAAGTAAAAAATCAAGTTGCTAATGTTTAAGAAAGATAATAGTCAAATAATCAAATCTTAATTGAATAAAAATCGCAATTTCAATAGAGTTTAGAATGAGCAATTAATTTCTACCGGAAAAGGTGATTAAACACTACCGTTCGAATCTTTTCACGCCACAATTCAAAAGAAACCCGATTTCCAAAGTTTTTGAGTCTTCGTTTTAAAAGATTTCCCTTTTCAACCCGTTCGATACGTTGGTACAAGGTTCATACCCGTTTTCAGTCGAATTCCCCACCCACTCCTTCATTTCATAGAAGTATTTAACCGAGCGCCCCACTACACCGAAATGCAATGAGGTTACATCCCGGTATTCTATTTTGACCTTCCTTCTATTTTATTATTTTATTCTTATTTTACTTTCTTTTTTTTTTTCTTTTTTTTTTCTTTTTTTTTTTCGGATCGCATTTGTAGAAGGAGTTCCGCGGCACCGGAGTGCAACGAAATTACATCCCGCCTTTTTTCAAGATCCAAGAAGAAGGCGGGTACTATCGACATACTAACGGGTCCCCACGAACGGTTGATTCATTAAGTGTAAGCAAAACTCATTCAAAAACTTTTCAATCGGGTTCTAATTCGAAGATGGGTTCAATTTTCAAAAACTAGTGTGTCACGTAAACCACGAATCCATAAATTGTCAAAAACTCGTGATAATTGCGAAGTTATTGGTATGGGTTGGAATCCCAATAGATTTCTTCAAATTCGTGACCAAAATTTCCAAAATATTTTGCAACATTCAATTTTGAGAGTAAAAATCTTATTAAAATGAAATTTTGTTTGAAAAACAACGATTTGTTTCAAATGAGGTGGAGAAAAATCTTTTTGTGCAATTTTGTCCTTAGTTGAAAACTAGACGTGCTCCGAGATTTAAGTTTCATCAATTTTCTATTTTATTCGCAGAAAAAGGGAAAAATAATAAAAAAATTAAATTCCCAATATTTTTCGTTTTAATTTGGGCACATGCAGGTTCAAAGGTTGTGTTACCCCCCCATACTTATGGTTTTACTTGTCCTCAAGTATATGGAATATAGAATAAAAATAGGGTAATGAAAAGATACAACCTTTGATGCGTGGGCTTGCCTCCCTCGCTAGCGCTCTCATTTATTGGTCTCAAGCTCGACCATGTCGGTGTTACCCTCCTTGAAAGTTGAACGAGGAGCTCACTTGGATTGCTCTTTTTCGACCGCCTCGGAGTGCTCCTTTCGAAACGTTGGAGAATATGGCACTCAATGCTTGGTTTAATCGTTTTGCGCATGTCAAAATTGGCTCCAAGGGCATCCTTATCTTGCTTCGAATCAATTTGTATACAGGTCTTTGGCGAAGCGGAGTGGTAAGTGGCGTCGGTGTCTCGATGTTATTTGTTTTTCTTGATAAATCTACACAAGGAGAACTTCTTTCATGAGAGGCATCATAGTTCTTATTTGAATTTAAATCGATGCTAAACGGAAAGAATTCACCTTGGAGAGTTGGAGAGTTTTCTTCTTGCTTGGTTTCGTCGTTTGGAGTGAGTTGAACCACCATTTGGAGAGTTGAGTCCACCGACTCCTCTTCTTCATCTTCCAAGACCGTCTCGATGCTTTCTTCGAATCCCCCCACAATTGAACTTTCGCCACCTTCAATTTCTACGTTGTCCTCGCTTGAGCACTCGGAATTAGCGTCTCCAAGAGATTCTATCCAATTTCGTATTTCTATCGGGGTTTCCTCATGTTGATAAATGAATGTCAAAGTTGACATCAATTTCTCTATCGTTTCGATCAATTCTTCGTCGGAAACTTCGTCTTGAGATTGAGAGGATGGGTCTTGGCATTCGAATTCGAGTTCGCCTCGAGATTCGTCTATGGAAATTATGTCGTATTCGTATCGAAAAGCTTCGTCGGTGGAATTTGGTGGAATCATTGAGAGGAGTTCGTCTTCTTCCTCTCTCAATTCTTGCTCTTCTAGCTCCAATCGAGCAATTTCTTTCTCTATGAAATATTGGTCCGACATGGATTCGGGATATCCCCTTTCGATCTTCGCTAGTTGCATCCCTTCCCGAAGCATTAAAGGTCTCTCTTGATTGTCCATCTTGTACCTTGCAAAAAAAAAAAAGAAAAATTCTCACAATGAGTGAAATATCAAGTTCAAATATATCAAATCGATTTCCAATAACACTCAAGATTGCAAGTATGATTTATAATTTCGACTTAAACATTGCTCCCCGGCAGCGGCGCCATTTTGATAACGGGTTTTTGGCTAACACTTAGGTTATATCGTTCAATAAAAATACCGTAAATCAAACAAGAAACATGTGAATACTAAAGATTGTATAGACTAAGTATGTAAGGATTCGTTCCACAGGGAGCTATTGCGTCAAAATATGATTAAACTTCAGATCGTTAAAATAATTATTTCTAAGTTTCCAAAATTAATGAAAATTTGTCTAGAGAGAGGTCTGAATATTATGAAACTTATACTAAAATTTGGACAACGGAATAAAAAGTTATTAACGAATTACAATCAGGTCTCTAAAAAACAATCTCTGGAAACAGCAGGTTTTCAGTTTAAGTGACAGTTTTCAAAAAATCATATCAATTCAAATATTTCATGAAATTCAATGATTCAAAAAGTTCCCGAAACTAGAAATCAAGATCTACGCAATGAAAGAATTGGTTTTTAGCAGATTTGGAAGGAGATCGTGAAAATTGACAAGTTTAGAACAAAAGAAAATATTTCAAGAAAGCAAAAGAACTCAATTCAATCTCAAGTTTATTAATCAACACAAGAATTTATTAAAAGAATCACAACCAAAAACTGAAATAAAAGAAAGAAACCACCTAATCAAGCCCTAGAACGCCTAGTGACTTGTGTCGATGCCTTCCCGTCGATCCGGTTGAACGCCAACTCGAGTCTCCGTTTCTTCTCACGCGGATCCTCTTCAATTCGTCGAAGAACGCCTTCCGCAAGAATGACCGATCCCTTCCTTGTGTCGAGATGGAGCAAGAACGCCTTAACTCCAATTTCGTCACGTACAACCCTAGGGCGAGAACGCCTCTACCAAAGAGTTGGTCTTGAATTTCACGGTTCTTGGTTGAATCTTGTTTGTTTCTTGGAAGAGTTTGTGGAGAGAGATGGTAGAGAGCTTGCCCCCAAAGGGGAGAGAAAAGGGGGGGCCGGAGAGATGGTTTGCCCTTGGCCTTAGGGTCTTATTTTTAGGCTTCATGGTGTCTTCTGATTGGTTGAGGGAGATATGGAAGGTTTTGGGGCTGGATGAGGTAGAAATGGAAGGTTTTGGGCAGATATGGAAGGTTTTGGGGCTGGATGAGGGAGAAATGAAAGGTTTTGGGGAGCAACAAATCAACTAAGAAGGCAACAAATCAATCTAAAGAAGGCAACAAATTAGCTGGTTGGGGCTTATGCATGGGCTGAGAGCTGGGGCTAGGCGTGGGCTGTGAATTTTGCCTGCGTGGGCTGTGAATTTTGCCTCTGCGGCCAGGCCCTGTGCGTTGCAGCAGTTTGGTGATCTTCTTCTTTTGTTTTTGCCTTTCCCGCCTCGATCCTTCACCGAATATATCGATGTGATATATCGTTTTGACTGTCTTCGGCATGCCGGAGGCAATGGTGCTGACCAAATTCCAAAATTATTCCTCTATCTCCTGAAAATGGGCAAACAACAAATTAGTGTAGAAATATTCATGATGTTTGAAATATGTATCATAAAAGCATAGAATATAACTTCACAAGGGCTAAAATCCCTAAATAAGATTCGTAAAACGTGTTCCATTTGCCTCACATCAGTTAATTAGTTAGTTAGTTAGTTAATTAATTAGTTAGTTAGTTTGTTAGTACGTATGTATGTAAGAAGGCACTTAGTTAGTTAATTAGTTAGTTAGTTAGTTAGTTTGATAGTCAGTTAATTAGTTAGGTAGTTACTAGTTAGTTAGTCGGTATATAGGATGGTAGTTAGTTAGATGGTTAGTTAGTCAATTAGTTAGTTAGTTAGTTATTAGGTATATAGGAAGACAATTAGTTAGTTAGTTAGTTAGATAGATAGATACTAGTTAATAGGTATGTAGGAAGACAATTAGTTAGTTAGTTTGTTAATTAGTTTGATACTAGTTAATTAGTTGGTTAGTTTGTTTGTTAGTGAGTTTGTAGGAAGGTAGTTAGTTCATTAGTTAGTTAGGTAGATAGCTATTTAGTTAGTTTATAGGTATGTATGAAGGTAGTTAGTTAGTTAGTTAGTTAATTAGTTCGTTATTTAGTCAGTTTATTTGTTAATTAGCTAGTAGTTAGTTAGTTAGTTAGTTAGTTAGTTAGCTAGTAGTTAGTTAGTTAGTTAGTTGGCTAAGTCAGCTAGCTAGCTAGTAGTTAGTTAGTTAGTTAGTTAGTTAATAGGTATGTAGGAAGGTAGTTAGTTAGTTAGTAAGTAAGTTAGATAGTTAGTTAGTTACCTAGTAGTCAGTCAGTTAATTAGTTAGTTAGTTAACTAGTTAGCTATTTAGTTAGTTAGTCTGTTAGTTCTCTAGTAGTTAGTTAGTTAGCTAGTTAGTTATTTAGTTAGTTAGATAGTTAGTTAGTTAGTTAGTTAGTGGGAAGGTAGGTAGTTAGTTAGTTAGTGGGTACGTAGGAAGGTAGTCAGTTAGTTAGTTAGTCAGTCAGTTAGTAAGTTAGTCAATTAGTTAGTTAATAGGTATGTAGGAAGATAGTTATTTAGTTAGTTTGTTAGTTTGTTAATTAGTTAATTAGTTAGTTAGTTCGTTATTTAGTTATTTGGTTAGTTAGTTAGATAGTTAGTTAGTTAGAAAGGTAGTTAGTTAGTTAGGTAATAGGTATGTATGAAGGTAGTTAGTAAGTTTTATAGTTAACTAGTTAGTTAGTTAGCTAGTAGTTAGTTAGTTAGTTAGCTAGTAGTTTGTTAGTTAATTAGTTACTTATTTCGTTAGTTAACTAGTTAGTTAGTTAACTAGTAGTCAGTTAGTAAATTAGTTAGTTAGTAAGTTAGTCAGTTAGTTAGTTAGTTAGTTAATATGTATGTAAGAAGATAGTTAGTTAGTTAATTAGTAAGTTATTTAGTTAGGTATCTAGTAGTTAGTTAGTTAGTTAGTTAGTTAGTTATTCAGTCCGCTAGTTGTTAGTTTGTTAGTTAGTTAGTTAGTAAGTTAGTTAGTTAGTTAATTAGTTAGTTAGTTAGTCAATATGTATGTAAGAAGGTAGTTAGTTAGTTAGTTAGTTAGTTAGTTTGTTAATTCGCCAGTAGTTAGTTAGTTTGTTAGTTAGTATGTAAGAAGGTTGTAAGTTAGTTAGTTAGTTAGATAGTTAGTTAATTAGTTAGTTAGTTAGTTAGTTAGTTAGTTAGTCAGTTAGTTAGATAGTTATATATTAGTTAGTTAGTTAGTTAGTTCGGTCATCAGTTTGCTAGTTATTTAGTTAGTTATTTAGTTAGCTAGTAGTTAGAAGGTTAGTTATTTATTTATTTAGTTACTTAGTTAGTTGGTGGGTATATAGGAAGGTAGTTAGTTAGTTAGTTAGTTATTTAGTTAGTTAATAGGTATTTAAGAAGATAGTTAGTTAGTAAATTAGTTAGTTATTATGTTACTTATCTAGTAATGAGTTAGTTAGTTATTTTGCAAGCTAGCTAGTAGTTAGTTAGTTAGTTATTTAGTTGCTTAGTTAGTTAGTTAGTTTGCTAGTTATTCAGTTAGTTATTTAGTTAGTTAGTTTGTTAGTTATCTAGTAGTTAGTTAGTTAGCTTGTTAGTTATTCAGTTAGTTAGATAGTGAGTTAGTTAGTTAGTGGGAAGGTAGTTAATTACTTAGTTAGTGGGTATGTAGGAAGGTAGGTAGTTAGTTAGTTAGTTGGTTAGTCAATAGGTATTTAAGAATATAGTTAGTTAGTAAATTAGTTAGTTATTATGATAGTTATCTAGTAATTAGTTAGTTAGTTATTTTGTCCGCTAGCTAGTAGTTAGTTAGTTAGTTATTCAGTTAGTTAGTTAGTTACTTATCTAGTAGTTACTTAGTTAACTAGTTAGTTATTTAGTTAGTTTGTTTGTTAATTATCTAGTAGTTAGTTAGTTAACTAGTTAGTTATTTAGTTAGTTTGTTTGTTAATTATCTAGTACTTAGTTAGTTAAATAGTTAGTTAAATAGTTAGTTAGTTAGATAGTTTGTTACTTAGGTCATCAGTTAGTTTGTTAGTTAGGTCATCAGTAAGTTAGTTATTTAGTTAGTTAGTTAGTTAGCTAGTAGTTGGAAGGTTAGTTATTTATTTAGTTAGTTAGTTATTTAGTTGGTGGGTATGTTGGAAGGTAGTTAGTTAGTTAGTTAGTTAATAGGTATTTAAGAAGATAGGTAGTTTGTAAATTAGCTAGTTATTATGTTAGTTATCTAGTAATTAGTTTGTTAGTTATTTTGTTAGATAGCAAGTAGTTAGTTATTTAGTTAGTTATTTAGTTAGTAAGTCAGTTAGTTATCTAGTAGTTAGTTAGTTAGTTAGTTATTCAGTTAGTTAACTAGTTAGTTATTTAGTTAGTTAGTTTGTTAGCTATCTAGTAGTTAGTTTGTTAGCTAGTTAGTTATTCAGTTAGTTATATAGTCAGTTAGTTAGTTAGTGGGAAGGTAGTTTGTTAGTTAGTTAGTGGGTATGTAGGAAAAAAGTTAGTTAGTTAGTTAGTTAATATGTGTATGTAGGAAGATAGTTATTTAGTCGTTTAGTTAGTTTGTTAATTAGTTAATTAGTTAGTTATTTAGTTATTTAGTTAGGTAGTTATATAGTTTGTTAGTTAGTTAGTTAGAAAGGTAGTTAGTTTGTTAGTTAATAGGTACGTATGAAGATAGTTAGTTAGTAAGTTAGTTAGTTAACTAGTTTGTTAGTTAGCCAGTAGTTTGTTAGTTAGTTAATTATTTAGGTAGTTAGTTAGTTAGTTAGATAATAGGTATTTAAGAAGATAGTTAGTTAGTAAATTAGTTAGTTATTATGTTAGTTATCTAGTAGTTAGTTAGTTAGTTATTTTGTCAGCTAGCTAGTAGTTAATTAGTTAGTTAGTAGTTACTTAGTTAGTTATTTAGTTAACTATTTAGTTATTTAGTTAGCGAGTTTGTTAGTTATCTAGTAGTTAGTTAGTTAGCTAGTTAGTTATTTAGTTAATTAGATAGTTAGTTAGTTAGTTAGTGGGAAGGTAGTTTGTTATTTAGTTAATGGGTATGTAGGAAGGTAGTTAGTTAGTTAGTTAATATGTGTATGTCGGAAGATAGTTATTTAGTTGTTTAGTTAGTTTGGTAATTAGTTAATTAGTTAGTTAATTAGTTATTTAGTTAGTTAGTTAGATAGTTTGTTAGTTAGTTAGTTAGAAAGGTAGTTAGATTGTTAGTTAATAGGTACGTATGAAGATAGTTAGTTAGTAAGTTAGTTAGTTAACTAGTTTGTTAGTTAGCCAGTAGTTTGTTAGTTAGTTAGTAAGTTAGTTAATTAGTTAGTTATGTAGTTAGTTAGTTAGTTAGTTAGTTAACTAGTAGTTAGTTTGTTAATTTGTTCATTAATTAGTTAGTTAAATAGTTAGTTAGTAAGTTAGTTAGTTAGTGGGTATGTACAAAGGTAGTTAGTTAGTTAGTTAATCTGTTAGTTAGTTGGTTAGTTAGTCAATATGTATGTAAGAAGGTAGTTAGTTAGTTAGTTAATTAGCTAGTAGTTAGTTAGTTTGTTAGTTTGTTTGTATGTAAGAAGGTTGTTTGTTAGATAGTTAGCTTGATAGTTACTTAATTAGTAAGTTAGTTAGTTGGTTAATCGGTTAGTTATTTAGTTAGTTACTTAGTTAGTTATCTAGTAGTTAGTTGATAACGGGTTTTTGGCTAACACTTAGGTTATATCGTTGAATAAAAATACCGTAAATCAAACAAGAAACATGTGAATACTAAAGATTGTATAGACTAAGTTTGTAAGGATTCGTTCCACAGGGAGCTATTGCGTCAAAATATGATTAAACTTCAGATCGTTAAAATAATTATTTCTAAGTTTCCAAAATTAATGAAATTTTGTCTAGAGAGAGGTCTGAATATTATGAAACTTAGCCTAAAATTTCAAACAATTTGGACAACGGAATAAAAAGTTATTAACGAATTACAATCAGGTCTCTAAAAAACAATCTCTGGAAACAGCAGGTTTTCAGTTTAAGTGACAGTTTTTAAAAATTCATATCAATTCAAATATTTCATGAAATTCAATGATTCAAAAAGTTCCCGAAACTAGAAATCATGATCTACGCAATGAAAGAATTGGTTTTTAGCAGATTTGGAAGGAGATCGTGAAAATTGACAAGTTTAGAACAAAAGAAAATATTTAAGGAAAGCAAAAGAACTCAATTCAATCTCAAGTTTATTAATCAACACAAGAATTTATTAAAAGAATCACAACCAAAAACTGAAATAAAAGAAAGAAACCACCTAATCAAGCCCTAGAACGCCTAGTGACTTGTGTCGATGCCTTCCCGTCGATCCGGTTGAACGCCAACTCGAGTCTCCGTTTCTTCTCACGCGGATCCTCTTCAATTCGTCGAAGAACGCCTTCCGCACGAATGACCAATCCCTTCCTTGTGTCGAGATGGAGCAAGAACGCCTTAACTCCAATTTCGTCACGTACAACCCTAGGGCGAGAACGCCTCTACCAAAGAGTTGGTCTTGAATTTCACGGTTCTTGGTTGAATCTTGTTTGTTTCTTGGAAGAGTTTGTGGAGAGAGATGGTAGAGAGCTTGCCCCCAAAGGGGAGAGAAAAGGGGGGCAGGAGAGATCGTTTGCCCTTGGCCTTAGGGTCTTATTTATAGGCTTCATGGTGTCTTCTGATTGGTTGAGGGAGATATGGAAGGTTTTGGGGCTGGATGAGGGAGAAATGGAAGGTTTTGGGGAGATATGGAAGGTTTTGGGGCTGGATGAGGGAGAAATGGAAGGTTTTGGGGAGCAACAAATCAACTAAGAAGGCAACAAATCAATCTAAAGAAGGCAACAAATTAGCTTGTTGGGGCTTGTGCATGGGCTGAGAGCTGGGGCTAGGCGTGGGCTGTCAATTTTGCCTGCGTGGGCTGTGAATTTTGCCTCTGCGGCCAGGCCCTGTGCGTTGCAGCAGTTTGGTGATCTTCTTCTTTTGTTTTTGCCTTTCCCGCCTCGATCCTTCACCGAATATATCGATGTGATATATCGTTTTGACTGTCTTCGGCATGCCGGAGGCAATGGTGCTGACCAAATTCCAAAATTATTCCTCTATCTCCTGAAAATGGGCAAACAACAAATTAGTGTAGAAATATTCATGATGTTTGAAATATGTATCATAAAAGCATAGAATGTAACTTGACAAGGGCTAAAATCCCTAAATAAGATTCGTAAAACGTGTTCCATTTGCCTCACATCATTAGTTAGGTAGTGAGTTAGTTAGTTAATCAATATGTATGTATCAAGGTAGTTAGTTAGTTAGTTAGATAGTTAGTTAATTAGTTAGTTAATTAGTTAGTTAGTTAGTTTGTTAGTTTGTTTGTCAGTTAGTTAGTTAGTTAGTTATCTAGTAGTTAGTTAGATAGTTGGGTCATCAATTAGTAATTTAGTTAGTTAGTTAGTAAGTAGTTAGCTAGTAGTTAACTGGTTAGTTATTTATTTTGTTTGTTAGTTCGTTAGTTGGTGGATATGTACGAAGGTAGTTAGTTAGATAGTTAGTTAATAGGTATTTAAGAAGATAGTTAGTTAGTAAATTAGTTAGTTATTAGTTTAGTTATCTGGTAGTTAGTTAGTTTGTTAGTAGTTAGTTAACTATTTAGTTATTTAGTTAGTTTGTTTGTTAGTTATCTAGTAGTTAGTTAGTTAGATAGTTAGTTAGTTAGTTAGTGGGAAGGTAGTTTGTTAGTTAGTTAGTGGGTATGTAGGAAGGTAGTTTGTTAGTTAGTTATTTTGTCAGCTAGCTAGTAGTTTGTTATTTAGTTAGTTATCTAGTAGTTAGTTAGTTAGTTAGTTAGTTAGTTAACTAGTTAGTTATTCAGTTAGCTAGTTGGCTTACTAGTTAGTTACTTAGGTATGTAGGAAGGTAGTTATTTAGTTATTTAGTTAGTTTGTTAATTAGTTGATTAGTTAGTTATTTAGTTAGTCAGTTCGTTAGTTAGTTAGTTAGTTATTTAGTTAGTTAGTGGGTATGTAGGAAGTTAGTTAGTGGGTATGTAGGAAGGTAGTTAGTTAGTTTGTTAATAGGTATGTAGGAAGGTAGTTATTTAGTTATTTAGTTAGTTTGTTAATTAGTTGATTAGTTAGTTATTTAGTTAGTCAGTTCGTTAGTTAGTTAGTTAGATAGGTAGTTAGTTAGTTAGTTAATATGTATGTATGAAGGTAGTTCGCTAGTAAGTTAGTAAACTAGTTAGATAGTTTGCTAGTAGTTAGTTAGTTAGTTAGTTAGTTAGTTAGCTAGTTAATTAGTAATTGGTTTAGTTAGTTAGTTAGTTAGTAAGCTAGTAGTTAGTTAGTTAGTTAATTAGTTAATTAATTAGTTTGTTAATTAGTTAGTTAGTAAGTTAGTTACTTAGTGGGATGTACGAATGTAGCTAGTTAGTTAGTCAGTTAATTAATTATCTAGTTAGTTAGTTAAGAGTTATTTAGTTAGTTAGTTAGTTAGTTAAATATCTAGTAGTTATTTAGTTAGTTATTTATTTAGTTAGTTAGTTACTTAGTTAGTGGGTATGTTGCAAGGCAGTTAGTAAGTTAGTTAGTTACTTAGTTAATAGGGATGTAGGAAGATAGTTAGTTAGTTAATTAGTTAGTTATTTAGTTAGTTATCTAGTAGTTAATTAGTTAGTTAGTTAGTTAGTTAGTTAGTTTGTTTGTTAATATGTATGTATCAAGGTAGGTAGTTAGTTAATTAGATAGTTAGTTAATGAGTTAGTTAATTAGTTAGTTAGTTAGTTAGTCAGTTAGTTAGTTTGTTATCTAGCAGTTAGTTAGTTAGTTAGTTCATCAATTAGTTATTTAGTTAGTTAGTTAGTTAGTAGTTAGCTAGTAGTTAGCTGGTTAGTTAATTATTTAGTTAGTTAATTAGTTAGTTAGTTGGTGGGTATGTAGGAAGGTAGTTAGTTAGTTAGTCAGATAATAGGTATTTAAGAAGATAGTTAGTTAGTAAATTAGTTAGTTATTATGTTAGTTATTTTGTCAGCTAGTTAGTAGTTAGTTAGTTAGTTAGTAGTTAGTTAGTTAGTTATTTAGTTAACTATTTAGTTATTTAGTTAGCTAGTTTGTTAGTTTTCTTGTAGTTAGTTAGTTAGCTAGTTAGTTATTTAGTTAGTTAGTTAGTTAGTTAGTGGGAAGGTAGTTTGTTAGTTAGTTAGTGGGTATGTAGGAAGGTAGTTAGTTAGTTAGTTAATTTGTGTATGTAGGAAGATAGTTGTTTAGTTGTCTAGTTAGTTTGTTAATTAGTTAATTAGTTAGTTATTTAGTTATTTAGTTAGTTAGTTAGATAGTTAGTTAGTTAGTTAGTAAGAATGGTAGTTAGTTTGCTAGTTAACAGGTATGTATGAAGATAGTTAGTTAGTAAGTTAGTTAGTTAACTGGTTTGTTAGTTAGCCAGTAGTTTGTTAGTTAGTTAGTTAGTTAGTTAGTTAATTAGTTAGTTATTTAGTTAGTTAGTTAGTTAGTTAACTAGTAGTTAGTTAGTTAATTAGGTCATTAATTAGTTAGTTAAATAGTTAGTTAGTAAGTTAGTTAGTTAGTGGGTATTTACGAAGGTAGCTAGTTAGTTAGTTAATTTGTTAGTTAATTAGTTAATTAGTTAGTTAGTTAATTCTTTAGTTAGTTAGTTAGTTAGTTAAATAGCTTGTAGTTATTTAGTTAGTTATTTATTTAATTAGTTAGTTACTTTGTTAATGGGTTTGTTGGATGATAGTTAGTTAGTGAATTAGTTTGTTATTTAGTTAGTTATCTAGTAGTTAGTTAGTTAGTTAGTTAGTTAGTTAATTAGTTAGTTAGTGAATTAGTTAGTTAGTTAGTTATTTAGTAGTTAGTTAGTTAGTTAGTAAGGTCATCAGTTAGTTATTTTGTTAGTTAGTTAGTTAGTCAGTTATCTAGTAGTTAGCTGGTTAGTTATTTATTTAGTTAGTTAGTTAGTTAGTTGGTGGGTATGTGGGAATGTAGTTAGTTAGTTAGTTAATAGGTATTTAAGGAGATAGTTAGTTAGTAAATTAGTTAGTTATTATGTTAGTTATCTATTAATTAGTTAGTAAGTGATTTTGTCAGCTAGCTAGTAGTTAGTTAGTTAGTTAGTTAGTTAGTCATTTAGTTAGATAGTTAGTTATTTAGTTAGTTATCTAGTAGTTAGTTAGTTAGTTATTTAGTTAGTTAACTAGTTAGTTATTTTGTTAGTTTGTTTCTTAGTTATCTAGTAGTTAGTTAGTTAGCTAGTTAGTAATTTAGTAAGATAGATAGTCAGTTAGTTAGTTAGCAGTAAGGTAGTTAGTAGGTATGTAGGAAGGTAGTTAGTTAGTTTGTTTGTTTGTTAGTTAATAGGTATGTAGGAATATAGTTATTTAGTTATTTAGTTATTTGTTAGTTAGTTAGTTAGTTAGTTAGTTAGTTAATAGGTATGTATGAAGATAGTTAGTTAGTAAGTTAGTTAGTTAACTGGTTAGTTAGTTAGATGGTAGTTAGCTTGTTAGTTAGTTAATTAGTTAGTTAGTTAGTTAGTTAGTTACTTAACTAGTTGTTAGTTAGATAATTAGTTAATTAACTAGTTAGTTAATTAGTTAGTTAGTTAGTGGGTATGTACGAAGGTAGCTAGTTAGTTAATTAGATAGTTAGTTAGTTAATTAGTTAGTTATTTATTTAGCTAGTTAGTTGGTTAAATATCTAGTATTTATTTAGTTATTTATTTATTTAGTTAGTTAATTAATATGTATGTAGGAAAATAATTAGTTAGTTAATTAGTTAGTTATTTAGTATGTTATCAAGTAGTTAGTTAGTTAGTTAGTTAGTTAGTTATTTATTCAGTTAGCTAGTAGTTAGTTAGTTAGTTAGTTAGTTAGTAAGTTAGTCAGTTAGTTAGTTAATTAGTTTGTTGGTTAGTTTGTTAGTCAATACGTATGTAAGAAGGCAGGTAGGTAGTTAGTTAGTCAGTTAAATAGTTAGTTAGTTAGTTAGTTAGTTAGTTAGTAGTTGGTTTGTTAGTTAGTTAGTTAGTTAACTCATTAGTTATTTAGTTAGTTTGTTTGTTAGCTAGTAGTTAGCTAGTAATTTTTTTTGTTAGCTAGTTAGCTGGTGGGTATGCAGAATGTAGTTAGTTAGTTAGTTAGTTAATAAGTATGTAGGAAGATAGTTAGTTAGTTAATTTGTTATTTATTTAGATAGATATCTAGTAATTAGTTACTTAGTTTGTTAGTTATTAAGTTAGTTAGTTAATTAGTTAGTTAGCTAATTAGCGAGTAGTTAGTTAGTTAGTTAGGTAGTTAGTATGCAAGAAGGTTGTTAGTTAGTTTGTTTGTTAGGTAGTTAGTTAATTAGCTAGTTAGTCAGTTAGTTATTTAGTTAGTTACTTAGTTAGTTAGCAAGTAGTTAATTAGTTAGTGCCTTTGTTAGTTAATCAATATGTATTTATCAAGGTAGTTAGTTAGTTAGATATTTAGTTAATTAATTAGTTAGTTAGCTATCTAGTAGTTAGTTAGTTAGTTAGGTCATAAATTAGTAATTTAGTAAGTTAGTTAGTTCGGTAGTTAGCTAGTAGTTAGCTGGTTATTTATTTATTTAGTTAGTTAGTTAGTTAGTTGGTGTGTATATAGGAAGGTAGTTAGTTAGTTAGTTAGTTAGTTAATATGTATTTAAGAAGATAGTTAGTTAGAAAATTAGTTAGTTATTTTGTCAGCTAGTAGTTAGTTAGATAGTTAGTTAGTAGTTAGTTAGTTAGTTATTTAGTTAACTATTTAGTTATTTAGTTAGTTAGTTTGTTATTTATCTAGTAGTTAGTTAGTTAGTTTGTTAGTTAGATAGTGGGAAGGTAGTTTGGTAGTTAGTTAGTTAGTTAGTTAGTTGGAAGGTAGTCTGTTAGTTAGATATTGGGTACGTAGGAAGGTAGGTAGTTAGTTAGTTAGTTAGTTAATAGGTGTATGTAGGAAGATAGTTATTTAGTTAGTTTGATGATTAGTTAGTTATTTAGTTATTTAGTTAGTTAGTTAGTTACTTAGATAGTTAGTTAGAAAGGTAGTTAGTTTAGTAGTTAATAGTTATGTACGAAGGTAGTTATTAAGTTAGTTAGTTAACTAGTTAGTTAGTTAGCTAGTAGTTAGTTAGTTAGTTAGTTAATTAGTTAGTTATTTAGTTAGTTAGTTAGTTAACTAGTAGTTAGTTAGTTAATTGAGTCATTAATTAGTTAGTTAGTAAGTTAGTTAGTTAGTGGGTATGTACGAAGGTAGCTAGTTAGTTAGTTAATTTGTTAGTTAGTTAATTAATTAGTTAGTTAGTTAGTTAGTTAATTATTTAGTAAATTCTTTAGTTAGTTAGTTCGTTAAATAGCTAGTAGTTATTTAGTTAGTAATTTATTTATTTAGTTAGTTACTTTGTGAGTGGGTATGTAGGAAGGTAGTTAGTAAGTTAGTTAGTTAGTTGGTTAGTTAATTAATATGTGTGTAGGAAGATAGTTAGTTAGTTAATTAGTTAGTTATTTAGTAGTTAGTTAGTTAGTTAGTTAGTTTTTTATTCAGTTAGCTAGTAGTTAGTTAGTTAGTAAGTTAGTTAGTTAGTTAGTCAGTGAATTAGTTAGTTAGTTAGTTTGGCAATATATACGTAAGAAGGTAGGTAGGTAGTTAGTTAGTTAGTTAGTTAGTATGTAGGAAGGTTGTTTGTTTGTTAGATAGTTAGATAATTAGTTAATTAGTTAGTTAATTAATCAGTCAGTTATTTAGTTAGTTACTTAGTTAGTTAGCTAGTAGTTAGTTAGTTAGCGAGTTAGTTAATCAATATGTATGTATCAAGGTAGTTACTTAGTTAGTATGTTAGATAGTTAATTAGTTAGTTAGTTAATTAGTTAGTTAGTTAATGTGTCAGTTAGTTCGTTAGTTATCTAGTAGTCAGTTAGTTAGTTAGGTCATCAGTTAGTTATTTAGTTAGTTAGTTTGTAATTTTTTTAGCTAGTAGTTAGCTGGTTATTTATTTATTTTTTTAGTTAGTTAGTTGGTGGGTATGTAGGAAGATAGTTAGTTCGTTAGTTAGTTAATAGGTATTTAAGAAGATAGTTAGTTAGTAAATTAGTTAGTTATTTTGTCAGCTAGCTAGTAGTTAGTTAATTAGTTAGTTAGTTAGTAGTTAGTTAGTTAGTTAGTTAGTTAACTATTTAGTTATTTAGTTAGCTAGTTTGTTAGTTATTTAGTTAGCAAGTTAGTTAATTAGTAAGAAGTTAGTTAGTTAGTAAGTTAGTTATTTAGTTAGACAGTTAGTTAGTAGTTAGTTAGTTAGTTAGTTAGTTAACTATTTAGTTATTTAGTTAACTAGTTAGTTAGTTAGCAAGTTAGTTATTTAGTTAGTTAGATAGTAAGTTAGTTAGTTAGTGGGAAGGTAGTTTGTTAGTTAGTTGGGTATGTAGGAAGGTAGGTAGGTAGGTAGTTAGTTACCTTCTAATTAACAAACTACCTACCTACAAACTCACTAACAAACAAACAAACTAACTAACTAACTAATTGACTAGTATCTAACTAACTAACTTATTAACTAACTAACTAACTAATTGTCTTCCTACATGCATATTGACTAGTATCTATCTAACTAACTAACTAACTGTCTTCATATATACCTATTAACTAATTTACTAACCAAACAACTAACTACCATCCTACATACCGACTAACAAACTAATGACTAAATAACTAATTAACTAACTATCAAACTAACTAACGAACTAGCTAACTAAGTAACTGCCTTCTTACATACATAATAACTAACTAACTAACTAACTAACTAACTAACTAACTAACTAACTGATTAATTAACTAACTAACTAACTAACTAACCAATGAACTAACTACTAGATAAATAACTAAATAACTAACTGACTTACTAACTAACTAACAAACTACTAGATAACTAACTAAATAACTAACTAATTTACTATCTATCTATCTTCCTACGTACTTATTAACTAACTCACTCATTAAATAACTAACTAGTTAACTCAACAAATAACTAACAAACTAAGTATCAATCTAAATAGTTAACTAATTAACTAACTAACTATCTTCCTACATACTAACTAACTAAATAACTAACTATCTAACTAACTAACTAACTAACTAACTAACTAACTACCTTGATACATACATATTGATTAACAAACTAACTCACTAACTAACTAACTAACTACTAGCTAACTAACTAACCAACTAACTACATAACTTACTGATTAACTAAATAACTAACTAACTAACTAAATAACTAACTATCCAACTAACTAACTAACTAACAACCTTCTTACATACTAACTAACTAACTAACTAACTAACTACCTACTGGCTAATTAACTAACTAACTAACTAACTAACTAACTACCTACCTCCTTACATACATATTGACTAACTAACTAACTAACTAATTAACAAACTAAATAACTAACCAACTAACTAACTTACTTACTAACCAACTAACTACTAGCTAATTGAACAAATAACTAACTAACTAACTAACTAACTAACTAACTAACTAACTACTAGATAACTAACTAAATAACTAACTAATTAACTAACTAACTATCTTCCTACAGACAGATTAACTAACTTACTAACTACCTTCCTACATACCCACTAACTAAGTAACTAACTAAATAAATAAATAAATAACTAACTAAATAACTACTAGCTATTTAACTAACTAACTAACTAAAAAACTAACTAACTAATTAACTAACTAACTAACTAACTAATTAACTAATTAACTAACAAATTAACTAACTAACTAGCTACATTCGTACATACCCACTAACTATCTAACTTACTAACTAACTAATTAACTAACTAATTAATGAACTAATTAACTAACTTACTCCTAGCTAACTAACTAACTACCTTCATACATACCTATTAACAAACAAACTAGCTACCTTTCTAACAAACAAACTAACTAACAAACTAACTAACAAACAAACTAACGAACTAACTAACTAACTACCTTACCGCTAACTAACTAACAAACTACCTATCTAACTAAATAACTAACTAGCTAACTAACTAACTACTAGATAACTAACTAACTAACTAACTAACTAACGAAATAACTAACTAACTAACTAACTACCAGCTAGATGACAAAATAAATAACTAACTAATTAATAGATAACTAACATAATAACTGACTAATTTACTAACTAACTATCTTCTTAAATACCTATTAACTAACTAACTAACTAACTACATTCCCACTAACTAACTAACTAAATAACTAACAAAATAAATAACTAAATAAATAAATAACTAACCATCTAACTACTAGCTAACTGACTAAATAACTAACTAAATAACTAACTGATGACCTAACTAACTAACTAACTGCTAGATAACTAACTAACTGACTGACTAACAAACTACTAGATAACTAACTAAATAACTAACTAATTAACTAACTAACTATCTTCCAACATACCCACTAATAACTAAGTAACTAACTAAATAAATAAATAATAAACTAAATAACTACTAGCTATTTCACTAACTAACCAACTAAAGAATTAACTAACTAATTAATTAACTAACTAACTAACTAATTAACTAATTAACTAACAAATTAACTAACTAGCTAGCTACCTTCGTACATACCCACTAACTAACTTACTTACTAACTAACTAATTAACTAACTAATTAATGAACTAATTAACTAACTAACTACTAGTTAACAAACTAATTAACTAACTAACTATCTTCCTACATACTAACTAACTTACTAACTAACTAACTACATTCCTTTATACCCATACTAACTAGTGAACTAAATAAATTACTAGCTAACTACTAGCTAACAAACTAACTAGCTAACTAAATAACTAACTAGTTAACTAACTAACTAACTAACTAACCAACTACCAGATAACTAACTAACTAACTAACTAACTAACTAACTAACTAACTACCTTCTTACATACATATTGACTAACTAACTAACCAACAAACTAATTAACTAACTAACTAACTAACTAACTTACCAGCTAACTAACTAACTAACTAACTAACTGACTACTAGCTAACTGAATAAATAACTAACTAACTAACTAACTAACTAACTACTAGATAACTAACTAAATAACTAACTAATTAACTAACTAACTATCTTCTTACATACATATTAACTAACTTACTAACTAACCAACAAACTAATTAACTAACTAACTAACTAACTAACTTACCAGCTAACTAACTAACTAACTAACTAACTGACTACTAGCTAACTGAATAAATAACTAACTAACTAACTAACTAACTAACTACTAGATAACTAACTAAATAACTAACTAATTAACTAACTAACTATCTTCTTACATACATACTAACTAACTTCCTACCTTCCTACATACCCACTAACTAAGTAACTAACTAAATAAATAAATTACACACTAAATAACTACTAGCTATTTAACTAACTAACTAACTAAATAAATAACAAACTAATTAACTAACTAACTAACTAACTAATTAACTGACGAAATAAAAAATTAACTAACTACCTATCTACCTTCGTACATACCCACTAACTAACTAACTTACTAACTAACTAATTAACTAACTAATTAATTAACTAATTAACTAACTAACTACTAGTTAACTAACTAACTTACTAACTAACTAACTAATTAACTAATTAACTAACGAACTACTAGCTAAGTAACTAACTAGTTAACTAACTAACTTACTTACTAACAACCTTCATACATACCTATCAACTAACAAACTAACTACCTTTCAAGCTAACTAACTAACAAACTAACTAACTAACTCACTAAATAACTACCTATCTAACAAATGAACTAATCAACAAACTAACTAAATAACTATCTTCCTACGTACCTATGAACTAACTAACTAACTAACTAACTAACGAACTAACTACCTTCCTACATACCCACTAACTAACGAACTACCTACCTTCCCACTAACTAACTAAATAACTATCTAACTTACTAAATTACTAACTAGCTAACTAATTAACTACTAGATAACTAACAAACTAACTAACTAAATAACTAACTAGTCAACTAACTAAATAACTAAGTAACTAACTAAATAACTAACTAACTAACTAACTACTAATTAGCTGACAAAATATCTAACTACCTAATTACAAGATAACTAACATAATAACTAACTAATTTACTAACTAACTATCTTCTTAAATCCCGATTAACTAACTAACTACCTACCTTCCTACATACCCACCAACTGACTAACTAACCAAATAAATAACTAACCAGCTAACTACAAGCTAACTAACTCACTAACTAACTAACTAACTAACTAACTAACTAACTAACTAACTGATGACCTAACTAACTAACTACTAGATAACTAACTAACAATCTGACTAGCTAACTAATTAACTAATTAACTAACTAACAAATTAACTTACTATCTAACTAACTAACTAACGACCTTGATACATACATATTTATTAACTAACTAATTCACTAACTAACTAACTATCTACTAGCTAACTAACTAACTAACTACATAACTTACTGATTAACTAACTAATTAACTAACTATCTAACTAACTAACTAACTAACAACCTTCTTACATACTAACTAACTAACTAACTAACTAACTGACTAACTAACTACGTACTAGCTAATTAACTAACTAACTACCTACCTACCTCCTTACATACATATTGACTAACTAACTAACTATTAACTATCTAACTAACTAACTAACTAACTAACTTACTTACTTACTAACTAACTAACTACTAGCTAATTGAACAAATAACTAACTAACGAACTAACTACATAACTAACTGATTAACTAACTAACTAACTATCTAACTAATTGACTAACTATCTAACTAAATAACTAACTAACAACCTTCTTACATACTAACTAACTAACTAACTAACTAACTATGTACTAGCTAATTAACTATCTAAGTACCTACCTACCTCCTTACATACATATTGACTAACTAACTAACTATTAACTATCTAACTAACTAACTAACTAACTAACTTACTTACTTACTAACTAACTAACTACAAGCTAATTGAACAAATAACTTACTAACTAACTAACTAACTAACTAACTAACTGCTAGATAACTAACTAAATAACTAACTAATTAACTAACTAACTAACTATCTTCCTACAGACAGATTAACTAACTAACTAACTAACATACTAACTACCTTCCTACATACCCACTTACTAAGTAACTACCTAAATAAATAAATAACTAACTAAATAACTACTAGCTATTTAACTAACTAACTAACTAAAGAACTAACTGACTAATTAACTAACTAACTAACTAATTAACTAATTAACTAACAAATTAACTAACTAACTGTAGGGAAATATCCTCGACCCCGGGCCCGCGCAGCGGAATGAAGGCCCAGTCCGATTCATCGTACCCTCGAAGTCATGGCGTGATCTCGGGAATCGGGGAATCGGACCGGGCCTTCATTCCGCTGCGCGGGCCCGGGGTCGAGGATATTTCAATTAGTCATAGTTGAAATATTAACTTCAATAACGTTAATACCTGAGAGGCCGGTTGCTGAAACCGCTTTGCCTTTCTTCACATCCTCGAGGTAAGACTTGCAATCACGCTTCCAATGTCCAGCCTTGTGACAATGGTAGCATGTCTCATCTTTGGATTTCTCCTTTCCCTTTTTATTCGGCTTTGAACGTTTCTTAGCCGAATCGCCCTTGGACTTTGATCTCTTACGATCCTTATTCTGAATTGTGAGAACATTTCCGGCAACTCTTGCCTTGTTCTCTCCGGACGACTTCAAAGTCTCCGATTCAAAATTCTTGAGCATTCCGCGAAGCTCAGGGATCGTCTTATCCATCGAATGCATGTGATAGCTAGTCACGAACGGAGAAAACATTGGAGGAAGTGCGCACAAGATCAAATCTTGTTGCATAATCTTCGACAATTTCTCTCCTAGCCTCTCTAGACGGTCTATGAGAGCTTGCATCTTCAAAACTTGAGTGCTTACCGAAGACCCCGAAGGCATCTTGCAGTTTACCAACTCTTTGAACGTACTGAACCTTTCAATACGCTCCTGTTCTTGGAACATTTCCTTGAGCACAACGTTTATCGAGTATGCATCCGAGTCCTCAAACTGCTTTTGAAGACTAGCGTCCATACATGCCAACATAAGGCACGTAACGTCATTTGTGGGTATGTAGGAAGGTAGTTAGTTAGTTAATAGGTATTTAAGAAGATAGTTAGTTCGCAAATTAGTTAGTTATTATGTTAGTTATCTTGTAATTAGTTAGTTAGTTTTTTTGTCGGCTAGCTAGCAGTTAGTTAGTTATTTAGTTAGTTAGTTAGTTAGTCATGTAGTAATTAGACGTTAGTTATTTAGTTAGTTAACTAGTTAGTTATTTAGTTAGTTAGTTAGTTTGTTAGTTATCTAGTAGTTAGTTAGTTAGCTAGTTAGTTATTTAGTAAGTTAGATAGTTAGTTAGTATGTTAGTGGGAAGGTAGGTAGTTAGTTAGTTAGTTATTGGGTATGTAGGAAGGTAGGTAATTAGTTAGTTAGTTAGTTAGTTAATAGGTATGTAGGAAGATAGTTATTTAGTTAGTTTGTTAATTAGTTCATTTGTTTGTTAGTTAGTTATTTATTTATTTGGTTAGTTTGTTAGTTAGTTAGGTAGAAAGGTAGTTAGTTTGTTCGTCGATAGGTATGTATGAATGTAGTTAGTTCGTAAGTTAGTTAGTAAACTAGTTAGTTAGTTAGCTAGTAGTTTGTTAGTTAGTTAGTTAGTTAATTAGTTAGTTAGTTAGTTAGTTAGTTAGTTAGTTAGTTAGCTAACTAGTAGTTAGTTAGTAAATTAGTTAATTAATTAGTTTGTTAATTAGTTAGTTAGTAAGTTAGTTAGTTAGTGGGTGTGTACGAAGGTAGCTAGTTAGTTAGGTAATTTGTTAGTTCATTAGTTAATTAGTTAGTTAGTTAGTTAGTTAATTAATTAGTTATTTATTTAGTTAGTTAGTTAGTTAAATAGCTAGTAGTTATTTAGTTAGTTATTTATTTAGTTAGTTAGTTAGTTAGTTAGTTCGTGCGTATGTAGGAAGGTAGTTAATAAGTTAGTTAGTTAGTTAGTTAGTTAGTTAGTTAATATGTGTGTAGGAAGATAGTTAGTTAGTTAATTAGTTAGTTATTTAGTTAGTTATCTAGTAGTTAGTTAGTCAGTTAGTTAGTTAGTTTTATATTTTTTTCAGTTAGCTAGTAGTTAGTTAGTAGTTAGTTAGTTAGTAAGTTAGTTAGTTAGTTAGTTAGTTAACAAGTTATTTATTTAGTTAGTTTGTTAATTTAGTTATCTAGTAGTTAGTTAGTTATCTAGTTAGTTATTTAGTTAGTTAGATAGTTAGTTAGTTAGTGGGAAGGTAGTTAGTTAGTTAGTTGGTGGATATGTAGGAAGGTACTTAGTTAGTTAGTTAGTTAGTTAGTTAGTTAATTAGTAAGTTAATAGGTATGTAGGAAGATAGTTATTTAGTTAGTTTGTTAATTAGTTAATTAGTTAGTTAGTTAGTTATTTTATTACTTAGTTAGTTAGAAAGGTAGTTAGCTAGTTAGTTAATAAGTATGTATGAAGGTAATTGGTTAGTTAGTTAGATAGTTAACTAGTTAGCTAGTTAGCTAGTAGTTTGTTAGTTAACTAGTTAGCTAGTTAGTAAGTTAGTTAGTTAGTTAGTTAATATGTATGTAGGAAGAGAGTTAGTTAGTTAATTAGTTAGTTATTTAGTTAGTTATCTAGTAGTTAGTTAGTTAGTTAGTTAGTTCGTTACTTATTCAGTTGGCTAGTTGTTAGTTAGTAGTTAGTTAGTTAGTAAGTAAGTTAGTTAGTTAGTTAATTAGTTAGTTAGTTAGTTAGTTAGTTAGTTAGTCAATATGTATGTAAGAAGGTAGTTAGTAGTTAGTTATTTAGTTAATTAGCTAGTAGTTAGTTAGTTAGTATGTAAGAAGATTGTTAGTTAGTTAGTTAGTTAGATGGCTAGTTAATTAGTTAGTTAGTTAGTTGATCAGTTAGTTATTTAGTTAGTTACTTAGTTAGTTAGCTAGTAGTTAGTTAGTTAGTGAGTTAGTTAGTTAATCAATATGTATGTATCAAGGTAGGTAGTTAGTTAGTTAGTTAGTTAGATAGTTAGATAATTAGTTAGTTAATTAGTTAGTTAATTAGTTAGTCAGTTAATTAATTAGTTAGTTGGTGGGTATGTAGGAAGGTAGGTAGGTAGTTAGTTAGTTAGTTAGTTAATAGGTATTTAAGAATATAGTTAGTTAGTAAATTAGTTAGTTATCTAGTAATTAGTTAGTTAGTTAGTTAGTTAGTTATTTATTCAGTTAGCTAGTAGTTAGTTAGTTAGTTAGTTGGTAAGTTAGTTAGTTAGTTAGTTAGTTAATTAGTTAGTTAGTTAGTTAGTTAGTTAGTTAGTTAAATAGTTAGTTAGATAGTTAGTTAGTTAGTTAGTTTTCAAGTAGTTGGTTAGTTAGTTAGTTGGTTAGTTAACTAGTTAGTTAGTTAGCTAGTAGTTAGCTGGTAATTTATTTAGTTAGCTAGTTAGTTTGTGGGTATGCAGGAAGGTACTTAGTTCGTTAGTTAGTTAGTTAGTTAGTCAATAAGTATGTAGGAAGATAGTTAGTTAATTAGGTAGATACATAGATAGATATCTAGTAGTTAGTTACTTGGATTGTTAGTTATTTAGTTAGTTAGTTAGTAAGTTAGTTATTTAGTTAGATAGTTAACTAGTTAGTTATTTAGTAAGTTAGTTAGTTATTAAGTACGTAGGAAGATAGTCAGTCAGTAAATTATTTAGTTATATAGATAGTTATCTAGTAGTTAGTTAGTTATGTAGTCAGTTAGTTAGTTATTTAGTTATTTATCTAGTAGTTAGTTAATTAGTTAGTTAATTAGTTAGTTAGTTAGTTAATTAATTAGTTAGTTAGTTAGTTAGTTAGTATGTATGTATGTAAGAAGGCACTTAGTTAGTTAATTAGTTAGTTAGTTAGTTAGTTTGATAGTCAGTTAATTAGTTAGGTAGTTACTAGTTAGTTAGTCGGTATATAGGATGGTAGTCAGTTAGATGGTTAGTTAGTCAATTAGTTAGTTGGTTAGTTAGTTAGTTAATAGGTATATAGGAAGACAATTAGTTAGTTAGTTAGTTAGATAGATATATACTAGTTAATAGGTATGTAGGAAGACAATTAGTTAGTTAGTTAGTTTGTTAGTGAGTTTGTAGGAAGGTAGTTAGTTAATTAGTTAGTTAGGTAGATAGCTATTTAGTTAATTTATAGGTATGTATGAAGGTAGTTAGTTAGTTAGTTAGTTAATTAGTTCGTTATTTAGTCAGTTTGTTTGTTAATTAGCTAGTAGTTAGTTAGTTAGTTAGTTAGTTAGTTAGTTAGTTAGCTAGTAGTTAGTAAGTTTGTTAGTTGGCTAAGTTGCTAGCTAGCTAGTAGTTAGTTAGTTAGTTAGTTAAGTTAATAGGTATGTAGGAAGGTAGTTAGTTAGTTAGTAAGTGAGTTAGGTAGTTAGTTAGTTACCTAGTAGTCGGTTAGTTATTTAGTTAGTTAGATAGTCAGTTAGTTAGTTAGTTAGTTGGAAGGTAGGTAGTTAGTTAGTTAGTGGGTACGTAGGAAGGTAGTCAGTTAGTTAGTTAGTCAGTCAGTTAGTTAGTTAGTTAATTAGTTAGTTAATAGGTATGTAGGAAGATAGTAATTTAGTTAGTTTGTTAGTTTGTTAATTAGTTATTTAGTTAGTTAGTTAGTTATTTAGTTATTTGGTTAGTTAGTTAGTTAGTTAGTTAGTTAGAAAGGTAGTTAGTCAGTTAGGTAATAGGTATGTATGAAGGTAGTTAGTAAGTTAGATAGTTAACTAGTTAGTTAGTTAGCTAGTAGTTAGTTAGTTAGCTAGCTAGTAGTTAGTTAGTTAGTTAGTTAGTTAGTTAATTAGTTAGTTATTTCGTTAGTTAACTCGTTAGTTAGTTAACTAGTAGTCAGTTAGTAAATTAGTTAGTTAGTAAGTTAGTAAGTTAGTTAGTTAGTTAGTTAATATGTATGTAAAAGATAGTTAGTTAGTTAATTAGTAAGTTATTTAGTTAGGTATCTAGTAGTTAGTTAGTTAGTTAGTTAGTTATTCAGTCCGCTAGTAGTTAGTTAGTTAGTTAGTTAGTTAGTTAGTTAATTAGCCAGTAGTTAGTTAGTTTGTTAGTTAGTATGTAAGAAGGTTGTCAGTTAGTTAGTTAGTTAGATAGTTAGTTAATTAGTTAGTTAGTCAGTTAATCAGTTAGTTATTTAGTTAGTTTCTTAGATAGTTAGGTAGTAGCTAGTTGGTTAATCAATATGTATGTAACAAGGTAGTTAGTTAGTTTGTTAGATAGTTAGTTAATTAGTTAGTTAGTTAGTTAGTTAGTTAGTTAGTTAGTCAGTTAGTTAGATAGTTATCTAGTAGTTAGTTAGTTAGTTAGGTCATCAGTTTGTTAGTTATTTAGTTAGCTAGTAGTTAGAAGGTTAGTTATTTATTTATTTAGTTAGTTAGTTAGTTGGTGGGTATATAGGAAGGTAGTTAGTTAGTTAGTTCGTTAGTTAGTTAATAGGTATTTAAGAAGATAGTTAGTTAGTAAATTAGTTAGTTATTATGTTAGTTATCTAGTAATGAGTTAGTTAGTTATTTTGCCAGCTAGCTAGTAGTTAGTTAGTTAGTTATTTAGTTGGTTAGTTAGTTAGTTAGTTAGCTAGTTATTCAGTTAGTTATTTAGTTAGTTAGTTTGTTAGTTATCTAGTAGTTAGTTAGTTAGCTAGTTAGTTATTCAGTTAGTTAGATAGTTAGTTAGTTAGTTAGTGGGAAGGTAGTTAATTAGTTAGTTAGTGGGTATATAGGAAGGTAGGTAGTTAGTTAGTTAGTCAATAGGTATTTAAGAATATAGTTAGTTAGTAAATTAGTTAGTTATTATGTTAGTTATCTAGTAATTAGTTAGTTAGTTATTTTGTCAGCTAGCTAGTAGTTAGTTAGTTAGTTAGTTATTTAGTTAGTTAGTTAGTCACTTATCTAGTAGTTAGTTAGTTAACTAGTTAGTTATTTAGTTAATTTGTTTGGTAATTATCTAGTAGTTAGTTAGTTAGCTAGTTAGTCATTTAGTTAGTTAGATAGTTAGTTAGTTAGTTAGTGGGAAGGTACTTAGTTAGTTAGTTAGTGGGTATGGAGGATAGTAGTTAGTTAGTTAATAGGTATGTAGGAAGATAGTTATTCGGTTATTTAGTTAGTTTGTTAATTAGTTAATTAGTTAGTTAGTTAGTTATTTAGTTAATTAGTTACTTAGTTAGTTAGTTAGTTAATAGGTATGTATGAAGATAGTTAGTTAGTAAGTTAGTAGTTAGCTAGTAGTTAGCTAGTAGTTAGTAAGTTAGTTAGTTAATTAATTTGTTAGTTATTTAGTTCGTTAGTTAGTTATTTAACTAGTAGTTAGTTTGTTCATTAGTTAAGTAATTAGTTAGTTAATTAGTTAGTTAGTAGTTAGTTATCTACTAGTTAGTTAGTTAGCTAGTTAGTAATTTAGTAAGATACATAGTTAGTTAGTTAGTTAGAAGTAACGTAGTTAGTTTGTTAGTTAGTGGGTTTGTAGGAAGGTAGTTAGTTAGTTAGTTAGTATGTTAGTTAATAGGTATGTAGGAATATAGTTATTTAGTTATTTAGTTATTTGTTAGTTAGTTAGTTAGTTAGTTAGTTAGTTAATAGGTATGTATGAAGGTAGTTAGTTAGTAAGTTAGTTAGTTAACTGGTTAGTTAGTTAGATGGTAGTTAGCTTGTTAGTTAGTTAATTAGTTAGTTAGTTAGTAAGTTAGTTAGTTAGTTACTTAACTAGTAGTTAGTTAGATAATTAGTTAATTAATTAGTTAGTTAATTAGTTCGTTAGTTAGTGGGTATGTACGAAAATAGCTAGTTAGTTAATTAGTTAGTTAGTTAGTTAATTAGTTCGTTATTTATTTAGTTAGTCAGTTAGTTAAATAGCTAGTATTTATTTATATATTTATTTATTTATTTAGTTAGTTAGTTAGTTAATATGTATGTAGGAAAATAATTAGTTAGTTAATTAGTTAGTTATTTAGTATGTTATCAAGTAGTTAGTTAGTTAGTTAGTTAGTTAGTTAGTTATTTATTCAGTTAGCTAGTAGTTAGTTAGTTAGTTAGTTTGTTAGTAAGTTAGTTAGTTTGTTAGTTAGTTAATTAGTTTGTTGATTAGTTTGTTAGTGAATATGTATGTAAGAAGGCAGGTAGGTAGTTAGTTAGTCAGTTAAATAGTTAGTTAGTTAGTTAGTTAGTTAGTTAGTTAGTTAGTAGTTGGTTAGTTAGTTAGTTAGTTAGTTAACTCATTAGTTATTTAGTTAGTTAGTTTGTTAGTTAGTTAGTTAGTTAGTTAGTTAATAAGAATGTAGGAAGATAGTTAGTTAGTTAATTTGTTATTTATTTAGATAGATATCTAGTAATTAGTTACTTAGTTTGTAAGTTATTAAGTTAGTTAGTTAATTAGTTAGTTAGTTAATTAGCGAGTAGTTAGTTAGTTAGTTAGGTAGTTAGTATGCAAGAAGGTTGTTAGTTAGTTAGTTTGTTAGATAGTTAGTTAATTAGCTAGTTAGTCAGTTAGTTATTTAGTTAGTTAGTTAGTTAGCAAGTAGTTAGTTCGTTAGTGCCTTAGTTAGTTAATCAATTTGTATGTATCAAGGTAGTTAGTTAGTTAGATAGTTAGTTAATTAATCAGTTAGTTAGTTATCTAGTAGTTAGTTAGTTAGTTAGGTCATAAATTAGTAATTTAGTTAGTTAGTTAGTTTGGTAGTTAGCTAGTAGTTAGGTTGTTAGTTATTTATTTAGTTAGTTAGTTAGTTGGTGGGTATATAGGAAGGTAGTTAGTTTATTAGTTAGTTAATAGGTATTTAAGAAGGTAGTTAGTTAGAAAATTAGTTAGTTATTATGTTAGTTAGTATTTAGTTAGTTAGTTATTTTATCAGCTAGTAGTTAGTTAGTTAGTTAGTTAGTAGTTAGTTAGTCAGTTATTTAGTTAACTATTTAGTTATTTAGTTAGTTAGTTTGTTATTTATCTAATAGTTAGTTAGTTAGTTAGTTAGTTATTTAGTTAGTTAGATAGTGGGAAGGTAGTTTGTTAGTTAGTTAGTTAGTTAGTTAGTTGGAAGGTAGTATGTTAGTTAGATAGTGCGTATGTAGGAAGGTAGGTTGTTAGTTAGTTAGTTAGTTAATAGGGGTATGTAGGAAGATAGTTATTTAGTTAGTTTGTTAATTAGTTATTTTGTTAGTTAGTTAGTTATTTAGTTATTTATTTAGTTAGTTAGTTACTTAGTTAGTTAGTTAGGAAGGTAGTTAGATTGGTAGTTAATAGGTATGTACGAAGGTAGTTAGTAAGTTAGTTAGTTAACTAGTTAGTTAGTTAGCTAGTAGTTTGTTAGTTAGTTAGTTAGTTAATTAGTTTGTTATTTAGTTAGTTAGTTAGTTAGTTAGTTAACTAGTAGTTAGTTAGGTAATTAGTTCATTAATTAGTTAGTCAGTAAGATAGTTAGTTAGTGGGTATGTACGAAGGTAGCTAGTTAGTTAGTTAATTTGTTAGTTAATTAGTTTATTAGTTAGTTAGTTCGTAAGTTAATTATTTAGTTAATTATTTAGTTAGTTAGTTAGTTAGTTAAATAGCTAGTAGTTATTTAGTTAGTAATTTATTTATTTAGTTAGTTACTTTGTGAGTGGGTATATAGGAAGGTAGTTAGTAAGTTAGTTAGTTAGTTGGTTAGTTAATTAATATGTATGTAGGAAGATAGTTAGTTAGTTAATTAGTTAGTTATTTAGTAGTTAGTTAGTTAGTTAGGTAGTTATTTATTCAGTTAGCTAGTAGTTAGTTAGTTAGTAAGTTAGTTAGTTAGTTAGTTAGTGAATTAGTTAGTTAGCTAGTTTGTCAATATATACGTAAGAAGGTAGGTAGTTAGTTAGTTTGTTAATTAGATAGTAATTACTTAGTTTGTTAGTTAGTTAGTTAGTATGTAGGAAGGTTGTTTGTTAGTTAGTTAGTTAGTTAGACAATTAGTTAATTAGTTAGTCAGTTAATCAGTTTGTTATTTAGTTAGTTACTTAGTTAGTAAGCTAGTAGTTAGTTAGTTAGCGAGTTAGTTAATCAATATGTATGTATCACGGTAGTTACTTAGTTAGTATGTTAGATAGTTAATTAATTTGTTAGTTAATTAGTTAGTTAGTTAATGAGTCAGTTAGTTAGTTAATTATCTAGTAGTCAGTTAGTTAGTTAGGTGATCAGTTAGTTATTTAGTTAGTTATTTAGTTATTTTGTTTGCTAGTAGTTAGCTGGTTAGTTATTTATTTTGTTAGTTAGTTAGTTGGTGGGTATGTAGGAAGGTAGTTAATTCGTTAGTTAGTTAATAGGTTTTTAAAAAGATAGTTAGTTAGTAAATTAGTTAGTTATTTTGTCAGCTAGCTGGTAGTTAGTTAATTAATTAGTTAGTTATTAGTTAGTTAGTTAGTTAGTTAGTTAACTATTTAGTTAACTATTCAGTTAGTTTGTTAGTTAACTAACTAACTAACTAATTAACTAACTATCTAAATAACTAACTAACTAACAACCTTCTTACATACTAACTAACTAACTAACTAACTAACTAACTACTGGCTAATTAACTAACTAACTAACTAACTAACTAACTACCTACCTCCTTACATACATATTGACTAACTAACTAACTAACTAACTAATTAACAAACTAAATAACTAACTAACTAACTAACTTACTTACTAACTAACTAACTACTGGCTAATTGAACAACTAACTAACTAACTAACTAACTAACTAACTAACTAACTAACTAACTACTAGATAACTCACTAAATAACTAACTAATTAACTAACTAACTATCTTCCTACAGACAGATTAAATAACTAACTAACTAACTTACTAACTACCTTCCTACATACCCACTAACTAAGTAACTAACTAAATAAATAAATAACTAACTAAATAACTACTAGCTATTTAACTAACTAACTAACTAAAGAACTAACTAACTAATTAACTAACTAACTAACTAATTAACTAACAAATTAACTAACTAACTAGCTACATTCGTACATACCCACTAACTATCTAACTTACTAACTAACTAATTAACTAAGTAATTAATGAACTAATTAACTAACTTACTACTAGTTAACGAACTAGCTAACTTACTAACTAACTACCTTCATACATACCTATTAACAAACAAACTAGCTACCATTCTAACAAACTAACTAACTAACAAACTAACTAACTAACTTACTAACTAACTACCATCATACATTCCTATTAACTAACAAACTAACTAAATTTCTAACTTACTTAGTAACAAACTAACTACAATGGGTTCTTTTAGTTTGTCAAAGATATTGAACTTGATTACCTCATCATCGAACTCCATTGTGACCTCTCCCGCATGAACATCGATTTTCGTGCGCGCCGTCTTTAGAAATGGCCGTCCAAGGAGAATTGGAGTTGAATCGCTATTCCCCTCATTCATATCCAAAACGTAGAAGTCCGCGGGAAATAGCAATCCATTCACGGTTACTATCACGTCTTCGATCACTCCAACCGGTCGAGTCGTGGACCGATCGGCCAATTGGATCACAACTTGAGTATCGTGGAGGGGGCCTAGGTCAAGAGTCTTGAATATCGAGTATGGCATTACATTTATTGAAGCGCCCAAATCATGCATGCATTTAGGTAACTCGTGTTGCCCGATTTTGCAAGGGATAGCAAACATCCCCGGATCTTTGTGCTTTTGGGGGAGTCTCAAGATTGCCGAAACACTCTCCCCCACACTAATCAACTCATCTCCCTTTGTCTTTCTTTTATTCGTGCACAATGCCTTGAGGTATTTTGCCAAACGAGGCACTTCTTTTATTGCTTCGAGTAGAGGAATGTTCACCTCCACTTTCTTTAAGATGGCAAGCACGTCGTTGTTCGATTCAATTGGCTTTGGGAGACGACTCGGGAAAGGTGGCTTGACTTGAGTCGATTCGGGTTCTAGTTCTCGAGTTGGTATCTTCGTGGCTTGAGTCGGACTCTCTTTCGGTACCGGTACCTCGAGTTCTTTTTCTTCTTGTACCTCTTTGCTCTTCGAACCTTCGCCCACCTCTTTACCGCTTCGGAGCGATATTGCGTTCACATGCCTTTGCTCGGAAGGGCCCAAAGATTGAGATTGGAGTCGAGATGTACCTTGGGGTTCGATTACGTTTACTCGAGTGGCAATTTGATTGATTTGAGTTTCCAAGTTGCCCACATGGCGATTCGTGTTCGAAACCTCTTGCCTTACACTTGAGATATCTTGCTTTATTTCTTGCTTCATCGAGTCCATGTTTTTCTCGTTTTTGTCGATTTTTCCGTTCATTGATTGCATCATTGACATCATTCCTTCCATCATTTGCTTCATTTCTTGATTCGGGTCTTGAGTTGGAAACGATTTTTGAACCGCTTGTGTTGCATTTGGATGTTGGTATGTTGCCGGTTTTGTAACCGATTGTCGATATGGGTCGGGTTGAGCATTGTTGGGATTCGACCAACTAAAGTTAGGATGGTTGCGGAGATTAGGGTTATACGAGTTCGAGGCATCGAATTTCTTGTAAACGGCATTTGCATCTTCGATCACACTCGGGCACTCATCGGTGTGGTGTGTATTTGCGAGGCAAACCCCACATGTTTTCGTTTCCTCCTTACCCAAAGCCTTCATGATGATCTCGAGCTTGTTGTTAAGCATGTCGACATTGAGGTCGCTACACGCATTAACTCGGTATTCAACATTCCTTCTTGATTGAGAATTGGTTGCCATTACTTCGAGTAGCTTCTTAATCTCTTCGAGATCTTTGTTCGCGATACTTCCTCCCGCGGATGCGTTGAGGAATTGACTCTCGGAGTATCCTAGTCCTTGGATGAATTGCTTGTAAAGGAAATGGACCTCGACATTGTGGCTTGGGCATTCCTCCATCAAACGGTTGAATCGATCGTAATACTCGTGGAGAGCTTCGTTTGGCTTTTGCGTGATTGCTAGAAGTTCTCGCCTAATTGCCGCCAATCTCGAATGCGAGTAGTATTTCTCCTTGAAACGCCTAGCCACTTCATTGAAATCGAGGGGTCCTCGTAGGTTGTAGAACCAATCTTTCGGCCCTTCACCTAGCGAATAAGGAAAAATAAGGAGTATAATATCGTTAAATGCCTCATAATTTGCATAAATGTTCAATTGAATCTTAAAATCTTTCAAATGCTTATGTGGATTTTCGGTTGCTTTGCCATGAAAGATGGGTAAAGAGCCAATGATGCTCGGATCGGCTTTAAAGTTCGGTATATTCGGCCTAATAAAATTGTAATTATCTTCTATGATATTTGGGGCCACTAATTCCTTTAATGTTTTCGGTCTTGGAATCCTAGTTTCATCACCCATGTTTGAATTTAAATGAGTAGAGAGAGAACAAAAAGTTTGAGTTTGAAGTTCGTCTAGATCTTCTCGTGTCGGTTCCTTGCCCTTCTTAGCGCTTTTGTTCTTTCTTTCGATTTCTTTGACAAACGGAAGTAATTCTCCTTTTCGTGATCTTGTGTTGTGCATAAAGCTTTCTTCCTTCACCTAGATTGTCACAAAAGAAACAAAGAAATGAGTAAACAATGTTACGAATTTAAATCTCAAATTTTGATCTAAAATATTGACTTAAACACCGCTCCCCGGCAGCGGCGCCATTTGATGAGCGGGTTTTTGGCGTGTTTAATATGTCGTTGTGGTAAAACCCCGAACAATCAACAAAATTTGTAATCTAAGTTTGTACAGTGGCAAATGTATAGATTCGTTCCACGAGGAGCAATTGCGTCAAAATTTGGATCAAAATGAATGAGAAATAACGACGAAAATTCACAGAAGATAGTCCGTTACAACGGAATTAAGTTCCGTTACAACGGACATTAGGGTTATGTCTAACGTGGAGATTGATACGAACGTCCGTTACAATGGAGAATATTCCGTTACAACGGAAAGAGGTAGTCCGTTATAACGGATAGGAGTAGCGTTATAACGGATTGGTTAATCCGTTACAACGGACTCTTATGTCCGTTACAACGCACTAGTATGAGTGATATTGAATGCTTTTCCTTGCTGGTCCGTTACAACGGAAGTAAAGTGCGTTACAACGGAGTACCAACAGACTGAAAGTCAGGTACAAACCGAATGGTCCGTTACAACGCAAGTTAGGTTCCGTTACAACGGAACTTGTTCTGGATTTCGAAATTGCAATTTGAATTTAGGATTGAATTGAAGGTTTGTTTTGAGATTAAACTAAGGGAGATTTAGACTAAGTTCAAGGCAGTGAGAGATCAAGTAAAAACACTAACAACGATTTGATTCAAGCAAACAAGAACTAAAGATTCATTAAACCGAGAATTCTTTACACAAATCCAATTCGAATTTAAACTACAAGAAATGCAAGAAAGGAAGGAAAACACCTAGAGAGATGAAGAGAGCTCCGAGTCTCGTCTTGAGTGCCTTCCTTGTTGTTCGAGATGCTAGAGAGCTAGTCAACGCGCCCAACAACTTCCTTCCGTACCGATCCACCCACCAATAGAAGTGAGCTTCGTACCGGTTGGGTGGGCTCGAGATGTGCAAAGGTCGATTGAAAAGAAGCTTCCAACCAATCACGCCGAGAAAGCTCGACTCCTTGCTTGTGAAAGTTCGAATGAAATAAGTTTCACCCTAATTCCACACTTTTCCTTAGCCGAAGTGTAAACCGATTCACCGAATGAAGTGAGGTTCTATTCGGTGACCGATCTTAGAAAATTATCGTTCGTAGTTGCAATTCTTGCGTGTTCTTGAAAGTTCTTGGACTTGCTTAAGAGGGAGAGAGAGAGAGAGAGAGAGAGAGAGAGAGAGAGAGAGAATGGGCGTAAAAAAGCGTAACAAACTCGTGGCCCTTGTTGCCTTATTTATAGCACTCACGGAGTCTTCTTATTGGCCACGAGTTGGTGAAGAGGATTGAGGGTAATGAGGTAATTTCCACCAAAGGTAGGTGGGCTGGATAAGGGCTAAGGGTTGAGTGGTTTTCGTGTAAACTTTTGTGTAAGTTTTCATCATGATAATTGTTTGCCTCCCGTCTCATTCATGTACCGAATATATCGATGTAATATATCGTTTCCACTCCTCTCGACATGTTGGAGACAACTACACTCTCCAAATTCCCATAAATTCCTTCTAATACCTGTGATTAAGCAAAAAAACACATTTA
This sequence comes from Luzula sylvatica, assembly GCA_946800325.1. Lineage (NCBI taxonomy): Eukaryota > Viridiplantae > Streptophyta > Magnoliopsida > Poales > Juncaceae > Luzula > Luzula sylvatica. The sequence continues at coordinate 10,641,350 of OX326957.1, read as the reverse complement.
GTGAAGAATTATTCATGTTATCTCAAACATGATTAATAAAGTATAAAGAATTGTTCTTCACAAAGGCTAAAAACCCCAAATTAAGTATTAAATTTGTGGCTTATTTGCCTCACATCACTAATTAGCTAACAATCAAACTAACTAACTAACTAACTAACAACCTTCTTACATACTAACTAACTAACTAACTAACTAACTAACTAACTACAAGCTAATTAACTAACTAACTAACTAGCTAACTAACTACATTCTTACATACATATTGACTGACTAACCAATTAACTGACAAATTAACTAACTAACTAGCTACCTTCGTACCTACCCACTAACTACCTCACTTACTAACTAACTAAATAACAAACTAGTTAATGAACTAATTAACTAACTAACAACTAGTTAACTAACTAACAAACTAACTAACTAAATAACTAACTAATTAAATAACTAACTAACTAACAAATTACTAGCTAACTAACTAACTTACTAACTACCTAACAAATTAATGATTAAATAACTATTAACTAACTAACTTACTAACTAACTACCTTCATACATACCTGTTAACTAACAAACTAACTACCTTTCTAACTAACTAACGAACAAACTACCTAACTAAATAACTAAATAACTAACTACTTAACGAATTAACTAATTAACAAACTAACTAATTAACTAAATAACTATCTTCGTACATACACCTATTAACTAACTAACTAACTAACTAACTTACTAACTAACTACCTTCCTACATACAAACTAACTAACTAACAAACTACCTTCCCACTAACTAACTATCTAACTATCTAACTAACTAAATAACTAACTAGCTAACTAACTAACTACAAGATAACTAACAAACTAACTAACTAAATAACTAAATTGTTAACTAAATAACTAACAAACTAACTACTAACTAACTACCTAACTAAATACTAGCTAGCTGACAAAATAACTAACCAACCAACTACTAGATAAGTAACATAGTAACTAACTAATTTACTAACTAACTATCTTCTTAAATACCTATTAACTAACTAACTAACTAACTACCTACCTATATACCCACCAACTAACTAACTAACTAACTAAATAAATAAATAAATAAATAACAAGCTAACTACAAGCTAACTAACGAACTAACTAACTAAATAACTAATTGATGACCAAACTAACAAACTAACTACTAGATAACTAACTAACTAACAAACTAACTAACTAACTAACTAATTAATAAGCTAACTAATTATCTAACTATCTAGCTAACTAACTAACTACCTTAATACATACATATTGATTAACTTACTAAGTCACTAACTAACTAACTACTAGCTAATTAACTAACTAACTAACTAACTACCTTCTTGCATACATATTGACTAACTAACTAACTAACTAACTTACTAACTTACTAACGAACTAACTACTAGCTAACTGAATAAATAACATACTAACTAACTAACTAACTAACTAACTACTAGATAACTATCTAAATAACTAACAAATTAACTAACTAAGTATCTTCCTACATACATATTAACAAACTAACTAACTAACTAACTAACTAACTTACTAACTACCTTCCTATATACCACTAACTAACTAAGTAACTAACTAAATAAATATATAAATAACTAACTACATAACTACTTGCTATTTAACTAACTATCTAAATAAATAAATACATAACTAATTAACTAATTAAGTATATTCCTACATACATATTAACAAACAAACAAACTAACTAACTGACTAACTAACTAACTAACTAACTTACTAATTACCTTCCTACATACCCACTAACTAAGTAACTAACTAAATAAATATATAAATAACTAACTATATAACTACTAGCTATTTAACTAACTATCTAACTACATAAATAACTAACTAATTAACTACCAAACTAACTAATTAACTAACTAGCTACCTTCGTACCTACCCACTAACTAACTAACTTACTAACTAACTAATTAACTAACTAATTAATTAACTAATTATCTAACTAACTACTACTTAAATAACTAACCAACTAACTAACTAAATAACTAACTGACTAATTAACTGACTAACTAACAAACAAGTTAAGTAACTTACTAACTAACTACCTTCATACATACCTATTAACTAACTAACTAACTAACTAACTAACTAACAAAATTAACTAATCAACAAACTAACTAAATAACTAAATAACTATCTTCCTACATACCTATTAACTAACTAACTAACTAACTAACTAACTACCTACCTACCTTCCTACATACCCACTAACTAACTAACTAACTACCTTACCGCCAACTAACTAACTATCTATCTAACTAAATAACTAACTAGCTAACTAACTAACTACTAGATAACTAACAAACTAACTAAATAACTAACTAACTAACTAATAGATAACTAACTAACCAAATAACTAAATAACTAACTAACTAACTACTAGCTAGCTGACTAAATAACTAACTAACTAATTAATAGATAAGTAACATAATAACTAACTAATTTACTAACTAACTATCTTGTTAAATACCTATTACCTAAATAACTAACTAACTAACTACATTCCCATATACCCACCAACTAACTAACTAACTAAATAAATCAATAACTAACCTGCTAACTACTAGCTAACTAACTAACTAACTAACTAAATAACTAACTAATGACCTAACTAACTAACTAACTACTAGATAACTAAATAACTAACTGACTAACTAACTAACTAACTAATTCACTAACTAACTAATTAACTAACTATCTAACTAACTAACTAACTACATTGATACATACATATTGATTAACAAACTAACTCACTAACTAACTACTAGCTAACTAACAAAGTAATTAACTAAATAACTAACTGATTAACTAACTAACTAACTAACTAACTAATTAACTAACTATCTAACTAACTAACTAACTAACAAACTACCTTCTTACATACATATTGACTAACTAACTAACTAACTAACTAATTAACTAACTAACTAAATAACTAACTAACTTACTAACTTACTAACTAACTAACTAACTAACTACTAGATAACAAACTAAATAACTAACTAATTATCTAACTAACTATCTTCCTACATACATATTAACTAAGTAACTAAGTAACCAACTAACTTACTAACTACCTTCCTACATACCCACTAACTAACTAACTAACTAACTAACTAACTAACTAACTAAATAAATAAATAACTAAATAACTACTAGCTATCTAACTAACTAATTAACTGATGACCTAACTAACTAACGAACTACTAGATAACTAACTAACTAACTGAATAACTAACTAACTAATTAACTAACTATCTAACTAACTAACTAACTAACTAACTACATTGATACATACATATTGATTAACTAACTAACTCACTAACTAACTACTAGCTAACTAACTAAGTAACTAACTAAATAACTAACTCGTTAACGAACTAACTAACTAATGAACTAAATAACTAACTACCTTCTTACATACTACCTAACTAACTAACTAACTAACTAACTAACTAACTAACTAACTAACTACTAGCAAATTAACTAACTAACTAACTAACTACCTAACTTTTAACATACATATTGACTAACTAACTAACTATTTAACTAACTAGCAAACTAACTAACTAACTAACTAACTAACTAACTAGCTACTAGCTACCTGAATAACTAACTAACTAACTAACTAACTAACTAACTAACTAACTACTTAATAACTAACTAAATTACTAACTAATTAACTAACCTAACTATCTTCCTACATACATATTAACTAACTAACTAACTAACTAACTAACTAACTAACTAACTTACTAACTACCTTCCAACATACCCACTTACTAAGTAACTAATTAGATAAATAAATAACTAACTAAATAACTACTAGCTATTTAACTAACTAACTAACTAACTAAATAAATACCTAACTAACTATCTAATTATCTAATTAACTAACTATATAACAAATTAACTTCCTAACTAACTACCTTCGTACACACCCACTAACTAACTAACTTACTAACTAACTAATTGACTAACTACCTACTAGTTAACTAACTAACTAACTAACTAACTAACTAACTAACGAACTAATTAACTGACTAACTAACAAACTTACTAAATAACTATGTATCAAGGTAGTTAGTTAGTTAGTTAGATAGTTATTTAGTTTGTTAGTTAGTTAGTTAGTTAGTTAGTTAGTTAGTTAGTTAGGTAGTTAGTTAGTTAGCTAGTTATCTAGTTGTTAGTTAGTTCGTTAGGTCATCAGTTAGTTTTTTAGTTCGTTAGTTAGTTAGTTAGCTAGTAGTTATGTGGTTAGTTATTAAGTTAGTTAGTTAGTTAGTTAGTTTGTGGGTATGTAGGAAGGTAGTTAGTTAGTTAATAGGTATTTAAGAAGATAGTTAGTTCGTAAATTAGTTAGTTATTATGTTAGTTATCTTGTAATTAGTTAGTTAGTTATTTTGTCAGCTAGCTAGCAGTTAGTTAGTTATTTAGTTAGTTAGCTAGTTAGTCATCTAGTAGTTAGACGTTAGTTATTTAGTTAGTTAACTAGTTAGTTATTTAGTTAGTTAGTTAGTTTGTTAGTTATCTAGTAGTTAGTTAGTTCGCTAGTTAGTTATTTAGTAAGTTTGATAGTTAGTTAGTTAGTTAGTTAGTGGGAAGGTAGGTAGTTAGTTTGTTAGTTAGTGGGTATGTAGGAAGGTAGGTAGTTAGTTAGTTAGTTAGTTAGTTAGTTAGTTAGTTAATAGGTATGTCGGAAGATAGTTATTTAGTTAGTTTGTTAATTAGTTCATTTGTTAGTTAGTTAGTTATTTAGTTATTTGGTTAGTTTGTTAGTTGATGTGAGGTAAATGGAACACGTTTTACGAATCTTATTTAGGGATTTTATCCCTTGTGAAGTTATATTCTATGCTTTTATCATACATATTTCAAACATCATGAATATTTCTACACTAATTTGTTGTTTGCCCATTTTCAGGAGAGAGAGGAATAATTTTGGAATTTGTTCAGCACCATTGCCTCCGGCATGCCGAAGACAGTCAAAACGATATATCACATCGATATATTCGGTGAAGGATCGAGGCGAGAAAGGCAAAAACAAAAGAAGAAGATCACCAAACTGCTGCAACGCACAGGGCCTGGCCGCAGAGGCAAAATTCACAGCCCACGCAGGCAAAATTCACAGCCCACGCCTAGCCCCAGCTCTCAGCCCATGCACAAGCCCCAACCAGCTAATTTGTTGCCTTCTTTAGATTGATTTGTTGCCTTCTTAGTTGATTTGTTGCTCCCCAAAACCTTCCATTTCTCCCTCATCCAGCCCCAAAACCTTCCATATCTCCCCAAAACCTTCCATTTCTCCCTCATCCAGCCCCAAAACCTTCCATATCTCCCTCAACCAATCAGAAGACACCATGAAGCCTATAAATAAGACCCTAAGGCCAAGGGCAAACCATCTCTCCTGCCCCCCCTTTTCTCTCCCCTTTGGGGGCAAGCTCTCTACCATCTCTCTCCACAAACTCTTCCAAGAAACAAACAAGATTCAACCAAGAACCGTGAAATTCAAGACCAACTCTTTGGTAGAGGCGTTCTCGCCATAGGGTTGTACGTGACGAAATTGGAGTTAAGGCGTTCTTGCTCCATCTCGACACAAGGAAAGGATCGGTCATTCGTGCGGAAGGCGTTCTTCGACGAATTGAAGAGGATCCGTGATGTGAGTCAAATAGAGCACGTTTTACATGCTTAATTTGGAGGTTTTAGCCTTGTGAAAGTGTATTCTGCATAGTTTATTCATCATATTTTAGATAAATTGAATATTACTTTACTTAATGTGTTTTATGCCTATTCACAGGAATTAGAAGGATTTGCTGAAGATTTGGAGAGTGTAGTTGTCTCCAGAATGCCAAAGGGAGTCGAAATGATATATCATACCGCTATTTTCGGTACACGGACAAGGCTGGAGGCAAATAAACCCATGTTAGAGAAAGCCCAAAAAGCTACACGAAATCCACTCAAACCCAATGCCTTATCCTTCCCACCTATCCTGGTGGAAATGTCCTCAATACCCCCAATCCTCTCCATCAACCCCTGGCCAATCAGAATACACCTTGCATGCTATAAATAAGACCCAAGGGCCTTGAGTTGAAGGTCCTCTCGGACTGACTCTTTCCCCCTCATTCTGTTCTCTCTTCTTCTTTCTCTCTTCCAAGCACATGCAAGACAATCCAAGATACTTCAAGATTCTTCAAGAAAGCCATTGAGGTTTCGTACCGTGACCTGGATTCATTCCTTTCGGGCGATTCCTCCTCCTCCTCGAAGATCGTACCGTGACCAGGGCTCATTCCTTTTCGGGCGATTTAGAAGTGACCGTGACTCGATCCGTTTTCTTCGCAGCGAGCTGGATTCGTGACTCGGAGAGAAGAGTTTTTGTGAAGATCAGTGGAAAAGACCCCTTGACCAGAGCTTGCTCTTTTAGGGTGATTTCGCGAACCTCACGACTCGAGCTCGATCTCCTTTCGACCAGTCCTCGACGTGACGTGAGAAATCGATCTTTCGGCACGAGGAGAGAAGACCAAGAGCTGCATCACGAGTTTCCCTCATTCTAGGTGTACTCTTTCTTATCTCTTGATGTTCTTGTTGTTTGGTTTAGTCTAAACTTTGTGTATGGAAAATTCTGCGATTTATTGAATCTTTTAATCTCAAAACTTCTTGCTTGTTTGTGTTACTCTAGTTTTGAATCGTGCGTAATTTTCGTTATAATCGCACCATAATTGAACCGTTCTTGCAACTTCTTGAATTGCTTGAAATTAGTTTCTGAACCATAATTCAGCCTTATTTGTCAATCTAGTTAAAAATGCACCAACTCTTAATCGTTCTTGAAACTTCTTGAGTTGGTTATTTGTGTGTTACATTATAACTCTGAACCTCTCGTGAAGCTCTAGGTTAATTGTCTTGCTTGAAATAAACTTCAAAATCTCATTTCAGCCTTGTTTGCAAAAACGCAGAAATATGCGTTTTCTTGATTTTCTTGACTAGTTTGATGTGCTTTAAATCGTGTATAAATCTGAACCCTTATGAAATTCTCAAAATTTGGTTTCAATGGAATTTCTTGGTCAAGAACTTCTCTTTAACCTCTAAAACACCATAATCAAGTGAGAAATTCCATAGAAACAAAAGTTAATTAGAAGTTTTTGTGAGTAGTTTAAATCAAAAATTTTGAATCATAATTGATGCACCAGCTCTCTGTGGATCGATCCTCATATTTACCACTGTAAAAACATGAGATTAAATTCTTTGATATTTGAGGTTTAAAACAACGACGATACTTTTCAAGTGTCTAAAAAACCCGCTCATCAAATGGCGCCGCTGCCGGGGAGCGGTGTTTAAGTCAATTGTTCGATTTAAATTTTCAGAATTTTAGTTCATAAAAAATTGTACTCACATCTTGGTTTTTCTTTGTGATCATTTTAGGTGTGTTTGTGGTGGAAGAAATCTATGCACAATACACGATCTCGCAAAGGCACATTACTACCAATTGACGAGGATATCGAAAAAAAAAATTCAGCACGAAGAAGAGCAAGAATCCTCTTCAAGAAGATCAAGAAGAAGCTGAACCAGAACCGCAAACACAAACTTTTTTTTCTTTCTCTCCTCCTTTACAATTCAATATGGCTGATGAAACAAGAGTTCCAAGGCCAAAAACCTTGAGAGAACTTGTAGCACCAAGACACGTAGATGATAATTATAACTTCATTAGGCCGAATATACCCAATTTTAAAGCTGATCCGAGAATTTTAGGCTCATTGCCTATTTTTCACGGGAAAGCCACTGAAAACCCTCACAAGCATTTAAAAGACTTCAAAATACAGTTAAATATATATTCGAACTATGAAGGTTTTAATGACATTCTTCTTCTTATATTTCCATATTCATTAGGTGAAGGGCCAAAGGACTGGTTTTACAAGCTAAGGGGGCCTCTTACTTTCAGCGATGTATCAAACCTATTCAAGAAGAAGTATTACTCGGCGTCTCGATTAGCAACAATAAGGCATGAACTCTTGGCAATCACACAAAAGGCGAATGAGGTCTACCACGAGTATTTCGACCGTTTTATGCGATTGATGGAAGAATGCCCCAGCCACAGTGTCGAGCTGCATTACCTTTACGAACAGTTCATAAACGGGCTATGCTACTCCGATTACCAATTCCTCAATGCATGTGCGGGAGGAAACATTGCGAATAAAGAAATCGTGGAGATCCAGAAACTGTTAGAGATGATGGCGTCAAATTCGCAAGCAAGACGTAACGTGGAGTACCGAGTGAACGCATGTACCGACCTCAATGTCGACATGTTAAATAACAAACTCGAAATAATAATGAAAGCGCTGGGCAAGGAAGAAACGAAGAAATGTGGGGTTTGTAGCGCAACCACCCACCACACGGACGAATTCCCTAGTGTGGTTGAAGAAGCAAATCCCGTTTACAGAAAATTTGAAGCCTCGAACTCGTACAATCCTAATCTTCGAAACCACCCGAATTTCTCTTGGTCGAATCCCAACAATGCTCAACCAGATCCGTATCGCCAACCAGTTACAAAACCAGCCACTTACCAACACCCGAATGCCTCTCAAGCAAAACCGGCTCAAACTCAGGAGCAAGATCTTAAAACGATGATGGAGGGCATGATGAGCTTGATGAAACAAGAAATCGGTGGGGTTAATAAAAATGTGGATTCTGTGAGGCAAGAATTAAAAAGCGAGATTGCGAACACGAATCGCCACGTTGGGATCTTAGAAACTCAAATCGCTCAAATCGCCACTCGCGTGAACATAATCGAATCTCAAGGTACATCTCGACTCCAATCTCAATCTTTAGCACCTCCCGAGCAAAGGCACGTCAATGCAATATCGCTCCGAAGCGGCACTGAAATTGGTGAAAGCTCAAGAAAAGCAAAAGAGGTGGAAGAAGAAAAAGAAATCGAGCTACATGTGCCTAAGGAGAAACAATCTCAAGTCCAGATTTTACCAACTCAAGCAAAGGCACCTGAATCGACTCAAGTCCAGCCACCTTTTCCTAGTCGCCTCCCAAAGTCTACCGAATCGAATGACGACGTGCTGGCCATTTTAAAGAAAGTAGAGGTTAACATTCCTCTAGTCGAAGCTATCAAGGAAGTGCCTCGCTTGGCAAAATACCTCAAGGCACTATTGAGCACGAATAAAAGAAAGGGTAAAAAGGACGAAATGATAAGTGTGGGGGAGAATGTTTCAGCAATTTTGAGACTTCCCCAAAAACACAAAGATCCAGGGATGTTTGCAATTCCATGCAAAATCGGGCAACACGAATTGCCCAAATGCATGCTCGATTTGGGCGCATCCATAAATGTAATGCCTTTATCGGTATTTAAGACTCTAGATCTCGGCCCTCTCGAAGATACACAAGCGATGATTAGTTTGGCTGATCGATCTACGACAAAACCTGTGGGATTAATCAAGGATGTGATTGTTATGGTAAACGGACTCTATTTCCCTGCCGACTTTTATGTAATCGACATGAATGATGGAGATAACGAGTCGACCCCGATTCTCCTTGGCCGCCCATTCTTGAAGACAGCTCGAACGAAGATTGACGTTCATGCAGGAGAGCTTACGATGGAGTTCGACGATGAGGTAATAAAATTCAATATTTTTGATAAACTAAAAGAACCCATTGCAGGTACACATAATTTGAGCGCTATGGACATAATCGATGAATGTGTGCATGAAATCGCGAATCAAACTTTCGAGGAATTCAAGGCTTACAAGAATCCTACTTATCAAGATTTTGAAGAATTCAACAATCCTCTATTCGAAACTGAGCCAGAAACACAATCAGTTTCGAATGCAGCTGAAGTGATGTTTTCAAGGGAAATCGAAATTCCGTTGGAAAGAAGCCCACCTTCAACTGAGAAAGCTCCAAAGGTAGAATTAAAACAATTACCATCTGAGCTAAAGTATGTTTTCTTAGATGAAGCACAGACGCTTCCAGTCATCATCGCCTCAAATCTAACGACGGAGCAAGAAGAGAAGCTCATCACCATGCTGAAAAAGAATAAGAAGGCTTTTGGGTGGTCACTTGCCGACATTCCAGGAATTAGTCCATCATTGTGCACACACCGAATACAACTCGAAAACGAAGCCAAACCATCTCGCGAACCACAGAGGCGGCTCAATCCGCCCATGATGGAGGTTGTAAAAAAGGACGTGATAAAACTGTTGGATGCGGGTATAATTTACCCCATCGCTGATTCCAAATGGGTCTCGCCTATTCACGTGGTACCAAAGAAAACGGGGATCACTATTGTCGAGAATGAAGAAGGCAATCAAGTGCCAACTCGAGTGCAAAATGGATGGCGAGTGTGCATTGACTACCGCAAGCTTAACAAGGCCACCAAAAAGGACCATTTCCCACTTCCTTTTATCGATCAAATGCTGGAGAGACTCGCAGGGAACCCTTTCTACTGTTTCCTCGACGGATTCTCGGGATACTTCCAAATTCCGATTGCACCCGAGGACCAAGCAAAAACGACGTTTACATGCCCGTTTGGTACCTTCGCGTACCGACGCATGCCGTTTGGGCTCTGCAACGCACCGGGCACTTTCCAAAGGTGTATGCTCTCTATTTTTAGTGATTACATTTCAAAATTTATTGAAGTTTTTATGGATGATTTTTCGGTGTTTGGAGACTCATTTGATTCCTGTTTAGACCATTTGTCCCAAATACTGGAAAAATGCATCGAATCTAATCTCGTTTTAAACTTTGAAAAGTGCCACTTCATGGTGAGCAATGGAATTGTTTTAGGTCATTCAATTTCAGAAAAGGGGCTCGAAGTCGACAAGGCAAAAATCGACGTAATAAAGACGCTGCCCTATCCAAAGACGGTGAAGGACGTGAGATCTTTCTTAGGCCACGCTGGTTTCTATCGACGGTTCATAAAGGATTTTTCAAAGATCTCGCAGCCCATGTGCCAACTTCTCCAGAAAGACGTAAAGTTCGAATTCGACTCACGGTGCAAGGAATCATTCGACAATTTGAAGGACAAGCTTTGCTCTGCACCGATTATCAAACCACCGAATTGGGGGCTTCCATTCGAAATCATGTGCGACGCAAGTGATACGAGTGTGGGGGCAGTGCTTGGCCAAAGAATCGGCAAAGATCCTCACGTGATTGCCTATGCCTCGAAGACCCTCGTTAGCGCACAAAGAAACTACACAACTACTGAAAAAGAACTTCTTGCGATTGTGTTTGCTTTAGAAAAATTTCGTTCTTACCTTGTAGGTGCGAAGGTGATAGTGTTCTCTGATCACGGCGCTTTGAAGCATTTAATGAGAAAAAAGGAGTGCAAGCCTAGATTGCTGCGATGGATCCTTTTGTTGCAAGAATTCGATTTGGAGATCAAGGATAAGAAGGGCTGTGAGAATCTCGTGGCGGATCACCTAAGCCGACTCCTGTTCATAGAAGACGATGATGTACCGATTCGAGAGGAGTTTCCGGAAGAGCATATCCTCGCGGTTCAAATCGATACGCCTTGGTACGCCGACTTGGTAAATTATATGGTTGCCAAGCAAATTCCGCCGAGTTTCACCAGATCTCAACGCGACAAATTAAAAAGCAACTCGCGATTCTACATTTGGGACGAACCATTCCTGTATCGCGTATGTGCAGATCAAGTGATAAGGAAGTGTGCTCATCAAAACGAGGTTAAATCTATTTTGTCATTTTGTCATAATTTGCATTGTGGGGGACATTTTGGAGTGACACGTACAGCCCGCAAAGTATTAGAATGCGGTTTTTACTGGCAAACTCTTTACAAAGATGCTTCAAGCTTTGTAAAGGGTTGCGAAAAATGCCAAAGGACAGGAAATGTGAGTCAAAGAGATCAAATGCCCCTGAACAAAATTGTACCATGTGAACCATTCGATGTATGGGGCATTGATTTTATGGGACCATTTCCACCGTCCTTTGGATATACTTACATTCTTCTTTGTGTAGATTATGTGACAAAGTGGATCGAAGCAATTCCAACGAAGCAAGCAGATTCGAAATCAGTGTGCGAATTTCTCAAGAAGAATATCTTTCAACGTTTCGGCGTGCCACGAGTGCTAATCAGCGACCGAGGGAGTCACTTCTGCAATAAGAGCTTACAATCCGTGCTAGAAAAATACCACGTTAGCCACCGAACCTCCACAGCGTACCACCCTCAATCAAACAGGCAAGCCGAAGTCTCGAACCGAGAAATCAAGTCTATTCTGGAAAAGGTGGTGAACCCCTCAAGAATGGATTGGAGCGTCCGATTAGGCGACGCCTTGTGGGCATATCGTACAGCGTTCAAAACTCCAATCGGGATGTCCCCTTTCAAGATGGTGTACGGCAAAGCATGCCACTTACCCGTAGAAATCGAGCATAAGGCCATATGGGCCATTAAACAACTCAACCTCGACTATCCGAACGATGCAATGGCCCGAAAACTCCATTTAGTCGAGCTAGAAGAATTTCGACAAAACGCCTATGACAATTCGAATTTATGCAAGGAAAAGGCAAAGGCGTTTCACGACAAATTGATCAGAAAGAAAGAATTTAATGTGGGAGATAGTGTGCTTCTATTCAACTCCCGTCTCAAACTGTTTCCCGGGAAGTTGAAATCTCGCTGGATTGGGCCCTTCACAGTGACGAATGTAAATCCATTTGGAGTAATCGAAATCCAGAGCAACGACACGAAGGAAGAGTTCAAGGTGAATGGGCACCGGCTAAAGCATTTCTACTCCGGTTTCGACAAAGGGTGGATGGACGTGCAAAAGCTCGGTTTGATGGAGCGTCAATGAAGATGAGCTCAGCTGGGTCGAGCTCAAGACATTAAACAAGAGCGCTAGCGGAGGAGGCACGCCTCACGCATCAAAGGTTGTATTTCTCTATTATCCCTCTTTTTGAAATTTTTGATCTTTTATACTCAACCTTTGAACTGTATGAGCCCAAATTAAACTTCAAAAAAAAAACATGGGAAATTTGAAAATTTAAAAACATTCAAAATATAAAAAAAATAAAAATAAAAAAAAAAAAAAAAATTTTCATAAAAGTATCCACTTAAATCTGGGAGCATTGCTAATCACAAAACAACTCTGAATTGCAATAAAAGATTTTTCTCCACTGAATTGAACTAAATCGTTGTTTTTAAAACAAAATTTCATTCAACTCTGAATTTCACTCTAAAAATTGAAAGTTTGCAAAATATTTTAAAGGATTTGGTAATGATTTTGGAGAGATCTATTCGGGGATTCCAGCCCTATTGTTTCAAATTTCACGAGTTTGAGACACTTGATCGATGCGCGGTTCATGCGATATGTTTTAACTCGATTTTCGAACCCGTAATTGATATGGGACTTATGAGTAAAGTTCTTAGCGTGGCCGTTAAAGTACGTTTTGCTAGATTTAAAACATGACCAATTGCACTATGAAATAACCGTTTGTGGGGACCCGTTAGTAGATCAAATATACCCGCTCGTTCGAAAAAAAAAAAAAAAAAAAGAAGAGAAAAAAAATATATAAGTGAGAAAAGAGGAAGGTGAAAAGACAACACCGAGAGTAACCTCATTGCATTTCGGTGTAGTGGGGCTTTCGGTTAAAGACTTCCAAGAGAAAAAAAAAAGTGAGAAAAGAGGAAGGTCAAAAGACAACACCGAGAGTAACCTCATTGCATTTCGGTGTAGTGGGGCTTTCGGTTAAAGACTTCCAAGAAAAAAAAAAAATGAGCAGGGAAATTGATCGAAAATGGGTATGAACCTTGTACCAGTGTACCAAACGTGTTTTAAAATGAATAACTTGCATTTAAGATCATCTTGCAAAACGGGAAATTTTGGCCCGATAATAGCTTTCGAATTGAGTTCTTTTGAGATTGTGGAGTGAAGAAATTCGAAGTAAAAACGTTTAAGTCGCTCTTACAGCTTGAGATCGAGTGTCATGAAAAACTCTTATGAAATTTCGAGTTAATTTCGAGATCTAATAATGAAAAGACCAATATCATTCTAAATACTAGTGAACTTGATGAAATGAGAGTGAACCATTTGATTCATGAAATGAGTTTTTAAATAACGAATACAACTTCAACAAATTCTACTGCGATTCTTTGTTTTCTGATATAATTCTCCAATTGATCGAGGACGATCAAGGGTTTAAGTGTGCGGGTATTTGATATGAGGCAAATAGAGCACGTTTTACATGCTTAATTTGGAGGTTTTAGCCTTGTGAAAGTGTATTCTGCATAGTTTATTCATCATATTTTAGATAAATTGAATATTACTTCACTTAATGTGTTTTATGCCTATTCACAGGAATTAGAAGGATTTGCTGAAGATTTGGAGAGTGTAGTTGTCTCCAGAATGCCAAAGGGAGTCGAAATGATATATCATACCGCTATTTTCGGTACACGGACAAGGCTGGAGGCAAATAAACCCATGTTAGAGAAAGCCCAAAAAGCTACACGAAATCCACTCAAACCCAATGCCTTATCCTTCCCACCTATCCTGGTGGAAATGTCCTCAATACCCCCAATCCTCTCCATCAACCCCTGGCCAATCAGAATACACCTTGCATGCTATAAATAAGACCCAAGGGCCTTGAGTTGAAGGTCCTCTCGGACTGACTCTTTCCCCCTCATTCTGTTCTCTCTTCTTCTTTCTCTCTTCCAAGCACATGCAAGACAATCCAAGATACTTCAAGATTCTTCAAGAAAGCCATTGAGGTTTCGTACCGTGACCTGGATTCATTCCTTTCGGGCGATTCCTCCTCCTCCTCGAAGATCGTACCGTGACCAGGGCTCATTCCTTTTCGGGCGATTTAGAAGTGACCGTGACTCGATCCGTTTTCTTCGCAGCGAGCTGGATTCGTGACTCGGAGAGAAGAGTTTTTGTGAAGATCAGTGGAAAAGACCCCTTGACCAGAGCTTGCTCTTTTAGGGTGATTTCGCGAACCTCACGACTCGAGCTCGATCTCCTTTCGACCAGTCCTCGACGTGACGTGAGAAATCGATCTTTCGGCACGAGGAGAGAAGACCAAGAGCTGCATCACGAGTTTCCCTCATTCTAGGTGTACTCTTTCTTATCTCTTGATGTTCTTGTTGTTTGGTTTAGTCTAAACTTTGTGTATGGAAAATTCTGCGATTTATTGAATCTTTTAATCTCAAAACTTCTTGCTTGTTTGTGTTACTCTAGTTTTGAATCGTGCGTAATTTTCGTTATAATCGCACCATAATTGAACCGTTCTTGCAACTTCTTGAATTGCTTGAAATTAGTTTCTGAACCATAATTCAGCCTTATTTGTCAATCTAGTTAAAAATGCACCAACTCTTAATCGTTCTTGAAACTTCTTGAGTTGGTTATTTGTGTGTTACATTATAACTCTGAACCTCTCGTGAAGCTCTAGGTTAAATGTCTTGCTTGAAATAAACTTCAAAATCTCATTTCAGCCTTGTTTGCAAAAACGCAGAAATATGCGTTGTCTTGATTTTCTTGACTAGTTTGATGTGCTTTAAATCGTGTATAAATCTGAACCCTTATGAAATTCTCAAAATTTGGTTTCAATGGAATTTCTTGGTCAAGAACTTCTCTTTAACCTCTAAAACACCATAATCAAGTGAGAAATTCCATAGAAACAAAAGTTAGAAGTTTTTGTGAGTAGTTTAAATCAAAAATTTTGAATCATAATTGATGCACCAGCTCTCTGTGGATCGATCCTCATATTTACCACTGTAAAAATATGAGATTAAATTCTTTGATATTTGAGGTTTAAAACAACGACGATACTTTTCAAGTGTCTAAAAAACCCGCTCATCAATCCGCGTGAGAAGAAACGGAGACTCGAGTTGGCGTTCAACCGGATCGACGGGAAGGCATCGACACAAGTCACTAGGCGGTCTAGGGCTTGATTAGGTGGTTTCTTTCTTTTATTTCAGTTTTTGGTTGTGATTCTTTTAATAAATTCTTGTGTTGATTAATAAACTTGAGATTGAATTGAGTTCTTTTGCTTTCTTTAAATATTTTCTTTTGTTCTAAACTTGTCAATTTTCACGATCTCCTTCCAAATCTGCTAAAAACCAATTCTTTCATTGCGTAGATCTTGATTTCTAGTTTCGGGAACTTTTGAATCATTGAATTTCATGAAATATTTGAATTGATATGAATTTTTGAAAACTGTCACTTAAACTGAAAACCTGCTGTTTCCAGAGATTGTTTTTTAGAGACCTGATTGTAATTCGTTAATAACTTTTTATTCCTTTGTCCAAATTGTTTGAAATTTTAGGATAAGTTTCATAATATTCAGACCTCTCTCTAGACAAATTTTCATTAATTTTGGAAACATAGAAATAATTATTTTAACGATCTGAATTTTAATCATATTTTGACGCAATAGCTCCCTGTGGAACGAATCCTTACATACTTAGTCTATACAATCTTTAGTATTCACATGTTTCTTGTTTGATTTACGGTATTTTTATTCAACGATATAACCTAAGTGTTAGCCAAAAACCCGCTATCATTAGTTAGTTAGTTAGAAAGGTAGTTAGTTTGTTAGTAAATAGGTATGTATGAATGTAGTTAGTTAGTAAGTTAGTTAGTTAACTAGTTAGTTAGTTTGCTAGTAGTTTGTTAGTTAGTTAGTTAGTTAATTAGTTAGTTATTTAGTTAGTTATTTAGTTAGTTAGTTAGTTAACTAGTAGTTAGTTAGTAAACTAGTTAATTAATTTGTTTGTTAATTAGTTAGTTAGTAAGTTAGTTAGTTAGTGGGGGTCTACGAAGGTAGCTAGTTAGTTAGGTAATTTGTTAGTTCATTAGTTAATTAGTTAGTTAGTTAGTTACTTCATTAGTGAGTTATTTATTTATTTAGTTAGTTAGTTAAATAACTAGTAGTTATTTAGTTAGTTATTTATTTAGTTAGTTAATTAGTTAGTTCATGCGTATGTAGGAAGGTAGTTAGTTAGTTAGTTAGTTCATTATTTATTCAGTTGGCTAGTAGTTAGTTAGTAAGTTAGTTAGTTAGTTAGTTAGTTAACAAGTTATTTATTTTGTTAGTTTGTTTATTTAGTTATCTAGTAGTTAGTTAGTTAGCTAGTCAGTTATTTAGTTAGTTAGGTAGTTAGTTAGTTAGTGGGAAGGTAGTTAATTAGTTAGTTTGTGGATATGTAGGAAGGTACTTAGTTAGTTAGTTAGTTAGTTAGTTAGTTAGTTAGTTAAAAGGTATGTAGGAAGATAGTTATTTAGTTAGTTTGTAATTAGTTAATTAGTTAGTTATTATGTTATTTTATTACTTAGTTAGTTAGAAAGGTAGTTAGTTAGTTAGTTAATAAGTATGTATGAAGGTAGTAGGTTAGTAAGTTAGATAGTTAACTAGTTAGCTAGTTAGCTAGTAGTTTGTTAGTTAGTTGGTTAGTTAATTAGTTATTAATTTAGTTAGTTAAATGCTAGTTAGTTAGTTATTGAGTTAATTAATTAGTTAGTTAATTAGTTAGTTAGTAAGTTAGTTAGTTGGTGGGTATGTACGAAGGTAGCTTGCTAGTTAGTTAATTTGCTAGTTGGTTAGTTAATTAGTTAGTTAGTTAGTTAGTTAATTAGTTAGTTATTTATTCATTTAGTTAGTTAGTTAAATGGCTTGTAGTTATTTAGTTAGTTAGTTACTTAGTTAGTGCGTATGTAGGAAGGTAGTTAGTAAGTTAGTTAGTTAGTTAGTTAGTTAGTTAGTTAGTTAGTTAATATGTATGAAGGAAGATAGTTAGTTAGTTAATTAGTTAGTTATTTAGTTAGTTATCTAGTAGTTAGTTAGTTAGTTCATTATTTATTCAGTTAGCTAGTAGTTAGTTAGTAGTTAGTTAGTTAGTAAGTTAGTTAACTAGTTATTTATTTAGTAAGTTTGTTTATTTAGTTATCTAGTAGTTGGTTAGTTAGCTAGTTAGTTATTTAGTTAGTCAGATAGTTAGTTAGTTAGTGGGAAGGTAGTTAGTCAGTTAGTTAGTGGATATGTAGGATGGTACTTAGTTAGTTAGTTTGTTAGTTACTTAGTTAATTAGTTAGTTAATAGGTATGTAGGAAGATAGTTATTTAGTTAGTTAGTCAATTTTTTAATTAGTTAATTAGTTAGTTAGTTAGTTATTTAGTTATTTTATTACTTAGTTAGTTAGAAAGGTAGTTAGTTAGTTAGTTAATAAGTATGTATGAAGGTAGTTGGTTAGTAAGTTAGATAGTTAACTAGCTAGCTAGTTAGCTAGTAGTTTGTTAGTTAGCTAGTTAGTTAATTAGTTAGTTATTTAGTTAGTCAAATAGTAGTTAGTTACTTATTTAGTTAATTAATTAGTTAGTTAATTAGTTAGTTAGTAAGTTAGTTAGTTAGTGGGTATGTACGAAGGTAGCTAGCTAGTTAGTTAATTTGTTAGTTAGTTAGTAAACTAGTTAGTTAGTTAGTTAGTTAATTAGTTAGTTATTTATTTAGTTAGTTAGTTAGTTAAATAGCTTGTAGTTATTTAGTTAGTTATTTATTTAGTTTGTTAGTTACTTAGTTAGTGCGTTTGTAGGAAGGTAGTTAGTAAGTTCGTTAGTTAGTTAGTTAATAGGTATTTAAGAATATAGTTAGTTAGTAAATTAGTTAGTTATTATGTTAGTTATCTAGTAATTAGTTAGTTAGTTATTTTTTCAGCTAGCTAGTAGTTAGTACGTTAACTAGTTATTTAGTTAGTTAGTTAGTTACTTATCTAGTAGTTAGTTAGTTAGTTAACTAGTTAGTTAACTAGTTAGTTATTTAGTTAGTTTGTTTGTTAGTTATCTAGTAGTTACATAGTTGGCTAGTTAGTCGTTTAGTTAGTTAGATAGTTAGTGTGTTAGTTAGTGGGAAGGTAGTTAGTTAGTTAGTTAGTGGGTATGTATGATGGTAGTTAGTTAGTTAGTTAGTTAATAGGTACGTAGGAAGATAGTTATTCGGTTATTTAGTTAGTTTGTTAATTAGTGAATTTGTTAGTTAGTCAGTTAGTTATTGAGTTATTTAGTTAGTTAGTTAGTTAGTTGGTTAGTTAGTTAGTTAGTTAGTTAATAGGTATGTATGAAGGTAGTTAGTTAGTATGTTAGTTAGTTAACTAGTTAGTTAGTTATCTAGTAGTTAGTTAGTTAGTTAATTAGTTAGTTATTTCGTTAGTTAGTTAGTTAGTTAACTAGTAGTTAGTTAGTTGATTAGTTAGTTTGTAAGTTAGTTAGTTAGTGGGCATGTACGAAGGTAGCTAGTTAGTTAGTTAATTTCTTTGTTAGTTAGTTAATTAGTTAGTTAGTTGGTTAATTAGTTAGTTATTTATTTATTTAGTTTGATAGTTAAATAGCTAGTAGTTATTTATTTATTTAGTTAGTCGCTTAGTTAGTGGGTATGTAGGAAGGTAGTTAGTAAGTTAGTTAGTTAGTTAGTTAGTGAATACGTATGTAGGAAGATAGTTAGTTAGTTAATTAGTTAGTTATTTAGTTAGTTATATAGTGGTTAGTTATATAGTGGTTAGTTAGTTAGTTATTTATTCAGTTAGCTAGTAGTTAGTTAGTTAGTTAGTTAGTTGGTAAGTTAGTTAGTTAGTTAGTTAGTTAGTTAATTAGTTAGTTGGTTAGTTAGTTAGTTAGTTAAATAGTTAGTTAGATAGTTAGTTAGTTAGTAAGTTTACAAGTAGTTGGTTAGTTAGTTAGTTAGATAGTTAGTTAGTTAGTAAGTTTACAAGTAGTTGGTTAGTTAGTTAGTTGGTTAGTTAACTAGTTAGTTAGTTAGCTAGTAGTTAGCTGGTAATTTATTTAGTTAGCTAGTTAGTTTCTGGGTATGCAGGAAGGTACTTAGTTCGTTAGTTAGTTAGTTAGTTAGTCAATAAATATGTAGGAAGATAGTTAGTTAATTAGTTAGATATTTAGATTGATATCTAGTAGTTAGTTACTTGGATTGTTAGTAATTTAGTTAGTTAGTTAGTTAGTTAGTTATTTAGTTAGATAGTTAACTAGTTAGTTATTTAGTAAGTTAGTTAGTTATTAAGTACGTAGGAAGATAGTCAGTCAGTAAATTAGTTAGTTATATAGATAGTTATCTAGTAGTTAGTTAGTTAGTTAGTTATGTAGTCAGTTAGTTAGTTATTTAGTTATTTATCTAGTAGTTAGTTAATTAGTTAGTTAATTAGTTAGTTAGTTAGTTAATTAATTAGTTAGTTAGTTAGTTAGTTAGTATGTATGTATGTATGTATGTAAGAAGGCACTTAGTTAGTTAATTAGTTAGTTAGTTAGTTAGTTTGATAGTCAGTTAATTAGTTAGGTAGTTACTAGTTAGTTAGTCGGTATATAGGATGGTAGTTAGTTATATGGTTAGTTAGTCAATTAGTTAGTTAGTTTGTTAGTTAGTTAATAGGTATATAGGAAGACAATTAGTTAGTTAGTTAGATAGATATATACTAGTTAATAGGTATGTAGGAAGACAATTAGTTAGTTAGTTAGTTTGTTAGTGAGTTTGTAGGAAGGTAGTTAGTTAATTAGTTAGTTAGGTAGATAGCTATTTAGTTAGTTTATAGGTATGTATGAAGGTAGTTAGTTAGTTAGTTAGTTAATTAGTTCGTTATTTAGTCAGTTTGTTTGTTAATTAGCTAGTAGTTAGTTAGTTAGTTAGTTAGTTAGTTAGCTAGTAGTTAGTTAGTTAGTTAGTTGGCTAAGTTAGCTAGCTAGCTAGTAGTTAGTTAGTTAGTTAGTTAATAGGTATGTAGGAAGGTAGTTAGTTAGTTAGTAAGTAAGTTAGGTAGTTAGTTAGTTAACTAGTTAGCTATTTAGTTAGTTAGTATGTGAGTTCTCTAGCAGTTAGTTAGTTAGCTAGTTAGTTATTTAGTTAGTTAGATAGTTAGTTAGTTAGTTACTTAGTGGGAAGGTAGGTAGTTAGTTAGTTAGTGGGTACGTAGGAAGGTAGTCAGTTAGTTAGTTAGTTAGTTAATTAGTTAGTTATTTATTTAGTTAGTTAGTTAGTTAAAGAGCTTGTAGTTATTTAGTTAGTTATTTATTTAGTTTGTTAGTTACTTAGTTAGTGCGTTTGTAGGAAGTTAGTTAGTAAGTTAGTTAGTTAGTTAGTTAATAGGTATTTAAGAATATAGTTAGTTAGTAAATTAGTTAGTTATTATGTTAGTTATCTAGTAATTAGTTAGTTAGTTATTTTTTCAGCTAGCTAGTAGTTAGTAAGTTAGCTAGTTATTTAGTTAGTTAGTTAGTTACTTATCTAGTAGTTAGTTAGTTAGTTAACTAGTTAGTTATTTAGTTAGTTTGTTTGTTAGTTATCTAGTAGTTACATAGTTGGCTAGTTAGTCGTTTAGTTAGTTAGATAGTTAGTGTGTTAGTTAGTGGGAAGGTAGTTAGTTAGTTAGTTAGTGGGTATGTAGGAAGGTAGTTAGTTAGTTAGTTAGTTAATATGTACGTAGGAAGATAGTTATTCGGTTATTTAGTTAGTTTGTTAATTAGTGAATTTGTTAGTTAGTCAGTTAGTTATTGAGTTATTTAGTTAGTTAGTTAGTTAGTTGGTTAGTTAGTTAGTTAGTTAGTTAGTTAATAGGTATGTATGAAGGTAGTTAGTTAGTATGTTAGTTAGTTAACTAGTTAGTTAGTTAGCTAGTAGTTAGTTAGTTAGTTAGTTAATTAGTTAGTTATTTCGTTAGTTAGTTAATTAGTAGTTAGTTAGTTGATTAGTTAGTGGGCATGTACGAAGGTAGCTGGTTAGTTAGTTAATTTCTTTGTTAGTTAGTTAATTAGTTTGTTAGTTGGTTAATTAGTTAGTTATTTATTTATTTAGTTTGATAGTTAAATAGCTAGTAGTTATTTATTTATTTAGTTAGTCACTTAGTTAGTGGGTATGTAGGAAGGTAGTTTGTAAGTTAGTTAGTTAGTTAGTTAGTGAATACGTATGTAGGAAGATAGTTTGTTAGTTAATTAGTTAGTTATTTAGTTAGTTATATAGTGGTTAGTTAGTTAGTTAGTTAGTTATTTATTCAGTTAGCTAGTAGTTAGTTAGTTAGTTAGTTAGTTGGTAAGTTAGTTAGTTAGTTAGTTAGTTAGTTAGTTAGTTAGTTAGTTAGTTAAATAGTTAGTTAGATAGTTAGTTAGTTAGTTAGTTTACAAGTAGTTGGTTAGTTAGTTAGTTGGTTAGTTAACTAGTTAGTTAGTTAGCTAGTAGTTAGCTGGTAATTTATTTAGTTAGCTAGTTAGTTTGTGGGTATGCAGGAAGGTACTTAGTTCGTTAGTTAGTTAGTTAGTTAGTCAATAAGTATGTAGGAAGATAGTTAGTTAATTAGTTAGATGTTTAGATAGATATCTAGTAGTTAGTTACTTGGATTGTTAGTAATTTAGTTAGTTAGTTAGTTAGTTAGTTATTTAGTTAGATAGTTAACTAGTTAGTTATTTAGTAAGTTAGTTAGTTATTAAGTACATAGGAAGATAGTCAGTCAGTAAATTAGTTAGTTATATAGATAGTTATCTAGTAGTTAGTTAGTTAGTTAGTTATGTAGTCAGTAAGTTAGTTATTTAGTTATTTATCTAGTAATTAGTTAATTAGTTAGTTAATTAGTTAGTTAGTTAGTTAATTAATTAGTTAGTTAGTTAGTTAGTTAGTATGTATGTATGTATGTATGTATGTAAGAAGGCACTTAGTTAGTTAATTAGTTAGTTAGTTAGTTAGTTTGATAGTCAGTTAATTAGTTATAGGTAGTTACTAGTTAGTTAGTCGGTATATAGGATGGTAGTTAGTTATAAGGTTAGTTAGCCAATTAGTTAGTTAGTTAGTTAGTTAGTCAATAGGTATATAGGAAGACAATTAGTTAGTTAGTTAGTTAGATAGATATATACTAGTTAATAGGTATGTAGGAAGACAATTAGTTAGTTAGTTTGTTTGTTAGTGAGTTTGTAGGAAGGTAGTTAGTTAGGTAGATAGCTATTTAGTTAGTTCATAGGTATGTATGAAGGTAGTTAGTTAGTTAGTTAATTAATTAGTTCGTTATTTAGTCAGTTTGTTTGTTAATTAGCTAGTAGTTAGTTAGTTAGTTAGTTAGTTAGTTAGTTAGCTGGTAGTTAGTTAGTTAGTTAGTTGGCTAAGTTAGCTAGCTAGCTAGTAGTTAGTTAGTTAGTTAGTTAATAGGTATGTAGGAAGGTAGTTAGTTAGTTAGTAAGTAAGTTAGGTAGTTAGTTAGTTAGCTAGTTAGTTATTTAGTTAGTTAGATAGTTAGTTAGTTAGTTAGTTAGTGGGAAGGTAGGTAGTTAGTTAGTTAGTGGGTACGTAGGAAGGTAGTCAGTTAGTTAGTTAGTTAGTCAGTTAGTCAGTTAGTTAATTAGTTAGTTAATAGGTATGTAGGAAGATAGTTATTTAGTTAGTTTGTTAGTTTGTTAATTAGTTAATTAGTTAGTTAGTTAGTTATTTAGTTATTTGGTTAGTTAGTTAGTTAGTTAGTTAGTTAGAAAGGTAGTTAGTTAGTTAGGTAATCGGTATGTATGAAGGTAGTTAGTAAGTTAGATAGTTAACTTGTTAGTTAGTTAGCTAGTAGTTAGTTAGTTAGCTAGCTAGTAGTTAGTTAGTTAGTTAGTTAGTTAGTTAATTAGTTAGTTATTTCGTTAGTTAACTAGTTAGTAAACTAGTTAGTTATTTAGTTAGTTAGTTTGTTAGTTATCTAGTAGTTACATAGTTGGCTAGTTAGTCGTTTAGTTAGTTAGATAGTTAGTGTGTTAGTTAGTGGGAAGGTAGTTAGTTAGGTAGTTTGTGGGTATGTAGGAAGGTAGTTAGTTAGTTAGTTAGTGGGTATGTAGGAAGGTAGTTAGTTAGTTAGTTAGTTAATAGGTACGTAGGAAGATAGTTATTCGGTTATTTAGTTAGTTTGTCAATTAGTGAATTTGTTAGTTAGTCAGTTAGTTATTGAGTTATTTAGTTAGTTAGTTAGTTAGTTGGTTAGTTAGTTAGTTAGTTAGTTAATAGGTATGTATGAAGGTAGTTAGTTAGTATGTTAGTTAGTTAACTAGTTAGTTAGTTAGCTAGTAGTTAGTTAGTTAGTTAGTTAATTAGTTAGTTATTTCGTTAGTTAGTTAGTTAGTTAGTTAGTTAACTAGTAGTTAGTTAGTTGATTAGTTAGTTTGTAAGTTAGTTAGTTATCGGGCATGTACGAAGGTAGCTAGTTAGTTAGTTAATTTCTTTGTTAGTTAGTAAATTAGTTAGTTAGTTGGTTAATTAGTTAGTTATTTATTTATTTAGTTTGATAGTTAAATAGCTAGTAGTTATTTATTTATTTAGTCAGTCACTTAGTTAGTGGGTATGTAGGAAGGTAGTTAGTAAGTTAGTTAGTTAGTTAGTTAGTGAATACGTATGTAGGAAGATAGTTAGTTAGTTAATTAGTTAGTTATTTAGTTAGTTATATAGTGGTTAGTTAGTTAGGTAGTTAGTTATTTATTCAGTTAGCTAGTAGTTAGTTAGTTAGTTAGTTAGTTGGTAAGTTAGTTAGTTAGTTAGTTAGTTAGTTAATTAGTTAGTTAGTTAGTTAGTTAGTTAGTTAAATAGTTAGTTAGATAGTTAGTTAGTTAGTTAGTTTTCAAGTAGTTGGTTAGTTAGTTAGTTGGTTATATAACTAGTTAGTTAGTTAGCTAGTAGTTAGCAGGTAATTTATTTAGTTAGCTAGTTAGTTTGTGGGTATGCAGGAAGGTACTTAGTTCGTTAGTTAGTTAGTTAGTTAGTCAATAAGTATGTAGGAAGATAGTTAGTTAATTAGTTAGATATTTAGATAGATATCTAGTAGTTAGTTACTTGGATTGTTAGTAATTTAGTTAGTTAGTTAGTTAGTTAGTTATTTAGTTAGATAGTTAACTAGTTAGTTATTTAGTAAGTTAGTTAGTTATTAGATACGTAGGAAGATAGTCGGTCAGTAAATTAGTTAGTTATATAGATAGTTATCTAGTAGTTAGTTAGTTAGTTAGTTAGTTATTTAGTTATTTATCTAGTAGTTAGTTAATTAGTTAGTTAATTAGTTAGTTAGTTAGTTAATTAATTAGTTAGTTAGTTAGTTAGTTAGTATGTATGTATGTATGTATGTAAGAAGGCACTTAGTTAGTTAATTAGTTAGTTAGTTAGTTAGTTTGATAGTCAGTTAATTAGTTAGGTAGTTACTAGTTAGTTAGTCGGTATATAGGATGGTAGTTAGTTAGATGGTTAGTTAGCCAATTAGTTAGTTAGTTAGTTAGTTAGTTAATAGGTATATAGGAAGACAATTAGTTAGTTAGTTAGTTAGATAGATATATACTAGTTAATAGGTATGCAGGAAGACAATTAGTTAGTTAGTTAGTTTGTTAGTGAGTTTGTAAGAAGGTAGTTAGTTAATTAGTTAGTTAGGTAGATAGCTATTTAGTTAGTTTATAGGTATGTATGAAGGTAGTTAGTTAGTTAGTTAGTTAATTAGTCCGTTATTTAGTCAGTTTGTTTGTTAATTAGCTAGTAGTTAGTTAGTTAGTTAGTTAGTTAGTTAGTTAGCTAGTAGTTAGTTAGTTAGTTAGTTGGCTAAGTTAGCTAGCTAGCTAGTAGTTAGTTAGTTAGTTAGTTAATAGGTATATAGGAAGGTAGTTAGTTAGTTAGTAAGTAAGTTAGGTAGTTAGTTAGTTAACTAGTTAGCTATTTAGTTACTTAGTCTGTTAGTTCTCTAGTTGTTAGTTAGTTAGCTAGTTAGTTATTTAGTTAGTTAGATAGTTAGTTAGTTAGTTAGTTAGTGGGAAGGTAGGTAGTTAGTTAGTTAGTGGGTACGTAGGAAGGTAGTCAGTTAGTTAGTTAGTTAGTCAGATAGTTAGTTAGTTAGTTATTTTGTTATTTGGTTAGTTAGTTTGTTAGTTAGTTAGTTAGAAAGGTAGTTAGTTAGTTAGTTAGGTAATAGGTATGTATGAAGGTAGTTAGTAAGTTAGATAGTTAACTAGTTAGTTAGTTAGCTAGTAGTTAGTTAGTTAGCTAGCTAGTAGTTAGTTAGTTAGTTAGTTAGTTAGTTAATTAGTTAGTTATTTCGTTAGTTAACTAGTTAGTTAGTTAACTAGTAGTCAGTTAGTAAATTAGTTAGTTAGTAAGTTAGTTAGTTAGTTAGTTAGTTAGTTAATATGTATGTAAGAAGATAGTTAGTTAGTTAATTAGTAAGTTATTTAGTTAGGTATCAAGTAGTTAGTTAGTTAGTTAGTTAGTTATTCAGTCCGCTAGTAGTTAGTTTGTTAGTTAGTTAGTTAGTAAGTTAGTTAGTTAGTTAGTTAATTAGTTAGTTAGTTAGTTTGTTAGTTAATATGTAAGAAGGTTGTCAGTTAGTTAGTTAGTTAGATAGTTAGTTAATTAGTTAGTTAGTTAGTTAATCAGTTAGTTATTTAGTTAGTTTCTTAGATAGTTAGGTAGTAGCTAGTTGGTTAATCAATATGTATGTAAGAAGGTAGTTAGTTAGTTAGTTAGTTAGTTAGTTAGTTAGTTAGTTAGTTAGCCAGTAGTTAGTTAGTTTGTTAGTCAATATGTAAGAAGGTTGTCAGTTAGTTAGTTAGTTAGATAGTTAGTTAATTAGTTAGTTAGTTAGTTAATCAGTTAGTTATTTAGTTAGTTTCTTAGATAGTTAGGTAGTAGCTAGTTGGTTAATCAATATGTATGTAACAAGGTAGTTAGTTAGTTTGTTAGATAGTTAGTTAATTAGTTAGTTAGTTAGTTAGTTAGTTAGTTAGTCAGTTAGTTAGATAGTTATCTAGTAGTTAGTTAGTTAGTTAGTTAGGTCATCAGTTTGTTAGTTATTTAGTTAGTTATTTAGTTAGCTAGTAGTTAGAAGGTTAGTTAATTATTTATTTAGTTAGTTAGTTAGTTGGTGGGTATATAGGAAGGTAGTTAGTTAGTTAGTTCGTTAGTTAGTTAATAGGTATTTAAGAAGATAGTTAGTTAGTAAATTAGTTAGTTATTATGTTAGTTATCTAGTAAAGAGTTAGTTAGTTATTTTGCCAGCTAGCTAGTAGTTAGTTAGTTAGTTATTTAGTTGGTTAGTTAGTTAGTTAGTTAGCTAGTTATTCAGTTAGTTATTTAGTTAGTTAGTTAGTTAGTTATCTAGTAGTTAGTTAGTTAGCTAGTTAGTTATTCAGTTAGTTAGATAGTGAGTTAGTTAGTTAGTGGGAAGGTAGTTAATTAGTTAGTTAGTGGGTATATAGGAAGGTAGGTAGTTAGTTAGTTAGTTAGTTAGTCAATAGGTATTTAAGAATATAGTTAGTTAGTAAATTAGTTAGTTATTATGTTAGTTATCTAGTAATTAGTTAGTTAGTTATTTTGTCAGCTAGCTAGTAGTTAGTTAGTTAGTTAGTTATTTAGTTAGTTAGTTAGTTACTTATCTAGTAGTTAGTTAGTTAACTAGTTAGTTATTTAGTTAGTTTGTTTGGTAATTATCTAGTAGTTAGTTAGTTAGCTAGTTAGTCATTTAGTTAGTTAGATAGTTAGTTAGTTAGTTAGTGGGAAGGTACTTAGTTAGTTAGTTAGTGGGTATGGAGGATAGTAGTTAGTTGGTTAATAGGTATGTAGGCAGATAGTTATTCGGTTATTTAGTTAGTTTGTTAATTAGTTAATTAGTTAGTAAGTTAGTTATTTAGTTAGTTAGTTACTTAGTTAGTTAGTTAGTTAGTTAATAGGTATGTATGAAGATAGTTAGTTAGTAAGTTAGTAGTCAGCTAGTAGTTAGCTAGTAGTTAGTAAGTTAGTTAGTTAATTAATTTGTTAGTTATTTAGTTCGTTAGTTAGTTATTTAACTAGCAGTTAGTTTGTTCATTAGTTAAGTAATTAGTTAGTTAGTAGTTAGTTATCTAGGAGTTAGTTAGTTAGCTAGTTAGTAATTTAGTAAGATAGATAGTTAGTTAGTTAGTTAGCAGTAAGGTAGTTAGTTAGTTAGTTAGTGGGTATGTAGGAAGGTAGTTAGTTAGTTAGTTTGTTTGTTAGTTAATAGGTATGTAGGAATATAGTTATTTAGTTATTTGATAGTTAGTTAGTTAGTTAGTTAGTTAGTTAATCGGTATGTATGAAGGTAGTTAGTTAGTAAGTTAGTTAGTTAACTGGTTAGTTCGTTAGATGGTAGTTAGCTTGTTAGTTAGTTAGTTAGTTAGTTAGTTAGTTAGTTACTTAACTAGTAGTTAGTTAGATAATTAGTTAATTAATTAGTTAGTTAATTAGTTAGTTAGTTAGTGGGTATGTACGAAGATAGCTAGTTAGTTAATTAGTTAGTTAGTTAGTTAATTAGTTCGTTATTTATTTAGTTAGTCAGTTAGTTAAATAGCTAGTATTTATTTAGTTATTTATTTATTTATTTAGTTAGTTAGTTAGTTAATATGTATGTAGGAAAATAATTAGTTAGTTAATTAGTTAGTTATTTAGTATGTTATCAAGTAATTAGTTAGTTAGTTATTTATTTATTCAGTTAGCTAGTAGTTAGTTAGTTAGTTAGTTAGTTAGTAAGTTAGTTAGTTAGTTAGTTAGTTAATTAGTTTGTTGGTTAGTTTGTTAGTCAATATGTATGTAAGAAGGCCGGTAGGTAGTTAGTTAGTCAGTTAAATAGTTAGTTAGTTGGTTAGTTAGTTAGTTAGTTAGTTAGTTAGTTAGTAGTTGGTTAGTTAGTTAGTTAGTTAGTTAACTCATTAGTTATTTAGTTAGTTAGTTTGTTAGTTAGTTAGTTAGTTAGTTAGTTAATAAGAATGTAGGAAGATAGTTAGTTAGTTAATTTGTTATTTATTTAGATAGATATCTAGTAATTAGTTACTTAGTTTGCTAGTTATTAAGTTAGTTAGTTAATTAGTTAGTTAGTTAATTAGCGAGTAGTTAGTTAGTTAGTTAGTTAGGTAGTTAGTATGCAAGAAGGTTGTTAGTTAGTTAGTTTGTTAGATAGTTAGATAATTAGCTAGTTAGTCAGTTAGTTATTTAGTTAGTTACTTAGTTAGTTGGCAAGTAGTTAGTTAGTTAGTGCCTTAGTTAGTTAATCAATTTGTATGTATCAAGGTAGTTAGTTAGTTAGATAGTTAGTTAATTAATCAGTTAGTTAGTTATCTAGTAGTTAGTTAGTTAGTTAGGTCATAAATTAGTAATTTAGTTAGCTAGTTAGTTTGGTAGTTAGCTAGTAGTTAGGTTGTTATTTATTTATTTAGTTAGTTAGTTAGTTAGTTGGTGGGTATATAGGAAGGTAGTTAGTTTGTTAGTTAGTTAATAGGTATTTAAGAAGATAGTTAGCTAGAAAATTAGTTAGTTATTATGTGAGTTATCTAGTATTTAGTTAGTTAGTTATTTTGTCAGCTAGTAGGTAGTTAGTTAGTTAGTTAGTTAGCAGTTAGTTAGTTAGTTATTTAGTTAACTATTTAGTTATTTAGTTAGTTAGTATGTTATTTATCTAGTAGTTAGTTAGTTAGTTAGTTTGTTATTTAGTTAGTTAGATAGTGGGAAGGTAGTTTGTTAGTTAGTTATTTTGTTAGTTAGTGGGAAGGTAGTTTGTTAGTTAGATAGTGCGTATGTACGAAGGTAGGTAGTTAGTTAGTTAGTTAGTTAGTTAATAGGTGTATGTAGGAAGATAGTTATTTAATTATTTAGTTAGTTTGTTAATTAGTTAATTAGTTAGTTAGTTAGTTATGTAGTTATTTATTTAGTTAGTTAGTTACTTAGTTAGTTAGTTAGAAAGGTAGTTAGTTTGGTAGTTAATAGGTATGTATGAAGGTAGTTAGTAAGTTAGTTAGTTAACTAGTTAGTTAGTTAGCTAGTAGTTTGTTAGTTAGTTAGTTAGTTAATTAGTTTGTTATTTAGTTAGTTAGTTACTTAGTTAACTAGTAGTTAGTTAGTTAATTAGTTCATTAATTAGTTAGTCAGTAAGTTAGTTAGTTAGTGGGTATGTACGAAGGTAGCTAGTTAGTTAGTTAATTTGTTAGTTAATTAGTTTATTAGTTAGTTAGTTCGTTAGTTAATTATTTAGTTAATTATTTACTTAGTTAGTTAGTTACTTTGTGAGTGGGTATATAGGAAGGTAGTTAGTAAGTTAGTTAGTTAGTTGGTTAGTTAATTAATATGTATGTAGGAAGATAGTTAGTTAGTTAATTAGTTAGTTATTTAGTAGTTAGTTAGTTAGTTAGTTATTTATTTATTCAGTTAGCTAGTAGTTAGTTAGATAGTTAGTTAGTGAATTAGTTAGTTAGTTAGTTAGTCAATATATACGTAAGAAGGTAGGTAGTTAGTTAGTTTGTTAATTATATAGTAATTACTTAGTTTGTTAGTTTGTTAGTTAGTATGTAGGAAGGTTGTTAGTTAGTTAGTTAGTTAGTTAGATAATTAGTTAATTAGTTAGTCAGTTAATCAGTTAGTTATTTAGTTAGTTACTTAGTTAGTTAGCTAGTAGTTAGTTAGTTAGCGAGTTAGTTAATCAATATGTATGTATCAAGGTAGTTACTTAGTTAGTATGTTAGATAGTTAATTAGTTAGTTAGTTAATTAGTTAGTTAGTTAATGAGTCAGTTAGTTAGTTAGTTATCTTGTAGTCAGTTAGTTAGTTAGGTCATCAGTTAGTTATTTAGTTAGTTAGTTAGTTATTTAGTTAGCTAGTAGTTAGCTGGTTAGTTATTTATTTTGTTAGTTAGTTAGTTGGTGGGTATGTAGGAAGGTAGTTAGTTCGTTAGTTAGTTAATAGGTATTTAAAAAGATAGTTAGTTAGTAAATTAGTTAGTTATTTTGTCAGCTAGCTAGTAGTTAGTTAATTAATTAGTTAGTTAGTAGTTAGTTAGTTAGTTAGTTAGTTAACTATTTAGTTAACAATTTAGTTAGTTTGTTAGTTAACTAACTAACTAACTAATTAACTAACTATCTAAATAACTAACTAACTAACAACCTTCTTACATACTAATTAACTAACTAACTAACTAACTAACTACCTACTGGCTAATTAACTAACTAACTAACTAACTAACTAACTACCTACCTCCTTACATATATATTGACTAACTAACTAACTTACTAATTAACAAACTAACTTACATACTAACTAACTAACTACTAGCTAATTGAACAAATAACTAACTAACTAACTAACTAACTAACTATCTTCTTACATACATATTAACTAACTAATTAACTAACTAACTATCTTCCTACAGACAGATTAACTAACTAACTAACTAACTAACTAACTACCTTCCTACATACCCAGCCACTAACTAACTAACTACCTTCCTACATACCCAGCCACTAACTAACTAACTACCTTACCGCTAACTAACTAACAAACTACCTATCTAACTAAATAACTAACTAGCTAACTAACTAACTACTAGATTACTAACTAACTAACTAACTAACTACTAGCTAGATGACAAAATAAATAACTAACTAATTAATAGATAACTAACATAATAACTAACTAATTTACTAACTAACTATCTTCTTAAATACCTATTAACTAACTAACTATCTAACTACATTCCCACATACACAGCAACTAACTAACTAACTAACTGAATAAATAACTAACCATCTAACTACTAGCTAACTGACTAACTAAATAACTACCTAAATAACTAACTGATGACCTAACTAACTAACTAACTACTAGATAACTAACTAACTGACTGACTAACTAACTAACTAACTAATTAACTAACTTACTAACTAACTAAGTAACTAACTAACTACTAGATAACTAACTAAATAACTAACTAATTAACTAACTAACTATCTTCCAACATACCCACTAACTAAGTAACTAACTAAATAAATAAATGACAAACTAAATAACTACTAGCTATTTCACTAACTAACTAACTAAAGAATTAACTAACTAATTAACTAACTAACTAACTAACTAATTAACTAATTAACTAACAAATTAACTAACTAGCTAGGCACCTTCGTACATACCCACTAACTAACTTACTTACTAACTAACTAATTAACTAACTAATTAATGAACTAATTAACTAACTAACTACTAGTTCACTAACTAATTAACTAACTAACTATCTTCCTACATACTAACTAACTTACTAACTAACTAACTACATTCCTGCATACCCATACTAACTAGTGAACTAAATAAATTACTAGCTAACTACTAGCTAACAAACTAACTAGCTAACTAAATAACTAACTAGTTAACTAACTAGTTAACTAACTAACTAACTAACTAACCAACTACCGGATAACTAACTAACTAACTAACTAACTAACTAGCTACCTTCTTACATACATTTTGACTAACTAACTAACCAACAAACTAACTAACTAACTAACTAACTAACTAACTTACCAGCTAACTACCTAACTAACTAACTGACTACTAGCTAACTGAATAAATAACTAACTAACTAACTAACTAACTAACTACTAGATAACTAACTAAATAACTAACTAATTAACTAACTAACTATCTTCTTACATACATATTAACTAACTAACTAACTAACTAACTAACTAACTACCTACCTTCCTACATACCCACTAACTAAGTAACTAACTAAATAAATAAATAACACACTAAATAACTACTAGCTATTTAACTAACTAACTACCTAAATAAATAACAAACTAATTAACTAACTAACTAACTAACTAATTAACTAACGAAATAAAAAATTAACTAACTAACTATCTACCTTCGTACATACCCACAAACAAACTAACTTACAAACTAACTAATTAATTAACTAATTAACTAACTAACTACTAGTTAACTAACTAACTTACTAACTAACTAACTAATTAACTAATTAACTAACGAACTACTAGCTAAGTAACTAACTAACTTACTTACTAACAACCTTCATACATACCTATCAACTAACAAACTAACTACCTTTCAAACTAAGTAACTAGCAAACAAACTAACTAACTAACTAACTAAATAACTAAATAACTAAATAACTAAATAACTAACTAACTAACAAATGAACTAATCAACAAACTAACTAAATAACTATCTTCCTACGTACCTATGAACTAACTAACTAACTAACTAACTAACAAACTAACTACCTTCCTACATACCCACTAACTAACGAACTACCTACCTTCCCACTAACTAACTAAATAACTATCTAACTTACTAAATTACTAACTAGCTAACCAATTAACTACTAGATAACTAACAAACTAACTAACTAAATAACTAACTAGTTAACTAACTAAATAACTAACTAACTAACTAACTAACTAACTAAATAATTAACTAACTAAATAACTACTAATTAGCTGACAAAATATCTAACTAACTAATTACAAGATAACTAACATAATAACTAACTAATTTACTAACTAACTATCTTCTTAAATCCCTATTAACTAACTAACTACCTACCTTCCAACATACCCACCAACTAACTAACTAACCAAATAAATAACTAACCAGCTAACTACAAGCTAACTAACTCACTCACTAACTAACTAACTAACTAACTAACTAACTAACGAACTAACTAACTGATGACCTAACTAACTAACTAACTAACTACTAGATAACTAACTAACAATCTGCCTAGCTAACTAATTAACTAACTAACAAATTAACTTACTATCTAACTAACTAACTAACGACGTTGATACATACATATTGATTAACTAACTAATTCACAAACTAACTAACTAACTACTAGCTAACTAACTAACTAACTAACTACAAAACTAACTGATTAACTAAGTAACTAACTATCTAACTAATTAACTAACTATCTAACTAACTAACTAACTAACTAACAACCTTCTTACATACTAACTAACTAACTAACTAACTACGTACTAGCTAATTAACTAACTAACTACCTACCTACCTCCTTACATACATATTGACTAACTAACTAACTATTAACTATCTAATTAACTAACTAACTAACTAACTTACTTACTTACTAACTAACTAACTACTAGTCAATTGAACAAATAACTAACTAAATAACTAACTAACTAACTAACTAACTAACTACTAGATACCTAACTAGCTAACTAACTTACAAACTAACAAACAAACAAACTAACTTACTAACTAACTAACTACCTTCCTACATACCCACCCACTAACTAACTGACTACCTTACCGCTAACTAACTAACTAACTAACTAACTACCTTTCTAACTAAATAACTAACTAGCTAACTAACTAATCAACAAACTAACTAAATAACGGAATAACTATCTTCCTACATACACCTATTAACTAACTAACTAACTGACTAACTAACTAGCTAACAAACTAACTAACTACCTTCCTATATACCCACTAACTGACTAACAAACTACCTTCCCACTAACTAACTAACTAACTATCTAACTAACTATATAACTAACTTGCTAACTAACTAACTACTAGATAACTAACAAACTAACTAACTAAATAACTAAATTGTTAACTAAATAACAAACTAACTAACTGACTAACTAACTAACTAACTACTAGCTAGCTGACAAAATAACTAACTAACTAACTACTACATTACTAACATAATAACTAACTAATTTACTAACTAACTATCTTCTTAAATACCTATTAACTAACTAACTAACTGACTACCTTCCTACATACCCACCAACTAACTAACTAACTAAATAAATAAGTAGCTAACCAGCTAACTACTAACAAACTAACTAACTAAATAACTAATTGATGACCTAACTAACTAACTAGTTACTAGATAACTAACTAACTAACTAACTGACTAACTAACTAATTAACTAACTAATTTACTAACTAATTAACTAACTATCTAACTAACTAACTAACTACCTTGATACATACATATTGATTAACTAACTAACTCACTAACATAATAACTAACTAGCTAACTACAAGATAACTAACATAATAACTAACTAATTTACTAACTAACTATCTTCTTAAGTACCGATTAACTAACTAACTAACTAACTAACTAACTAACTAACTAAATAACTAATTGATGACCAAACTAACTAACTAACTAGAAACTAGATAACTAACTAACTAACTGACAAATTAACTAACTAACTAACTAATTAACTAACTAATTAACTAACTATCTAACTAACTAACTAACTACCTTGATACATACATATTGACTAACTAACTCACTAACTAACTAACTCACTAACTAACTTACAAGTAGCTAACTAACTAAGTATCTAACTAAATAACTAATTGATTAACTAACTAACTAACTAACCTACTAATTAGCTAACAATCAAACTAACTAACTAACTAACTAACAACCTTCTTACATACTAACTAACTAACTAACTACAAGCTAATTAACTCACTAACTAACTAACTAACTAACTACATTCTTACATACATATTGACTGACTAACCAATTAACTAACAAATTAACTAACTAACTAGCTACCTTCGTACCTACCCACTCACTAACTAACTTACTAACTAACTAATTAACAAACTAGTTAATGAACTAATTAACTAACTAACAACTAGTTAACTAACTAACAAACTAACTAACTAAATAACTAACTAATTAAATAACTAACTAACTAACTAACAAATTACTAGCTAACTAACTAACTTACTAACTACCTAACAAATTAATGACTAAATAACTATTAACTAACTAACTTACCAACTAACTACCTTCATACATACCTGTTAACTAACAAACTAACTACCTTTCTAACTAACTAACGAACAAACTACCTAACTAAATAACTAAATAACTAACTAACTAACTAATTAACTAATTAACAAACTAACTAATTAACTAAATAACTATCTTCGTACATACACCTATTAACTAACTAACTAACTAACTAACTAACATACTAACTAACTACCTTCCTACATACAAACTAACTAACTAACAAACTACCTTCCCACTAACTAACTATCTAACTATCTAACTAACTAAATAACTAACTAGCTAACTAACTAACTACAAGATAACTAACAAACTAACTAACTAAATAACTAAATTGTTAACCAAATAACTAACAAACTAGCTACTAACTAACTACCTAACTAAATACTAGCTAGCTGACAAAATAACTAACCAACCAACTACTAGATAAGTAACATAGTAACTAACTAATTTACTAACTAACTATCTTCTTAAATACCTATTAACTAACTAACTAACTAACTACCTACCTATATACCCACCAATTAACTAACTAACTAACTAAATAAATAAATAAAAAAATAACAAGCTAACTACAAGCTAACTAACTAACTAAATAACTAATTGATGACCCAACTAACAAACTAACTACTAGATAACTGACTAACTAACAAACTAACTAACTAACTAACTAATTATCAAGCTAACTAATTAACTAACTATCTAGCTAACTAACTAACTACCTTAATACATACATATTGATTAACTAACTAAGTCACTAACTAACTAACTACTAGCTAATTAACTAACTAACTAACTAACTACCTTCTTACATACATATTGACTAAATAACCAACTAACTAACTAACTAACTAACTAACTAACTAACTAACTAACTTGCTAACTAACTAACTAACTAACTACTAGCTAACTGAATAAATAACATACTAACTAACTAACTAACTAACTAACTACTAGATAACTATCTAAATAACTAACTAATTAACTAACTAAGTATCTTCCTACATACATATTAACAAACTAACTAACTAACTAACTTACTAACTTACTAACTACCTTCCTATATACCCACTAACTAACTAAGTAACAAACTAAATAAATATATAAATAACTAACTACATAACTACTTGCTATTTAACTAACTATCTAAATAAATAAATACATAACTAATTAACTAATTAAGTATCTTCCTACATACATATTAACAAACAAACAAACTAACTAACTGACTAACTAACTAACTAACTTACTAATTACCTTCCTACATACCCACTAACTAAGTAACTAACTAAATAAATATATAAATAACTAACTACATAACTACTAGCTATTTAACTAACTATCTAACTACATAAATAACTAACTAATTAACTACCAAACTAACTAATTAACTAACTTACTAACTACCAAACTAACTAACTAACTAACAAAATAAACTAATCAACAAACTAACTAAATAACTAAATAACTATCTTCCTACATACTTATTAACTAACTAACTAACTAACTAACTAACTAACTACCTACCTACCTTCCTACATACCCACTAACTAACTAACTAACTACCTTACCGCTAACTAACTAACTATCTATCTAACTAAATAACTAACTAGCTAACTAACTAACTACTAGATAACTAACAAACCAACTAAATAACTAACTAACTAACTAATGGATAACTAACTAACCAAATAACTAAATAACTAACTAACTAACTACTAGCTAGCTGACTAAATAACTAACTAACATAATAACTAACTAATTTACTAACTAACTATCTTGTTAAATACCTATTACCTAAATAACTAATTAACTAACTACATTCCCATATACCCACCAACTATCTAACTAACTAAATAAATCAATAACTAACCTGCTAACTACTAGCTAACTAACTAACTAACTAACTAAATAACTAACTAATGACCTAACTAACTAACTAACTACTAGATAACTAAATAACTAACTGACTAACTAACTAACTAACTAATTCACTAACTAACTAATTAACTAACTATCTAACTAACTAACTAACTACTTTGATACATACATATTGATTAACAAACTAACTCACTAACTAACTACTAGCTAACTAACAAAGTAACTAACTAAATAACTAACTACTCAACTAACTAACTAACTAACTAACTAATTAACTAACTATCTAACTAACTAACTAACTAACTAACAAACTACCTTCTTACATACATATTGACTAACTAACTAACTAACTAACTAACTAATTAACTAACTAACTAAATAACTAACTAACTTACTAACTTACTAACTAACTAACTAACTAACTAACTAACTAACTACTAGATAACAAACTAAATAACTAACTAATTAACTAACTAACTATCTTCCTACATACATATTAACTAAGTAACTAAGTAACTAACTAACTAAGTAACTAACTAACTTACTAACTACCTTCCTACATACCCACTAACTAAGTAACTAACTAACTAAATAACTAAATAACTACTAGCTATCTAACTAACTAATTAACTGATGACCTAACTAACTAACGAACTACTAGATAACTAACTAACTAACTGAATAACTAACTAACTAACTAATTAACTAACTATCTAACTAACTAACTAACTACCTACATTGATACATACATATTGATTAACTAACTAACTCACTAACTAACTACTAGCTAACTAACTAAGTAACTAACTAAATAACTAACTCATTAACGAACTAACTAACTAATGAACTAAATAACTAACTACCTTCTTACATACTGCCTAACTAACTAACTAACTAACTAACTAACTAACTAACTAACAACTAGCTAATTAACTAACTAACTAACTAACTACCTAACTTTTAACATACATATTGACTAACTATCAAACTAACTAACTATTTAACTAACTACCAAACTAACTAACTGACTAACTAACTAACTAACTACTAGCTACCTGAATAACTAGCTAACTAACTAACTAGCTAACTAACTACTTAATTACTAACTAAATTACTAACTAATTAACTAACCTAACTATCTTCCTACATACATATTAACTAACTAACTAACTAACTAACTAACTTACTAACTACCTTCCAACATACCCACTTGCAAAGTAACTAATTAAAAAAATAAATAACTAACTAAATAACAACTAGCTATTTAACTAACTAACTAACTAACTAAATAAATACCTAACTAATTAACTAACTAACTAACTATCTAATTAACTAACTAACCAACAAATTAACTACCTAACTAACTACCTTCGTACACACCCACTAACTAACTAACTTACTAACTAACTAATTAACTAACTACCTACTAGTTAACTAACTAACTAACTAACTAACTAACTAACTAACTAACTAACTAACTAATTAACTGACTAACTAACAAACTACTAGCAAACTAACTAACTAGTTAACTATCTAACTTACTAACTAACCACCTTCATACATACCTAAGAACTAACTTACTAACTAACTGAGTATGAAGGTAGTTAGTTAGTTTGTTAGTTAGTTAGAAAGGTAGTTAGTTTGTTAGTTAATATGTATGTATGAAGGTAGTTAGTTAGTAATTTAGTTAGTTAGTTAGTACTTAGTTAATTATTTAGTTAATTAGTTAGTTATTTACATAGTTTGTTAGTTAGTTAGTTAGTTAAGTAGTAGTTAGTTAGTTAATTAGTTAATTAATTAGTTACTTAATTAGTTAGTTAATTAGTGCGTATGTATGAAGGTAGCTAGTTAGTTAGTTAATTTGTTAGTTAGTTAGTTAATTAGTTAGTTAGTTAGTTAGTTAATTAGTTAATTAGTTAGTTATTTATTTAGTTCGTTAGTTTGTTAGATAGATAGTAGTTATTTAGTTATTTAGTTAGTTACTTAGTTAGTGGGTATGTAGGAAGGTAGTTAGTAAGATAGTTAGTTAGTTAGTTAGTTAGTTAGTTAGTTAGTTAATATGTATGTAGGAAGATAGTTAGTTAATTAGTTAGTTATTTAGTTAGTTATCTAGTAGTTAGTTAGTTAGTTAGTTTGTTAGTTAGTTAGTTATTTATTCCATTAGCTAGTAGTTAGTTAGTTAGTTAGTTAGTTAGTAAGTTAGTTAGTCAGTTAGTTAGTTAGTTAGTTAGATAGTTAGTTAGGTAATATGTCTGTAAGAAGGTAGTTACCTAGTTTGTTAGTTAGTTAGTTAACTAGCTAGTAGTTACTTAGTTAGTTAGTTAGTTAGTATGTAACAAGGTTGTTAGTTAGTTAGTTAGTTAGATAGTTAGTTAATTAGTTTGTTAGTTAGTTAGTTAATCAGTTAGTTATTTAGTTAGTTAGTTAGTAAATCAATATGTATGTATAAGGGTAGTTAGTTAGTTAGTTAGATAGTTATTTAGTTAGTTAGTTAGTTAGTTAGTTAGTTAGTTAGTTAGTTAGGTAGTTAGTTAGTTAGCTAGTTATCTAGTTGTTAGTTAGTTCGTTAGGTCATCAGTTTGATTTTTAGCTCGTTAGTTAGTTAGTTAGCTAGTAGTTATGTGGTTAGTTATTAAGTTAGTTAGTTAGTTAGTTAGTTTGTGGGTATGTAGGAAGGTAGTTAGTTAGTTAATAGGTATTTAAGAAGATAGTTAGTTCGTAAATTAGTTAGTTATTATGTTAGTTATCTTGTAATTAGTTAGTTAGTTATTTTGTCAGCTCGCTAGCAGTGAGTTAGTTATTTAGTTAGTTAGCTAGTTAGTCATCTAGTAGTTAGACGTTAGTTATTTAGTTAGTTAACTAGTTAGTTATTTAGTTAGTTAGTTAGTTTGTTAGTTATCTAGTAGTTAGTTAGTTAGCTAGTTAGTTATTTAGTAAGTTTGATAGTTAGTTAGTTAGGTAGTTAGTGCGAAGGTAGGTAGTTAGTTTGTTAGTTAGTGGGTATGTATGAAGGTAGGTAGTTAGTTAGTTAGTTAGTTAGTTAGTTAGTTAATAGGTATGTCGGAAGATAGTTATTTAGTTAGTTTGTTAATTAGTTCATTTGTTAGTTAGTTAGTTATTTAGTTATTTGGTTAGTTTGTTAGTTAGTTAGTTAGAAAGGTAGTTAGTTTGTTAGTCAATAGGTATGTATGAATGTAGTTAGTTAGTAAGTTAGTTAGTTTACTAGCTAGTTAGTTTGCTAGTAGTTTGTTAGTTAGTTAATTAGTTAGTTATTTAGTTAGTTATTTAGTTAGTTAGTTAGTTAGTTCATGCGTATATAGGAAGGTAAGTTAGTAAATTAGTTAATTAATTTGTTTGTTAATTAGTTAGTTAGTAAGTTAGTTAGTTAGTGGGTGTCTACGAAGGTAGCTAGTTAGTTAGGTAATTTGTTAGTTCATTAGTTAATTAGTTAGTTAGTTAGTTACTTAATTAGTGAGTTATTTATTTATTTAGTTAGTTAGTTAAATAACTAGTAGTTATTTAGTTAGTTATTTATTTAGTTAGTTAGTTAGTTAGTTCATGCGTATGTAGGAAGGTAGTTTGTTAGTTAGTTAGTTCGTTATTTATTCAGTTGGCTAGTAGTTAGTTACTAAGTTAGTTAGTTAGTTAGTTAGTTAACAAGTTATTTATTTTGTTTGTTTGTTTATTTAGTTATCTAGTAGTTAGTTAGTTAGTTATTTAGTTAGTTAGATAGTTAGTTAGTTAGTTACTTAATTAGTGAGTTATTTATTTATTTAGTTAGTTAGTTAAATAACTAGTAGTTATTTAGTTAGTTATTTATTTATTTAGTTAGTTAGTTAGTTCACGCGTATATAGGAAGGTAGTTAGTTCGTTAGTTAGTTCGTTATTTATTCAGTTGGCTTGTAGTTAGTTAGTAAGTTAGTTAGTTAGTTAGTTAGTTAGTTAACAAGTTATTTACTTTGTTAGTTTGTTTATTTAGTTATCTAGTAGTTAGTTAGTTAGCTAGTTAGTTATTTAGTTAGTTAGATAGTTAGTTAGTTAGTGGGAAGGTAGTTAGTTAGTTAGTTGGTGGATATGTAGGAAGGTACTTAGTTAGTTAGTTAGTTAGTTAGTTAGTTAGTTATTTATTTAGTTTGTTAGTTACTTAGTTAGTGCGTATGTAGGAAGGTAGTTAGTAAGTTAGTTAGTTAGTTAGTTAATAGGTATTTAAGAATATAGTTAGTTAGTAAATTAGTTAGTTATTAAGTTAGTTATCTAGTAATTAGTTAGTTAGTTATTTTTTCAGCTAGCTAGTAGTTAGTTAGTTAGCTAGTTATTTAGTGAGTTAGTTAGTTAGTTAACTAGTTAGTTAACTAGTTAGTTATTTAGTTAGTTTGTTTGTTAGTTATCTAGTAGTTACATAGTTGGCTAGTTAGTCGTTTAGTTAGTTAGATAGTTAGTGTGTTAGTTAGTGGGAAGGTAGTTAGTTAGTTAGTTAGTGGGTATGTAGGAAGGTAGTTAGTTAGTTAGTTAGTTAATAGGTACGTAGGAAGATAGTTATTCGGTTATTTAGTTAGTTTGTTAATTAGTGAATTTGTTAGTTAGTCAGTTAGTTATTGAGTTATTTAGTTAGTTAATTAGTTAGTTGGTTAGTTAGTTAGTTAGTTAGTTAATAGGTATGTATGAAGGTAGTTAGTTAGTATGTTAGTTAGTTAGCTAGTAGTTAGTTAGTTAGTTAGTTAGTTAATTAGTTAGTTATTTCGTTAGTTAGTTAGTTAGTTAGTTAGTTAACTAGTAGTTAGTTTGTAAGTTTGTTAGTTAGTGGGCATGTACGAAGGTAGCTAGTTAGTTAGTTAATTTCTTTGTTAGTTAGTTAATTAGTTAGTTAGTTGGTTAATTAGTTAGTTATTTATTTATTTAGTTTGTTAGTTAAATAGCTAGTAGTTATTTATTTATTTAGTTAGTCACTTAGTTAGTGGGTATGTAGGAAGGTAGTTAGTAAGTTAGTTAGTTAGTTAGTTAGTGAATACGTATGTAGGAAGATAGTTAGTTAGTTAATTAGTTAGTTATTTAGTTAGTTATATAGTGGTTAGTTAGTTAGTTAGTTAGTTATTTATTCAGTTAGCTAGTAGTTGGTTAGTTAGTTAGTTAGTTGGTAAGTTAGTTAGTTAGTTAGTTAGTTTGTTAATTAGTTAGTTAGTTAGTTAGTTAGTTAGTTAGTTAAATAGTTAGTTATATAGTTAGTTAGTTAGTTAGTTTTCAAGTAGTTGGTTAGTTAGTTAGTTGGTTAGTTAACTAGTTAGTTAGTTAGCTAGTAGTTAGCTGGTAATTTATTTAGTTAGCTAGTTAGTTTGTGGGTATGCAGGAAGGTACTTAGTTCGTTAGTTAGTTAGTTAGTTAGTCAATAAGTATGTAGGAAGATAGTTAGTTAATTAGTTAGATATTTAGATAGATATCTAGTAGTTAGTTACTTGGATGGTTAGTTATTTAGTTAGTTAGTTAGTTAGTTAGTTATTTAGTTAGATAGTTAACTAGTTAGTTATTTAGTAAGTTAGTTAGTTATTAAGTACGTAGGAAGATAGTCAGTCAGTAAATTAGTTAGTTATATAGATAGTTATCTAGTAGTTAGTTAGTTAGTTATGTAGTCAGTTAGTTAGTCATTTAGTTATTTATCTAGTAGTTAGTTAATTAGTTAGTTAATTAGTTAGTTAGTTAGTTAATTAATTAGTTAGTTAGTTAGTTAGTTAGTATGTATGTATGTAAGAAGGCACTTAGTTAGTTAATTAGTTAGTTAGTTAGTTAGTTTGATAGTCAGTTAATTAGTTAGGTAGTTACTAGTTAGTTAGTCGGTATATAGGATGGTAGTTAGTTAGATGGTTAGTTAGTCAATTAGTTAGTTAGTTAGTTAGTTAGTTAGTTAATAGGTATATAGGAAGACAATTAGTTAGTTAGTTAGTTAGATAGATATATACTACTTAATAGGTATGTAGGAAGACAATTAGTTAGTTAGTTAGTTTGTTAGTGAGTTTGTAGGAAGGTAGTTAGTTAGTTAGTTAGTTAGGTAGATAGCTATTTAGTTAGTTTATAGGTATGTATGAAGGTAGTTAGTTAGTTAGTTAGTTAATTAGTTCGTTATTTAGTCAGTTTGTTTGTTAATTAGCTAGTAGTTAGTTAGTTAGTTAGTTAGTTAGTTAGTTAGTTAGTTAGTTAGTTAGTTAGTTAATTAGTTAGTTAGTTAGTTAATTAGTTAGTTAGTTAGTTAGTTAGTTAGTTAGTTAGTTAAATAGTTAGTTAGATAGTTAGTTAGTTAGTTAGTTTTCAAGTAGTTGGTTAGTTAGTTAGTTGGTTAGTTAACTAGTTAGTTAGTTAGCTAGGAGTTAGCTGGTAATTTATTTAGTTAGCTAGTTAGTTGGTGGGTATGCAGGAAGGTAGTTAGTTCGTTAGTTAGTTAGTTAGTTAGTCAATAAGTATGTAGGAAGATAGTTAGTTAATTAGTTAGTTATTTAGATAGATATCTAGTAGTTAGTTACTTGGATTGTTAGTTATTTAGTTAGTTAGTTAGTTAGTTAGTTAGTTATTTAGTTAGTTAATTATTTAGTAAGTTAGTTAGTTATTAAGTACGTAGAAAGATAGTCAGTCAGTAAATTAGTTAGTTATTTAGATAGTTATCTAGTAGTTAGATAGTTAGTTATGTAGTCAGTTAGTTAGTTAT
This sequence comes from Luzula sylvatica, assembly GCA_946800325.1. Lineage (NCBI taxonomy): Eukaryota > Viridiplantae > Streptophyta > Magnoliopsida > Poales > Juncaceae > Luzula > Luzula sylvatica. The sequence goes on along the minus strand of OX326957.1, from coordinate 10,597,146 downwards.
TTAGTTATTTATCTAGTAGTTAGTTAATTAGTTAGTTAATTAGTTAGTTAGTTACTTAGTTAGTTAGTTAGTTAGTTTGATAGTCTGTTAATTAGTTAGGTAGTTACTAGTTAGTTAGTCGGTATATAGGATGGTAGTTAGTTAGATGGTTAGTTAGTCAATTAGTTTGTTAGTTAGTTATTAGGTATATAGGAAGACAATTAGTTAGTTAGTTAGTTAGATAGATAGATACTAGTTAATAGGTATGTAGGAAGACAATTAGTTAGTTAGTTAGTTAATTAGTTTGATACTAGTTAATTTGTTAGTTAGTCTGTTTGTTAGTGAGTTTGTAGGAAGGTAGTTAGTTAATTAGTTAGTTAGGTAGATAGCTATTTAGTTAGTTTATAGGTATGTATGAAGGTAGTTAGTTAATTAGTTCGTTATTTAGTCAGTTTATTTGTTAATTAGCTAGTAGTTAGTTAGTTAGTTAGTTAGTTAGTTAGTTAGCTAGTAGTTAGTTAGTTAGTTAGTTGGCTAAGTCAGCTAGCTAGCTAGCAGTTAGTTAGTTAGTTAGTTAGTTAATAGGTATGTAGGAAGGTAGTTAGTTAGTTAGTAAGTAAGTTAGATAGTTAGTTAGTTACCTAGTAGTCAGTTAGTTAATTAGTTAGTTAGTTTACTAGTTAGCTATTTAGTTAGTTAGTCTGTTAGTTCTCTAGTAGTTAGTTAGTTAACTAGTTAGTTATTTAGTTAGTTAGATAGTTAGTTAGTTAGTTAGTTAGTGGGAAAGTAGGTAGTTAGTTAGTTAGTGGGTACGTAGGAAGGTAGTCAGTTAGTTAGTTAGTCAGTCAGTCAGTAAGTTAGTTAATTAGTTCGTTAATAGGTATGTAGGAAGATAGTTATTTAGTTAGTTTGTTAGTTTGTTAATTAGTTAATTAGTTAGTTAGTTAGTTATTTAGTTATTTGGTTAGTTAGTTAGTTAGTTAGTCAGTTAGTTAGTTAGTTAGAAAGGTAGTTAGTTAGTTAGGTAATAGTTATGTATGAAGGTAGTTAGTAAGTTTGATAGTTAACTAGTTAGTTAGTTAGCTAGTAGTTAGTTAGTTAGTTAGCTAGTAGTTTGATAGTTTGTTAGTTAATTAGTTACTTATTTCGTTAGTTAACTAGTTAGTTAGTTAACTAGTAGTCAGTTAGTAAATTAGTTAGTTAGTAAGTTAGTTAGTTAGTTAGTTAGTTAGTTAGTTAGTTAATATGTATGTAAGAAAATAGTTAGTTAGTTAATTAGTAAGTTATTTAGTTAGGTATCTAGTAGTTAGTTAGTTAGTTAGTTAGTTAATTAGTTAGTTAATAAGTAAGTTAGTTAGTGGGTATGTACGAAGGTAGTTAGTTAGTTAGTTAATATGTTAGTTAGTTGGTTAGTTAGTCAATATGTATGTAAGAAGGTAGTTAGGTAGTTAGTTAGCTTGTTTGTTTGTTAGTATGTAAGAAGGTTGTTTGTTAGATAGTTAGCTTGGTAGTTACTTAATTAGTAAGTTAGTTAGTTGGTTAATCGGTTAGTTATTTAGTTAGTAACTTAGTTAGTTAACTAGTAGTTAGTTAGGTAGTGAGTTAGTTAGTTAATCAATATGTATGTATCAAGGTAGTTAGTTAGTTAGTTAGTTAGATAGTTAGTTAATTAGTTTGTTAATTAGTTAGTTAGTTAGTTAGTTTGTCAGTTAGTTAGTTAGTTATCTAGTAGTTAGTTAGTTAGTTAGGTCATCAATTAATAATTTAGTTAGTTAGTTAGTAAGTAGTTAGCTAGTAGTTAGCTGGTTAGTTATTTATTTTGTTTGTTAGTTCTATAGTTGGTGGATATGTACGAAGGTAGTTAGTTAGATAGTTAGTTAATAGGTATTTAATAAGATAGTTAGTTAGTAAATTAGTGAGTTATTAGTTTAGTTATCTGGTAGTTAGTTAGTTTGTTTGTTAGTTATCTAGTAGTTAGTTAGTTAGATAGTTAGTTAGTTTGTTAGTGGGAAGGTAGTTTGTTAGTTAGTTAGTGGGTATGTAGGAAGGTAGTTAGTTAGTTAGTTAGTTAATAGGTGTATGTAGGAAGATAGTTATTTAGATGTTTAGTTAGTTTGTTAATTAGTTAATTAGTTAGTTGGTTTGTTATTTAGTTAGTTAGTTAGTTAGTTTGTTAGTTAGTTATTTAGAAAGGTAGTTAGTTTGTTAGTCAATAGGTATGTATGAATGTAGTTAGTTAGTAAGTTAGATAGATAATTAGTTAGTTAGTTAGCTATTAGTTAGTTAGTTAGTTAGTTAGTTAGTTAGTTAATTAGTTAGTTGTTTAGTTAGTTAGTTACTTAGTTAACTAGTAGTTAGTTAGTTAATTAGGTCATTAATTAGTTAGTTAATTAGTTAGTTAGTAAGTTAGTTAGTTAGAGGGTATGTACAAAGGTAGCTAGTTAGTTAGTTAATTTGTTAGTTAGTTAGTTAATTAGTTTGTTAGTCAGTCAGTTAGTTAATTAGTTAGTTAATTCTTTAGTTAGTTAGTTAAATAGCTAGTTCGTTAGTTAGTTAGTTAGTTAATTGGTCAATTAGTTAGTTAGCTTGTAGTAAGTTAGTCAGTTACTTAATTAGTTAGTTAGTGAGTTAACTAGTTAACTAGTTAGTTATTTTGTTAGTTTATTAGTTAGTTAGTTAGCCAATAGTTAGTTAGTTAGTTAACTAGTTAGTTATTTAGTTAATTAGTTAGTTAGTAAGCCAGTTAGTTAGTTAGTTCGTTTGTACGAAGGTAGTTAGTTAATTAGTTAGGTAGGTAGTTAATTAGTTAGTTAATATGTATATATGAAGATAGTTAGTTAGTAAGTTAGTCTGTTAATTAGTTAATTAGTTAGTTAGCTAGTAGATAGTTAGTAAGTTAGTTAGTTAATTAGTAAGCTAGTCAATTAGTAAGATAGTTAGTAAGGTAGTTTGTTAGTTTATTAGTAAGCTAGTCAATTTGTTAGCTAGTAGTTACTTAGTTAGTTAGTTAATAGGTATGTAGGAAGTTAGTTAGTTAGTTAGTTAGTTAGTGAGTTAGTTAGTTCCTTTGTTAGTTAGTTAGATAGTTAATAGGTATGTAGGAAGATAGTTAGTTACTTAGTTGGTTAGTTAGTTAGTTAGTTAGTTAGTTAGTTAGTTATTTAGTTAGTTTGTTCGTTAGTTGCTGGGTATCTAGGAAGGTAGCTAGTTTGTTAGTTAGTTAGTTAGTTAGTTAGTTAGTTAGTTATTTTGTCAGTTAATAAATTAGTTGGCTAGTTAGTTAGTTAGTTAGTTAGTTAGTTATTATGTATGTGAGAAGGTAGTTAGTTAGTTAGTTAGTTAGTTAGTTAGTTAGTTAATAAGTTAGTTATTTAGTTAGTTACTTACTTAGTTAGATAATAGTTAGTTAGTGAGTGAGTCAGCTAGTTAATCAATATATGTGTGTGAAGGTAGGTAGGTAGTTAGGTAGTTAGTGAGATAGTTAGTTATTCAACTAGTTAGTTAATTAGTTAGTTGGTTAGTTAGTTACCTAGTAGTTAGTTTGTTAGCTAGGTAATCAGTTAGTTATTTAGTTAGTTAGTTAGTTAGTTAGTTCGTTTGTTTGCTAGTAGTTAGTTGGTTATTTATTTATTTAGTTAGTTAGTTAGTTAGTAAGTTAGTTAGGTTGTGGGTATGTAGGAAGGTAGTTAGTTTGTTAGTTAGTTAGTTAGTTAATAGGTATTTAAGAAGATAGTTAGTTATTATGTTAGTTATCTAGTAATTAGTTAGTTAGTAAGTTATTTTGTCAGCTAGCTAGTAGTTAGTTATTTAGTTAGTTATCTAGTAGTTAGTTAGGTAGTTAGTTAGTTAACTAGTTAGTTATTCAGTTAGCTAGTTGGCTTACTAGTTAGTTACTTAGTTAGTTAGTGGGTATGTAGGAAGTTAGTTAGTGGGTATGTAGGAAAGTAGTTAGTTAGTTTGTTAATAGGTATGTAGGAAGTTAGTTATTTAGTTATTTAGTTAGTTTGTTAATTAGTTGATTAGTTAGTTATTTAGTTAGTCAGTTCGTTAGTTAGTTAGTAAGATTGGTAGTTAGTTAGTTAGTTAATATGTATGTATGAAGGTAGTTCGCTAGTAAGTTAGTAAACTAGTTAGATAGTTTGCTAGTAGTTAGTTAGTTAGTTAGTTAGTTAGTTAGTTAGCAAGTTAATTAGTAATTTGTTTAGTTAGTTAGTTAGTTAGTTAGTAAGCTAGTAGTTAGTTAGTTAGTTAATTAGTTAATTAATTAGTTTGTTAATTAGTTAGTTAGTAAGTTAGTTACTTAGTGGGATGTACGAATGTAGCTAGTTAGTTAGTTAGTTAATTAGTTATCTAGTTAGTTAGTTAAGAGTTATTTAGTTAGTTAGTTAGTTAGTTAAATATCTAGTAGTTATTTAGTTAGTTATTTATTTAGTTAGTTAGTTACTTAATTAGTGGGTATGTTGGAAGACAGTTAGTAAGTTAGTTAGTAACTTAGTTAATAGGGATGTAGGAAGATAGTTAGTTAGTTAATTAATGAGTTATTTAGTTAGTTATCTTGTAGTTAATTAGTTAGTTAGTTAGTTAGTTGGTTAGTTAGTTAGTTTGCAAGTTAGTTAGTTAGTTAGTTTGTTAATATGTATGTATCAAGGTAGGTAGTTAGTTAATTAGATAGTTAGTTAATGAGTTAGTTAATTAGTTAGTTAGTTAGTTAGGTAGTCAGTTAGTTAGTTAGTTATCTAGCAGTTAGTTAGTTAGTTAGTTAGTTCATCAATTAGTTATTTAGTTAGTTAGTTAGTTAGTAGTTAGCTAGTAGTAAGCTGGTTAGTTAATTATTTAGTTAGTTAATTAGTTAGTTAGTTGGTGGGTATGTAGGAAGGTAGTTAGTTAGTTAGTTAGATAATAGGTATTTAAGAAGATAGTTAGTTAGTAAATTAGTTAGTTATTATGTTAGTTATTTTGTCAGCTAGCTAGTAGTTAGTTAGTTAGTTAGTAGTTAGTTAGTTAGTTATTTAGTTAACTATTTAGTTATTTAGTTAGCAAGTTTGTTAGTTATCTTGTAGTAAGTTAGTTAGCTAGTTAGTTATTTAGTTAGTTAGATAGTTAGTTAGTTAGTTAGTGGGAAGGTAGTTTGTTTGTTAGTTAGTGGGTATGTAGGAAGGTAGTTAGTTAGTTAGTTAATTTGTGTATGTAGGAAGATAGTTGTTTAGTTGTTTAGTTAGTTTGTTAATTAGTTAATTAGTTAGTTATTTAGTTATTTAGTTAGTTAGTTAGATAGTTAGTTAGTTAGTTAGTCAGAATGGTAGTTAGTTTGTTAGTTAACAGGTATGTATGAAGATAGTTAGTTAGTAAGTTAGTTAGTTAACTGGTTTGTTAGTTAGCCAGTAGTTTGTTAGTTAGTTAGTTAGTTAGTTAGTTAATTAGTTAGTTATTTAGTTAGTTAGTTAGTTAGTTAATTAGTACATTAATTAGTTAGTTAAATAGTTAGTTAGTAAGTTAGTTAGTTAGTGGGTATTTACGAAGGTAGCTAGTTAGTTAGTTAATTTGTTAGTTAATTAGTTAATTCGTTAGTTAGTTAATTCTTTAGTTAGTTAGTTAGTTAAATATCTTGTAGTTATTTATTTAATTAGTTAGTTACTTTGTTAATGGGTTTGTTGGATGATAGTTAGTTAGTGAATTAGTTAGTTATTTAGTTAGTTATCTAGTAATTAGTTAGTTAGTTAGTTAGTTAGTTAATTAGTTAGTTAGTGAATTAGTTAGTTAGTTAGTTAGTTAGTTAGTTATTTAGTAGTTAATTAGTTAGTTAGTTAGGTCATCAGTTAGTTATTTAGTTAGTTAGTTAGTTAGTTATCTAGTAGTTAGCTGGTTAGTTATTTATTTAGTTAGTTAGTTAGTTAGTTGGTGGGTATGTGGGAATGTAGTTAGTTAGTTAGTTAATAGGTATTTAAGGAGATAGTTAGTTAGTAAATTAGTTAGTTATTATGTTAGTTATCTATTAATTAGTCAGTTAGTGATTTTGTCAGCTAGCTAGTAGTTAGTTAGTTAGTTAGTTAGTTAGTTAGTTAGTCATTTAGTTAGATAGTTAGTTATTTAGTTAGTTATCTAGCAGTTAGTTAGTTAGTTATTTAGTTAGTTAACTAGTTAGTTATTTTGTTAGTTTGTTTCTTAGTTATCTAGTAGTTAGTTAGTTAGCTAGTTAGTAATTTAGTAAGATAGATAGTTGGTTAGTTAGTTAGCAGTAAGGTAGTTAGTAGGTATGTAGGAAGGTAGTTATTTAGTTAGTTAGTTTGGTAGTTAATAGGTATGTAGGAATATAGTTATTTAGTTATTTAGTTATTTGTTAGTTAGTTAGTTAGTTAGTTAGTTAGTTAATAGGTATGTATGAAGGTAGTTAGTTAGTAAGTCTGTTAGTTAACTGGTTAGTTAGTTAGATGGTAGTTAGCTTGTTAGTTAGTTAATTAGTTAGTTAGTTAGTTAGTTAGTTAGTTAGTTAGTTAGTTAGTTACTTAACTAGTAGTTAGTTAGATAATTAGTTAATTAACTAGTTAGTTAATTAGTTAGTTAGTTAGTGGGTATGTACGAAGGTAGCTAGTTAGTTAATTAGTTAGTTAGTTAGTTAATTAGTTAGTTATTTATTTAGTTAGTTAGGTAGTTAAATAGCTAGTATTTATTTATTTAGTTAGTTAATTGATATGTATGTCGGAAAATAATTAGTTAGTTAATTAGTTAGTTATTTAGTTTGTTATCAAGTAGTTAGTTAGTTAGTTAGTTAGTTAGTTATTTATTCAGTTAGCTAGTAGTTAGTTAGTTAGTTAGTTAGTTAGTAAGTTAGTCAGTAAGTTAGTCAGTTAGTTAGTTAATTAGTTTGTTGGTTAGTTTGTTAGTCAATACGTATGTAAGAAGGCAGGTAGGTAGTTAGTTAGTCAGTTAAATAGTTAGTTAGTTAGTTAGTTAGTTAGTAGTTGGTTAGTTAGTTAGTTAGTTAGTTAGTTATTTAACTCATTAGTTATTTAGTTAGTTTGTTTGTTAGCTAGTAGTTAGCTAGTAATTTTTTTAGTTAGCTAGTTAGTTGGTGGGTATGCAGAATGTAGTTAGTTAGTTCGTTAGTTAGTTAGTTAATAAGTATGTAGGAAGATAGTTAGTTAGTTAATTTGTTATTTATTTAGATAGATATCTAGTAATTAGTTACTTAGTTTGTTAGTTATTAAGTTAGTTAGTTAATTAGTTAGTTAGCTAATTAGCGAGTAGTTAGTTAGTTAGTTAGGTAGTTAGTATGCAAGAAGGTTGTTAGTTAGTTTGTTTGTTAGATAGTTAGTCAATTAGCTAGTTAGTCAGTTAGTTATTTAGTTAGTTACTTACTTAGTTAGCAAGTAGTTAGTGAGTTAGTGCCTTTGTTAGTTAATCAATATGTATGTATCAAGGTAGTTAGTTAGTTAGATAGTTAGTTAATTAATTAGTTAGTTAGCTATCTAGTAGTTAGTTAGTTAGTTAGGTCATAAATTAGTAATTTAGTTAGTTAGTTAGTTCGGTAGTTAGCTAGTAGTTAGTTGGTTATTTATTTATTTAGTTAGTTAGTTAGTTAGTTGGTGGGTATATAGGAAGGTAGTTAGTTAGTTAGTTAGTTAATAGGTATTTAAGAAGATAGTTAGTTAGAAAATTAGTTAGTTATTATGTTAGTTATATAGTATTTAGTTAGTTAGTTATTTTGTCAGCTAGTAGTTAGTTAGTAAGTTAGTTAGTAGTTAGTTAGTTAGTTATTTAGTTAACTATTTAGTTATTTAGTTAGTTAGTTTGTTATTTATCTAGTAGTTAGTTAGTTAGTTGGTTAGTTAGTTAGTTAGTTAGATAGTGGGAAGGTAGTTTGTTAGTTTGTTAGTTAGTTAGTTAGTTAGTGGGAAGGTAGTTTGTTAGTTAGATAGTGGGTATGTAGGAAGGTAGCTAGTTAGTTAGTTAGTTAGTTAGTTCATAGGTGTATGTAGGAAGATAGTTATTTAGTTATTTAGGTAGTTTGTTAATTAGTTAATTAGTTAGTTAGTTAGTTATTTAGTTATTTAGTTAGTTACTTAGTTACTTAGATACTTAGTTAGAAAGGTAGTTAGTTTGGTAGTTAATAGTTATGTACGAAGGTAGTCAGTAAGTTAGTTAGTCAACTAGTTAGTTAGTTAGCTAGTAGTGTGTTAGTTAGTTAGTTAATTAGTTAGTTATTTAGTTAGTTAGTTAGTTAGTTTACTAGTAGTTAGTTAGTTAATTAGTTCATTAATTAGTTAGTTAGTAAGTTTGTTAGTTAGTGGGTATGTACGAAGGTAGTTAGTTAGTTAGTTAATTTGTTAGTTAATTAATTAATTAGTTAGTTAGGTAGTTAGTTAATTATTTAGTAAATTCTTTAGTTAGTTAGTTCGTTAAATAGCTAGTAGTTATTTAGTTAGTTATTTATTTATTTAGTTAGTTACTTTGTGAGTGGGTATGTAGGAAGGTGGTTAGTAAGTTAGTTAGTTAGTTAGTTAGTTATTTAGTAGTTAGTTTTTTATTCAGTTAGCTAGTAGTTAGTTAGTTAGTAAGTTAGTTAGTTAGTTAGTTAGTTAGTGAATTAGTTAGTTAGTTAGTTAGTCAATATATACGTAAGAAGGTAGGTAGCTAGTTAGTTAGTCAATTAGCTAGTAATTAGTTAGTTTGTTAGTTAGTTAGTTAGTTAGTATGTAGGAAGGTTGTTTGTTAGTTAGTTAGTTAGTTGGATAATTAGTTAATTAGTTAGTGAGTTAATCAGTTAGTTATTTAGTTAGTTACTTAGTTAGTTAGCTAGTAGTTAGTTAGTTAGCGAGTTAGTTAATCAATATGTATGTATCAAGGTAGTTACTTAGTTAGTATGTTAGATAGTTAATTAGTTAGTCAGTTAATTAGTTAGTTAGTTAATGAGTCAGTTAGTTAGTTAGTTATCTAGTAGTCAGTTAGTTAGTTAGGTCATCAGTTAGTTATTTAGTTAGTTAGTTAGTTATTTTGTCAGCTAGTAGTTAGCTGGTTAGTTATTTATTTTGTTAGTTAGTTAGTTGGTGGGTATGTAGGAAGGTAGTTAGTTCGTTAGTTAGTTAATAGGTATTTAAAAAGATAGTTAGTTTGTAAATTAGTTAGTTATTTTGTCAGCTAGCTAGTAGTTAGTCAATTAATTAGTTAGTTAGTAGTTAGTTAGTTAGTTAGTTAGTTAGTTAACTATTTAGTTAGTTTGTTAGTTAACTAACTAACTAACTAATTAACTAACTATCTAAATAACTAATTAACTAACAACCTTCTTACATACTACCTATCGAACTAACTAACTAACTAACTACCTACTGGCTAATTAACTAACTAACTAACTAACTAACTAACTAACTACATACCTCCTTACATACATATTGACTAACTAACTAGCTAACTAATTAACAAACTAAATAACTAACTAACTAACTTACTTACTTACTAACTAACTAACTACTAGCTAATTGAACAAATAACTAACTAACTAACTAACTAACTAACTAACTAACTACTAGATGACTAACTAAATAACTAACTAATTAACTAACTAACTATCTTCCTACAGACAGATTAACTAACTAACTAACTAACTTACTAACTACCTTCCTACATACCCACTAACTATGTAACTAACTAAATAAATAAATAACTAACTAAATAACTACTAGCTATTTAACTAACTAACTAACTAAAGAACTAACTAACTAATTAACTAACTAACTAACTAACTAATTAACTAACAAATTAACTAACTAACTAGCTACATTCGTACACACCCACTAACTATCTAACTTACTACCTAACTAATTAACTAAGTAATTAATGAACTAATTAACTAACTTACTACTAGTTAACTAACTAACTAACTTACTAACTAACTACCTTCATACATACCTATTAACAAACAAACTAGCTACCCTTCTAACAAACTAACTAACTGACAAACAAACAAACTAACTAACTAACTAACTAACTAACTAACTACCTTCCTACATACCCAGCCACTAACTAACTAACTACCCTACCGCTAACTAACTAACAAACTACCTATCTAACTAAATAACTAACTAGCTAACTAACTAACTACTAGATAACTAACTAACTAACTAACTAACTAACTACTAGCTAGATGACAAAATAAATAACTAACATAATAACTAACTAATTTACTAACTAACTATCTTCTTAAATACCTATTAACTGACTAACTAACTAACTACATTCCCACATACACACCAACAAACTAACTAACTAACTAACTAAATAAATAACTAACCATCTAACTACTAGCTAACTGACTAACTAAATAACTAACTAAATAACTAACTGATGACCTTACTAACTAACTAACTACTAGATAACTAACTAACTGACTGACTAACTAACTAACTAACTAATTAACTAACTAACTAACTAACTAACTAACTACTAGATAACTAACTAAATAACTAACTAATTAACTAACTAACTATCTTCCAACATACCCACTAACTAAGTAACTAACTAAATAAATAAATGACAAACTAAATAACTACTAGCTATTTCACTAACTAACTAATTAACTAAAAAATTAATTAACTAGCTAGCCACCTTCGTACATACCCACTAACTAACTTACTTACTAACTAACTAATTAACTAACTAATTAGTGAACTAATTAACTAACTAACTACTAGTTAACTAACTAATTAACTAACTAACTATCTTCCTACATACTAACTAACTTACTAACTAACTAACTACATTCCTGCATACCCATACTAACTAGTGAACTAAATAAATTACTAGCTAACTACTAGCTAACGAACTAACTAGCTAACTAAATAACTAACTAGTTAACTAATTAACTAACTAACTAACCAACTACCGGATAACTAACTAACTAACTAACTAACAAACTAATTACCTTCTTACATACATATTGACTAACTAACTAACCAACAAACTAACTAACTAACTAACTAACTAACTAACTAACTTACCAGCTAACTAACTAACTAACTAACTGACTACTAGCTAACAGAATAAATAACTAACTAACTAACTAACTAACTAACTAACTACTAGATTACTAACTAAATAACTAACTAATTAACTAACTTACTATCTTCTTACATACATATTAACAAACTAACTATATAACTAACTAACTAACTAACTAACTACCTACCTTCCTACATACCCACAAACTAAGTAACTAACTAAATAAATAAATAACACACTAAATAACTACTAGCTATTTAACTAACTAACTACCTAAATAAATAACAAACTAATTAACTAACTAACTAACTAACTAATTAACTAACGAAATAAAAAATTAACTAACTAACTATCTACCTTCGTACATACCCACTAACTAACTAACTTCCTAACTAACTAATTAACTAACTAATTAATTAACTAATTAACTAACTAACTACTAGTTAACTAACTAACTTACTAACTAACTAACTAATTAACTAATTAACTAATTAACTAATTTACTACTAGATAACTAACAAACTAACTAACTAAATAACTAACTAGTTAACTAACTAACTAACTAACTAACTAACTAACTAAATAACTAACAAACTAACTAACTACTAATTAGCTGACAAAATATCTAACTAACTAATTACAAGATAACTAGCATAATAACTAACTAATTTACTAACTAACTATCTTCTTAAATCCCTATTAACTAACTAACTACCAACCTTCCTACATACCCACCAACTAACTAACTAACCAAATAAATAACTAACCAGCTAACTACAAGCTAACTAACTCACTCACTAACTAACTAACTAACTAACTAACTAACTAACAGATGACCTAACTAACTAACTACTAGATAACTAACTAACAAATTAACTTACTATCTAACTAACTAACTAACGACCTTGATACATACATATTGATTAACTAACTAATTCACTAACTAACTAACTAACTACTAGCTAACTAACTGATTAACTAACTAACTAACTATCTAACTAATTAACTAACTATCTAACTAACTAACTAACTAACAACCTTCTTACATACTAACTAACTAACTAACTAACTACGTACTAGCTAATTAACTAACTAACTACCTACCTACCTCCTTACATACATATTGACTAACTAACTAACTATCAACTATCTAATTAACTAACTAACTAACTAACTTACTTACTTACTAACTAACTAACTAACTTATAGCTAATTGAACAAATAACTAACTAACTAACTAACTAACTAACTACTAGATACCTAACTAAATAACTAACTAATTAACTAACTAACTATCTTCCTACAGACAGATTAACTAACTAACTAACTAACTTACTTACTAACTACCTTCCTACATACCCACTAACTAAGTAACTACCTAAATAAATAAATAACTAACTAAATAACTACTAGCTATTTAACTAACTAACTAACTAAAGAACTAACTAAATCATTAACTAACTAACTAACTAACTAACTAACTAATTAACTAATTAACTAACAAATTAACTAACTAACTAGCTACATTCGTACATACCCACTAACTATATAACTTACTAACTAACTAATTAACTAACTAATTAATGAACTAATTAACTAACTAACTACTAGTTAACTAACTAACTAACTAACTAAATAACTAACTAATTGACTAACTAACTAACTAACTAACTAACTAACTACTAGCTAGCTAACTAACTAACTTACTAACTTACTACCTTCATACATACATATTAACAAACTAACTAACTACCTTTCTAACAAACTAACTAACAAACAAACTAACAAACATACAAACAAACAAACTACCTTCCTACATACCCACCCACCAACTAACTAACTACCTTACCACTAACTAACTAACAAACTACATATCTAACTAAATAACTAACTTGCTAACTAGCTAACTACTAGATAACTATCTAACTAACTAACTAAAAAACTAACTAACTAACTAACTACTAGCTATATTACAAAATAACTAACTAATTAATTAATAGATAACTAACTTAATAACTAACTAATTTACTAACTAACTATCTTCTTAAATACCTTTTAACTAACTAACTAACTACATTCCCACATACCCACCAATTAACTGACTAACTAACTAAATAAATAACTAACCATCTAACTACTAGCTAACTAACTAAATAATTAACTAAATAACTAACTGATGGCCTAACTAACTACTATATAACTAACTAATTGACTGACTAACTAACTAACTAACTAATTCACTAACTAACTAATTAACTAACTAACTAACTAACTAACTAACTAACTACTGGATAACTAACTAAATAACTAACTAATTAACTAACTAACTATCTTCCAACATACCCACTAACTAAGTAACTAACTAAATAAATAAATAACTAACTAAATAACTACTAGCTATTTCACTAACTAACTAACTAAAGAATTAACTAACTAATTAATTAACTAATTAACTAACTAATTAACTAATTAACTCACAAATTAACTAACTAGCTTGCTACCTTCGTACATACCCACTAACTAACTAACTTACTAACTAACTAATTAACTAACTAATTAATGAACTAACTAACTAACTAACTACTAGTTATCCAACTAATTAACTAACTACCTATCTTCCTACATACTAACTAACTAACTAACTAACTAACTAACTAACTACATTCCCGCATGCCCATACTAACTAGCTAACAAACTAACTAACTAACTAAATAACTAACTAACTAACTAACTAACCAACTACCTGATAACTAACAAACTAACTAACTAACAAACTAACTATTTAACTAACTAACTTACTAACTACCTTCTTACATACATATTGATTAACTAACTAACCAACAAACTAATTAACTAACTAATTAACTAACTAACTTACCAACTAACTAACTACTAGCTTACTGAATAAATAAATAACTAACTAACTAACTAACTAACTAACTAAATAACTACTAGATAACTAACTAAATAACTAACTAATTAACTAACTAACTATCTTCTTACATACATATTAACTAACTAACTAACTAACTAACTAACTACCTTCCTACGTACCCACAAACTAAGTAACTAACTAAATAAATAAATAACACACTAAATAACTACCAGTTATTTAACTAACTAACTAACTAAATAAATAACAAACTAATTAACTAACTAACTAACTAACTAACTAACTAATTAACTAACGAAATAACAAATTGACGAACTAACTATCTACCTTCGTACATACCCACTAACTAACTAACTTACTAACTAACTAATTAACTAACGAATTAATTAACTAATTAACTAACTACTAGTTAACTAACAAACTAACTAACTAACTAACTAATTAACTAATTAACTAACGAACTACTAGCTTAGTAACTGACTAGTTAACTTACTAACTTACTAACTAACTACCTTCATACATACCTATCGACTAACAAACTAACTACCTTTCAAACTAACTAACTAACAAACTAACTAAATAACTAACTAAATAACTAAATAACTAACTAACTAACAAATTAACTAATTAACAAACTAACGAAATAACTAAATGACTATCTTCCTACATACCTATTAACTAACTAACTAACTAACTAACGAACTAACTACCTTCCTATATACCCACTAACTAACTACCTACCTACCTTCCCACTAACTAACTAACTAATTATCTAACTTACTAAATTACTGACTAGCTAACTAATTGACTACTAGATAACTAACAAACTAATTAACTAAATAACTTACTAGTTAACTAACTAAATAACTAACTAACTAACTACGAGATAACTAATTAACTAACTAACTAAATAACTAACTAACTAACTAACTACTAATTAGCTGACAAAATATCTAACTAACTAATTACTAGATAACTAACATAATAACTAACTAATTTACTAACTAACTATCTTCCTAAATCCCTATTAACTAACTAACTACCTAACTACGTACCTTCCTACACACCCACCAACTAACTAACAAACCAAATAAATAACTAACCAGCAAACCAAATAAATAACTAACTCACTAACTAACTAACTAACTAACTAACTAACTAACTAACTAATGACCTAACTAACTAACTAACTACTAGATAACTAACTAACTATCAGACTAACTAACTAATTAACTAATTAACTAACTAACAAATTAACTAATTATCTAACTACCTACCTTGATATATACATATTGATTAACTAACTAACTCACTAACGAACTAACTACTAGCTAACTAACTAAGTAACTAACTAACTACGTAACTAACTGATTTACTAACTAATTAACTAACTATCTAACTAACTAACTAACTAACAACCTTCTTACATACTTACTAACTAACTAACTAACTACCTACTAGCGAATTAACTAACTAACTAACTAACTAACTACCTACCTCCTTACATACATATTGACTAACTAACTAACTAACTAACTAACTAATTAACTGACTAACTAACTACCGAACTAAATAACTAACTTACTTACTAACTAACTAACTACTAGCTAACTGAACAAATAACTAACTAACTAACTAACTAACTACTAGATAACTAACTAAATAACGAACTAATTAACTAACTAACTATCTTCCTACAGACAGATTTACTAACTAACTAACTAACTTACAAACTACCTTTCTACATACTCACTAACTAAGTAACTAACTAAAGAACTAACAAATTAACTAACTAACTAGCTACCTTCGTACATACCCACTAACTATCTAACTTACTAACTAACTAATTAACTAACTAATTAACTAACGAACTTACTAACTATATAACTAACTAATTAATTAACTAACTAACTAACTAACTAACAAACTACTAACTAACTAACTAATTAACTAACTAACTTACTAACAAACTACCTTCATACATACCTATTAACAACCATACTAACTACCTTTCTAACTAACTAACTAACTAACAAACTAACAATCAAACAATCTAACTAACTAACTAACTAACTACCTACCTTCCTACATACCCACCCACTAACTAACTAGCTACCTTACCGCTAACTAACTAACTAACTTACTAACTACCATTCTAACTAAATAACTAACTAGCTAACTAACTATCTACTATCTTGATAACTAACTAACTAACTAACTAAATAACTAACTAACTAACTAACTACTAGCTAGCTGACAAAATAACTAAGTAGCTAATCAATTGATAACTAACACAATAACTATCTAATTTACTAACTAACTATCTTCTTAAATACCTATTACCTAACTAACTAACTAACCACATTCCCACATACCCACCAACTAACTACCTAACTAAATAAATAAATAACCATCTAACTACTAGCTAACTGACTAAATAACTACCTAAATAACTAACTGATGACCTAACTAACTAACTAACAACTAGATAACTAACTAACTGACTGACTAACTAACTAACTAACTAATTCACTAACTAACTAATTAACTAACTAACTAACTAACTAACTAACTACTAGATAACTAACTAAATAACTATCTAACTAACTAACTAACTATCTTCCAACATACCCACTAACTAAGTAACTAACTAAATAAATAAATAACTAACTTAATAACTACTAGCTATTTCACTAACTAACTAACTAAAGAATGAACTAACTAATTAATTAACTAACTAACTAACTAATTAACTAACTAACTAACTAATTAGCTAACTAACTAGCTACCTTCGTACATACCCACTAACTAACTAACTTACAAACTAACTAATTAACTAACTAACTAATGAACTAGTTAACTAACTAACTACTATTTAACTAACTAACTAACTAACTAAATAAATAACTAATTAACTAATTAACTAACTAACTAACTAACTACTAGCTAACTAACTAACTAGTTAACTTACTAACTTACTAACTAACTACCATCATACATTCCTATTAACTAACAAACTAACTAAATTTCTAACTAACTTACTAACAAACAAACTAACTAACTAACTAACTAAATAACTAAATAACTAACAAACTAATTAACTAATCAACAAACTAACTAAATAACTGAATAACTATCTTCCTACATACACCTATTAACTAACTAACTAACTAACTAACTAGCTAACTAACTAACTAACTACCTTCCTATATACCCAGTAACTAGCTAACAAACTACTTTCCCACTAACTAACTAACTAACTATCTAACTAACTATTTAACTAACTTGCTAACTAACTAACTACTAGATAACTAACAAACTAACTAACTAAATAACTAAATTGTTAACTAAATAACTAACTAACTAACTGACTAACTAACTAACTAACTACTAGCTAGCTGACAAAATAACTAACTAACTAACTACTAGATTACTAACATAATAACAAACTAATTTACTGACTAACTATCTTCTTAAATACCTATTAACTGACTAACTAACTGACTACCTTCCTACATACCCACCAACTAACTAACTAACTAAATAAATAAGTAGCTAACCAGCTAACTACTAACAAAACTAACTAAATAACTAATTGATGACCTAACTAACTAACTAGTTACTAGATAACTAAATAACTAACTAACTGACTAACTAACTAATTAACTAACTAATTAACTAACTATCTAACTAACTAACTAACTACCTTGATACATACATATTGATTAACTAACTAACTCACTAACATAATAACTAACTAACTAACTACAAGATAACTGACATAATAACTAACTAATTTACTAACTACCTATCTTCTTAAGTACCTATTAACTAACTAACTAACTAACTAACTAACTAACTAACTAACTAACTAAATAACTAATTGATGACCTAACTAACTAACTAACTAGCAACTAGATAACTAACTAACTAAATGACAAATTAACTAACTAAATAACTAATTAACTCACTAATTAACTAACTATCCAACTAACTAACTAACTACCTTGATACATACATATTGATTAACTAACTCACAAACTAACTAACTCACTAACTAACTTACTACTAGCTAACTAACTAAGTATCTAACTAAATAACTAACTGATTAACTAACTAACTAACTAACCTACTAATTAGCTAACAATCAAACTAACTAACTAACTAACAACCTTCTTACATACTAACTAACTAACTAACAAACTAACTAACTAACTACAAGCTAATTAACTAACTAACTAACTAACTACATTCTTACATACATATTGACTGACTAACCAATTAACTAACAAATTAACTAACTAACTAGCTACCTTCGTACCTACCCACTAACTAACTAACTTACTAACTAACTAATTAACAAACTAGTTAATGAACTAATTAACTAACTAACAACTTGTTAACTAACTAACAAACTAACTAACTAAATAACTAACTAATTAAATAACTAACTAACTAACTAACAAATTACTAGCTAACCAACTAACTTACTAACTACCTAACAAATTAATGACTAAATAACTATTAACTAACTAACTTACTAACTAACTACCTTCATACATACCTGTTAACTAACAAACTAACTACCTTTCTAACTAACTAACGAACAAACTACCTAACTAAATAACTAAATAACTAACTAACTAACTAATTAACTAATTAACAAACTAACTAATTAACTAAATAACAATCTTCGTACATACACCTATTAACTAACTAACTAACTAACTAACTAACTTACTAACTAACTACCTTCCTACATACAAACTAACTAACTAACAAACTACCTTCCCACTAACTAACTATCTAACTATCTAACTAACTAAATAACTAACTAGCTAACTAACTAACTACAAGATAACTAACAAACTGACTACCAAAATATCTAAATTGTTAACTAAATAACTAACAAACTAACTACTAACTAACTACCTAACTAAATACTAGCTAGCTGACAAAATAACTAACTAACTAACTACTAGATAAGTAACATAATAACTAACTAATTTACTAACTAACTATCTTCTTAAATACCTATTAACTAACTAACTAACTAACTACCTACCTATATACCCACCAACTAACTAATTAACTAACTAAATAAATAAATAAATAAATAACAAGCTAACTACAAGCTAACTAACTAACTAACTAACTAAATAACTAATTGATGACCAAACTAACAGACTAACTACCTACCTACCTTCCTACATACATATTGACTAAATAACCAACTAACTAACTAACTAACTAACTAACTAACTAACTAACTAACTTACTAACTAACTAACTGACTAACTACTAGCTAACTGAATAAATAACATACTAACTAACTAACTAACTAACTAACTAACTAACTAACTACTAGATAACTATCTAAATAACTGACTAATTAACTAACTAAGTATCTTCCTACATACATATTAACAAACTAACTAACTAACTAACTAACTAACTTACTAACTACCTTCCTATATACCCACTAACTAACTAAGTAACTAACTAAATAAATATATAAATAACTAACTACATAACTACTTGCTATTTAACTAACTATCTAAATAAATAAATACATAAATAATTAACTAATTAAGTATCTTCCTACATACATATTAACAAACAAACAAACTAACTAAATGACTAACTAACTAACTAACTAACTTAGTAATTACCTTCCTACATACCCACTAACTAATTAACTAACTAAATAAATATATAAATAACTAACTACATAACTACTAGCTATTTAACTAACTATCTAACTACATAAATAACTAACTAATTAACTACCAAACTAACTAATTAACTAACTAGCTACCTTCATACATACCCACTAACTAACTAACTTACTAACTAACTAATTAACTAACAAATTAATTAACTAATTATGTAACTAACTACTACTTAAATAACTAACCAACTAACTAACTAACTAAATAACTAACTAACTAATTAACTGACTAACTAACAAACAAGTTAAGTAACTTACTAACTAACTAGCTTCATACATACCTATTAACTAACTAACTAACTAACTAACAAAATTAACTAATCAACAAGCTAACTAAATAACTAAATAACTATCTTCCTACATACTTATTAACTAACTAACTAACTAACTAACTAACTACCTACCTACCTTCCTACATACCCACTAACTAACTAACTAGCTACCTTACCGCTAACTAACTAACTATCTATATAACTAAATAACTAACTAGCTAACTAACTAACTACTAGATAACTAACAAACTAACTAAATAACTAACTAACTAACTAATAGATAACTAACTAACCAAATAACTAAATAACTAACTAACTAACTACTAGCTAGCTGACTAAATAACTAACTAACTAATTAATAGATAACTAACATAATAACTAACTAATTTACTAACTAACTATCTTGGTAAATACCTATTACCTAAATAACTAACAAACTAACTACATTCCCATATACCCACCAACTAAGTAACTAACTAAATAAATCAATAACTAACCTGATAACTACTAGCTAACTAACTAACTAACTAACTAACTAATGACCTAACTAACTAACTAACTACTAGATAACTAAATAACTAACTGACTAACTAACTAACTAACTAATTCACTATCTAATTAACTAACTAACTATCTTCCAACATACCCACTAACTAAGTAACTAACTAAATAAATAAATAACTAACTTAATAACTACTAGCTATTTCACTAACTAACTAACTAAAGAATGAACTAACTAATTAATTAACTAACTAACTAACTAACTAATTAACTAACTAACTAACTAATTAGCTAACTAACTAGCTACCTTGGTACATACCCACTAACTAACTAACTTACAAACTAACTAATTAACTAACTAACTAATGAACTAATTAACTAACTAACTACTATTTAACTAACTAACTAACTAACTAACTAAATAACTAATTAACTAACTAACTAACTAACTACTAGCTAACTAACTAACTAGTTAACTAACTAACTTACTAACTAACTACCATCATACATTCCTATTAACTAACAAACTAACTAAATTTCTAACTAACTTACTAACAAACTAACTAACTAACTAACTAACTAAATAACTAAATAACTAACAAACTAATTAACTAATCAACAAACTAACTAAATAACTGAATAACTATCTTCCTACATACACCTCTTAACTAACTAACTAACTAACTAACTAGCTAACTAACTAACTAACTACCTTCCTATATACCCACTAACTACCTAACAAACTACTTTCCCACTAACTAACTAACTAACTATCTAACTAACTATATAACTAACTTGCTAACTAACTAACTACTAGATAACTAACAAACTAACTAACTAAATAACTAAATTGTTAACTAAATAACTAACTAACTAACTGACTAACTAACTAACTAACTACTAGCTAGCCGACAAAATAACTAACTAACTAACTACTAGATTACTAACATAATAACTAACTAATTTACTGACTAACTATGTTCTTAAAAACCTATTAACTGACTAACTAACTGACTACCTTCCTACATACCCACCAACTAACTAACTAACTAAATAAATAAGTAGCTAACCAGCTAACTACTAACAAAACTAACTAAATAACTAATTGATGACCTAACTAACTAACTAGTTACTAGATAACTAAATAACTAACTAACTGACTAACTAACTAATTAACTAACTAATTAACTAACTAATTAACTAACTATCTAACTAACTAACTAACTACCTTGATACATACATATTGATTAACTAACTAACTCACTAACATAATAACTAACTTACTAACTACAAGATAACTAACATAATAACTAACTAATTTACTAACTAACTATCTTCTTAAGTACCTATTAACTAACTAACTAACTAACTAACTATCTAACTAACTAACTAACTAACTAACTAAATAACTAATTGATGACCTAACTAACTAAATAACTAGCAACTAGATAACTAACTAACTAACTGACAAATTAACTAACTAACTAACTAATTAACTAACTAATTAACTAACTATCCAACTAACTAACTAACTACCTTGATACATACATATTGATTAACTAACTCACTAACTAACTCACTCACTAACTAACTTACTACTAGCTAACTAACTAAGTATCTAACTAAATAACTAACTGATTAACTAACTAACTAACTAACCTACTAATTTGCTAACAATCAAACTAACTAACTAACTAACTAACTAACCTTCTTACATACTAACTAACTAACTAACTAACTAACTAACTAACTACAAGCTAATTAACTAACTAACTAACTAACTACATTCTTACATACATATTGACTGACTAACCAATTAACTAACAAATTAACTAAGTAACTAGCTACCTTCGTACCTACCCACTAACTAACTAACTTACTAACTAACTAATTAACAAACTAGTTAATGAACTAATTTACTAACTAACAACTTGTTAACTAACTAACAAACTAAATAACTAAATAACTAACTAATTAAATAACTAACTAACTAACTAACAAATTACTAGCTGACAAACTAACTTACTAACTACCTAACAAATTAATGACTAAATAACTATTAACTAACTAACTTACTAACTAACTACCTTCATACATACCTGTTAACTAACAAACTAACTACCTTTCTAACTAACTAACGAACAAACTACCTAACTAAATAAGTAACTAACTAACTAATTAACTAATTAACAAACTAACTAATTAACTAAATAACAATCTTCGTACATACACCTATTAACTAACTAACTAACTAACTAACTAAGTAACTTACTAACTAACTACCTTCCTACATACAAACTAACTAACTAACAAACTACCTTCCCACTAACTAACTATCTAACTATTTAACTAACTAAATAACTAACTAGCTAACTAACTAACTACAAGATAACTAACAAACTGACTACCAAAATAACTAAATTGTTAACTAAATAACTAACAAACTAAATACTAACTAACTACCTAACTAAGTACTAGCTAGCTGACAAAATTACTAACTAACTAACTACTAGATAAGTAACATAATAACTAACTAATTTACTAACTAACTATCTTCTTAAATACCTATTAACTAACTAACTAACTAACTACCTACCTATATACCCACCAACTAACTAATTAACTAACTAAATAAATAAATAAATAAATAACAAGCTAACTACAAGCTAACTAACTAACTAACTAACTAAATAACTAATTGATGACCAAACTAACAGACTAACTACCTACCTACCTTCCTACATACATATTGACCAAATAACCAACTAACTAACTAACTAACTAACTAACTAACTAACTTACTAACTAACTAACTGACTAACTACTAGCTAACTGAATAAATAACATACTAACTAACTAACTAACTAACTAACTAACTACTAGATAACTATCTAAATAACTAACTAATTAACTAACTAAGTATCTTCCTACATACATATTGACAAACTAACTAACTAACTAACTAACTAACTTACTAACTACCTTCCTATATACCCACTAACTAACTAAGTAACTAACTAAATAAATATATAAATAACTAACTACATAACTACTTGCTATTTAACTAACTATCTAAATAAATCGATACATAACTAATTAACTAATTAAGTATCTTCCTACATACATATTAACAAACAAACTAACTAACTAACTGACTAACTAACTAACTAACTAACTTACTAATTACCTTCCTACATACCCAGTAACTAATTAACTAACTAAATAAATATATAAATAACTAACTACATAACTACTAGCTATTTAACTAACTATCTAACTACATAAATAACTAACTAATTAACTACCAAACTAACTAATTAACTAACTAGCTACCTTCGTACATACCCACTAACTAACTAACTTACTAACTAACTAATTAACTAACAAATTAATTAACTAATTATGTAACTAACTACTACTTAAATAACTAACCAACTAACTAACTAACTAAATAACTAACTAACTAATTAACTGACTAACTAACAAACAAGTTAAGTAACTTACTAACTAACTACATTCATACATACCTATTAACTAACTAACTAACTAACTAACTAACTAACAAAATTAACTAATCAACAAGCTAACTAAATAACTAAATAACTATCTTCCTACATACCTATTAACTAACTAACTAACTAACTAACTAACTACCTACCTACCTTCCTACATATCCACTAACTAACTAACTAACTAGCTACCTTACCGCTAACTAACTAACTATCTATATAACTAAATAACTAACTAGCTAACTAACTAACTACTAGATAACTAACAAACTAACTAAATAACTAACTAACTAACTAATAGATAACTAACTAACCAAATAACTAAATAACTAACTAACTAACTACTAGCTAGCTGACTAAATAACTAACTAACTATCTTGGTAAATACCTATTACCTAAATAACTAACAAACTAACTACATTCCCATATACCCACCAACTAACTAACTAACTAAATAAATCAATAACTAACCTGATAACTACTAGCTAACTAACTAACTAACTAACTAAATAACTAACTAATGACCTAACTAACTAACTAACTACTAGATAACTAAATAACTAACTGACTAACTAACTAACTAACTAATTCACTAACTAAATAGCTAACTAACTACTAACTAACTAACTAACTAACTAACTAACTAACTAACTACTAGATAACTAACTAAATAACTAACTAATTAACTAACTAACTATCTTCCAACATACCCACTAACTAAGTAACTAACTAAATAAATAAATAACTAACTAAATAACTACTAGTTATTTCACTAACTAACTAACTAAAGAATTAACTAACTAATTAATTAACTAACTAACTAACTAATTAACAAATTAACTCACAAATTAACTAACTAGCTTGCTACCTTCGTACATACCCACTAACTAACTAACTTACTAACTAACTAATTAACTAACTAATTAATGAACTAACTAACTAACTAACTACTAGTTATCCAACTAATTAACTAACTACCTATCTTCCTACATACTAACTAACTAACTAACTAACTAACTAACTACATTCCCGCATACCCATACTAACTAGCTAACTAAATAAATAACTAACTAACTAACTAACTAACTAAATAACTAACTAACTAACTAACTAACTAACCAACTACCTGATAACTAACAAACTAACTAACTGACAAACTAACTATTTAACTAACTAACTAACTAACTACCTTCTTACATACATATTGACTAACTAACTAACCAACAAACTAATTAACTAACTAACTAACTTACCAACTAACTAACTACTAGCTTACTGAATAAATAACTAACTAACTAACTAACTAACTAACTAACTACTAGATGACTAACTAAATAACTAACTAATTAACTAACTAACTATCTTCTTACATACATATTAACTAACTAACTAACTAACTAACTAACTAACTACCTTCCTACGTACCCACAAACTAAGTAACTAACTAAATAAATAAATAACACAATAAATAACTACTAGCTATTTAACTAACTAACTAACTAAATAAATAACAAACTAACAAACTAAATAACTAACTAACTAACTACGAGATAACTAACTAACTAACTAACTAATTAACTACTAATTAGCTGACAAAATATCTAACTAACTAATTACTAGATAACTAACATAATAACTAACTAATTTACTAACTAACTATCTTCTTAAATCCCTATTAACTAACTAACTACCTAACTACGTACCTTCCTACACACCCACCAACTAACTAACAAACCAAATAAATAACTAACCAGCAAACTACAAGCTAACTAACTCACTAACTAACTAACTAACTAACTAACCACATTCCCACATACCCACCAACTACCTAACTAACTAAATAAATAAATAACCATCTAACTCCTAGCTAACTAACTAAATAACTACCTAAATAACTAACTGATGACCTAACTAACTAACTAACTACTAGATAACTAACTAACTAACTGACTAACTAAGTAACTAACTAATTCACTTAACTAACTAATTAACTAACTAACTAACTAACTAACTAACTACTAGATAACTAACAAAATAACTAACTAATTAACTAACTAACTATCTTCCAACATACCCACTAACTAAGTAACTAACTAAATAAATAAATAACTCATTTAATAACTACTAGCTATTTCACTAACTAACTAACTAAAGAATGAACTAACTAATTAATTAACTAACTAACTAATTAACTAACTCACTAACTAACTAGCTACCTTCGTACATATCCACTAACTAACAAAACTTACTAACTAACTAATTAACTAACTAACTAATTAACTAATTAACTAACTAACTACTATTTAACTAACTAACTAACTAACTAAATAAATAACTAATTAACTAACTAACTAACTAACTAACTAACTACTAGCTAACTAACTAACTAGTTAACTAACTAACTTACTAACTAACTACCATCATACATTCATATTAACTAGCAAACTAACTAAATTTCTAACTAACTTACTAACAAACTAACTAACTAACTAACTAACTAAATAACTAAATAACTAACAAACTAATTAACTAATCAACAAACTAACTAAATAACTGAATAACTATCTTCCTACATACACCTATTAACTAACTAACTAACTAACTAACTAGCTAACTAACTAACTAACTACCTTCCTATATACCCACTAACTAACTAACTAACAAACTACCTTCCCACTAACTAACTAACTAACTATCTAACTAACTATATAACTAACTTGTTAACTAACTAACTACTAGATAACTAACAAACTAACTAACTAAATAACTAAATTGTTAACTAAATAACTAACTAACTAACTAACTAACTAACTAACTAACTACTAGCTAGCTGACAAAATAACTAACTAACTAACTACTAGATTACTAACATAATAACTAACTAATGTACTAACTAACTATCTTCTTAAATACCTATTAACTAACTAACTAACTGACTACCTTCCTACATACCCACCAACTAACTAACTAACTAAACAAATAAGTAGCTAACCAGCTAACTACTAACAAACTAACTAACTAAATAATTAATTGATGACCTAACTAACTAACTAGTTACTAGATAACTAACTAACTAACTAACTGACTAACTAACTAATTAACTAACTAATTAACTAACTATCTAACTAACTAACTAACTACCTTGATACATACATATTGATTAACTAACTAACTCACTAACATAATAACTAACTAACTAACTACAAGATAACTAACATAACAACTAACTAATTTACTAACTAACTATCTTCTTAAGTACCTATTAACTAACTAACTAACTAACTAACTAACTAAATAACTAATTGATGACCTAACTAACTAACTAACTAGCAACTAGATAACTAACTAACTAACTGACAAATTAACTAACTAACTAACTAATTAACTAACTAATTAACTAACTATCTAACTAACTAACTAACTACCTTGATACATACTTATTGATTAACTAACTCACTCACTAACTAACTCACTACCTTACCGCTAACTAACTAACTAACTACCTTACCGCTAACTAACTAACTATCTATCTAACTAAATAACTAACTAGCTAACTAACTAACTACTAGATAACTGACAAGCTAACTAAATAACTAACTAACTAACTAATAGATAACTAACTAACCAAATAACTAAATAACTAACTAACTAACTACTAGCTAGCTGACTAAATAACTAACTAACTAATTAATAGATAACTAACATAATAACTAACTAATTTACTAACTAACTATCTTGTTAAATACCTATTACCTAAATAACTAACTAACTAACTACATTCCCATATACCCACCAACTAACTAACTAACTAAATAAATCAATAACTAACCTGCTAACTACTAGCTAACTAACAAACTAACTAACTAAATAACTAACTAATGACCTAACTAACTAACTAACTAATAGATAACTAAATAACTAACTGACTAACTAACTAACTAACTAATTCACTAACTAACTAATTAACTAACTATCTAACTAACTAACTAATTACTTTGATACATACATATTGATTAACAAACTAACTCACTAACTAACTACTAGCTAACTAACAAAGTAACTAACTAAATAACTAACTGATTAACTAACTAACTAACTAACTAACTAACTAACTAACTAACTAACAAACTAACAAACTACCTTCTTACATACATATTGACTAACTAACTAACTAACTAACTAATTAACTAACTAACTAAATAACTAACTAACTTACTAACTTACCAACTAACTAACTAACTAACTAACTACTAGCTGCATGAATAAATAACTAACTAGCTACTAGATAACTAACTAAATAACTAACTAATTATCTAACTAACTATCTTCCTACATACATATTAAAGAACGAACTAACTAACTAACTAACTTACTAACTACCTTCCTACATACCCACTAACTAAGTAACCTACTAAATAAATAAATAACTAACTAAATAACAACTAGCTACTTAACTAACTAACTAAATAAATAACTAGCTAATTAACTAACTAACTAACTAATTAACTAGCTAATTGACAAATTAACTAACTAATTAGTTACCTTCGTACATACCCACTAACTAACTTACTAACTAACTAATTAACTAAATAATTAATTAACTAATTATCTAACTAACTACTAGTTATCTAAATAACTAACTAACTAATTAACTAACTAACTACCTTCCTACATATCTGCCAACTAACCAACTAACTAATTAAATAAATAACGAACCTGCTAACTACTACTAGCTAACTAACTAACTAACTAACTAACTAACTAAATAGATAACTGATGACCTAACTAACTAACTAACTACTACATAACTAACTAACTAACTAATTAACTAACAAACTAATTAACTAACTATCTAACAAACTAACTAACTACCTTGATACATACATATTGATCAACTAACTAACTCACTAACTACCTAACTACTAGCAAACTAACTAACTAACTAACTAAATAACTGACTAATTAACTAACCAACTAATTAACTATCTATCTATCTAACTCACTAACTAACTACCTTCTTACATACTAACTAACTAACTAACTAACTAACTAACTACTAACTAACTAACTAACTAACTAACTAACTACATTCTTACATACATATTGACTAACTAGCTAACTAATTAACCAATTGACTAACTAACTAACTAACTAACTAATTTACTAACTAACTAACTAACTAACTAACGACTAGCTAATTAAATAAATAACTATCTAACTAACTAACTAACTAACTACTAGATAACAAACTAAATAACTAACTAATTAACTAACTAACTATCTTCCTACATACATATTAACTAAGTAACTAAGTAACTAACTAACTAAGTAACTAACTAACTTACTAACTACCTTCCTACATACCCACTAACTAAGTAACTAACTAACTAAATCAATAAATACCTAAATAACTACTAGCTATTTAACTAACTAACTAACTAAATAAATAACTAACTAATTAACTGATGACCTAACTTACTAACGAACTACTAGATAACTAACTAACTAACTGAATAACTAACTAACTAACTAATTAACTAACTATCTAACTAACTAACTAACTAACTACATTGATACATACATATTGATTAACTAACTAACTCACTAACTAACGACTAGCTAACTAACTAAGTAACTAACTAAATAACTAACTCATTAACGAACAAACAAACTAATGAACTAAATAACTAACTACCTTCTTACATACTACCTAACTAACTAACTAACTAACTAACTAACTAACTACTAGCTAATTAACTAACTAACTAACTAACTACCTACCTTTTAACATACATATTGACTAACTAACTAACTAACTAACTATTTAACTAACTAGCAAACGAACTAACTAACTAACTAACTAACTAACTACTAGCTACCTGAATAAATAACTAACTAACTAACTAACTAACTAACTACTTAATAACTAACTAAATTACTAACTAATTAACTAACCTAAATATCTTCCTACATACATATTAACTAACTAACTAACTAACTAACTAACTTACTAACTACCTTCCAACATACCCACTTACTAAGTAACTAATTAAATAAATAAATAACTAACTAAATAACTACTAGCTATTTAACTAACTAACTAACTAACTAAATAAATACCTAACTAATTAACTAACTAACTAACTATCTAATTAACTAACTAACTAACAAATTAACTACCTAACTAATTACCTTCGTACACACCCACTAACTAACTAACTAACTAACTAACTAATTTACTAACTACCTACTAGTTAACTAACTAACTAACTAACTAACTAACTAACTAACTAACTAACTAACTAACTAACTAACTAACTAACTAATTAACTGACTAACTAACAAACTACTAACTAACTGAGTATGAAGGTAGTTAGTTAGTTTGTTAGTTAGTTAGAAAGGTAGTTAGTTTGTTAGTTAATATGTATGTATGAAGGTAGTTAGTTAGTTTGTTAGTTAAATGACTAACTAACAAACTACTAACTATCTAATTAACTAACTAACTAACTAACAGACTAACTAACTAATTAACTGACAAACTAACAAACTACTAGATAACTAACTAACTAGTTAACTATCTAACTTACTAACTAACCACCTTCATACATACCTAAGAACTAACTTACTAACTAACTGAGTATGAAGGTAGTTAGTTAGTTTGTTAGTTAGTTAGAAAGGTAGTTAGTTTGTTAGTTAATATGTATGTATGAAGGTAGTTAGTTAGTAATTTAGTTAGTTAGTTAGTACTTAGTTAGTTATTTAGTTAATTAGTTAGTTATTTACATAGTTTGTTAGTTAGTTAAGTAGTAGTTAGTTAGTTAATTAGTTAATTAATTAGTTACTTAATTAGTTAGTTAGTTAGTGCGTATGTATGAAGGTAGCTAGTTAGTTAGTTAATTTGTTAGTTAGTTAGTTAATTATTTAGTTAGTTAGTTAATTAGTTAATTAGTTAGTTATTTATTTAGTTCGTTAGTTAGTTAGATAGATAGTAGTTATTTAGTTAGTTATTTATTTATTTAGTTAGTTACATAGTTAGTGGGTATGTAGGAAGGTAGTTAGTAAGATAGTTAGTTAGTTAGTTAGTTAGTTAGTTAGTTAGTTAGTTAGTTAATATGTATGTAGGAAGATAGTTAGTTAATTAGTTAGTTATTTAGTTAGTTATCTAGTAGTTAGTTAGTTAGTTAGTTAGTTAGTTAGTTAGTTAGTTGGTTAGTTAGTTATTCCATTAGCTAGTAGTTAGTTAGTTAGTTAGTTAGTTAGTTAGTTAGTAAGTTAGTTAGTAAGTTAGTTAGTTAGTTAGTTAGATAGTTAGTTAGGTAGTATGTATGTAATAAGGTAGTTACCTAGTTTGTTAGTTAGATAGTTAATTAGCTAGTAGTTAGTAAGTTAGTTAGTTAGTTAGTATGTAATAAGGTTGTTAGTTAGTTAGTTAGTTAGATAGTTAGTTAATTAGTTTGTTTGTTAGTTAGAAAGGTAGTTAGTTTGTTAGTTAATATGTATGTATGAAGGTAGTTAGTTAGTAAGTTAGTTAGTTAACTAGTTAGTTAGTTAGTTAGTACTTAGTTAGTTATTTAGTTAATTAGTTAGTTATTTACTTAGTTTGTTAGTTAGTTAGTTAGTTAAGTAGTAGTTAGTTAGTTAATTAGTTAATTAATTAGTTACTTAAGTAGTTAGTTAGTTAGTGCGTATGTATGAAGGTAGCTAGTTAGTTAGTTAATTTGTTAGTTAGTTAGTTAATTAGTTAGTTAGTTAGTTAATTAGTTAATTAGTTAGTTATTTATTTAGTTCGTTAGTTAGTTAGATAGATAGTAGTTATTTAGTTAGTTATTAATTTATTTAGTTAGTTACTTAGTTAGTGGGTATGTAGGAAGGTAGGTAGTAAGATAGTTAGTTAGTTAGTTAGTTAGTTAGTTAGTTAATATGTATGTAGGAAGATAGTTAGTTAATTAGTTAGTTATTTAGTTAGTCATCTAGTAGTTAGTTAGTTAGTTAGTTAGTTAGTTGGTTAGTTAGTTATTCCATTAGCTAGTAGTTAGTTAGTTAGTTAGTTAGTTAATAAGTTAGTTAGTTAGTTAGTTAGTTAGATAGTTAGTTAGGTAATATGTATGTAATAAGGTAGTTACCTAGTTTGCTAGTTTGTTAGTTAATTAGCTAGTAGTTAGTTAGTTAGTTAGTTAGTTAGTATGTAATAAGGTTGTTAGTTAGTTAGTTAGTTAGTTAGATAGTTAGTTAATTTGTTTGTTAGTTAGTTAGTTAATCAGTTAGTTATTTAGTTAGTTAGTTAGTAAATCAATATGTATGTATCAAGGTAGTTAGTTAGTTAGTTAGATAGTTATTTAGTTTGTTAGTTAGTTAGTTAGTTAGTTAGTTAGTTAGGTAGTTAGTTAGTTAGCTAGTTATCTAGTTGTTAGTTAGTTTGTTAGGTCATCAGTTAGTTTTTTAGTTCGTTAGTTAGTTAGGTAGCTATTAGTTATGTGGTTAGTTATTAAGTCAGTTAATTAGTTAGTTAGTTTGTGGGTATGTAGGAAGGTAGTTAGTTAGTTAATAGGTATTTAAGAAGATAGTTAGTTCGTAAATTAGTTAGTTATTATGTTAGTTATCTTGTAATTAGTTAGTTAGTTATTTTGTCGGCTAGCTAGCAGTTAGTTAGTTATTTAGTTAGTTAGCTAGTTAGTCATCTAGTAGTTAGACGTTAGTTATTTAGTTAGTTAACTAGTTAGTTATTTAGTTAGTTAGTTAGTTTGTTAGTTATCTAGTAGTTAGTTAGTTAGCTAGTTAGTAATTTAGTAAGTTTGATAGTTAGTTAGTATGTTAGTGGGAACGTAGGTAGTTAGTTAGTTAGTTATTGGGTATGTAGGAAGGTAGGTAGTTAGTTAGTTAGTTAGTTAGTTAGTCAATAGGTATGTATGAAGATAGTTATTTAGTTAGTTTGTTAATTAGTTCATTTGTTTGTTAGTTAGTTATTTATTTATTTGGTTAGTTTGTTAGTTAGTTAGTTAGAAAGGTAGTTAGTTTGTTAGTCGATAGGTATGTATGAATGTAGTCAGTTAGTAAGTTAGTTAGTAAACTAGTTAGTTAGTTAGCTAGTAGTTTGTTAGTTTGTTAGTTAGTTAATTAGTTAGTTAGTTAGTTAGTTAGTTAGTTAGTTAGTTAACTAGTAGTTAGTTAGTAAATTAGTTAATTAATTAGTTTGTTAATTAGTTAGTTAGTAAGTTTGTTAGTTAGTGGGTGTGTACGAAGGTAGCTAGTTAGTTAGGTAATTTGTTAGTTCGTTAGTTAATTAGTTAGTTAGTTAGTTAGTTAATTAATTAGTTATTTATTTAGTTAGTTAGGTAGTTAAATAGCTAGTAGTTATTTAGTTAGTTATTTATTTAGTTAGTTAGTTAGTTAGTTCGTGCGTATGTACGAAGTTAGTTAATAAGTTAGTTAGTTAGTTAGTTTGTTAATATATGTGTAGGAAGATAGTTAGTTAGTTAATTAGTTAGTTATTTAGTTAGTTATCTAGTAGTTAGTTAGTCAGTTAGTTAGTTAGTTTGTTATTTTTTCAGTTAGCTAGTAGTTAGTTAGTAGTTAGTTAGTTAGTAAGTTAGTTAGTTAGTTAGTTAGTTAACAAGTTATTTATTTAGTTAGTTTGTTTATTTAGTTATCTAGTAGTTAGTTAGTTAGCTAGTTAGTTATTTAGTTAGTTAGATAGTTAGTTAGTTAGTGGGAAGGTAGTTAGTTAGTTAGTTGGTGGATATGTAGGAAGGTACTTAGTTAGTTAGTTAGTTAGTTAGTTAGTTAGTTAATTAGTAAGTTAATAGGTATGTAGGAAGATAGTTATTTAGTTAGTTTGTTACTTAGTTAATTAGTTAGTTAGTTAGTTATTTAGTTATTTTATTACTTAGTTAGTGAGAAAGGTAGTTAGTTAGTTAGTTAATAAGTATGTATGAAGGTAATTGGTTAGTTAGTTAGATAGTTAACTAGTTAGCTAGTTAGCTAGTAGTTTGTTAGTTAGTCAGTTAGTTAATTAGTTAGTTATTTAGTTAGTCAAATAGTAGTTAGTTAGTTATTTAGTTAATTAATTAGTTAGTTAATTAGTTAGTTAGTAAGTTAGTTAGTTAGTGGGTATGTACGAAGGTAGCTAGCTAGTTAGTTAATTTGTTAGTTAATTAGTAAATTAGTTAGTTAGTTAGTTAGTTAATTAGTAAGTTATTTATTTATTTAGTTAGTTAGTTAAATAGCTTGTAGTTATTTAGTTAGTTTGTTAGTTACTTAGTTAGTGCATATGTAGGAAGGTAGTTAGTAAGTTAGTTAGTTAGTTAGTTAGTTAATATGTATGTAGGAAGAGAGTTAGTTTGTTAATTAGTTAGTTATTTAGTTAGTTATCTAGTAATTAGTTAGTTAGTTAGTCAGTTCGTTACTTATTCAGTTAGCTAGTAGTTAGTTAGTAGTTAGTTAGTTAGTTAGTAAGTTAGTTAGTTAGTTAGTTAATTTGTTAGTTAGTTAGTTAGTTAGTTAGTCAATATGTATGTAAGAAGGTAGTTAGTAGTTAGTTATTTAGTTAATTAGCTAGTAGTTAGTTAGTTAGTTAGTTAGTTAGTTAGTATGTAAGAAGATTGTTAGGTAGTTAGTTAGTTAGATGGCTAGTTAATTAGTTAGTTAGTTAGTTGATCAGTTAGTTATTTAGTTAGTTACTTAGTTAGTTAGCTAGTAGTTAGTTAGTTAGTGAGTTAGTTAGTTAATCAATATGTATGTATCAAGGTAGTTAGTTAGTTAGTTAGTTAGATAGTTAGATAATTAGTTAGTTAATTAGTTAGTTAATTAGTTAGTCAGTTAATTAATTAGTTAGTTGGTGGGTATGTAGGAAGGTAGGTAGGTAGTTAGTTAGTTAGTTAGTTAATAGGTATTTAAGAATATAGTTAGTTAGTAAATTAGTTAGTTATTATGTTAGTTATCTAGTAATTAGTTAGTTAGTTATTTTTTCGGCTAGCTAGTAGTTAGTTAGCTAGTTATTTAGTTAGTTAGTTAGTTACTTATCTAGTAGTTAGTTAGTTAGTTAACTAGTTAGTTAACTAGTTAGTTATTTAGTTAGTTTGTTTGTTAGTTATCTAGTAGTTACATAGTTGGCTAGTTAGTCGTTTAATTAGTTAGATAGTTAGTGTGTTAGTTAGTGGGAAGGTAGTTAGTTAGTTAGTTAGTGGGTATGTAGGAAGGTAGTTAGTTAGTTAGTTAGTTAGTTAATAGGTACGTAGGTAGATAGTTATTCGGTTATTTAGTTAGTTTGTTAATTAGTGAATTTGTTAGTTAGTCAGTTAGTTATTGAGTTATTTAGTTAGTTAGTTAGTTAGTTGGTTAGTTAGTTAGTTAGGTAATAGGTATGTATGAAGGTAGTTAGTTAGTATGTTAGTTAGTTAACTAGTTAGTTAGTTAGCTAGTAGTTAGTTAGTTCGTTAGTTAATTAGTCAGTTATTTCGTTAGTTAGTTAGTTAGTTAGTTAACTAGTAGTTAGTTAGTTGATTAGTTAGTTTGTAAGTTAGTTAGTTAGTGGGCATGTACGAAGGTAGCTAGTTAGTTAGTTAATTTCTTTGTTAGTTAGTTAATTAGTTAGTTAGTTGGTTAATTAGTTAGTTACTTATTTATTTAGTTTGTTAGTTAAATAGCTAGTAGTTATTTATTTATTTAGTTAGTCACTTAGTTAGTGGGTACGTAGGAAGGTAGTTAGTAAGTTAATTAGTTAGATAGTTAGTGAATACGTATGTAGGAAGATAGTTAGTTAGTTAATTAGTTAGTTATTTAGTTAGTTATATAGTGGTTAGTTAGTTAGTTAGTTAGTTAGTTAGTTAGTTAGTTATTTATTCAGTTAGCTAGTAGTTAGTTAGTTAGTTAGTTAGTTGGTAAGTTAGTTAGTTAGTTAGTTAGTTAATTAGTTAGTTAGTTAGTTAGTTAGTTAGTTAAATAGTTAGTTAGATAGTTTGTTAGTTAGTTAGTTTTCAAGTAGTTGGTTAGTTAGTTAGTTGGTGAGTTAACTAGTTAGTTAGTTAGCTAGTAGTTAGCTGGTAATTTATTTAGTTAGCTAGTTAGTTTGTGGGTATGCAGGAAGGTACTTAGTTCGTTAGTTAGTTAGTTAGTTAGTCAATAAATATGTAGGAAGATAGTTAGTTAATTAGTTAGATATTTAGATAGATATCTAGTAGTCAGTTACTTGGATTGTTAGTTATTTAGTTAGTTAGTTAGTTAGTTAGTTATTTAGTTAGATAGTTAACTAGTTAGTTATTTAGTAAGTTAGTTAGTTATTAAGTACGTAGGAAGATAGTCAGTCAGTAAATTAGTTAGTTATGTAGATAGTTATCTAGTAGTTAGTTAGTTAGTTATGTAGTCAGTTAGTTAATTAATTAGTTAGATGGTTATTTAGTTAGTTAGTTAGATAGTTATCTAGTAGTAGTTAGTTAGTTAATTATTTAGTTATTTATCTAGTAGTTAGTTAATTAGTTAGTTAATTAGTTAGTTAATTAGTTTGTTAGTTAGTTAATTAATTAGTTAGTTAGTTAGTTAGTATGTATGTATGTAAGAAGGCACTTAGTTAGTTAATTAGTTAGTTAGTTAGTTTGTTTGATAGTCAGTTAATTAGTTAGGTAGTTACTAGTTAGTTAGTCGGTATATAGGATGGTTAGTTAGTCAATTAGTTAGTTAGTTAGTTAGTTAGTTAATAGGTATATAGGAAGACAATTAGTTAGTTAGTTAGTTAGATAGATATATACTAGTTAATAGGTATGTAGGAAGACAATTAGTTAGTTAGTTAGTTTGTTAGTGAGTTTGTAGGAAGGTAGTTAGTTAATTAGTTAGATAGGTAGATAGCTATTTAGTTAGTTTATAGGTATGTATGAAGGTAGTTAGTTAGTTAATTAGTTAATTAGTTCGTTATTTAGTCAGTTTGTTTGTTAATTAGCTAGTAGTTAGTTAGTTAGTTAGTTAGTTAGTTAGTTAGTTAGCGAGTAGTTAGTTAGTTAGTTAGTTGGCTAAGTTAGCTAGCTAGCTAGTAGTTAGTTAGTTAGTTAGTTAATAGGTATGTAGGAAGGTAGTTAGTTAGTTAGTAAGTAAATTAGGTAATTAGTTAGTTACCTAGTAGTCAGTTAGTTAATTAGTTAGTTAGTTAACTAGTTAGCTATTTAGTTAGTTACTCTGTTAGTTCTCTAGTAGTTAGTTAGTTAGCTAGTTAGTTATTTAGTTAGTTAGATAGTCAGTTAGTTAGTTAGTTAGTGGGAAGGTAGGTAGTTAGTTAGTTAGTGGGTACGTTGGAAGGTAGTCAGTTAGCTAGTTAGTCAGTCAGTTAGTTAGTTAGTTAATCAGTTAGTTAATAGGTATGTAGGAAGATAGTTATTTAGTTAGTTTGTTAGTTTGTTAATTAGTTAATTAGTTAGTTAGTTAGTTATTTAGTTATTTGGTTAGTTAGTTAGTTAGTTAGTTAGTTAGTTAGTTAGTTAGTTAGTAAGTTGGTTAGTTAACTAGTTAGTTAGTTAGCTAGTAGTTAGTTAGTTAGCTAGCTAGCTAGTAGTTAGTTAGTTAGTTAGTTAGTTAGTTAATTAGTTAGTTATTTCGTTAGTTAACTAGTTAGTTAGTTAACTAGTAGTCTGTTAGTAAATTAGTTAGTTAGTTAGTTAATATGTATGTAAGAAGATAGTTAGTTAGTTAATCAGTAAGTTATTTAGTTAGGTATCTAGTAGTTAGTTAGTTAGTTATTCAGTCCGCTAGTAGTTAGTTTGTTAGTTAGTTAGTTAGTTAGTTAGTACCTTAGTTAGTTAGTTAGTTAATTAGTTAGTTAGTTAGTTAGTCAATATGTATGTAAGAAGGTAGTTAGTTAGTTAGTTAGTTAGTTAGTTAGTTAGTTAAATAGCCAGTAGTTAGTTTGTTTGTTAGTTAGTATGTAAGAAGGTTGTCAGTTAGTTAGTTAGTTAGATAGTTAGTTAAATAGTTAGTTATTCAGTTAATCAGTTAGTTATTTAGTTAGTTTCTTAGATAGTTAGGTAGTAGCTAGTTGGTTAATCAATTTGTATGTAACAAGGTAGTTAGTTAGTTTGTTAGATAGTTAGTTAATTAGTTAGTTAGTTAGTTAGTTAGTTAGTTAGTCAGTCAGTTAGATAGTTATCTAGTAGTTAGTTAGTTAGTTAGGTCATCAGTATGTTAGTTATTTAGTTAGTTATTTAGTTAGCTAGTAGTTAGAAGGTTAGTTATTTATTTATTTAGTTAGTTAGTTATGATGAGCGAGTTTTGTGCGTGTTTAATATGTCGTTGTGGTGAAACCCGATTCAATCAACAAAATTTGTAATCTAAGTTTGTACAGTGGCAAATGTATAGATTCGTTCCACGGGGAGCAATTGCGTCAAAATTTGGATCAAAATGGACTAGAAACAACGAAGAAACTTCACAGAAGATGGTCTGTTACAACGGAATGATAGTCCGTTACAACGGACGTTAGGGTTATGTCTACGTATTAATTGAAGTCAATGTCCGTTATAACGGAAGTAGTTTCGTTACAACGGAAAGAGGTAGTCCGCTACAACGGACAGAGGTAGCGTTACAACGGATTGGTTGATCCGTTACAACGCAATTATACGAGTACTATTGGATGAATTTTCTCACTAGTCCGTTACAACGGAGTATATGTGCGTTACAACGGAGTATCAACAGACTGAAAATCAGGTACAAACCGTCAAGTCCGTTGTAACGCAGTATGAATTCCGTTATAACGGAAGTAGTTATGGATTTCTGGTTGAGTTTTGATTTGAGACTTGAATTAAAGGATTGTTTTGAGATTGAATTAAGTGAGATTAAACTGAGTTTAAGACAGAAATTGAGAGCAAAAGATCAAGTAAAAGAACAAGTTTAGAACAAAGATTCAATTCAAACAAGGAATTCTCTTTAACACAACTAAATCCACAAACAACAAGAACTACAAGAATTAGAAAGAGTACACCTAAAGATGAAGCAAGTAGCTCGATGTGTCTTCCTTTGTCTTCTATGCCTTCGCACCGAATGGTCAATTCTCCGAGTCGTGGTCGTTCGTTTGGTTGGTACCGAAAAGAAGAGACACTCGAGTCGTGGATTCCTCAAGAAAGATCACCAAAAGGAGAAGCTCCTAGTCATGGTTAATGCCTTCTTCAAGCTCCAAAAGAGGGTTCTTCCGAGTCTCGGTTTGAACACAACTTCACAACGCCAAAGAGAGAAATATCCCGAGTCACGGTTAACTCTTGAATCACCGAAAAGAAAGGAGATCCTTGGTCACGGTTGAGTCTTGAGAGAGGATGATTCGCCGAAAAAGGAAGGAATTCCTTGGTCACGGTTAATCTCCTTGGCAAATCACTTGGTTCTTGTAGGGTTCTTGAAGTTCTTGAAGGATCTTGGAGTGTTTAGAGAGAGAGCGAGAGAGAGAGATGGGGCAGAAAAAAGGGTGAAAAGAACGTACCAAACTCGTGGCCCTTGTGGTCATATTTATAGCACTCATGGAGTCTTCTTATTGGCCACGAGTTGGTGGAGAGGATTGGGGGTAAGGAGGTAATTCCCACCAAAGGTAGGTGGGCAGGATAAGGGCTAAGGATTGAGTGGTTTTCGTGTAGACTTTTGTGTAAGTTCCTATCATGATAATTGTTTGCCTCCCGTCTCATTCATGTACCGAATATATCGGTGTAATATATCGTTTTCACTCCTCTTGACGTGTTGGAGACAACTACACTCTCCAAATTCCCATAAATTCCTTCTAATTCCTGTGATTAAGCAATAAAACACACTTAGTGAAGAAATATTCATGTTATCTCAAATATGATTAATAAAGTATATAGAATTGCTCTTCACAAGGGCTAAAATCCCCAAATTAAGCATTACATTTGTGCCTTATTTGCCTCACATCAAATTCCCCCACACTTAAATCCTTGATCGTCCTCGATCAATTAGAGTATAAAAGTCAAACATAAGAGAGAATTGCATAAGATTTTGTTGAAGTTATATTGTTGGTTCGAAAACCAATTTCACAAGGCAAATTGGTTTACTCTTATTTCATAATGATTACTAATATTTAGAGAGATATAGGTCGATCAAATATAGAATCTATTTCAATAAATTGCACAAATTCGAAGAGTTTACTAGAGCAAATGATCTCAACCGAAAAAGATGATTAAACACCATTATTCAATTCTTTTCACTCCACCATTCACAAGGATTATCAAGAAAAAGCATTAATGAAAACCAATTTTTCCGTTTTGCAAAAAAAATCATTTCTTAAATGTAATTTGTCACTTTTAAACCGTTCGGTACGTTAGTACTTAGTTCATCTTCGATTTCTACTAAATTTTCCCAATTTGCGCTCGATTTTTGAACTCATTTTCTTTTCTTTTTATTCTTTTAATATCTTTTCTTCTTTTTATTTCTTTTCTTTTATTCTTTATTGCTTTCGATGGTCCCCATGTGTGTCCTTTGGGATAACAAGTGGTCATGACTCACACCACTCATTACTTAGTAAAACCCCATCGATCCGTGCAATCTTTAGCCAACAAGTGGTCATGACTCACACCACTCATTACTTAATCAATCGCACGGACTCGACAATCGAAAGCGCTTTAATCCGAGATTGTAGAAAACTTTTTCGCATCGACTCTTGGTCATGACTCACACCAAGAACCGGCTACTTTGGTTTACTATGACTCATGCACCCCTTTAGCCAACAAGTGGTCATGACTCACACCACTCAATACTTAATCAAGGTGCATGAGCTCATCGAATCAAGCTTTGAGCGCAAATTGGTTCCCGTTAGTGTAATTTCGAATCCCCATGAACGGTCGAGCTCTTTAAGTGCAATTGGTCAATTTTTAGGATTCAAACAAAACTTACTAAATTGGTTCAAACAAAACTTTTTAGAAATTCCAAGTTCAAAATGGGTTTATTTATTGAAAATGGTGTGTCATGTAAAACGAGGATCGATCAAATTGTCAAAAACTCATTAATTTGTGAAAATATTGATTAGGGCTTGAATCCCCGAAAGAATTTCTTAAAGATTTCAACCACAATTCTTCAAATATTATGTAAAATTAGAATTTTGAGAGTAGAAATGGTGGTTCGGTGAAAATTTTGTTTAAAAACCAACAATTTAGTTCAATGAAGTGGAGAAAAATCTTTTTATTCATTTTATGCTTGACTTATTTATTATTGATGTTCAGGGTTCAAAAATAATTTTAAATATTCGAAAATTTTAATTAAAAGAGAAAACTTGCCAGAAACTATTCCGTTATAACGCAATTTAAAGTCCGTTACAACGGACATTGAGGTCCGTTACAACGTACTAACTGCGTTATAACGGGGATCTATCCGTAGCTTATTTTGAAAATTCTGAGTAAGTCCATTGCAACGGACATTGAGGTCCGTTGCAACGGACTAAATGGTGGTTCGGCAAATTTTGGGAATTTACCGTTGCAACGCAATTTTCTGTGTTTTTCATGTCCGTTGCAACGGTATTTTCACTCCGTTGTAACGGACATTGAGGTCCGTTACAACGGAACTCTTGGCGCCAGTCAAATTTTTAAATTTCTGTACAGTCCGTTATAACGGACATTGAGGTCCGTTACAACGGAGTTGCTGGCCAGATCAAAAAATTTCAATTTTCCCTGATTTTTTAAATTTTTAATTGGGCTCATACAGGTCAAAGATTGTATGTTACCCCCCTACACTTAGAGATTACTTGTCCTCAAGTATAAAAAATCGAAAATTCCAAAAAGAGGGATAATAGAGAGATACAACCTTTGATGCGTGGGCGTGCCTCCCTCGCTAGCGCTCTTGTTTAATGTCTTGAGCTCGACTTGGCCGAGCTCATCATTGTTGATCAACACGTCCGAATCGTTGCTCGTCCATCCAACCTTTGTCGAAATCGGTGAAGAAGTGTT
The DNA here is from genome assembly GCA_946800325.1 of Luzula sylvatica. Classification (NCBI taxonomy): domain Eukaryota; kingdom Viridiplantae; phylum Streptophyta; class Magnoliopsida; order Poales; family Juncaceae; genus Luzula; species Luzula sylvatica. The sequence goes on along the minus strand of OX326957.1, from coordinate 10,555,363 downwards.
TGAGTCGATGTCCATTCACTTTGAAGACTTTACTCGTTTCATCGTTTCGAATTTCGATCACTCCTTATGGGTTAACACTTGTCACGGTGAACAGGCCAATCCATCGAGATTTCAATTTCCCGGGAAAAAGCTTGAGACGGGAATTGAAAAGTAGCACTCTTTCTCCAACACAAAACTCCTTCTTTTTTATCAATCTATCATGAAAAGCCTTTGCCTTTGCCTTGCATAAATTTGAATTGTCGTATGCATTTTGTCGAAGCTCCTCTAGCTCGAGCAATTGGAATTTTCGAGCCAACGCGTCTTTTGGGTAATCGAGGGTTAGTTGTTTAATGGCCCAAAAGGCTTTGTGTTCGATTTCTACCGGCAAATGGAATGCTTTCCCATCTACCAACTTGAAAGGGGTCATACCGATTGGGGTTTTAAAAGCGATACGATATGCCCATAGAGCATCGCCCAATCGGGTGATCCAATCTTTTCTCGAAGGGTTTACCACTTTCTCGAGGATGGACTTAATTTCTCGATTCGATACTTCGACTTGTCCATTTGTTTGGGGGTGGTATGCGGTTGAAGTTCGGTGGTTCACGTGGTATTTCTCGAGCAAGGTTTGGAGGCTTTTGTTACAAAAATGCGTCCCACGATCGCTTATCAAGATTCTTGGCACGCCGAACCTTTGAAAGACATTTTTCTTGAGAAACTCGCCCACCGTTTTCGAATCCGCGTTCCTTGTTGGCACCGCTTCTATCCATTTTGTCACATAATCTACGGCAAGCAAAACGTAAGTGTATCCAAAGGACGAGGGAAATGGCCCCATGAAATCAATGCCCCATGCATCGAATGGTTCGCATGGTACAATTTTATTGAGGGGCATTTGATTTCTTTGGCTCAAATTTCCCGTCCTTTGGCATTTTTCACAACTTTTCACAAAGCTTGAAGCGTCTTTGTGAAGAGTTGGCCAATAAAATCCACATTCTAGTACCTTGTGAGCGGTACGAGTTATGCCAAAATGCCCTCCGCATTGTAAATTATGACAAAAAGATAAGATAGATTGTACCTCATGTTGGTGAACGCATTTTCGGATGACTTGATCGGAGCACACTCGAAAAAGGATCGGTTCTTCCCATACGTAATATCGGGCGTCGCTTTTCATCTTATTTCTTCGAGTTTGTGAGAGATTCGGAGGAAATTTATTCGTTACGATGTAGTTCACCAAATCGGCGTACCAAGGTGTGTCGATTCGGGTTGCTAGGATGTGCTCTTCGGGGAACTCGTCTCGAATCGGTACACTATCTTCTTCCTCCAACGGGAGCCGGCTTAGATGATCCACCACAAGATTTTCGCACCCCTTTTTGTCCTTTATCTCAAGATCAAACTCTTGGAGCAATAAGATCCAACGAAGTAATCTCGGCTTACACTCCTTCTTTTTCATTAAATGTTTTAAAGCCCCGTGATCCGAGAATACTATTACCTTGGTACCCAAGAGGTACGATCGAAACTTTTCCAAGGCGAACACGATTGCTAGAAGCTCCTTTTCGGTTGTGGTGTAATTTCGTTGCGCATTGTCGAGTGTCTTCGAGGCGTATGCAATGACGTGAGGATCCTTACCTACTCTTTGGCCGAGAACCGCACCCACACTTGAATCGCTTGCATCGCACATGATCTCGAATGGGAGCTCCCAATTTGGAGGCTTGATGATTGGTGCCGAGCAAAGCTTCTCCTTGAGCATGTCGAATGCATTCTCACATTTCTTATTGAACTCGAATTTCATGTCTTTTTGAAGGAGATGGCACATTGGTTGAGAGATCTTCGAAAAATCTTGAATGAATCGCCCATAAAAACCGGCATGGCCGAGAAAAGATCGCACGTCTTTTACCGTCTTTGGATACGGAAGTGTCTTGATTACGTCGATTTTCGCCTTGTCGACTTCCATTCGTTTCTCCGGGATCAAATGACCTAATACAATTCCATTGCTCACCATGAAGTGGCATTTCTCAAAATTTAAGACAAGGTTAGATTCAATGCACTTCTCGAGTATTTGGGACAAGTGATCTAGACACGAGTCGAATGAGTCCCCAAATACCGAGAAATCATCCATAAAAACTTCAATGAATTTGGAAATATAATCGGAGAAAATAGAAAGCATACACCTTTGAAATGTGCCGGGAGCGTTGCATAGGCCGAATGGCATGCGTCGGTACGCGAAGGTACCAAACGGGCACGTGAATGTGGTCTTCTCTTGATCTTCGGGTGCGACCGGTATTTGGAAATTGCCCGAAAATCCATCGAGGAAGCAATAGAATGGATTTCCCGCGAGTCTTTCTATCATTTGATCGATGAATGGAAGCGGGAAGTGGTCTTTTTTCGTCGCCTTATTGAGCTTTCGGTAATCGATGCAAACTCGCCACCCGTTTTGAACTCGAGTCGGTACTTGATCGCCTTCATCGTTTTCAACAATCGTCATCCCCGTTTTCTTCGGTACCACGTGTATTGGCGATACCCATTTCGAGTCGGCGATGGGGTAAATGATCCCCGCATCTAACAATTTGATCACCTCCTTTTTTACTACTTCCATCATGGGCGGATTGAGCCGCCTTTGAGGTTCGCGCGATGGTTTTGCTTCGTCTTCGAGAAGGATTTGGTGTGTGCACATGGAGGGGGAGATGCCCGGAATGTCGGAGAGTGTCCACCCGAAAGCCTTCTTATTCCTTTTTAGCATTTCGATGAGTTTTTCTTCTTGCTCCTTTGCTAGGTGTGAGGCGATTATCACCGGCAAAGTTTCCGCTTCATCGAGAAAAGCATACTTTAGTTCAAAAGGTAATTTTTTCAATTCTAACCTTGGAGCTTGTTCGATTGAAGGTGGAGCTCTTTGCATCGGGATTTCGAGGTCTCTTAGAAAGAGTGCTTGATCTATGCCTTGTTCTTCTTCCAAATCCGGCTCGATCTCGAATGTAGGATTGTCATATCCTTCAAATTCCTCGAATAGTGGGTTCGAGCTCCATTGAAGTTTTTCGAATGAGCTATCCATGACCTCTTGTACACGATCGTCGATCACGTCCATAGCGCTTAAGTTGAGTGTACCTACAATGGGTTCCTTTAGTTTGTCAAAAATATTGAATTTGATTACCTCATCATCGAACTCCATTGTGAGCTCTCCCGCGTGTACATCGATCTTTGTGCACGCCGTCTTCAAAAATGGCCGTCCAAGGAGAATCGGGGTTGAATCGCTACTCCCCTCATTCATGTCCAACACGTAGAAATCCGCGGGAAATAGCAACCCATTAACGGTTACTATCACGTCCTCAATCACCCCAACCGGTCGAGTCGTGGACCGATCGGCCAATTGGATTACAACTTGAGTGTCATCAAGGGGGCCTAGATCGAGAGTCTTGAATATCGAGTATGGCATCACATTTATTGAAGCGCCCAAATCAAGCATGCATTTCGGTAATTCATGTTGCCCGATTTTGCATGGAATGGCAAACATCCCCGGGTCTTTGTGCTTTTGGGGAAGTCTCAAAATCGCCGAAACACTCTCCCCCACACTAATCAACTCATCTCCTTTTGTCTTTCTTTTATTCGTGCACAATGCCTTGAGGTATTTTGCCAAATGAGGCACTTCTTTGATTGCTTCGAGTAGAGGAATGTTTACCTCCATTTTCTTTAAGATGGCAAGCACGTCATTGTTCGATTCGATTGGCTTTGGGAGACGACTCGGGAAAGGTGGCTTGACTTGTGTCGATTCGGGTTCTAGTTCTCGAGTTGGTATCTTCGTGGCTTGAGTCGGACTCTCTTTCGGTACCGGTACCTCGAGTTCCTTTTCTTCTTGTACCTCCTTGCTCTTCGAACTTTCGCCCACCTCTTTACCGCTTCGGAGCGATATTGCGTTCACATGCCTTTGTTCGGAAGGGGCCAACGATTGAGATTGGAGTCGAGATGTACCTTGGGATTCGATTACGTTTACTCGAGTGGCAATTTGATTGATTTGAGTCTCCAAGTTGCCCACATGGCGATTTGTGTTCGAAACCTCTTGTCTTATACTTGTAATATCTTGTTTCACAACTCCAAATTCTTGCTTTAATCCCCCGATATCTTGTTTAATCTCTTGTCTTCCAACTTCGTTGGACTTCTCCATATTCTTAATCATCGCCATCATACCTTCCATCATTATTTTCATTTCTTGATTTGGATCTTGAGTTGGATTCGGTTTTTTGACCGCTTGAGTCGCATTTGGATGTTGGTACGCGGTCGGTTTTGCAACCGATTGTCGATACGGATCGGGTTGAGCGTTGTTCGTGTTTGACCATGAGAAGTTCGGATGATTGCGAAGGTTTGGATTGTACGAGTTGGAGGGCTCGAACTTCTTGTATGCGGCGTTTACGTCTTCGACTAAACTCGGGCACTCGTCCGTGTAGTGAGCACTAGCATTACAAACCCCACATTTCTTGGTTTCTTCCTTGCCCAAAGCCTTCATTATGATCTCGAGTTTGTCGTTAAGCACGTCGACATTGAGGTCGGTACATGCGTTAACTCGGTATTCCACGTTCTTCCTTGATTGCGAATTGGTTGCCGTGAGCTCTAGCAACTTCTTAATTTCTTCGAGATCCTTGTTGGAGATACTTCCCCCCGCGGATGCGTTGAGGAATTGACTTTCCGAGTAGCCGAGACCGTTAATGAATTGCTCGTAGAGGAATTGCGGTTCCACACTATGGCTTGGGCATTCTTCCTTCAAGCGCATGAAACGATCGTAGTATTCGTGGAATGCTTCGTTTGGTTTTTGCGTTATTGCCAAAAGTTCTCGCCTTATATGTTGGAACTCTTTGTTATTTTGAACATGATTTTACTTGAGTTCTACTAGGTTTGTACCTATGGTTTATTTGTGGCGTATCCCACTCACGGAAGGCTTCAACATCTTGAGTCTTGATGTATTCCAATGGCCTTCCTTGTGTTCTTCTTTTCTTGTTTATGTTGAGACTTCATGTCCTGATTCTTGATGTAATCCAATGAAGTCTTCCTTCACAAGTCCTCCTTCATCTTCGTATCGTACCTATGTTATCCTGCACTTTTCTGGATGTATACATTAGTACTGACAGTGTTTTGAAATAATCAAACTATCAGGAAATTTGAACCAACAAACTCCCCCTTTTGATTAATTTCAAAACACTGTCGGTTTGGAGAGTTTCACCATTTAGTTGAGAACTTTCCGTACGATCGTTTCTCCCCCATTTTGAAAGAGATCAAAAGGGCCAAGGAGACTTTATCAACGGAAGGCTCCCCCTAAATGCGAGCTCCCCCTCAAAGAATGAATTGATGAATGTATGAGCTCGTAAATATGATCAAATTCTTTTGTTTTGAATGATGACAAACTTTTCAAATTTAGCAGTTTAAAAACAGTTTTTGTGTGTGCGTTCCGAACGGAAAAAGTGGTGCGTTCGAACGCACTATCATCTGGACTGATAGGTTATAAAAATTAAAAAAATCCAAAATAGATGCAACAGTTTAAACTGACAATATGACCATAAAACAGTTTGTTCATAACATGGCATGACACATAGACTACAAACACAACCAACACAAGTTCTCACACACATGCACGTCATATAAAAATAAACAGAACAACACAAGACACTTATAGCACCGCCGGTGATTACATCTCGTTGGGACCGGGGTAAGGGTTCGGGTCGGGATGATAGCTTGGACCGGACGCAAAGAAGTCGTCGACGTTGAAAGTTCCCGAATGGGACTTTGACGGATTCGCGGTGGGATTAGATGGAGGAGGAGGATTGTCTTGTTCTCGAGGTTCAGGGTATGACCCGAAACGGTTTTCAAGATGACCGTAAAGGTCGGAAAATTGACGTTCTACTCTCTCAAGCATCCTTGTCTCGGAAACTTGCATGCCCTCTCGAATTTCATTTCGAATCCCTCGTTCATGTCGCTCCATACGCTTATTCATTGCCTCTAACAATGACGTTATGTGAGCGAACCGCCTTTCATCCCTTTCCATCGGGACGTTCGAACTTCTTACACTCTCACTCCTCTCACGTGGTCGAGCCTGGTTTGCACTGCCCTGGTCGGATGGAGCGTCACTCTCCAACCAACGGGTAGGATTTGGAGGAAGGTGGAACGCTCCCTCTTCATCTGGGTGATCGATAATCCATTCATGAGCTTGTGCCGAATACCGAAACCTTTGACGCAGAAGGTTTAATTTGGACGCGAGGTTGATCGGTGGTTCAGGTCGGAAATCCCAATCTTCCACTGGTATCGAGACTCCTTGGAGGTTCAACATTCGAGCGATCAACGTTCCATAGGGTAACGATGCATTCCTTATGTTCATGGCGCTTTCCATGTGGCTTAATATGAGATGAGGCACATGGATGGGTAGTTGGTCCTCGTACCACATGCGATATAAACACAAGATATTTCGATCTTCGAGGTTTACTCTCAATTTTTCAACTGGAGCGAGAATGTTATTACCAATTATCCAGACGAATTTTTCAGGAGCGGCCAAGTGTGACACTGCTGATTGTGATGCGTATCTATTCGTGACCACTTTCTTCATGGTTTCGAACCCTTCGATTTCAATTTTCCCCCTGCGGTCGTTGTACACCTTCTCTCCATCATCTTTGAGCCCGAACAAGTCGCACAAATTCTGCACCGAGATTACGACTTCCTCACCGAGAATAAATGAGGTTATCTTATCTTGGGCATGATCGAAAGTGGCGTTTGCATAGAATAGCCGAGTGATGATCTCATACGACCTCTCGTTGAGACGTGCAAGGTTTGCAAATCCCCATTTTCGCTCGATTTCCTCGATCTTGTTGGAAAGAATAGAACAATTTCGTGGAAACTCGTAATAGTAAGATTTTGAGAGGGGTCTCCTTACCACAACGCTATTGAAGAGGAGTCCGGCTTCCTGGTCTCGAAAGAGATAATCGTTATTCGGATTAGTGAAATCGTAATCTGCTTGCATTCGTGCGCTGTGATTAGGCCTGTTGGCTGGCGTGCCCCTCTTCATGAGAACAATCGATGGAGGCGGTGGTATTTCTTGAGCTTTCGAGCTTTCTCCTGTTCTCTTCTTTTCCTTGTATTTCCCTTTTGATATGAGGCTTCGATTGGCATCCATGAAATCAAGCTTTTGAGAGAGAAGAGAAGGAGTTTTGGAAAGAGAAGATAAGGTTAAGGGTTTTAAGCATGTAAGTCGTGTCCCTTTAAGTTTCTTCGTACGAGAAAAGGAACCAAGCGTCCATTGATGAGGGTCGGTTGCATGCAGATGGAGAGTAAATACGACGAGTTCGTTCGAACGGACATTCATGTGCGTTCGAACGTACATGCTTCTGGGTAAAAGGCGCCATTGTTTGGGTTTGAGTTGCAGGTGAGAGGGTTTTCGAGTTCGTTCGAATGCACTTGCAACTGTTGGGAAAGGCGCCATAATATGAAAAGCAGTCATAATCATACATTTCATCTGTCCGTTCAGAACGCACTGTTTGTTCGTTCGAACGGACTTGAGTCTGGAAGGATGGTATGTGTCGACTTCATTTGTCCGTTCCGAACGCACTCTTTTGTTCGTTCGAACGGACTTGAGTCTGGAAGGATGGTATTTGTAGACTTCATTTGTCCGTTCCGAACGCACTAACGAGTGCGTTCGAACGGACTAGATACTGAGCGGAGACCCGGATGTATTGACCCAAAACACTGACCCTAGTTCAACAACTCTATTTGTACTTATGATTATACCATTATGATGCAACTACATGAGACTAGACCCAATATGCTGAATTTTAATTCTTGAGAGATAACATACCTAGCTTTAGTCGTAGATCGGAGAAAGGAGCAAATGGTAACGGTTTTGTGAAGATGTCGGCAATTTGATTTTGAGTCTCTATCCATTCGAGTTTAACATCGCCTTTTTCCACGTGATCCCGAATGAAGTGGTGACGTATGTCGATATGCTTGGTTCGTTAGTGGTGGACCGGGTTTTTCGAGATGCATATTGCGCTATTGTTGTCGCACAATATGGGGATTTTACGGAAGTTCAAACCGTAGTCTCCGAGGGTTTGGTTCAACCACAGTAATTGAGCACAGCAGCTTCCTGCGGCGACATACTCGGCTTCGGCCGTCGATAAGGCTACCGAGTGTTGTTTCCGACTTGACCATGATACAAGTAAACCTCCCAAAAATTGGCATGTACCGCTAGTGCTTTTTCGATCAACTCGGGATCCGGCAAAATCCGCATCAGTGTATCCTACTAGGTTTAGGTTCCCACTATGTCCGTACCATATCCCAAGTTCAATTGTACCTTTTAAATAACGAAATATGCGTTTTACGGCCGTGTAATGTGATACCTTGGGGTTAGCTTGAAATCTAGCGCACAAGCATACGGCGAACATGATGTCGGGACGACTTGCCGTTAGATAAAGAAAGCTCCCGATCATTCCTCTATAGGACGTAATGTCGAACGATTCGCCCTCTTCATCCGCATCCAATTTTGATTCCTTTGCCATTGGAGTGTCACTCGTTTTAGTTTGATCCAACTCGAATCTCTTTAGTAATTCGCGAGTGTACTTTGATTGGTTGACGAAAATTCCTTCACTTGATTGTGTGACTTGAAGACCCAAGAAGAATTTTAACTCTCCCATCATACTCATGGCAAATTCACTGTGCATAAGAATAGAGAATTCTTCGGCAAGAGCCGCATCACTTGATCCAAAAATAATATCATCTACGTAAATTTGAACAAGTAAAATGGATACTCCCTTTTTACGTGTGAAGAGGGTGGTGTCGATTATACCTCTCACGAAACCATTTGAGGTGAGAAATGAGGATAGTCGATCGTACCATGCTCGTGGGGCTTGTTTCAATCCGTATAGGGCTTTTGAGAGTTTGCACACGTAATCGGGGAATTTAGGATCCTTAAATCCCGGTGGTTGCTCAACGTAGACTTCCTCTTCGATTTCACCATTTAGAAATGCACTCTTGACGTCCATTTGAAATAGTGTAAACCCCTCAATAGCGGCGTAAGCTAGGAGGAGTCGTATCGCTTCTAGACGAGCCACTGGAGCAAAGGTTTCTTCGAAATCGATCCCTTCTCGTTGTTTGAATCCTTGAGCGACGAGTCTCGCCTTGTTTCATACTACGTTTCCGTGTTCATCAAGTTTATTTCGAAAGATCCATCGAGTCCCAATGATCGAACGATTCATGGGTTTTGGAACCAACATCCAAACTTGATTTCTTTCAAATTGTTCCAATTCTTCTTGCATTGCGATAATCCAATCTTCGTCTAGATTGGCTTCCTTGAAGGATTTTGGCTCGGTGTGGGAAAGATATGCGCAATGAGCTACGTAGTTGTGGACACGAGACCGAGTTCGTACACCTTCTCGGGGATCTCCAACAACGTTTGTGAGAGGATGGTGGGGTACTTCTCGGAGAACCTCGGGGATTTGGTAAGGAGTTTCACTCTCTTCTTCCTCTTCCTCCTGTTCTTCCTCTTCTGGAGGATCATTGTTTTCTCTCTGAGGTTCATCAAGAGTTATGTCGATGTGTTGATATTCCAGCTCGGCTTGTTTTCTCGGTGATTTAGCAATTGTTTCCGTGACTTCACCTACATTTAAGCTACCTTTCTCGGCTTCCTTGTTAGTTTCATCAAAATGTACGTGAACGGATTCACATACGACTCGTGTTGATCGTATGTAAACTCGGTATGCTTTACTTGTGCTTGAGTAACCGACAAATATTCCTTCAATGGATTTTGGATCGAGTTTGTCTCGATTACTCAATTCATCCAAGATATAGCATTTGCATCCAAATACTCTCATGTAAGAGACATTTGGATTTCCCCCATACCATAGCTCATATGGCGTCGTCTTCAAAATAGGCCTTAAGCTAACCCTATTCACCACATGACATGCGGTGTTAGTGGCTTCGGCCCAAAGGTATTTTGGAGAAGGATGCTCACTTAGCATGGTACGGACAAGTTCAATTAACGTTCGATTTTTACGTTCAACCACGCCATTTTGTTGAGGTGTGCGAGGAGCCGAAAATTCGCGTATATATCCCTTTTTATGACAAAATTCATCAAATTTTGCATTTCGAAATTCACCTCCATTGTCACTTCGAATGGTGATAATTGAGGTGCCTTTTTCATTTTCAACGAGAGTGCAAAATTTGATGAAGTTGTCACACGTTTCACTTTTATGAAGTAAATAATGTATCCATGTGAAACGTGAATAATCATCCACAATAACAAACATATACCTTTTATTACCTATGTTTGTAACGCTCATTGGCCCGCAAAGATCAAGATGGATGAGTTGAAGAGGTCGATTCGTGGTGACCATGTTCTTTGATTTAAACCCGGACGATCTAGTGTGCTTACCTTTTTCACACGCATCGCATAATCCTTCTAGTTCAAGTTTATGTGAGGGAAGTCCTCTAACTAATTGCTTTTTGGACAACCTATGTATAGTTTTCATGCAAATGTGACCTAACCGTCTATGCCATAATCGAGATACTGATTCTGATACAGTGAGACAATGGATTCCCGGCACGAATGATTCGAAATCAAAGTAGTAGAGATTTTCGTGTCGGGTTCCTTTGCATACTGTGGTATTGTCTTTCATTCGATCAATCAAGCATGAGAGTTGATCGAATTTCACACAATATCCGGCATCACATAATTGGCTTATGCTAATTAAATTATGTTTAAGTCCAGTTACAAGATAGACATTCTCTAAAGTCCAATTTGAGGTACCTATTGAACCGATACCGATAATTTTACCTTTTTGATTTCCTCCGAAGGTAACGTCTCCTCCCTTGAACGGTTCGAGAGATTTGAACATCTCTCGATCCCAAGTCATATGTCTAGAACAACCACTATCTAGACACCATTTTGATGACTTTGTTCTGGAAGATAGGCCCATCTATAAGAAATTCATATTAGTTAAACCAAAAAAGAAATTGAAATTTACTAATATGAATTCTTACTAACTATACTCCCCCTAAATATTTGGCTTATGGTATGGTATACTAGGGAGTATAGTGTCTCAAGTTAGGGTTTTACACCCTAGGGGGTCCTATACCAAAGGAGGTAGAGGAACCCATTGAGTGACGATCTTTACGCATCCACATGACGTTTGATGCCACTTTTGGATTGCGAAGATTACACCCGGTTGAGACATGACCGATTTTGCAACAATAATTACAAAATGCTACGGTGGGCTTATTTGTGGGTGTGGTACTCTTCACAAAATAGTCCGAGAGTTTATTAGGATTACTTCTCTTAGAAGTTATCGATTTTGGCATTTGATAAAGGTTATTTGATTTAAATTTATTTTGCTTAACATTATTTTGTTTAAATTGTTTGTATGTGTTGGTGAAATGTTTGGGGGACTCTTGTTGATATGAAGCTTCGGTGTAGTTTGTCACTTCATAGAAATATCCATTTGGTCCCCTTTTGAACAAACAATCGGTTCGTCCCACATTAGTATGTCTAGGTTGTGAATTTTGTGTAAAATGATTGTTCCTATAATTATTATTGACACGTTTAGGTTGTTCATTTTTAGCATATTTACCTTTGTTGTAGTCATGGTACATAAAAGCATTTCCATGACTCCTTACTTTATGGTTTTCCCATTTAGATTTTTGATTTTGAGATATTGAAAGGTCGGGATTATTACCGTTAATTTTCTTATGTCCTAAACCGAATTTATCATTGGGCTTTTGTCCCGTTAATGACGATTTTAAGGCATCATCCAATGAAGGGGGACTCAATGCTATCATTGTACATGCCCTCTTCAAGGACTCATTCTCAACTTTCATAGTTTGAATTTCGACTTTTAAATGAGAAATCTCACATTTCAGGGTTTTACATTCACATTTTGAAAATCCTTTAAATTCATTTATTTGAGTTTTGTATGCCAAGATGGATAGCTCAAGAGAAGCTACCTTATCCTTGAGAGCTTGGGTGGGACTTTCAAGTTTACCCTCATTTAGTTGAGAGTTAACTTCATCCCTAAGAAACTCGTCACAAGATTCGAGTTCTAGTTTGGATGCGGGAGAAAATTCAGGTCTAGGTAACGATTTGATACCATACAGAGAGTTAGTACGTACCTCATAACTTTTGTCATGTGTCGAGCTTAGAGTGGGAGAGGAAGGTTCTGCGTCTACAATTATGGGCTGGTGGTGTGTCGAAGTTAGACCTCGTTCAATACGGAGAGAGTGAATGGCTGCTTCCACCGCGCTCATGGGATTAACTTCAGCCATTAGATCGTAAGGTACAAGTTTATCCTTAATAAATTTAAGAGATGGTTAGTACCCTGCTCTGATACCAATTGTTGGTTAATTCTAACCTAGAGGGGGGTAAATTTGGCAATCTAACTTACACTTAGTTTAGATTTAAACCTAATTTACGGTGCGGAATAAATAATAATTTAGATGATAAAGATGATACCGTACAAACACTTTGACACAAGATGTTTGTTTACGAAGTTCGGTAGGTGGTTGCTTTGTAGCTTTAACTCACCCTTTACTCGCTTAATTGACCGACTCAATTATTTGCGAGTACCTACGTCTCCGGGAATGCCTTGTGCCTCTTTTTGGCTTTCGATTGAATTCCAACTCAACTCGATTACAAGGATTTGCCTAGATCGATTTACACGCTTCTATCGATCTATAGCTTAGGCTCTTTACACTTTGTTGCACTAGCCTATTACACTTTTTCACTAATCGAGCTACAACGTGATCGGTCACGTGAGTGGGATACGATTAGTGGAGAATATCGAAAGTAGATCAACGATCTAAAGAGGTTTCTCAAGCTATCAATGGATATAGAAAATCACAGCTTAGGGTTTCTCTCTTTTTAGGTTTGAAAGTTTGAAATTGAGGAAGTGGGAGAGAGAGACCCATGAAGGATTCTATTTATACTCTCTATAGAAATCCTTCAGAAAACTTGCAGTGCGTTCGAACGCATACAGTCCGTTCAGAACGCACTTGAAGTTTGCACTAGCCGTTTCAAAATAACGTGCAAGTACATCTTGGGTCCGTTCGAACGGACAATGTCCGTTCGTAACGGACTCAATTATACATAGCATTTTGCGTTCACAGGAACAAGAGTCCGTTCAACGCACTGAAAAGTGGGTGAACGGATTCCAGGTTGTCCGTTCGAACGCACATGTGTGTTCGTTCGAACGCACATATCCCTGTGACATATTTTCGTTCACAGGAAAGATTGTCCGTTCAACGCACTCGGAAGGTGTGTGAACGGATTCTAATTGTCCGTTCGAACGTACATGATTGTTCGTTCGAACGCACACATCCCTAGGACACGTTTGGTTCTAATCAAGATTTAAAGTTTTGATATTTAGCAAGTCCGTTCAGAACGGACTTTGAGTTCGTTCAGAACGCACTTCCTGCTTGACTGAACTCTTTGTTATTTTGAACATGATTTTACTTGAGTTCTACTAGGTTTGTACCTATGGTTTATTTGTGGCGTATCCCACTCACGGAAGGCTTCAACATCTTGAGTCTTGATGTATTCCAATGGACTTCCTTGTGTTCTTCTTTTCTTGTTTATGTTGAGACTTCATGTCCTGATTCTTGATGTAATCCAATGAAGTCTTCCTTCACAAGTCCTCCTTCATCTTCGTATCGTACCTATGTTATCCTGCACTTTTCTGGATGTATACATTAGTACTGACAGTGTTTTGAAATAATCAAACTATCAGGAAATTTGAACCAACATTATAGCCGCCAATCGAGAGGCCGAATAGTACCTCTCCTTGAAGAGGTTTGCTACTTCGTTGAATGCGAGAGGGCCTCTAAGCGTGTAGAACCAATCCTTGGGTCCTTCACCTAATGAGTAAGGAAAAAGAAGAAGAAGAATATCACTAAAAGCTTCATAATTCGAATATATGTTTAGTTGAATCTTGAAATCCTTTAAGTGTTTATGAGGGTTTTCCGTGGCTTTCCCGTGAAAAATAGGCAATGAGCCTATAATGCTCGGATCCGCCTTGAAATTCGGTATATTGGGCCTAATAAAATTATAATTATCCTCTACATTTCTAGGTGCTACTAATTCTCTCAAGGTTTTTGGCCTTGGAGCTCTTGTTTCATCACCCATATTTGAATTTAAATGAGTAGAGAGAGAAGAAAAAGTTTGAGTTTGAAGTTGAGGTTCGTCTTGATCTTCTTGTGTCGGTTCCTTGCTCTTCTTAGAGCTCTTGTTCTTTCTTTCGATCTCCTTGACAAACGGAAGTAATTCTCCTTTTCGTGATCTTGTGTTGTGCATAAAGCTTTCTTCCTTCACCTAGATTGTCACAAAAGAAACAAAGAAGTGAGTAATCAATGTCATGAATTTAAATCTCAAATTTAGATCTAAAATATTGACTTAAACACCGCTCCCCGGCAGCGGCGCCATTTGATGAGCGGGTTTTGTGCGTGTTTAATATGTCGTTGTGGTGAAACCCGATTCAATCAACAAAATTTGTAATCTAAGTTTGTACAGTGGCAAATGTATAGATTCGTTCCACGGGGAGCAATTGCGTCAAAATTTGGATCAAAATGGACTAGAAACAACGAAGAAACTTCACAGAAGATGGTCCGTTACAACGGAATGATAGTCCGTTACAACGGACGTTAGGGTTATGTCTATGTATTAATTGAAGTCAATGTCCGTTATAACGGAAGTAGTTTCGTTACAACGGAAAGAGGTAGTCCGTTACAACGGAAAGAGGTAGTCCGTTACAACAGATTGGTTGATCCGTTACAACGCAATTATACGAGTACTATTGTATGAATTTTCTCACTAGTCCGTTACAACGGAGTATATGTGCGTTACAACGGAGTATCAACAGACTGAAAATCAGGTACAAACCGTCAAGTCCGTTGTAACGCAGTATGAATTCCGTTATAACGGAAGTAGTTCTGGATTTCTGGTTTGAGTTTTGATTTGAGACTTGAATTAAAGGATTGTTTTGAGATTGAATTAAGTGAGATTAAACTGAGTTTAAGACAGAAATTGAGAGCAAAAGATCAAGTAAAAGAACAAGTTTAGAACAAAGATTCAATTCAAACAAGGAATTCTCTTTAACACAACTAAATCCACAAACAACAAGAACTACAAGAATTAGAAAGAGTACACCTAAAGATGAAGCAAGTAGCTCGATGTGTCTTCCTTTGTCTTCTATGCCTTCGCACCGAATGGTCAATTCTCCGAGTCGTGGTCGTTCGTTTGGTAGGTACCGAAAAGAAGAGACACTCGAGTCGTGGATTCCTCAAGAAAGATCACCAAAAGGAGAAGCTCCTAGTCATGGTTAATGCCTTTTCAAGCTCCAAAAGAGGGTTCTTCCGAGTCTCGGTTTGAACACAACTTCACAACGCCAAAGAGAGAAATATCCCGAGTCACGGTTAACTCCTGAATCACCGAAAAGGAAGGAGATCCTTGGTCACGGTTGAGTCTTGAGAGAGGATGATTCGCCGAAAAAGGAAGGAATTCCTTGGTCACGGTTAATCTCCTTGGCAAATCACTTGGTTCTTGTAGGGTTCTTGAAGTTCTTGAAGGATCTTGGAGTGTTTAGAGAGAGAGCGAGAGAGAGAGATGGGGCAGAAAAAAGGGTGAAAAGAACGTACCAAACTCGTGGCCCTTGTGGTCATATTTATAGCACTCATGGAGTCTTCTTATTGGCCACGAGTTGGTGGAGAGGATTGGGGGTAAGGAGGTAATTCCCACCAAAGGTAGGTGGGCAGGATAAGGGCTAAGGATTGAGTGGTTTTCGTGTAGACTTTTGTGTAAGTTCCTATCATGATAATTGTTTGCCTCCCGTCTCATTCATGTACCGAATATATCGGTGTAATATATCGTTTTCACTCCTCTTGACGTGTTGGAGACAACTACACTCTCCAAATTCCCAGAAATTCCTTCTAATTCCTGTGATTAAGCAATAAAACACACTTAGTGAAGAAATATTCATGTTATCTCAAATATGATTAATAAAGTATATAGAATTGCTCTTCACAAGGGCTAAAATCCCCAAATTAAGCATTAAATTTGTGCCTTATTTGCCTCACATCAAGTTAGTTGGTGGGTATATAGGAAGGTAGTCAGTTAGTTAGTTCGTTAGTTAGTTAATAGGTATTTAAGAAGATAGTTAGTTAGTAAATTAGTTAGTTATTATGTTAGTTATCTAGTAATGAGTTAGTTCGTTATTTTGCCAGCTAGCTAGTAGTTAGTTAGTTAGTTATTTAGTTGGTTAGTTAGTTAGTTAGTTAGCTAGTTATTCAGTTAGTTAGATAGTGAGTTAGTTAGTTAGTGGGAAGGTAGTTAATTAGTTAGTTAGTTGGTATGTAGGAAGGTAGGTAGTTAGTTAGTTAGTTAGTTAGTCAATAGGTATTTAAGAATATAGTTAGTTAGTTATTATGTTAGTTATCTAGTAATTAGTTAGTTAGTTATTTTGTCAGCTTGCTTGTAGTTAGTTAGTTAGTTAGTTATTTAGTTAGTTAGTTAGATACTTATCTAGTAGTTAGTTAGTTAACTAGTTAGTTATTTAGTTAGTTTGTTTGGTAATTATCTAGTAGTTAGTTAGTTAGCTAGTTAGTCATTTAGTTAGTTAGATAGTTAGTTAGTTAGTTAGTGGGAAGGTACTTAGTTAGTTAGTTAGTGGGTATGGAGGATAGTAGTTAGTTAGTTAATAGGTATGTAGGAAGATAGTTATTCGGTTATTTTGTTAGTTAGTTACTTAGTTAGTTAGTTAGTTAATATGTATGTATGAAGATAGTTAGTTAGTAAGTTAGTAGTTAGCTAGTAGTTAGCTAGTAGTTAGTAAGTTAGTTAGTTAATTAATTTGTTAGTTATTTAGTTCGTTAGTTAGTTATTTAACTAGTAGTTAGTTTGTTCATTAGTTAAGTAATTAGTTAGTTAATTAGTTAGTTAGTAGTTAGTTAGTTAGCTAGTTAGTAATTTAGTAAGATAGATAGTTAGTTAGTTAGTTAGCAGTAAGGTAGTTAGTTAGTTAGTTAGTTAGTGGGTATGTAGGAAGGTAGTTAGTTAGTTAGTTAGTTTGTTAGTTAATAGGTATGTAGGAATATAGTTATTTAGTTATTTAGTTATTTGTTAGTTAGTTAGTTAGTTAGTTAGTTAGTTAATAGGTATGTATGAATGTAGTTAGTTAGTAAGTTAGTTAGTTAACTGGTTAGATAGTTAGATGGTAGTTAGCTTGTTAGTTAGTTAATTAGTTAGTTTGTTTGTTAGTTAGTTAGTTAGTTACTTAACTAGTAGTTAGTTAGATAATTAGTTAATTAATTAGTTAGTTAGTTAGTGGGTATGTACGAAGATAGCTAGTTAGTTAATTAGTTCGTTATTTATTTAGTTAGTCAGTCAGTTAAATAGCTAGGATTTATTTAGTTATTTATTTAGTTAGTTAGTTAGTTAATATGTATGTTGGAAAATAATTAGTTAGTTAATTAGTTAGTTATTTAGTTTGTTATCAAGTAGTTAGTTAGTTAGTTAGTTAGTTATTTATTCAGTTAGCTAGTAGTTAGTTAGTTAGTTAGTTAGTTAGTTAGTAAGTTAGTTAGTTAGTTAGTTAGTTAATTAGTTTGTTGGTTAGTTTGTTAGTCAATATGTATGTAAGAAGGCAGGTAGGTAGTTAGTTAGTCAGTTAAATAGTTAGTTAGTTAGTTAGTTAGTTAGTTAGTTAGTTAGTTAGTTAGTTAGTAGTTGGTTAGTTAGTTAGTTAGTTAGTTAACTCATTAGTTATTTAGTTAGTTAGTTAGTTAGTTAGTTAGTTAATAAGAATGTAGGAAGATAGTTAGTTAATTAATTTGTTATTTATTTAGATAGATATCTAGTAATTAGTTACTTAGTTTGTTAGTTATTAAGTTAGTTAGTTAATTAGTTAGTTAGTTAGGTAGTTAGTATGCAAGAAGGTTGTTAGTTAGTTAGTTTGTTAGATAGTTAGTTAATTAGCTAGTTAGTCAGTTAGTTATTTAGTTAGTTACTTAGTTAGTTAGCAAGTAGTTAGTTAGTTAGTGCCTTAGTTAGTTAATCAATTTGTATGTATCAAGGTAGTTAGATTGTTAGATAGTTAGTTAATTAATCAGTTAGTTAGTTATCTAGTAGTTAGTTAGTTAGTTAGGTCATAAATTAGTAATTTAGTTAGTTAGTTAGTTTGGTAGTTAGCTAGTAGTTAGGTTGTTAGTTATTTATTTAGTTAGTTAGTTAGTTAGTTGGTGGGTATATAGGAAGGTAGTTAGTTTGTTAGTTAGTTAATAGGTATTTAAGAAGATAGTTAGTTAGAAAATTAGTTAGTTATTATGTTAGTTATCTAGTATTTAGTTAGTTAGTTATTTTGTCAGCTAGTAGTTAGTTAGTTAGTTAGTTAGTAGTTAGTTAGTTAGTTATTTAGTTAACGATTTAGTTATTTAGTTAGTTTGTTTGTTATTTATCTTGTAGTTAGTTAGTTAGTTAGTTAGTTATTTAGTTAGTTAGATAGTGGGAAGGTAGTTTGTTAGTTAGTTAGTTAGTTAGTTAGTGGGAAGGTAGTTTGTTAGTTAGATAGTGCGTATGTAGGAAGGTAGGTAGTTAGTTAGTTAGTTAGTTAATAGGTGTATGTAGGAAGATAGTTATTTAGTTATTTAGTTAGTTTGTTAATTAGTTAATTAGTTAGTTAGTTAGTTATTTAGTTATTTATTTAGTTAGTTAGTTACTTAGTTAGTTAGTTAGAAAGGTAGTTAGTTTGGTAGTTAATAGGTATGTACGAAGGTAGTTAGTAAGTTAGTTAGTTAACTAGTTAGTTAGTTAGCTAGTAGTTTGTTAGTTAGTTAGTTAGTTAATTAGTTTGTTATTTAGTTAGTTAGTTAGTTAGTTAACTAGTAGTTAGTTAGTTAATTAGTTCATTAATTACTTAGTCAGTAAATTAGTTAGTTAGTGGGTATATACGAAGGTAGCTAGTTAGTTAGTTAATTTGTTAGTTAATTAGTTTATTAGTTAGTTAGTTCGTTTGTTAATTATTTAGTTAATTATTTAGTTAGTTAGTTAGTTAGTTAAATAGCTAGTAGTTATTTAGTTAGTTATTTATTTATTTAGTTAGTTACTTTGTGAGTGGGTATATAGGAAGGTAGTTAGTAAGTTAGTTGGTTAGTTAATTAATATGTATGTAGGAAGATAGTTAGTTAGTTAATTAGTTAGTTAGTTAGTTATTTATTCAGTTAGCTAGTAGTTAGTTAGTTAGTAAGTTAGTTAGTTAGTTAGTTAGTGAATTAATTAGTTAGTTAGTTAGTCAATATATACGCAAGAAGGTAGGTAGTTAGTTAGTTTGTTAATTAGATAGTAATTAGTTAGTTAGTTAGTTAGTTAGTTAGTTAGTATGTAGGAAGGTTGTTTGTTAGTTAGTTAGTTAGTTAGATAATTAGTTAATTAGTTAGTCAGTTAATCAGTTAGTTATTTAGTTAGTTACTTAGTTAGTTAGCTAGCAGTTAGTTAGTCAGCAAGTTAGTTAATCAATATGTATGTATCAAGGTAGTTACTTAGTTAGTATGTTAGATAGTTAACTTACTAACTAGCTAACTAACTAACTACCTTCCTACATACCCAGCCACTAACTAACTAACTAACTTACCGCTAACTAACTAACAAACTACCTATCTAACTAAATAACTAACTAGCTAACTAACTAACTACTAGATAACTAACTAACTAACTAACTAACTCACTACTAGCTAGATGACAAAATAAATAACTAACTAATTAATAGATAACTAACATAATAACTAACTAATTTACTAACTAACTATCTTCTTAAATACCTATTAACTAACTAACTAACTAACTACATTCCCACATACACAACAACTAACTAACTAACTAACTAAATAAATAACTAACCATCCAACTACTAGCTAACTGACTAACTAAATAACTAACTAAATAACTAACTGATGACCTAACTAACTAACTAACTACTAGGTAACTAACTAACTGACTGACTAACTAACTAACTAACTAGATAACTAACTAAATAACTAACTAATTAACTAACTAACTATCTTCCAACATACCCACTAACTAAGTAACTAACTAAACAAATAAATGACAAACTAAATAACTACTAGCTATTTCACTAACTAACTAACTAAACAATTAACTAACTAACTAACTAACTAACTAACTAACTAACTAATTAACTAATTAACTAATTAACTAACTAGCTAGCCAGCTTCGTACATACCCACTTACTAACTTACTTACTAACTAACTAATTAACTAACTAATTAATGAACTAATTAACTAACTAACTATCTTCCTACATACTAACTAACTTACTAACTAACTAACTACATTCCTGCATACCCATACTAACTAGTGAACTAAATAAATTACCAGCTAACTACTAGCTAACAAACTAACTAGCTAACTAAATAACTAACTAGTTAACTAACTAACTAACTAACTAACCAACTACCGAATAACTAACTAACTAACTAACTAACTAACTAACTACCTTCTTACATACATATTGACTAACTAACTAACCAACAAACTAACTAACTAACTAACTAACTAACTAACTAACTTACCATCTAACTAACTAACTAACTAACTGACTACTAGCTAACTGAATAAATAACTAACTAACTAACTAACTAACTAACTACTAGATTACTAACTAAATAACTAACTAAATAACTAACTAACTATCTTCTTACATACATATTAACTAACTAACTAACTAACTAACTAACTACCTACCTTCCTACATACCCACTAACTAAGTAACTAACTAAATAAATAAATAACACAGTAAATAACTACTAGCTATTTAACTAACTAACTAACTAAATAAATAACAAACTAATTAACTAACTAACTAACTAACTAACTAATTAACTAACGAAATAACAAATTGACGAACTAACTATCTACCTTCGTACATACCCACTAACTAACTAACTTACTAACTAACTAATTAACTAACGAATTAATTAACTAATTAACTAACTACTAGTTAACTAACTAACTAACTAACTAACTAACTAATTAACTAATTAACTAACGAACTACTAGCTAAGTAACTGACTAGTTAACTAACTAACTTACTAACTAACTACCTTCATACATACCTATCGACTAACAAACTAACTACCTTTCAAACTAACTAACTAACAAACTAACTAAATAACTAACTAAATAACTAAATAACAAACTAACTAACAAATTAATTAATTAACAAACTAACGAAATAACTAAATAACTATCTTCCTACATACCTATTAACTAACTAACTAAGTAACTAACGAACTAACTAGCTTCCTATATACCCACTAACTAACTACCTACCTACCTTCCCACTAACTAACTAACTAATTATCTAACTTACTAAATTACTGATTAGCTAACTAATTAACTGCTAGATAACTAACAAACTAACTAACTAAATAACTAACTAGTTAACTAACTAAATAACTAACTAACTAACTAACTACGAGATAACTAACTAACTAACTAAATAATTAACTACTAATTAGCTGACAAAATATCTAACTAACTAATTACTAGATAACTAACATAATAACTAACTAATTTACTAACTAACTATCTTCTTCAATCCCTATTAACTAACTAACTACCTAACTACGTACCTTCCTACACACCCACCAACTGACTAACAAACCAAATAAATAACTAACCAGCAAACTACAAGCTAACTAACTCACTAACTAACTAACTAACTAACTAACAAACTAATGACCTAACTAACTAACTACTAGATAACTAACTAACTATCAGACTAACTAACTAATTAACTAACTAACAAATTAACTAATTATCTAACTACCTACCTTGATATATACATATTGATTAACTAACTAACTCACTAACGAACTAACTACTAGCTAACTAACTAACTAACTAACTAACTACGTAACTAACTGATTAACTCACTAATTAACTAACTATCTAACTAACTAACTAACTAACAACCTTCTTACATACTTACTAACTAACTAACTAACTACCTACTAGCGAATTAACTAACTAACTAACTAACTAACTACCTACCTCCTTACATACATATTGACTAACTAACTAACTAACTAATTAACTAACTAACTAACTACCAAACTAAATAACTAACTTACTTACTAACTAACTAACTACTAGCTAACTGAACAAATAACTAACTAACTAACTAACTAACGACTAGATAACTAACTAAATAACTAACTAATTAACTAACTAACTATCTTCCTACAGACAGATTAACTAACTAACTAACTAACTTACAAACTACCTTCCTACATACTCACTAACTAAGTAACTAACTAAAGAACTAACAAATTAACTAACTAACTAGCTACCTTCGTACATACCCACTAACTATCTAACTTACTAACTAGCTAATTAATTAACTAACTAACTAACTAACTAACAAACTAACGAACTAACAACTATATAACTAACTAATTAATTAACTAACAAACTAACTAACTAACAAACTACTAGCAAACTAACTAACTAATTAACTAACTAACTTAGTAACAAACTACCTTCATACATACCTATTAACAAACATACTAACTACCGTTCTAACTAACTAACTAACTAACAAACTAACAAACTAACTAACTTACTAACTAACTATCTAACTAACTACCTTTCTAACTAAATAACTAACTAGCTAACTAACTATCTATTATCTAGATAACTAACTAACTAACTAACTAAATAACTAACTAACTAACTAACTACTAGCTAGCTGACAAAATAACTAACTAGCTAATCAATTGATAACTAACACAATAACTATCTAATTTACCAACTAACTATCTTCTTAAATACCTATTGACTAACTAACTAACTAACCACATTCCCACATACCCACCAATTAACTACCTAACTAACTAAATAAATAAATAACCATCTAACTACTAGCTAACTAACTAAATAACTACCTAAATAACTAACTGATGACCTAACTAACTAACTAACTAACTGACTGACTAACTAACTAACTAACTAATTCACTTAACTAACTAATTAACTAACTAACTAACTAACTAACTAACTAACTACTAGATAACTAACTAAATAACTAACTAATTAACTAACTAACTATCTTCCAACATACCCACTAACTAAGTAACTAACTAAATAAATAAATAACTAACTTAATAACTACTAGCTATTTCACTAACTAACTAACTAAAGAATGAACTAACTAATTAATTAACTAACTAACTAACTAATTCACTAATTCACTAACTAACTAGCTACCTTCGTACATATCCACTAACTAACTAACTTACTAACTAACTAATTAACTAACTAACTAATGAACTAATTAACTAACTAACTACTATTTAACTAACTAACTAACTAACTAACTAAATAAATAACTAATTAACTAACTAACTAACTAACTAACTAACTACTAGCTAACTAACTAACTAGTTAACTAACTAACTTACTAACTAACTACCATCATACATTCCTATTAACTAACAAACTAACTAAATTTCTAACTAACTTACTAACAAACAAACTAACTAACTAACTAAATAACTAAATAACTAACAAACTAATTAACTAATCAACAAACTAACTAAATAACTGAATAACTATGTTCCTACATACACCTATTAACTAACTAACTAACTAACTAACTAGCTAACTAACTAACTAACTACCTTCCTATATACCCACTAACTAACTAACAAACTACCTTCCCACTAACTAACTAACTAACTATCTAACTAACTATATAACTAACTTGTTAACTAACTAACTACTAGATAACTAACAAACTAACTAACTAAATAACTAAATTGTTAACTAAATAACTAACTAACTAACTGACTAACTAACTAACTAACTACTAGCTAGCTGACAAAATAACTAACTAACTAACTACTAGATTACTAACATAATAACTAACTAATTTACTAACTAAATATCTTCTTAAATACCTATTAACTAACAAACTAACTGACTACCTTCCTACATACCCACCAACTAACTAACTAACTAAATAAATAAGTAGCTAACCAGCTAACTACTAACAAACTAACTAACTAAATAACTAATTGATGACCTAACTAACTAACTAGTTACTAGATAACTAACTAACTAACTAACTGACTAACTAACTAATTAACTAACTAATTAACTAACTAATTAACTAAATAATTAACTAACTATCTAACTAACTAACTAACTACCTTGATACATACATATTGATTAACTAACTAACTCACTAACATAATAACTAACTAACTAACTACAAGATAACTAACATAATAACTAACTAATTTTCTAACTAACTATCTTCTTAAGTACCTATTAACTAACTAACCAACTAACTAACTAACTAAATAACTAACTAAATAACTAATTGATGACCTAACTAACTAACTAACTAGCAACTAGATAACTAACTAACTGACTGACAAATTAACTAACTGACTGACAAATTAACTAACTAATTAACTAACTAATTAACTAACTAACTAACAACCTTGATACAAACTAACTAACTAACTAATTAACTAACTAACTAACTAACTAATTATCTAACTAACTAACTAACTAACTAACTAACTAACTAACTAAATAACTAATTGATTAACTAACTCATTAACTAACTAACTCACTACCTTACCGCTAACTAACTAACTAACTACCTTACCGCTAACTAACTAACTATCTATCTAACTAAATAACTAACTAGCTAACTAACTAACTACTAGATAACTAACAAACTAACTAAATAACTAACTAACTAACTAATAGATAACTAACTAACCAAATAACTAAATAACTAACTAACTAACTACTAGCTAGCTGACTAAATAACTAAATAACTAATTAATAGATAACTAACATAATAACTAACTAATTTACTAACTAACTATCTTGTTAAATACCTATTACCTAAATAACTAACTAACTAACTACATTCCCATATACCCACCAACTAACTAACTAACTAAATAAATCAATAACTAACCTGCTAACTACTAGCTAACTAACTAACTAACTAACTAAATAACTAACTAATGACCTAACAAACTAACTAACTACTAGATAACTAAATAACTAACTGACTAACTAACTAACTAACTAATTCACTAACTAACTAATTAACTAACTATCTAACTAACTAACTAACTACTTTGATACATACATATTGATTAACAAACTAACTCACTAACTAACTACTAGCTAACTAACAAAGTAACTAACTAAATAACTAACTGATTAACTAACTAACTAACTAACTAACTAATTAACTAACTATCTAACTAACTAACTAACTAACAAACTACCTTCTTACATACATATTGACTAACTAACTAACTAACTAACTAATTAACTAACTAACTAAATAACTAACTAACTTACTAACTTACTAACTAACTAACTAACTAACTAACTACTAGCTGCATGAATAAATAACTAACTAGCTACTAGATGACTAACTAAATAACTAACTAATTATCTAACTAACTATCTTCCTACATACATATTAAAGAACGAACTAACTAACTAACTAACTTACTAACTACCTTCCTACACACCCACTAACTAAGTAACCTACTAAATAACTAACTAACTAACTAACTAATTTACTAACTACCTACTAGTTAACTAACTAACTAACTAACTAACTAACTAACTAACTACCTAACTAATTAACTGACTAACTAACAAACTACTAACTAACTGAGTATGAAGGTAGTTAGTTAGTTTGTTAGTTAGTTAGAAAGGTAGTTAGTTTGTTAGTTAATATGTATGTATGAAGGTAGTTAGTTTGTAAGTTAGTTAGTTAACTAGTTACTTAGTTAGTTAGTACTTAGTTAGTTATTTAGTTAATTAGATAGTTATTTACTTAGTTTGTTAGTTAGTTAGTTAGTTAAGTAGTAGTTAGTTAGTTAATTAGTTAATTAATTAGTTACTTAATTAGTTAGTTAGTTAGTGCGTATGTATGAAGGTAGCTAGTTAGTTAGTTAATTTGTTAGTTAGTTAGTTAATTTGTTAGCTAGTTAGTTATTTATTTAGTTCGTTAGTTAGTTAGATAGATAGTAGTTATTTAGTTAGTTATTTATTTATTTAGTTAGTTACTTAGTTAGTGGGTATGTAGGAAGGTAGTTAGTAAGATAGTTAGTTAGTTAGTTAGTTAGTTAGTTAGTTAGTTAATATGTATGTAGGAAGATAGTTAGTTAATTAGTTAGTTATTTAGTTAGTTATCTAGTAGTTAGTTAGTTAGTTAGTTAGTTAGTTAGTTAGTTAGTTAGTTAGTTAGTTGGTTAGTTAGTTATTCCATTTGCTAGTAGTTAGATAGTTAGTTAGTTAGTTAGTTAGTTAGTAAGTTAGTTAGTCAGTTAGTTAGTTAGTTAGTTAGATAGTTAGTTAGGTAATATGTATGTAATAAGGTAGTTACCTAGTTTGTTAGTTAGATAGTTAATTAGCTAGTAGTTAGTAAGTTAGTTAGTTAGTTAGTATGTAATAAGGTTGTTAGTTAGTTAGTTAGTTAGTTAGTTAGTTAGTTAATTAGTTTGTTTGTTAGTTGGAAAGGTAGTTAGTTTGTTAGTTAATATGTATGTATGAAGGTAGTTAGTTAGTAAGTTAGTTAGTTATCTAGTTAGTCAGTTAGTTAGTACTTAGTTAGTTATTTAGTTAATTAGTTAGTTATTTACTTAGTTTGTTAGTTAGTTAGTTAGTTAAGTAGTAGTTAGTAAGTTAATTAGTTAATTAATTAGTTACTTAAGTAGTTAGTTAGTTAGTGCGTATGTATGAAGGTAGCTAGTTAGTTACTTAATTTGTTAGTTAGTTAGTTAATTAGTTAGTTAGTTAGTTAATTAGTTAATTAGTTAGTTATTTATTTAGTTCGTTAGTTAGTTAGATAGATAGTAGTTATTTAGTTAGTTATTAATTTATTTAGTTAGTTACTTAGTTAGTAAGATAGTTAGTTAGTTAGTTAGTTAGTTAGTTAGTTAGTTAATATGTATGTAGGAACGTAGTTAGTTAATTAGTTAGTTATTTAGTTAGTTATCTAGTAGTTAGTTAGTTAGTTAGTTAGTTAGTTGGTTAGTTAGTTATTCCATTAGCTAGTAGTTAGTTAGTTAGTTAGTAAGTTAGTTAGTCAGTTAGTTAGTTAGTTAGTTAGATAGTTAGTTAGGTAATATGTATGTAATAAGGTAGTTACCTAGTTTGTTAGTTAGTTAGTTAATTAGCTAGTAGTTAGTTAGTTAGTTAGTTAGTTAGTATGTAATAAGGTTGTTAGTTAGTTAGTTAGTTAGATAGTTAGTTAATTAGTTTGTTAGTTAGTTAGTTAATCAGTTAGTTATTTAGTTAGTTAGTTAGTAAATCAATATGTATGTATCAAGGTAGTTAGTTAGTTAGTTAGATAGTTATTTAGTTTGTTAGTTAGTTAGTTAGTTAGTTAGTTAGTTAGGTAGTTAGGTAGTTAGCTAGTTATCTAGTTGTTAGTTAGTTCGTTAGGTCTTCAGTTAGTTTTTTAGTTTGTTAGTTAGTTTGGTTGCTAGTATTTATGTGGTTAGTTATTAAGTTAGTTAGTTAGTTAGTTAGTTTGTGGGTATGTAGGAAGGTAGTTAGTTAGGTAATAGGTATTTAAGAAGATAGTTAGTTCGTAAATTAGTTAGTTATTTTGTTAGTTACCTTGTAATTAGTTAGTTAGTTATTTTGTCGGCTAGCTAGCAGTTAGTTAGTTATTTAGTTAGTTAGCTAGTTAGTCATCTAGTAGTTAGACGTTAGTTATTTAGTTAGTTAACTAGTTAGTTATTTAGTTAGTTAGTTAGTTAGCTAGTTAGTTATTTAGTAAGTTTGATAGTTAGTTAGTTAGTTAGTTAGTGGGAAGGTAGGTAGTTAGTTAGTTAGTTAGTGGGTATGTAGGAAGGTAGGTAGTTAGTTAGTTAGTTAGTTAATTAGTTAGTTAATAGGTATGTAGGAATATAGTTATTTAGTTAGTTTGTTAATTAGTTCATTTGTTAGTTAGTTAGTTATTTAGTTATTTGGTTAGTTTGTTAGTTAGTTAGTTAGAAAGGTAGTTAGTTTGTTAGTCAATAGGTATGTATGAATGTAGTTAGTTAGTAAGTTAGTTAGTTAACTAGTTAGTTAGTTTGCTAGTAGTTTGTTAGTTAGTTAGTTAGTTAATTAGTTAGTTATTTAGTTAGTTATTTAGTTAGTTAGTTAGCTAACTAGTAGTTAGTTAGTAAATTAGTTAATTAATTTGTTTGTTAATTAGTTAGTTAGTAAGTTAGTTAGTTAGTGGGTGTCTACGAAGGTAGCTAGTTAGTTAGGTAATTTGTTAGTTCATTAGTTAATTAGTTAGTTAGTTAGTTAGTTAATTAGTGAGTTATTTATTTATTTAGTTAGTTAGTTAAATAACTAGTAGTTATTTAGTTAGTTATTTATTTAGTTAGTTAGTTAGTTAGTTCGTGCGTATGTAGGAAGGTAGTTAGTTAGTTAGTAAGTTCGTTATTTATTCAGTTGGCTAGTAGTTAGTTAGTAAGTTAGTTAGTTAGTTAGTTAGTTAACAAGTTATTTATTTTGTTAGTTTGTTTATTTAGTTATCTAGTAGTTAGTTAGTTAGCTAGTTAGTTATTTAGTTAGTTAGATAGTTAGTTAGTTAGTGGGAAGGTAGTTAGTTAGTTAGTTGGTGGATATGTAGGAAGGTACTTAGTTAGTTAGTTAGTTAGTTAGTTAGTAAATAGGTATGTAGGAAGATAGTTATTTAGTTAGTTTGTTAATTAGTTAATTAGTTAGTCAGTTAGTTATTTAGTTATTTTATTACTTAGTTAGTTAGAAAGGTAGTTAGTTAGTTAGTTAATAAGTATGTATGAAGGTAGTAGGTTAGTAAGTTAGATAGTTAACTAGTTAGCTAGTTAGCTAGTAGTTTGTTAGTTAGTCAGTTAGTTAATTAGTTAGTTATTTAGTTAGTCAAATAGTACTTAGTTAGTTATTTAGTTAATTAATTAGTTAATTAATTAGTTAGTTAGTAAGTTGGTTAGTTAGTGGGTATGTACGAAGGTAGTTAGCTAGTTAGTTAATTTGTTAGTTAGTTAGTAAATTAGTTAGTTAGTTAGTTAGTTAATTAGTTAGTTATTTATTTATTTAGTTAGTTAGTTAAATAGCTTGTAGTTATTTAGTTAGTTATTTATTTAGTTTGTTAGTTACTTAGTTAGTGCGTATGTAGGAAGGTAGTTAGTAAGTTAGTTAGTTAGTTAGTTAATATGTATGTAGGAAGAGAGTAAGTTAGTTAATTAGTTAGTTCTTTAGTTAGTTATCTAGTAGTTAGTTAGTTATTTAGTTAGTTCGTTATTTATTCAGTTAGCTAGTACTTAGTTAGTAGTCAGTTAGTTAGTAAGTAAGTTAGTTATTTAGTTAATTAACTAGTAGTTAGTTAGTTAGTTAGTTAGTTAGTATGTAAGAAGATTGTTAGTTAGTTAGTCAGATGGCTAGTCAATTAGTTAGTTAGTTAGTTGATCAGTTAGTTATTTAGTTAGTTACTTAGTTAGTTAGCTAGTAGTTAGTTAGTTAGTTAGTTAGTTAGTTAATCAATATGTATGTATCAAGGTAGTTAGTTAGTTAGTTAGTTAGATAGTTAGCTAATTAGTTAGTTAATTAGTTAGTTAATTAGTTAGTCAGTTAATTAGTTAGTTATCTATTAGTTAGTTAGGTAGTTAGTAAGGTCAACAGTTAGTTATTTAGTTAGTTAGTTAGTTATTTAGCTAGTAGTTGGCAAGTTAGTCATTTAGTTAGTTAGTTAGTTAGTTAGTTAGTTGGTGGGTATGTGGGAAGGTAGTTAGTTAGTTAGTTAGTTAGTTAATAGGTATTTAAGAATATAGTTAGTTAGTAAATTAGTTAGTTATTATGTTAGTTATCTAGTAATTAGTTAGTTAGTTATTTTTTCTGCTAGCTAGTAGTTAGTTAGTTACCTAGTTATTTAGTTAGTTAGTTAGTCACTTATCTAGTAGTTAGTTAGTTAGTTATTTATTTAGTTAATTAGTTAGTTATTTAGTTTGTTTGTTTGTTAGTTATCTAGTAGTTACATAGTTAGCTAGTTAGTCGTTTAGTTAGTTAGATAGTTGGTGTGTTAGTTAGTGGGAAGGTAGTTAGTTAGTTAGTTAGTGGGTATGTAGGAAGGTAGTTAGTTAGTTAGTTAGTTAGTTAATAGGTACGTAGGAAGATAGTTATTCGGTTATTTAGTTAGTTTGTTAATCAGTGAATTTGTTAGTTAGTCAGTTAGTTATTGAGTTATTTAGTTTGTTAGTTAGTTGGTTGGTTAGTTAGTTAGTTAGTTAGTTAATAGGTATGTATGAAGGTAGTTAGTTATAATGTTAGTTAGTTAACTAGTTAGTTAGTTAGCTAGTAGTTAGTTAGTTAGTTAGTTAAGTAGTTAGTTATTTCGTTAGTTAGTTAGTTAGTTAGTTAACTAGTAGTTAGTTAGTTGATTAGTTAGTTTGTAAGTTAGTTAGTTAGTGGGCATGTACGAAGGTAGCTAGTTAGTTAGTTAATTTCTTTGTTAGTTAGTTAATTAGTTAGTTAGTTGGTTAATTAGTTAGTTATTTATTTATTTAGTTTGTTAGTTAAATAGCTAGTAGTTATTTATTTATTTAGTTAGTTACTTAGTTTGTGGGTATGTAGGAAGGTAGTTAGTAAGTTAGTTAGTTAGTTAGTTAGTTAATACGTGTGTAGGAAGATAGTTAGTTAGTTAATTAGTCAGTTATTTAGTTAGTTATATAGTGGTTAGTTAGTTAGTTAGTTATTTATTCAGTTAGCTAGTAGTTAGTTAGTCAGTTAGTTTGTTGGTAAGTTAGTTTGTTAGTTAGTTAGTTAATTAGTTAGTTAGTTAGTTAGTTAGTTAGTTAGTTAGTTAGTTAGTTAGTTAAATAGTTAGTTAGATAGTTAGTTAGTTAGTTAGTTTTCAAGTAGTTGGTTAGTTAGTTAGTTGGTTAGTTAACTAGTTAGTTAGTTAGCTAGGAGTTAGCTGGTAATTTATTTAGTTAGCTAGTTAGTTGGTGGGTATGCAGGAAGGTAGTTAGTTCGTTAGTTAGTTAGTTAGTTAGTCAATAAGTATGTAGGAAGTTAGTTAGTTAATTAGTTAGTTATTTAGATAGATATCTAGTAGTTAGTTACTTGGATTGTTAGTTATTTAGTTAGTTAGTTAGTTAGTTAGTTAGTTAGTTAGTTAGTTAGTTAGTAATTTAGTTAGTTAATTATTTAGTAAGTTAGTTAGTTAGTTATTAAGTACGTAGAAAGATAGTCAGTCAGTAAATTAGTTAGTTATTTAGATAGTTATCTAGTAGTTAGTTAGTTAGTTATGTAGTCAGTTAGTTAGTTATTTAGTTATTAATCTAGTAGTTAGTTAATTAGTTAGTTAATTAGTGAGTTAGTTAATTAGTTAGTTAGTTAGTTAGTTAGTTAGTTTGATAGTCTGTTAATTAGTTAGGTAGTTACTAGTTAGTTAGTCGGTATATAGGATGGTAGTTAGTTAGATGGTTAGTTAGTCAATTAGTTTGTTAGTTAGTTATTAGGTATATAAGAAGACAATTAGTTAGTTTGTTAGTTAGATAGATATATACTAGTTAATAGGTATGTAGGAAGACAATTAGTTAGTTAGTTAGTTAATTAGTTTGATACTAGTTAATTAGTTAGTTAGTTTGTTTGTTAGTGAGTTTGTAGGAAGGTAGTTAGTTAATTAGTTAGTTAGGTAGATAGCTATTTAGTTAGTTTATAGGTATGTATGAAGGTAGTTAGTTAGTTAGTTAGTTAATTAGTTCGTTATTTAGTCAGTTTATTTGTTAATTAGCTAGTAGTTAGTTAGTTAGTTAGTTAGTTAGTTAGCTAGTAGTTAGTTAGTTAGTTAGTTGGATAAGTCAGCTAGCTAGCTAGCAGTTAGTTAGTTAGTTAGTTAGTTAATAGGTATGTAGGAAGGTAGTTAGTTAGTTAGTAAGTAAGTTAGATAGTTTGTTAGTTACCTAGTAGTCAGTTAGTTAATTAGTTAGTTAGTTTACTAGTTAGCTATTTAGTTAGTTAGTCTGTTAGTTCTCTAGTAGTTAGTTAGTTAGCTAGTTAGTTATTTAGTTAGTTAGATAGTTAGTTAGTTAGTTAGTTAGTGGGAAGGTAAGTAGTTTGTTAGTTAGTGGGTACGTAGGAAGGTAGTCAGTTAGTTAGTTAGTCAGTCAGTTAGTAAGTTAGTTAATTAGTTCGTTAATAGGTATGTAGGAAGATAGTTATTTAGTTAGTTTGTTAGTTTGTTAATTAGTTAATTAGTTAGTTAGTTAGTTATTTAGTAATTTGGTTAGTTAGTTAGTTAGTTAGTCAGTTAGTTAGTTAGTTAGAAAGGTAGTTAGTTAGTTAGGTAATAGGTATGTATGAAGGTAGTTAGTAAGTTTGATAGTTAACTAGTTAGTTAGTTAGCTAGTAGTTAGTTAGTTAGTTAGCTAGTAGTTTGTTAGTTTGTTAGTTAATTAGTTACTTATTTCGTTAGTTAACTAGTTAGTTAGTTAACTAGTAGTCAGTTAGTAAATTAGTTAGTTAGTAAGTTAGTTAGTTAGTTAGTTAGCTAGTTAATATGTATGTAAGAAAATAGTCAGTTAGTTAATTAGTAAGTTATTTAGTTAGGTATCTAGTAGTTAGTTAGTTAGTTAGTTAGTTAGTTATTCAGTCCGGTAGTAGTTAGTTTGTTAGTTAGTTAGTTAGTAAGTTAGTTAGTTAGTTAATTAGTTAGTTAGTTAGTTAGTCAATATGTATGTAAGAAGGTAGTTAGTTAGTTAGTTAGTTAGTTAGTTAGTTAGTTAATTAGCCAGTAGTTAGTTAGTATGTAAGAAGGCTGTCACTTAGTTAGTTAGTTAGTTAGTTAGTTAATTAGATAGTTTGTTAGTTAATCAGTTAGTTATTTAGTTAGTTTCTTAGTTAGTTAGCTAGTAGTTAGTTGGTTAATCAATATGTATGTAACAAGGTAGTTAGTTAGTTTGTTAGATAGTTAGTTAATTAGTTAGTTAGTTAGTTAGTTAGTCAGTTAGTTAGATAGTTATCTATTAGTTAGTTAGTTAGTTAGTTAGGTCATCAGTTTGTTAGTTATTTAGTTAGTTATTTAGTTAGCTAGTAGTTAGAAGGTTAGTTATTTATTTATTTAGTTACTTAGTTAGTTTGTGGGTATATAGGAAGGTAGTTAGTTAGTTAGTTAGTTAGTTAATAGGTATTTAACAAGATAGTTAGTTAGTAAATTAGTTAGTTATTATGTTAGTTATCTAGTAATGAGTTAGTTAGTTATTTTGCCGGCTAGCTAGTAGTTAGTTAGTTAGTTATTTAGTTGGTTAGTTAGTTAGTTAGTTAGCTAGTTATTCAGTTAGTTATTTAGTTAGTTAGTTTGTTAGTTATCTAGTAGTTAGTTAGTTAGCTAGTTAGTTATTCAGTTAGTTAGATAGTGAGTTAGTTAGTTAGTGGGAAGGTAGTTAATTAGTTAGTTAGTGGGTATGTAGGAAGGTAGGTAGTTAGTTAGCTAGTTAGTTAGTCAATAGGTATTTAAGAATATAGTTAGTTAGTAAATTAGTTAGTTATTATGATAGTTATCTAGTAATTAGTTAGTTAGTTATTTTGTCAGCTAGCTAGTAGTTAGTTAGTTAGTTATTCAGTTAGTTAGTTAGTTACTTATCTAGTACTTAGTTAGTTAACTAGATAGTTATTTAGTTAGTTTGTTTGTTAATTATCTAGTAGTTAGTTAGTTAGTTAGTTAAATAGTTAGTTAGTTAGATAGTTTGTTACTTAGGTCATCAGTTTGTTTGTTAGTTAGGTCATCAGTAAGTTAGTTATTTAGTTAGTTAGTTAGTTAGCTTGTAGTTGGAAGGTTAGTTATTTATTTAGTCAGTTAGTTATTTAGTTGGTGGGTATGTAGGAAGGTAGTTAGTTAGTTAGTTAGTTAATAAGTATTTAAGAATATAGCTAGTTAGTAAATTAGTTAGTTATTATGTTAGTTATCTAGTAATTAGTTTGTTAGTTATTTTGTTAGCTAGCTAGTAGTTAGTTATTTAGTTAGTTATTTAGTTAGTAAGTCAGTTAGTTATCTAGTAGTTAGTTAGTTAGTTAGTTATTCAGTTAGTTAACTAGTTAGTTATTTAGTTAGTTAGTTTGTTAGCTATCTAGTAGTTAGTTAGTTAGCTAGTTAGTTATTTAGTTAGTTAGATAGTTAGTTAGTTAGTTAGTGGGAAGGTAGTTTGTTAGTTAGTTAGTGGGTATGTAGGAAGGAAGTTAGTTAGTTAGTTAGTTAATATGTGTATGTAGGAAGATAGTTATTTAGTCGTTTAGTTAGTTTGTTAATTAGTTAATTAGTTAGTTATTTAGTTATTTAGTTAGTTAGTTAGATAGTTTGTTAGTTAGTTAGTTAGAAAGGTAGTTAGTTTGTTAGTTAATAGGTATGTATGAAGATAGTTAGTTAGTAAGTTAGTTAGTTAACTAGTTTGTTAGTTAGCCAGTAGTTTGTTAGTTAGTTAATTATTTAGTTAGTTAGTTGGTTAGTTAATTGGTGGATATGTAGGAAGGTAGTTAGTTAGTTAGTTAGATAATAGGTATTTAAGAAGATGGTTAGTTAGTAAATTATTTAGTTATTATGTTAGTTATCTAGTAGTTAGTTAGTTAGTTATTTTGTCAGCTAGCTAGTAGTTTGTTAGTTAGTTAGTAGTTAGTTAGTTAGTTATTTAGTTAACTATTTAGTTAACTATTTAGTTATTTAGTTAGCGAGTTTGTTAGTTATCTAGTAGTTAGTTAGTTAGCTAGTTAGTTATTTAGTTAATTAGATAGTTAGTTTGTTAGTTAGTGGGAAGGTAGTTTGTTATTTAGTTAATGGGTATGTAGGAAGGTAGTTAGTTAGTTAGTTAGTTAGTTAGTTAATATGTGTATGTCGGAAGATAGTTATTTAGTTGTTTAGTTAGTTTGGTAATTAGTTAATTAGTTAGTTATTTAGTTATTTAGTTAGTTAGTTAGATAGTTTGTTAGTTAGTTAGTTAGAAAGGTAGTTAGATTGTTAGTTAATAGGTACGTATGAAGATAGTTAGTTAGTAAGTTAGTTAGTTAACTAGTTTGTTAGTTAGCCAGTAGTTAGCCAGTAGTTAGTAAGTTAGTTAGTTAATGGGTATGTAGGAAGGTAGTTAGTTAGTTTGTTAATAGGTATGTAGGAAGGTAGTTATTTAGTTATTTAGTTAGTTTGTTAATTAGTTGATTAGTTAGTTATTTAGTTAGTCAGTTCATTAGTTAGTTAGTTAGATTTGTAGTTAGTTAGTTAGTTAATATGTATGTATGAAGGTAGTTCGCTAGTAAGTTAGTAAACTAGTTAGATAGTTTGCTAGTAGTTAGTTAGTTAGTTAGTTAGTTAGTTAGCAAGTTAATTAGTAATTTGTTTAGTTAGTTAGTTAGTTAGTTAGTAAGCTAGTAGTTAGTTAGTTAGTTAATTAGTTAATTAATTAGTTTGTTAATTAGTTAGTTAGTAAGTTAGTTACTTAGTGGGATGTACGAATGTAGCTAGTTAGTTAGTTAGTTAATTAGTTATCTAGTTAGTTAGTTAAGAGTTATTTAGTTAGTTAGTTAGTTAGTTAAATATCTAGTAGTTATTTAGTTAGTTATTTATTTAGTTAGTTAGTTACTTAGTTAGTGGGTATGTTGGAAGGCAGTTAGTAAGTTAGTTAGTAACTTAGTTAACAGGGATGTAGGAAGATAGTTAGTTAGTTAATTAGTTAGTTAGTTAGTTAGTTAGTTAGTTAGTTAGTTAGTTAGTTAGTTAAATAGTTAGTTAGATAGTTAGTTAGTTAGTTAGTTTTCAAGTAGTTGGTTAGTTAGTTAGTTGGTTAGTTAACTAGTTAGTTAGTTAGCTAGGAGTTAGCTGGTAATTTATTTAGTTAGCTAGTTAGTTGGTGGGTATGCAGGAAGGTAGTTAGTTCGTTAGTTAGTTAGTTAGTTAGTCAATAAGTATGTAGGAAGTTAGTTAGTTAATTAGTTAGTTATTTAGATAGATATCTAGTAGTTAGTTACTTGGATTGTTAGTTATTTAGTTAGTTAGTTAGTTAGTTAGTTAGTTAGTTAGTTAGTTAGTTAGTAATTTAGTTAGTTAATTATTTAGTAAGTTAGTTAGTTAGTTATTAAGTACGTA
Organism: Luzula sylvatica; assembly: GCA_946800325.1. Classification (NCBI taxonomy): domain Eukaryota; kingdom Viridiplantae; phylum Streptophyta; class Magnoliopsida; order Poales; family Juncaceae; genus Luzula; species Luzula sylvatica. Next base: position 10,519,217 of record OX326957.1, on the reverse strand, counting down.
GAAAGATAGTCAGTCAGTAAATTAGTTAGTTATTTAGATAGTTATCTAGTAGTTAGTTAGTTAGTTATGTAGTCAGTTAGTTAGTTATTTAGTTATTAATCTAGTAGTTAGTTAATTAGTTAGTTAGTTAATTAGTGAGTTAGTTAATTAGTTAGTTAGTTAGTTAGTTAGTTAGTTTGATAGTCTGTTAATTAGTTAGGTAGTTACTAGTTAGTTAGTCGGTATATAGGATGGTAGTTAGTTAGATGGTTAGTTAGTCAATTAGTTTGTTAGTTAGTTATTAGGTATATAAGAAGACAATTAGTTAGTTTGTTAGTTAGATAGATATATACTAGTTAATAGGTATGTAGGAAGACAATTAGTTAGTTAGTTAGTTAATTAGTTTGATACTAGTTAATTAGTTAGTTAGTTTGTTTGTTAGTGAGTTTGTAGGAAGGTAGTTAGTTAATTAGTTAGTTAGGTAGATAGCTATTTAGTTAGTTTATAGGTATGTATGAAGGTAGTTAGTTAGTTAGTTAGTTAATTAGTTCGTTATTTAGTCAGTTTATTTGTTAATTAGCTAGTAGTTAGTTAGTTAGTTAGTTAGTTAGTTAGCTAGTAGTTAGTTAGTTAGTTAGTTGGATAAGTCAGCTAGCTAGCTAGCAGTTAGTTAGTTAGTTAGTTAGTTAATAGGTATGTAGGAAGGTAGTTAGTTAGTTAGTAAGTAAGTTAGATAGTTTGTTAGTTACCTAGTAGTCAGTTAGTTAATTAGTTAGTTAGTTTACTAGTTAGCTATTTAGTTAGTTAGTCTGTTAGTTCTCTAGTAGTTAGTTAGTTAGCTAGTTAGTTATTTAGTTAGTTAGATAGTTAGTTAGTTAGTTAGTTAGTGGGAAGGTAAGTAGTTTGTTAGTTAGTGGGTACGTAGGAAGGTAGTCAGTTAGTTAGTTAGTCAGTCAGTTAGTAAGTTAGTTAATTAGTTCGTTAATAGGTATGTAGGAAGATAGTTATTTAGTTAGTTTGTTAGTTTGTTAATTAGTTAATTAGTTAGTTAGTTAGTTATTTAGTAATTTGGTTAGTTAGTTAGTTAGTTAGTCAGTTAGTTAGTTAGTTAGAAAGGTAGTTAGTTAGTTAGGTAATAGGTATGTATGAAGGTAGTTAGTAAGTTTGATAGTTAACTAGTTAGTTAGTTAGCTAGTAGTTAGTTAGTTAGTTAGCTAGTAGTTTGTTAGTTTGTTAGTTAATTAGTTACTTATTTCGTTAGTTAACTAGTTAGTTAGTTAACTAGTAGTCAGTTAGTAAATTAGTTAGTTAGTAAGTTAGTTAGTTAGTTAGTTAGCTAGTTAATATGTATGTAAGAAAATAGTCAGTTAGTTAATTAGTAAGTTATTTAGTTAGGTATCTAGTAGTTAGTTAGTTAGTTAGTTAGTTAGTTATTCAGTCCGGTAGTAGTTAGTTTGTTAGTTAGTTAGTTAGTAAGTTAGTTAGTTAGTTAATTAGTTAGTTAGTTAGTTAGTCAATATGTATGTAAGAAGGTAGTTAGTTAGTTAGTTAGTTAGTTAGTTAGTTAGTTAATTAGCCAGTAGTTAGTTAGTATGTAAGAAGGCTGTCACTTAGTTAGTTAGTTAGTTAGTTAGTTAATTAGATAGTTTGTTAGTTAATCAGTTAGTTATTTAGTTAGTTTCTTAGTTAGTTAGCTAGTAGTTAGTTGGTTAATCAATATGTATGTAACAAGGTAGTTAGTTAGTTTGTTAGATAGTTAGTTAATTAGTTAGTTAGTTAGTTAGTTAGTCAGTTAGTTAGATAGTTATCTATTAGTTAGTTAGTTAGTTAGTTAGGTCATCAGTTTGTTAGTTATTTAGTTAGTTATTTAGTTAGCTAGTAGTTAGAAGGTTAGTTATTTATTTATTTAGTTACTTAGTTAGTTTGTGGGTATATAGGAAGGTAGTTAGTTAGTTAGTTAGTTAGTTAATAGGTATTTAACAAGATAGTTAGTTAGTAAATTAGTTAGTTATTATGTTAGTTATCTAGTAATGAGTTAGTTAGTTATTTTGCCGGCTAGCTAGTAGTTAGTTAGTTAGTTATTTAGTTGGTTAGTTAGTTAGTTAGTTAGCTAGTTATTCAGTTAGTTATTTAGTTAGTTAGTTTGTTAGTTATCTAGTAGTTAGTTAGTTAGCTAGTTAGTTATTCAGTTAGTTAGATAGTGAGTTAGTTAGTTAGTGGGAAGGTAGTTAATTAGTTAGTTAGTGGGTATGTAGGAAGGTAGGTAGTTAGTTAGCTAGTTAGTTAGTCAATAGGTATTTAAGAATATAGTTAGTTAGTAAATTAGTTAGTTATTATGATAGTTATCTAGTAATTAGTTAGTTAGTTATTTTGTCAGCTAGCTAGTAGTTAGTTAGTTAGTTATTCAGTTAGTTAGTTAGTTACTTATCTAGTACTTAGTTAGTTAACTAGATAGTTATTTAGTTAGTTTGTTTGTTAATTATCTAGTAGTTAGTTAGTTAGTTAGTTAAATAGTTAGTTAGTTAGATAGTTTGTTACTTAGGTCATCAGTTTGTTTGTTAGTTAGGTCATCAGTAAGTTAGTTATTTAGTTAGTTAGTTAGTTAGCTTGTAGTTGGAAGGTTAGTTATTTATTTAGTCAGTTAGTTATTTAGTTGGTGGGTATGTAGGAAGGTAGTTAGTTAGTTAGTTAGTTAATAAGTATTTAAGAATATAGCTAGTTAGTAAATTAGTTAGTTATTATGTTAGTTATCTAGTAATTAGTTTGTTAGTTATTTTGTTAGCTAGCTAGTAGTTAGTTATTTAGTTAGTTATTTAGTTAGTAAGTCAGTTAGTTATCTAGTAGTTAGTTAGTTAGTTAGTTATTCAGTTAGTTAACTAGTTAGTTATTTAGTTAGTTAGTTTGTTAGCTATCTAGTAGTTAGTTAGTTAGCTAGTTAGTTATTTAGTTAGTTAGATAGTTAGTTAGTTAGTTAGTGGGAAGGTAGTTTGTTAGTTAGTTAGTGGGTATGTAGGAAGGAAGTTAGTTAGTTAGTTAGTTAATATGTGTATGTAGGAAGATAGTTATTTAGTCGTTTAGTTAGTTTGTTAATTAGTTAATTAGTTAGTTATTTAGTTATTTAGTTAGTTAGTTAGATAGTTTGTTAGTTAGTTAGTTAGAAAGGTAGTTAGTTTGTTAGTTAATAGGTATGTATGAAGATAGTTAGTTAGTAAGTTAGTTAGTTAACTAGTTTGTTAGTTAGCCAGTAGTTTGTTAGTTAGTTAATTATTTAGTTAGTTAGTTGGTTAGTTAATTGGTGGATATGTAGGAAGGTAGTTAGTTAGTTAGTTAGATAATAGGTATTTAAGAAGATGGTTAGTTAGTAAATTATTTAGTTATTATGTTAGTTATCTAGTAGTTAGTTAGTTAGTTATTTTGTCAGCTAGCTAGTAGTTTGTTAGTTAGTTAGTAGTTAGTTAGTTAGTTATTTAGTTAACTATTTAGTTAACTATTTAGTTATTTAGTTAGCGAGTTTGTTAGTTATCTAGTAGTTAGTTAGTTAGCTAGTTAGTTATTTAGTTAATTAGATAGTTAGTTTGTTAGTTAGTGGGAAGGTAGTTTGTTATTTAGTTAATGGGTATGTAGGAAGGTAGTTAGTTAGTTAGTTAGTTAGTTAGTTAATATGTGTATGTCGGAAGATAGTTATTTAGTTGTTTAGTTAGTTTGGTAATTAGTTAATTAGTTAGTTATTTAGTTATTTAGTTAGTTAGTTAGATAGTTTGTTAGTTAGTTAGTTAGAAAGGTAGTTAGATTGTTAGTTAATAGGTACGTATGAAGATAGTTAGTTAGTAAGTTAGTTAGTTAACTAGTTTGTTAGTTAGCCAGTAGTTAGCCAGTAGTTAGTAAGTTAGTTAGTTAATGGGTATGTAGGAAGGTAGTTAGTTAGTTTGTTAATAGGTATGTAGGAAGGTAGTTATTTAGTTATTTAGTTAGTTTGTTAATTAGTTGATTAGTTAGTTATTTAGTTAGTCAGTTCATTAGTTAGTTAGTTAGATTTGTAGTTAGTTAGTTAGTTAATATGTATGTATGAAGGTAGTTCGCTAGTAAGTTAGTAAACTAGTTAGATAGTTTGCTAGTAGTTAGTTAGTTAGTTAGTTAGTTAGTTAGCAAGTTAATTAGTAATTTGTTTAGTTAGTTAGTTAGTTAGTTAGTAAGCTAGTAGTTAGTTAGTTAGTTAATTAGTTAATTAATTAGTTTGTTAATTAGTTAGTTAGTAAGTTAGTTACTTAGTGGGATGTACGAATGTAGCTAGTTAGTTAGTTAGTTAATTAGTTATCTAGTTAGTTAGTTAAGAGTTATTTAGTTAGTTAGTTAGTTAGTTAAATATCTAGTAGTTATTTAGTTAGTTATTTATTTAGTTAGTTAGTTACTTAGTTAGTGGGTATGTTGGAAGGCAGTTAGTAAGTTAGTTAGTAACTTAGTTAACAGGGATGTAGGAAGATAGTTAGTTAGTTAATTAGTTAGTTATTTAGTTAGTTATCTAGTAGTTAGTTAGTTAGTTAGTTAGTTAGTTGGTTAGTTGGTTAGTTTGCAAGTTAGTTAGTTAGTTAGTTTGTTAATATGTATGTATCAAGTTAGGTAGTTAGTTAATTAGATAGTTAGTTAATGAGTTAGTTAATTAGTTAGTTAGTTAGTTAGTTAGTCAGTTAGTTAGTTAGTTATCTAGCAGTTAGTTAGTTTGTTAGTTCATCAATTAGTTATTTAGTTAGTTAGTTAGTTAGTAGTTAGCGAGTAGTTAGCTGGTTAGTTAATTATTTAGTTAGTTAATTAGTTAGTTAGTTGGTGGGTATGTAGGAAGGTAGTTAGTTAGTTAGTTAGATAATAGGTATTTAAGAAGATAGTTAGTTAGTAAATTAGTTAGTTATTATGTTAGTTATTTGTTCAGCTAGCTAGTTGTTAGTTAGTTAGTTAGTAGTTAGTTAGTTAGTTATTTAGTTAACTATTTAGTTATTTAGTTAGCAAGTCTGTTAGTTATCTTGTAGTTAGTAAGTTAGCTAGTTAGTTATTTAGTTAGTTAGATAGTTAGTTAGTTAGTTAGTGGGAAGGTAGTTTGTTAGTTAGTTAGTGGGTATGTAGGAAGGTAGTTAGTTAGTTAGTTAATTTGTGTATGTAGGAAGATAGTTGTTTAGTTGTTTAGTTAGTTTGTTAATTAGTTAATTAGTTAGTTATTTAGTTAGTTAGTTAGTTAGATAGTTAGTTAGTTAGTTAGTCAGAATGGTAGTTAGTTTGGTAGTTAACAGGTATGTATGAAGATAGTTAGTTAGTAAGTTAGTTAGTTAACTGGTTTGTTAGTTAGCCAGTAGTTTGTTAGTTAGTTAGTTAGTTAGTTAATTAGTTAGTTATTTAGGTAGTTAGTTAGTTAGTTAACTAGTAGTTAGTTAGTTAATTAGTTCATTAATTAGTTAGTTAAATAGTTAGTTAGTAAGTTAGTTAGTTAGTGGGTATTTACGAAGGTAGCTAGTTAGTTAGTTAATTTGTTAGTTAATTAGTTAATTAGTTAGTTAGTTAATTCTTTAGTTAGTTAGTTAGTTAAATAGCTTGTAGTTATTTAGTTAGTTATTTATTTAATTAGTTAGTTACTTTGTTAATGGGTTTGTTGGATGATAGTTAGTTAGTGAATTAGTTATTTATTTAGTTAGTTATCTAGTAGTTAGTTAGTTAGTTAGTTAGTTAGTTAATTAGTTAGTTAGTGAATTAGTTAGTTAGTTAGTTAGTTAGGTCATCAGTTAGTTATTTAGTTAGTTAGTTAGTTAGTTAGTTATCTAGTAGTTAGCTGGTTAGTTATTTATTTAGTTAGTTAGTTAGTTAGTTGGTGGGTATGTGGGAATGTAGTTAGTTAGTAAGTTAATAGGTATTTAAGGAGATAGTTAGTTAGTAAATTAGTTAGTTATTATGTTAGTTATCTATTAATTAGTTAGTAAGTGATTTTGTCAGCTAGCTAGTAGTTAGTTAGTTAGTTAGTTAGTTAGTCATTTAGTTAGATAGTTAGTTATTTAGTTAGTTATCTAGTAGTTAGTTAGTTAGTTATTTAGTTAGTTAACTAGTTAGTTATTTTGTTAGTTTGTTTCTTAGTTATCTAGTAGTTAGTTAGTTAGCTAGTTAGTAATTTAGTAAGATAGATAGTTAGTTAGTTAGTTAGCAGTAAGGTAGTTAGTAGGTATGTAGGAAGGTAGTTAGTTTGTTAGTTTGTTTGTTAGTTAATATGTATGTAGGAATATAGTTATTTAGTTATTTGTTAGTTAGTTAGTTAGTTAGTTAATAGGTATGTATGAAGGTAGTTAGTTAGTAAGTTAGTTAGTTAACTGGTTAGTTAGTTGGATGGTAGTTAGTTTGTTAGTTAGTTAATTAGTTAGTTAGTTAGTTAGTTAGTTACTTAACTAGTAGTTAGTTAGATAATTAGTCAATTAACTAGTTAGTTAATTAGTTAGTTAGTTAGTGGGTATGTACGAAGGTAGCTAGTTAGTTAATTAGTTAGTTAGTTAGTTAATTAGTTAGTTATTTATTTAGTTAGTTAGTTAGTTGAATAGCTAGTATTTATTTAGTTATTTATTTATTTAGTTTGTTAATTAATCTGTATGTAGGAAAATAATAAGTTAGTTAATTAGTTAGTTATTTAGTTTGTTATCAAGTAGTTAGTTAGTTAGTTAGTTAGTTAGTTAGTTAGTTATTTATTCAGTTAGCTAGTAGGTAGTTAGTTAGTTAGTTAGTTAGTAAGTTACTCAGTTAGTTAGTTAATTAGTTTGTTGGTTAGTTTGTTAGTCAATACGTATGTAAGAAGGCAGGTAGGTAGTTAGTTAGTCAGTTAAATAGTTAGTTAGTTAGTTAGTTAGTTGGTCGTTGGTTAGTTAGTTAGTTAGTTAGTTAACTCATTAGTTATTTAGTTAGTTTGTTTGTTAGCTAGTAGTTAGCTAGTAATTTTTTTAGTTAGCTAGTTAGTTGGTGGGTATGGAGAATGTAGTTAGTTAGTTGGTTAGTTAGTTAGTTAGTTAATAAGTATGTAGGAAGATAGTTAGTTAGTTAATTTGTTATTTATTTAGATAGATATCTAGTAATTAGTTACTTAGTTTGTTAGTTATTAAGTTAGTTAGTTAATTAGTTAGTTAGCTAATTAGCGAGTAGTTAGTTAGTTAGTTAGGTAGTTAGTATGCAAGAAGGTTGTTAGTTAGTTAGTTTGTTAGATAGTTAGTTAATTAGCTAGTTAGTCAGTTTGTTATTTAGTTAGTTACTTAGTTAGTTAGCAAGTAGTTAGTTAGTTAGTGCCTTTGTTAGTTAATCAATATGTATGTATCAAGGTAGTTAGTTAGTTAGATAGTTAGTTAATTAATTAGTTAGTTAGCTATCTAGTAGTTAGTTAGTTAGTTAGGTCATAAATTAGTAATTTAGTTAGTTAGTTAGTTCGGTAGTTAGCTAGTAGTTAGCTGGTTATTTATTTATTTAGTTAGTTAGTTAGTTAGTTGGTGTGTATATAGGAAGGTAGTTAGTTAGTTAGTTAGTTAATAGGTATTTAGGAAGATAGTTAGTTAGAAAATTAGTTAGTTATTTTGTCAGCTAGTAGTTAGTTAGTTAGTTAGTTAGTAGCTAGTTAGTTAGTTATTTAGTTAACTTTTTAGTTATTTAGTTAGTTAGTTTGTTATTTAGTTAGTTAGTTAGATAGTGGGAAGGTAGTTTGTTAGTTAGTTAGTTAGTAGCTAGTTAGTTAGTTATTTAGTTAGTTAGTTAGTTAGTTAGTAGCTAGTTAGTTAGTTATTTAGTTAATTATTTAGTTATTTAGTTAGTTAGTTAGTTAGTTAGTTAGATAGTGGGAAGGTAGTTTGTTAGTTAGTTTGTTAGTTAGTTAGTGGGAAGTTAGTTTGTTAGTTAGATAGTGGGTATGTAGGAAGGTAGGTAGTTAGTTAGTTAGTTAGTTCATAGGTGGATGTAGGAAGATAGTTATTTAGTTAGTTTGTTAATTAGTTAGTTATTTAGTTATTTAGTTAGTTACTTAGATAGTTAGTTAGAAAGGTAGTTAGTTTGGTAGTTAATAGTTATGTACGAAGGTAGTTAGTAAGGTAGTTAGTTAACTAGTTAGTTAGTTAGCTAGTAGTTTGTTAGTTAGTTAGTTAATTAGTTAGTTATTTAGTTAGTTAGTTTGTAAGTTAACTAGTAGTTAGTTAGTTAATTGGTTCATTAATTAGTTAGTTAGTAAGTTAGTTAGTTAGTGGGTATGTACGAAGGTAGCTAGTTAGTTAGTTAATTTGTTAGTTAATTAATTAATTAGTTAGTTAGTTAGTTAGTTAATTATTTAGTAAATTCTTTAGTTAGTTAGTTCGTTAAATAGCTAGTAGTTATTTAGTTAGTAATTTATTTATTTAGTTAGTTACTTTGTGAGTGGGTATGTAGGAAGGTAGTTAGTAAGTTAGTTAGTTAGTTCGTTAATTAATTAATATGTATGTAGGAAGATAGTTAGTTAGTTAATTAGTTAGTTATTTAGTAGTTAGTTAGTTAGTTAGTTAGTTTTTTATTCAGTTAGCTAGTAGTTAGTTAGTTAGTAAGTTTGTTAGTTAGTTAGTCAGTGAATTAGTTAGTTAGTTAGTTAGTCAATATATACGTAAGAAGGTAGGTAGGTAGTTAGTTAGTCAATTAGCTAGTAATTAGTTAGTTTGTTAGTTAGTTAGTTAGTATGTAGGAAGGTTGTTTGTTAGTTAGTTAGTTAGATAATTAGTTAATTAGTTAGTTAATTAATCAGTTAGTTATTTAGTTAGTTACTTAGTTAGTTAGCTAGTAGTTAGTTAGTTAGCGAGTTAGTTAATCAATATGTATGTATCAAGGTAGTTACTTAGTTAGTATGTTAGATAGTTAATTAGTTAGTTAGTTAATTAGTTAGTTAGTTAATGAGTCAGTTAGTTAGTTAGTTATCTAGTAGTCAGTTAGTTAGTTAGGTCATCAGTTAGTTATTTAGTTAGTTAGTTAGTTGTTTTTTTAGCTAGTAGTTAGCTGGTTAGTTATTTATTTTGTTAGTTAGTTAGTTGGTGGGTATGTAGGAAGATAGTTAGTTCGTTAGTTAGTTAATAGGTATTTAAGAAGATAGTTAGTTAGTAAATTAGTTAGTTATTTTGTCAGCTAGCTAGTAGTTAGTTAATTAGTTAGTTAGTTAGTAGTTAGTTAGTTAGTTAGTTAGTTAGTTAACTATTTAGTTATTTAGTTAGTTTGTTTGTTAGTTATCTAGTAGTTAGTTAGCAAGTTATTTATTTAGTTAGTTAGATAGTAAGTTAGTTAGTTAGTGGGAAGGTAGTTTGTTAGTTAGTTGGGTATGTAGGAAGGTATGTAGGTAGGTAGGTAGTTACCTACTAATTAACAAACTACCTACCTACAAACTCACTAACTAACTAACTTATTAACTAACTAACTAACTAATTGTCTTCCTACATGCATATTAACTAGTATCTATCTAACTAACTAACTAACTGTCTTCATATATACCTATTAACTAATTGACTAACCAAACAACTAACTACCATCCTACATACCGACTAACAAACTAATGACTAAATAACTAATTAACTAACTATCAAACTAACTAACGAACTAGCTAACTAAGTAACTGCCTTCTTACATACATACTAACTAACTAACTAACTAACTAACTAACTGATTAATTAACTAACTAACTAACTAACTAACCAATGAACTAACTACTAGATAAATAACTAAATAACAAACTGACTTACTAACTAACTAACAAACTACTAGATAACTATATAAATAACTAACTAATTTACTATCTATCTATCTTCCTACGTACTTATTAACTAACTGACTCATTAAATAACTTACTAGTTAACTAACTAAATAACTTACTAACAAATAACTAACAAACTAAGTATCAATCTAAATAGTTAACTAATTAACTAACTAACTATCTTCCTACATACTAACTAACTAACTAACTAACTATCTAACTTACTAACTAACTAACTAACTAACTAACTACCTTGATACATACATATTGATTAACAAACTAACTCACTAACTAACTAACTAACTACTAGCTAACTAACTAACCAACTAACTACATAACTTACTGATTAACTAAATAACTAACTAACTAACTAATTAACTAACTATCTAACTAACTAACTAACTAACAACCTTCTTACATACTAACTAACTAACTAACTAACTAACTAACTACCTACTGGCTAATTAACTAACTAACTAACTACCTAACTAACTACCTACCTCCTTACATACATATTGACTAACTAACTAACTAACTAATTAACAAACTAAATAACTAACCAACTTACTAACTTACTTACTAACCAACTAACTACTAGCTAATTGAACAAATAACTAACTAACTAACTAACTAACTAACTAACTAACTAACTAACTAACTACTAGATAACTAACTAAATAACTAACTAATTAACTAACTAACTATCTTCCTACAGACAGATTAACTAACTAACTAACTAACTTACTAACTACCTTCCTACATACCTACTAACTAAGTAACTAACTAAATAAATAAATAACTAACTAAATAACTACTAGCTATTTAACTAACTAACTAACTAAAGAACTAACTAACTAATTAACTAACTAACTAACTAACTAATTGACTAATTAACTAACAAATTAACTAACTAACTAGCTACATTCGTACATACCCACTAACTATCTAACTTACTAACTAACTAATTAACTAACTAATTAATGAACTAATTAACTAACTTACTCCTAGTTAACTAACTAACTAACTTACTAACTAACTACCTTCATACATACCTATTAACAAACAAACTAGCTACCTTTCTAACAAACAAACTAACAAACTAACTAACTAACAAACTAACTAACTAACTAACTACCTTCCTACATACCCAGCCACTAACTAACTTACTACCTTACCGCTAACTAACTAACAAACTACCTATCTAACTAAATAACTAACTAGCTAACTAACTAACTACTAGATAACTAACTAACTAACTAACTAACTAAATAACTAACTAACTAACTAACTAATTAATAGATAACTAACATAATAACTGACTAATTTACTAACTAACTATCTTCTTAAATACCTATTAACTAACCAACTAACTAACTACATTCCCACTAACTAACTAACTAACTAACTAACTAACTAAATAACTAACTAAATAAATAACTAACCATCTAACTACTAGCTAACTGACTAACTAACTAACTAACTAACTAACTGATGACCTAACTAACTAACTAACTACTAGATAACTAACTAACAATCTGACTAGCTAACTAATTAACTAATTAACTAACTAACAAATTAACTTACTATCTAACTAACTAACTAACGACCTTGATACATACATATTGATTAACTAACTAATTCACTAACTAACTAACTAACCACTAGCTAACTAACTAACTAACTACATAACTAACTGATTAACTAACTAACTAACTAATTAACTAACTATCTAACTAACTAACTAACAAACAACCTTCTTACATACTAACTAACTAACTAACTACGTACTAGCTAATTAACTAACTAACTACCTACCTACCTCCTTACATACATATTGACTAACTAACTAACTATTAACTATCTAACTAACTAACTAACTAACTAACTTACTTACTTACTAACTAACTAACTACTAGCTAATTGAACAAATAACTAACTAACTAACTAACTACATAACTAACTGATTAACTAACTAACTAACTATCTAACTAATTGACTAACTATCTAACTAAATAACTATCTAACAACCTTCTTACATACTAACTAACTAACTAACTAACTACGTACTAGCTAATTAACTATCTAACAACCTACCTACCTCCTTACATACATATTGACTAACTAACTAAGTATTAACTATCTAACTAACTAACTAACTAACTAACTTACTTACTTACTAACTAACTAACCACTAGCTAATTGAACAAATAACTAACTAACTAACTAACTAACTAACTACTAGATAACTAACTAAATAACTAACTAATTAACTAACTAACTATCTTCCTACAGACAGATTAACTAACTAACTAACTAACATACTGACTACCTTCCTACATACCCACTAACTAAGTAAACTACCTAAATAAATAAATAACTAACTAAATAACTACTAGCTATTTAACTAACTAACTAACTAAAGAACTAACTGACTAATTAACTAACTAACTAACTAATTAACTAATTAACTAACAAATTAACTAACTAACTGTAGGGAAATATCCTCGACCCCGGGCCCGCGCAGCGGAATGAAGGCCCGGTCCGATTCATCGTACCCTCGAAGTCATGGCGTGATCTCGGGAATCGGGGAATCGGACCGGGCCTTCATTCCGCTGCGCGGGCCCGGGGTCGAGGATATTTCAATTAGTCATAGTTGAAATATTAACTTCAATAACGTTAATACCTGAGAGGCCGGTTGCTGAAACCGCTTTGCCCTTCTTCACATCCTCGAGGTAAGACTTGCAATCACGCTTCCAATGTCCAGCCTTGTGACAATGGTAGCATGTCTCATCTTTGGATTTCTCCTTTCCCTTTTTATTCGGCTTTGAACGTTTCTTAGCTGAATCGCCCTTGGACTTTGATCTCTTACGATCCTTATTCTGAATTGTGAGAACATTTCCGGCAACTCTTGCCTTGTTCTCTCCGGACGACTTCAAAGTCTCCGATTCAAAATTCTTGAGCATTCCGTGAAGCTCAGGGATCGTCTTATCCATCGAATGCATGTGATAGTTAGTCACGAACGGAGAAAACATTGAAGGAAGTGCGCACAAGATCAAATCTTGTTGCATAATCTTCGACAATTTCTCTCCTAGCCTCTCTAGACGGTCTATGAGAGCTTGCACCTTCAGAACTTGAGTGCTTACCGAAGACCCCGAAGGCATCTTGCAGTTTACCAACTCTTTGAGCGTACTGAACCTTTCAATACGCTCCTGCTCTTGGAACATCTCCTTGAGCACAACGTTTATCGAGTATGCATCCGAGTCCTCAGACTGCTTTTGAAGACTAGCGTCCATACATGCCAACATGAGGCACGTAACGTCATTTGTGGGTATGTAGGAAGGTAGTTAGTTAGTTAATAGGTATTTAAGAAGATAGTTAGTTCGCAAATTAGTTAGTTATTATGTTAGTTATCTTGTAATTAGTTAGTTAGTTATTTTGTCGGCTAGCTAGCAGTTAGTTAGTTATTTAGTTAGTTAGTTAGTTAGTCATCTAGTAGTTAGACGTTAGTTATTTAGTTAGTTTACTAGTTAGTTATTTAGTTAGTTAGTTAGTTTGTTAGTTATCTAGTAGTTAGTTAGTTAGCTAGTTAGTTATTTAGTAAGTTAGATAGTTAGTTAGTATGTTAGTGGGAAGGTAGGTAGTTAGTTAGTTAGTTATTGGGTATGTAGGAAGGTAGGTAGGTAGTTAGTTAGTTAGTTAGTTAATAGGTATGTAGGAAGATAGTTATTTAGCTAGTTTGTTAATTAGTTAATTTGTTTGTTAGTTAGTTATTTATTTATTTGGTTAGTTTGTTAGTTAGTTAGGTAGAAAGGTAGTTAGTATGTTCGTCGATGGGTATGTATGAATGTAGTTAGTTCGTAAGTTAGTTAGTAAACTAGTTAGTTAGTTAGCTAGTAGTTTGTTAGTAAGTTAGTTAGTTAATTAGATAGTTAGTTAGTTAGTTAGTTAGTTAGTTAGTTAGTTAACTAGTAGTTAGTTAGTAAATTAGTTAATTAATTAGTTTGTTAATTAGTTAGTTAGTAAGTTAGTTAGTTAGTGGGTGTGTACGAAGGTAGCTAGTTAGTTAGGTAATTTGTTAGTTCATTAGTTAATTAGTTAGTTAGTTAGTTAGTTAATTAATTAGTTATTTATTTATTTAGTTAGTTAGTTAAATAGCTAGTAGTTATTTAGTTAGTTATTTATTTAGTTAGTTAGTTAGTTAGTTCGTGCGTATGTAGGAAGGTAGTTAATAAGTTAGTTAGTTAGTTAGTTAGTTAGTTAGTTAATATGTGTGTAGGAAGATAGTTAGTTAGTTAATTAGTTAGTTATTTAGTTAGTTATCTAGTAATTAGTTAGTCAGTTAGTTAGTTAGTTAGTTTTATATTTTTTCAGTTAGCAAGTAGTTAGTTAGTAGTTAGTTAGTAAGTAAGTTAGTTAGTTAGTTAGTTAATTAGTTAGTTAGTTAGTTAGTTAGTTAGTCAATATGTATGTAAGAAGGTAGTTAGTAGTTAGTTATTTAGTTAATTAGCTAGTAGTTAGTTAGTTAGTTAGTTAGTATGTAAGAAGATTGTTAGTTAGTTAGTTAGTTAGATGGCTAGTTAATTAGTTAGTTAGTTAGTTGATCAGTTAGTTATTTAGTTAGTTACTTAGTTAGTTAGCTAGTAGTTAGTTAGTTAGTGAGTTAGTTAGTTAATCAATATGTATGTATCAAGGTAGTTAGTTAGTTAGTTAGTTAGATAGTTAGATAATTAGTTAGTTAATTAGTTAGTTAATTAGTTAGTCAGTTAATTAATTAGTTAGTTGGTGGGTATGTAGGAAGGTAGGTAGGTAGTTAGTTAGTTAGTTAGTTAATAGGTATTTAGGAATATAGTTAGTTAGTAAATTAGTTAGTTATTATGTTAGTTATCTAGTAATTAGTTAGTTAGTTATTTTTTCAGCTAGCTAGTAATTAGTTAGTTAGTTAATCAATATGTATGTATCAAGGTAGGTAGTTAGCTAGTTATTTAGTTAGTTAGTTAGTTACTTATCTAGTAGTTAGTTAGTTAGTTAACTAGTTAGTTAACTAGTTAGTTATTTAGTTAGTTTGTTTGTTAGTTATCTAGTAGTTACATAGTTGGCTAGTTAGTCGTTTAGTTAGTTATATAATTAGTGTGTTAGTTAGTGGGAAGGTAGTTAGTTAGTTAGTTAGTGGGTATGTAGGAAGGTAGTTAGTTAGTTAGTTAGTTAATAGGTATGTAGGAAGGTAGTTAGTTTGTTAATTAGTGAATTTGTTAGTTAGTCAGTTAGTTATTGAGTTATTTATTTAGTTAGTTAGTTACTTGGTTAGTTAGTTAGTTAGTTAGTTAATAGGTATGTATGAAGGTAGTTAGTTAGTATGTTAGTTAGTTAACTAGTTAGTTAGTTAGCTAGTAGTTAGTTAGTTAGTTAGTTAATTAGTTAGTTATTTCGTTAGTTAGTTAGTTAGTTAGTTAGTTAGTTAGATAACTAGTAGTTAGTTAGTTGATTAGTTAGTTTGTAAGTTAGTTAGTTAGTGGGCATGTACGAAGGTAGCTAGTTAGTTAGTTAATTTCGTTGTTAGTTAGTTAATTAGTTAGTTAGTTGGTTAATTAGTTAGTTATTTATTTATTTAGTTTGTTAGTTAAATAGCTAGTAGTTATTTATTTATTTAGTTAGTCACTTAGTTAGTGGGTATGTAGGAAGGTAGTTAGTTAGTTAGTGAATACGTATGTAGGAAGATAGTTAGTTAGTTAATTAGTTAGTTATTTAGTTAGTTATATAGTGGTTAGTTAGTTAGTTAGTTAGTTAGTTATTTATTTATTCAGTTAGCTAGTAGTTAGTTAGTTAGTTAGTTAGTTGGTAAGTTAGTTAGTTAGTTAGTTAGTTAGTTAATTAGTTAGTTAGTTAGTTAGTTAGTTAGTTAGTTAAATAGTTAGTTAGATAGTTAGTTAGTTAGTTAGTTTTCAAGTACTTGGTTAGTTAGTTAGTTAGTTGGTTAGTTAACTAGTTAGTTAGTTAGCTAGTAGTTAGCTGGTAATTTATTTAGTTAGCTAGTTAGTTTGTGGGTATGCAGGAAGGTACTTAGTTCGTTAGTTAGTTAGTTAGTTAGTCAATAAGTATGTAGGAAGATAGTTAATTAGTTAGATATTTAGATAGATATCTAGTAGTTAGTTACTTGGATTGTTAGTTATTTAGTTAGTTAGTTAGTTAGTTAGTTAGTTATTTAGTTAGATAGTTAACTAGTTAGTTATTTAGTAAGTTAGTTAGTTATTAAGTACGTAGGAAGATAGTCAGTCAGTAAATTATTTAGTTATATAGATAGTTATCTAGTAGTTAGTTAGTTAGTTATGTAGTCAGTTTGTTAGTTATTTAGTTATTTATCTAGTAGTTAGTTAATTAGTTAGTTAATTAGTTAGTTAGTTAGTTAATTAATTAGTTAGTTAGTTAGTATGTATGTATGTATGTAAGAAGGCACTTAGTTAGTTAATTAGTTAGTTAGTTAGTTAGTTTGATAGTCAGTTAATTAGATAGGTAGTTACTAGTTAGTTAGTCGGTATATAGGATGGTAGTTAGTTAGATGGTTAGTTAGTCAATTAGTTAGTTAGTTAGTTAGTTAGTTAGTAGGTATATAGGAAGACAATTAGTTAGTTAGTTAGTTAGATAGATATATACTAGTTAATAGGTATGTAGGAAGACAATTAGTTAGTTAGTTAGTTTGTTAGTGAGTTTGTAGGAAGGTAGTTAGTTAATTAGTTAGTTAGGTAGATAGCTATTTAGTTAGTTTATAGGTATGTATGAAGGTAGTTAGTTAGTTAGTTAGTTAATTAGTTCGTTATTTAGTCAGTTTGTTTGTTAATTAGCTAGTAGTTAGTTAGTTAGTTAGTTAGTTAGTTAGTTAGTTAGTTAGCTTGTAGTTAGTTAGTTAGTTAGTTGGCTAAGTTAGCTAGCTAGCTAGTAGTTAGTTAGTTAGTTAGTTAATAGGTATGTAGGAAGGTAGTTTGTTAGTTAGTAAGTAAGTTAGGTAGTTAGTTAGTTACCTAGTAGTCAGTTAGTTAATTAGTTAGTTAGTTAACTAGTTAGCTATTTAGTTAGTTAGTCTGTTAGTTCTCTAGTAGTTAGTTAGTTAGCTAGTTAGTTATTTGGTTAGTTAGATAGTTGATAACGGTTTTTCGATCACTTTTTAATTTGATATATCGTTGTATGTGAAAACCAATTCAATCAACAAGTTTGGAATTTAATGTGTATAGTAGTAATATGCAAGTTCGTTCCACGAGGAGTATATGCGTCAAATAATGAATCCAAACGAGCCAAAAGGCAGAAACTTTTCCAAAAAGAAAATTAAGGGCATTAACTTTTTCTAAATAGGCAGAAACTTAATCAAAAAGATATTTCTAAGTTTCCAAAATTAATGAAAATTTGTGTAGAGATAGTTCTGAATATTATCAAATTTATCCTAAAATTTCAAACAATTTCGACAATGGAATAAAAAGTTATTAACGAATTACAATCAGGTCTCTGAAAAACAGTCCCCTGGAAACAGCAGGTTTTCAGTTTAAGTGACAGTTTTCAAAAATTCATATCAATTCGAATATTTCATGAAATTCTACGATTCAAAAAGTTCCCGAAACTAGAAATGAAGATCTACGCAGAACAAAAAGAGAACAAAAATATCACACAAAGAGAGACAAAGATTGAATGCAAGAAACAAGATTAAAGCAAAAACTAGATTCAAACAAGGGTTTCTTTACACAACTTCGAAATAGTCATTCCACATACATGAAATTCAAGAAATAAAAAGAATACACCTAGATTGAGTGTCAAGATGAGCTCCTTTCCTCGTCTAGTGTGATCGCTCGATGCTCGTACCGCTAGAGAGCTAGGACGGTACGAGCGCTTCTCGTTCGAATTAGTCGACTCTTCCGGTTGAAGAAAGCTCCGATTCCGTTCGAGTGAAGGAGGACACAATCCACCGAGACAAAAGAGGTTACCGAGTGAAGAGAGCTTCGAGGTCGGTAATGGAGGAAGCTCCACTCTCTATCCCGATGAAATCCGGATGAAGAAAGCTTCGAGTCCGGTTGTGGCGATGATTCCTTTGACTTGCTCCGATTGGATCGATTCACCGAATGAAGAAAGCTTCGAGTCCGATAAACAATCACTCGAGAATTCGAGTAATTCTTGAATGGTTCTTGATGTTCTTGACGGTTCTTGGAAGTGCTTAGAGAGAGAGAGAAGAAAGGGGGGGGAGAAGAAAAACATGTAGAGCTGCCCCATGGGGTCTATTTATAGTGCATTTGGAGCCTTCTCATTGGTCAAGAGATGGTTGAGAGGATTGAGGATAGTTTGGTAATTGTAGGTGAGGAAGGTGGGCTGAATGGTGGTTAAAGTGTGAGTGGTTTTCGTATAGAATTTGGTGTAGACTTTTGTGTGGTAGATTACTTGCCTCCTTCTTCATACGTGTACCGAAATGGGCAGTATAATATATCGATTTTATCGGCGCAAGGAGAGGAAGACAACTACACTGTTGGAATGTCAAAAACTTTCGCCCAAAAACCTGAAATTATCAATAAAACACACTTAGTGAAGAAATATTCTTGCAATCTTAAATGTGAACAATTATATATATAAAGTTGTGATTCAAAAGGGCTACAATCCCCAAATTAGATATCAAAAAGGTGCTTTATTTTCCTCTTATCAAATACCCCCACACTTAGCTTTTGTCGTCCTCGACAAAATAAAACGTAATAAAATATATTTTAAGCACAAAAAATACAAGTTAGGTTTTGTTGAAATTGTAATCACACTATCTCATAAATTTGAATTACACAAGAAATATTTGTACTCTCTTAATCATATGTTATTTCAAGAGGAACAAAATATCAAACTTCTATAATGAGGATTTTGCCAATTTTTAATATATTTATTAAGAAATGATTTTCACTCGAAAAAGATAGTTAAACACCACATAATGAATGTAACACCACATAATTAAAGAGGAAAAATCTTTTAAAAGTATTAATAGAACCAATTTTTTCATTTTTGCAAAAGTTGACCTTAAATGTATGTAATTCACTTTTATAACCGCTCGGTACGTAAGTACTTGGGTCCTCCTTAAATCCAACCAAATTTCCTTAAATTTTGCTCAAAAATATTATTTTATATTTTTCTTTTTTTTTTCTTTTTTTTCTTTTTCTTTTTTCTTTTGCTTTTTTCTATTTTCTTTTTCTTTTCTTTTTTCTTTTTTTCTTTTTTTTCTTTCTTTTTTTTCTTTCTTTTTTTTCTTTCTTCTTTCATTGAAATAGTTTTATATAAAATATTAATTCACAATGTTTCGAACCGATCATGAGTACGGTTCGCTCATGCCCGGCTTACTGCATTGCGAATTCTTTTTGAAAAAATCGCGAGCGCAATAAAATTCCGTTGGGTTGTAACATAAGTCGCCATGAACGGTTAGGATCCTTAAGTGTAAGTTGTCAAATTTTTAAACTAATGCAAAAACTACCAAAAATGGTTGAATAAAACTTTTTAGAAATTCTAAATTAAGAATGGGTTCTTATTCAAAAATGGTGTGCCACATAAATCATAATAAAAATCATTTAAAATAAATACTTCTTTAAGCAAATCTTATTATAGACGGGATTGAATCCCAAATTAGTCTCATAAAAGACCGTTTATTGTTTTCTTTAAGCAAATCTTATTTAGTTAGTTAGTTTGTTAGTTATCTAGTAGTTAGTTAGTTAGCTAGTTAGTTATTCAGTTAGTTAGATAGTGAGTTAGTTAGTTAGTTAGTGGGAAGGTAGTTAATTAGTTAGTTAGTGGGTATATAGGAAGGTAGGTAGTTAGTTAGTTAGTCAATAGGTATTTAAGAATATAGTTAGTTAGTAAATTAGTTAGTTATTATGTTAGTTATCTAGTAATTAGTTAGTTAGTTATTTTGTCAGCTAGCTAGTAGTTAGTTAGTTAGTTAGTTATTTAGTTAGTTAGTTAGTTAGTTACTTGTCTAGTAGTTAGTTAGTTATTTAGTTAGTTTGTTTGGTAATTATCTAGTAGTTAGTTAGTTAGCTAGTTAGTCATTTAGTTAGTTAGATAGTTAGTTAGTTAGTTAGTGGGAAGGTACTTAGTTAGTTAGTTAGTGGGTATGGAGGATAGTAGTTAGTTAGTTAATAGGTATGTAGGAAGATAGTTATTCGGTTATTTAGTTAGTTTGTTAATTAGTTAATTAGTTAGTTAGTTAGTTATTTAGTTAATTAGTTACTTAGTTAGTTAGTTAGTTAATAGGTATGTATGAAGATAGTTAGTTAGTAAGTTAGTAGTTAGCTAGTAGTTAGCTAGTAGTTAGTAAGTTAGTTAGTTAATTAATTTGTTAGTTATTTAGTTCGTTAGTTAGTTATTTAACTAGTAGTTAGTTTGTTCATTAGTTAAGTAATTAGTCAGTTAATTAGTTAGTTAGTAGTTAGTTATCTAGTAGTTAGTTAGTTAGCTAGTTAGTAATTTAGTAAGATAGATAGTTAGTTAGTCAGTTAGCAGTAACGTAGTTAGTTAGTTAGTTAGTGGGTATGTAGGAAGGTAGTTAGTTAGTTAGTTAGTATGTTAGTTAATAGGTATGTAGGAATATAGTTATTTAGTTATTTAGTTATTTGTTAGTTAGTTAGTTAGTTAGTTAGTTAGTTAATAGGTATGTATGAAGGTAGTCAGTTAGTAAGTTAGTTAGTTAACTGGTTAGTTAGTTAGATGGTAGTTAGCTTGTTAGCTAGTTAATTATTTAGTTAGTTAGTTAGTTAGTTAGTTAGTTAGTTAGTTACTTAACTAGTAGTTAGTTAGATAATTAATTAATTAATTAGTTAGTTAATTAGTTAGTTAGTTAGTGGGTATGTACGAAGATAGCCAGTTAGTTAATTAGTTAGTTAGTTAGTTAATTAGTTCGTTATTTATTTAGTTAGTCAGTTAGTTAAATAGCTAGTATTTATTTAGTTATTTATTTATTTATTTAGTTAGTTAGTTAGTTAATATGTATGTAGGAAAATAATTAGTTAGTTAATTAGTTAGTTATTTAGTATGTTATCAAGTAGTTAGTTAGTTAGTTAGTTAGTTAGTTACTTATTCTGTTAGCTAGTAGTTAGTTAGTTTGTTTGTTAGTAAGTTAGTTAGTTAGTTAGTTAGTTAATTAGTTTGTTGGTTAGTTTGTTAGTCAATATGTATGTAAGAAGGCAGGTAGGTAGTTAGTTAGTCAGTTAAATAGTTAGTTAGTTAGTTAGTTAGTTAGTTAGTTAGTTAGTTAGTTAGTTAGTTAGTTAGTAGTTGGTTAGTTAGTTAGTTAGTTAGTTAACTCATTAGTTATTTAGTTAGTTAGTTTGTTAGTTAGTTAGTTAGTTAATTAGTTAATAAGAATGTAGGAAGATAGTTAGTTAGTTAATTTGTTATTTATTTAGATAGATATCTTGTAATTAGTTACTTAGTTTGTTAGTTTTTAAGTTAGTTAGTTAATTAGTTAGTTTGTTAATTAGCGAGTAGTCAGTTAGTTAGTTAGGTAGTTAGTATGCAAGAAGGTTGTTAGTTAGTTAGTTTGTTAGATAGTTAGTTAATTAACTAGTTAGTCAGTTAGTTATTTAGTTAGTTACTTAGTTAGTTAGCAAGTAGTTAGTTCGTTAGTGCCTTAGTTAGTTAATCAATTTGTTTGTATCAAGGTAGGTAGTTAGTTAGATAGTTAGTTAATTAATCAGTTAGTTAGTTGTCTAGTAGTTAGTTAGTTAGTTAGGTCATAAATTAGTAATTTAGTTAGTTAGTTAGTTTGGTAGTTTGCTAGTAGTTAGGTTGTTAGTTATTTATTTAGTTAGTTAGTTAGTTGGTGGGTATATAGGAAGGTAGTTAGTTTGTTAGTTAGTTAATAGGTATTTAAGAAGATAGTTAGTTAGAAAATTAGTTAGTTATTATGATAGTTATCTAGTATTTAGTTAGTTAGTTATTTTGTCAGCTAGTAGTTAGTTAGTTAGTTAGTTAGTAGTTAGTTAGTCAGTTATTTAGTTAACTATTTAGTTATTTAGTTAGTTAGTTTGTTATTTATCTAGTAGTTAGTTAGTTAGTTAGTTAGTTATTTAGTTAGTTAAATAGTGGGAAGGTAGTTTGTTAGTTAGTTAAATAGTGGGAAGGTAGTTTGTTATTTAACTAGCTAACTAACTAACTACTAGATAACTAACTAACTAACTAACTAACTAACTACTAGCTAGATGACAAAATAAATAACTAACTAATTAATAGATAACTAACATAATAACTAACTAATTTACTAACTAACTATCTTCTTAAATACCTATTAACTAACTAACTAACTAACTACATTCCCACATACACACCAACTAACTAACTAACTAACTAAATAAATAACTAACCATCTAACTACTAGCTAACTGACTAACTAAACAACTAACTAAACAACTAACTAAATAACTAACTGATGACCTAACTAACTAACTAACTACTAGATAACTAACTAACTGACCGACTAACTAACTAACTAACTAATTAACTAACTAACTAAGTAACTAACTAACTAACTAACTACTAGATAACTAACTAAATAACTAACTAATTAACTAACTAACTATCTTCCAACATACCCACTAACTAAGTAACTAACTAAATAAATAAATGATAAACTAAATAACCACTAGCTATTTCACTAACTAACTAACTAAAGAATTAACTAACTAATTAACTAACTAACTAACTAACTACTTAACTAATTAACTAACAAATTAACTAACTAGCTAGCCACCTTCGTACATACCCACTAACTAACTTACTTACTAACTAACTAATTAACTAACTACTTAACTAACTAATTAACTAACTAACTATCTTCCTACATATTACCTAACTAACTAACTAACTAACTACCTACCTTCCTACATACCCACTAACTAAGTAACTAACTAAATAAATAAATAACACACTAAATAACTACTAGCTATTTAACTAACTAACTACCTAAATAAATAACAAACTAATTAACTAACTAACTAACTAACTAATTAACTAACGAAATAAAAAATTAACTAACTAACTATCTACCTTCGTACATACCCACTAACTAACTAACTTACAAACTAACTAATTAATTAACTAATTAACTAACTAACTACTAGTTAACTAACTAACTTACTAACTAACTAACTAATTAACTAATTAACTAACGAACTACTAGCTAAGTAACTAACTAGTTAACTAACTAACTTACTTACTAACAACCTTCATACATACCTATCAACTAACAAACTAACTACCTTTCAAACTAACTAACTAACAAACTAACTAACTAACTAACTAACTAAATAACTAAATAACTAAATAACTAAATAACTAACTAACTAACAAATGAACTAATCAACAAACTAACTAAATAACTAAATAACTATCTTCCTACGTACCTATGAACTAATTGAACAAATAACTAACTAACTAACTAACTAACTAACTAACTAACTAACTACTAGATAACTCACTAAATAACTAACTAATTAACTAACTAACTATCTTCCTACAGACAGATTAACTAACTAACTAACTAACTTACTAACTACCTTCCTACATACCCACTAACTAAGTAACTAACTAAATAAATAAATAACTAACTAAATAACTACTAGCTATTTAACTAACTAACTAACTAAAGAACTAACTAACTAATTAACTAACTAACTAACTAACTAATTAACTAACAAATTAACTAACTAACTAGCTACATTCGTACATACCCACTAACTATCTAACTTACTAACTAACTAATTAACTAAGTAATTAATGAACTAATTAACTAACTTACTACTAGTTAACGAACTAACTAACTTACTAACTAACTACCTTCATACATACCTATTAACAAACAAACTACCTACCTTTCTAACAAACTAACTAACTAACAAACTAACTAACTAACTAACTAACTAACTAACTAACTAACTAACTAACAACATACCCAGCCACTAACTAACTAAATACCTTACCGCTAACTGACTAACAAACTACCTATCTAACTAAATAACTAACTAGCTAACTAACTTACTACTCGATAACTAACTAACTAACTAACTAACTAACTACTAGCTAGATGACAAAATAAATAACTAACTAATTAATAGATAACTAACATAATAACTAACTAATTTACTAACTAACTATCTTCTTAAATACCTATTAACTAACTAACTAACTAACTACATTCCCACATACACACCAACTATATAACTAACTAACTAAATAAATAACTAACCATCTAACTACTAGCTAACTGACTAACTAAATAACTAACTAAATAACTAACTGATGACCTAACTAACTAACTAACTACTAGATAACTAATTGACTGACTGACTAACTAACTAACTAACTAATTAACTAACTAACTAACTAACTAACTAACTAACTACTAGATAACTAACTAAATAACTAACTAATTAACTAACTAACTATCTTCCAACATACCCACTAACTAAGTAACTAACTAAATAAATAAATGACAAACTAAATAACTACTAGCTATTTCACTAACTAACTAACTAACTAAAGAATTAACTAACTAATTAACTAACTAACTAACTAACTAATTAACTAATTAACTAACAAATTAACTAACTAGCTAGCCACCTTCGTACATACCCACTAACTAAATAACTTACTAACTAACTAACTAATTAACTAACTAATTAATGAACTAATTAACTAACTAACTACTAGTTAACTAACTAATTAACTAACTAACTATCTTCCTACATACTAACTAACTTACTAACTAACTAACTACATTCCTGCATACCCATACTAACTAGTGAACTAAATAAATTACTAGCTAACTACTAGCTAACAAACTAACTAGCAAACTAAATAGCTAACTAGTTAACTAACTAACTAACTAACTAACCAACTACCGGATAACTAACTAACCAACTAACTAACTTCTAGTTAGCCAACTAATTAACTAACTACCTTCTTACATACATATTGACTAACAAACTAACCAACAAATTAACTAACTAACTAACTAACTAACTTACCAGCTAACTAACTAACTGACTAACTGACTACTAGCTAACTGAATAAATAACTAACTAACTAACTAACTAACTAACTAATTAACTAATTAACTAATTAACTAACTAATTAACTAACTAACTAACTACTAGTTAGCCAACTAATTAACTAACTACCTATCTTCCTACATACTAACTAACTAACTACATTCCCGCATACCCATACTAACTAGCTAACAAACTAACTAACTAACTAAATAACTAACTAACTAACTAACTAACCAACTACCTGAGAACTAACAAACTAACTAACTAACAAACTAACTATTTGACTAACTAACTTACTAACTACCTTCTTACATACATATTGACTAACTAACTAACCAACAAACTAATTAACTAACTAACTAACTTACCAACTAACTAACTACTAGCTTACTGAATAAATAACTAACTAACTAACTAACTAACTAACTAACTACTAGATAACTAACTAAATAACTAACTAATTAACTAACTAACTATCTTCTTGCATACATATTAACTAACTAACTAACTAACTAACTAACTAACTACCTACCTTCCTACATACCCACTAACTAAGTAACTAACTAAATAAATAAATAACACACTAAATAACTACTAGCTATTTAACTAACTAACTACCTAAATAAAAAACAAACTAATTAACTAACTAATTAACTAACTAATTAACTAACGAAATAAAATATTAACTAACTAACTATCTACCTTCGTACATACCCACTAACAAACTAAGTTACAAACTAACTAATTAATTAACTAATTAACTAACTAACTACTAGGTAACTAACTAACTTACTAACTAACTAACTAATTAACTAATTAACTAACGAACTACTAGCTAAGTAACTAACTAGTTAACTAACTAACTTACTTACTAACAACCTTCATACATACCTATCAACTAACAAACTAACTACCTTTCAAACTAACTAACTAACAAACTAACTGACTAACTAACTAACTAAATAACTAAATAACTAAATAACTAAATAACTAACTAACTAACAAATGAACTAATCAACAAACTAACTAAATAACTATCTTCCTACGTACCTATGAACTAACTAACTAACTAACTAACTAACGAACTAACTACCTTCCTACATACCCACTAACTAACGAACTACCTACCTTCCCAATAACTAACTAAATAACTATCTAACTTACTAAATTACTAACTAGCTAACTAATTAACTACTAGATAACTAACAAACTAACTAACTAAATAACTAACTAGTTAACTAACTAAATAACTAACTAACTAACTAACTAACTAACTAACTAACTAAATAATTAACTAACTAACTAACTACTAATTAGCTGACAAAATATCTAACTAACTAATTACAAGATAACTAACATAATAACTAACTAATTTACTACCTAACTATCTTCTTAAATCCCTATTAACTAACTAACTACCTACCTTCCTACATACCCACCAACTAACTAACTAACCAAATAAATAACTAACCAGCTAACTACAAGCTAACTAACTCACTCACTAACTAACTAACTAACTAACTAACTAACCGATGACCTAACTAACTAACTAACTAACTACTAGATAACTAACTAACAATCTGCCTAGCTAACTAATTAACTAATTAACTAACTAACAAATTAACTTACTATCTAACTAACTAACTAACGACGTTGATACATACATATTGATTAACTAACTAATTCACTAACTAACTAACTAACTAACTAGTTAGATAGTTAGTTAGCTAACTAACTAACTAACTAACTACAAAACTAACTGATTAACTAACTAACTAACTATCTAACTAATTAACTAACTATCTAACTAACTAACTAACTAACAACCTTCTTACATACTAACTAACTAACTAACTACGTACTAGCTAATTAACTAACTAACAACCTACCTACCTCCTTACATACATATTGACTAACTAACTAACTATTAACTATCTAATTAACTAACTAACGAACTAACTTACTTACTTACTAACTAACTAACTACTAGTTAATTGAACAAATAACTAGCTAACTAACTAACTAACTAACTAACTAACTACTAGATACCTAACTAGCTAACTAACTAACAAACTAACCAACAAACTAACTAACTTACTAACTAACTAACTACCTTCCTACATACCCACCCACTAACTAACTGACTACCTTACCGCTAACTAACTAACTAACTAAATAACTACCTTTCTAACTAAATAACTAACTAGCTAACTAACTATCTACTATCAAGATAACTAACTAACTAACTAACTAAATAACTAACTAACTAACTAACTACAAGCTAGCTGACAAAATAACTAACTAGCTAATCAATTGATAGCTAACACAATAACTATCTAATTTACTAACTAACTATCTTCTTAAATACCTATTAACTAACTAACTAACCACATTCCCACATACCCACCAACTAACTACCTAACTAACTAAATAAATAAATAACCATCTAACTACTACCTAACTAACTAAATAACTACCTAAATAACTAACTGATGACCTAACTAACTAACTAACTACTAGATAACTAACTAACTGACTGACTAACTAACTAACTAACTAATTCACTAACTAATTAATTAACTAACTATCTAACTAACGAACTAACTACTAGATAACTAACTAAATAATTAACTAATTAACTAACTAACTATCTTCCAACATACCCACTAACTAAGTAACTAACTAAATAAATAAATAACTAACTTAATAACTACTAGCTATTTCACTAACTAACTAACTAAAGAATGAACTAACTAATTAATTAACTAACTAACTAACTAATTAACTAACTCACTAACTAATTAGCTAACTAACTAGCTACCTTCGTACATATCCACTAACTAACTAACTTACTAACTAACTAATTAACTAACTAACTAATGAACTAATTAACTAACTAACTACTATTTAACAAACTAACTAACTAACTAAATAAATAACTAATTAACTAACTAACTAACTAACTAACTAACTACTAGCTAACTAACTAACTAGCTAACTAACTAACTTACTAACTAACTACCATCATACATTCCTATTAACTAACAAACTAACTAAATTTCTAACTAACTTACTAACAAACTAACTAACTAACTAACTAACTAAATAACTAATTAACTAACAAACTAATTAACTAATCAACAAACTAACTAAATAACTGAATAACTATCTTCCTACATACACCTATTAACTAACTAACTAACTAACTAACTAGCTAATTAACTAACTAACTACCTTCCTATATACCCACTAACTAACAAACAAACTACCTTCCCACTAACTAACTAACTAAATATCTAACTAACTATATAACTAACTTGCTAACAAACTAACTACTTGATAACTAACAAACTAACTAACTAAATAACTAAATTGTTAACTAAATAACTAACTAACTAACTGACTAACTAACTAACTAACTACTAGTTAGCTGACAAAATAACTAACTAACTAACTACTACATTACTAACATAATAACTAACTAATTTACTAACTAACTATCTTCTTAAATACCTATTAACTAACTAACTAACTGACTACCTCCCTACATACCCACCAACTAACTAACTAACTAAATAAATAAGTAGCTAACCAGCTAACTACTAACAAACTAACTAACTAAATAACTAATTGATGACCTAACTAACTAACTAGTTACTAGATAACTAACTAACTAACTAAATGACTAACTAACTAATTAACTAACTAATTTACTAACTAATTAACTAACTATCTAACTAACTAACTAACTACCTTGATACATACATATTGATTAACTAACTAACTCACTAACATAATAACTAACTAGCTAACTACAAGATAACTAACATAATAACTAACTAATTTACTAACTAACTATCTTCTTAAGTACCTATTAACTAACTAACTAACTAACTAACTAACCAACTAATTAACTAAATAACTAATTGATGACCTAACTAACTAACAAACTAGCAACTAGATAACTAACTAACTAACTGACAAATTAACTAACTAACTAACTAATTAACTAACTAATTAACTAACTATCTAACTAACTAACTAACTACCTTGATACATACATATTGATTAACTAACTCACTAACTAACTAACTCACTAACTAACTAAGTATCTAACTAAATAACTAACTGATTAACTAACTAACTAACTAACCTACCAATTAGCTAACAATCAAACTAACTAACTAACTAACTAACTAACAACCTTCTTACATACTAACTAACTAACTAACTAACTAACTAACTAACTACAAGCTAATTAACTAACTAACTAACTAACTAACTAACTACATTCTTACATACATATTGACTGACTAACCAATTAACTAACAAATTAACTAACTAACTAGCTACCTTCGTACCTACCCACTAACTAACTAACTTACTAACTAACTAATTAACAAACTAGTTAATGAACTAACTAAATAACTAATTGATGACCAAACTAACAAACTAACTACTAGATAACTAACTAACTAACAAACTAACTAACTAACTAACTAATTAATAAGCTAACTAATTAACTAACTATCTAGCTAACTAACTAAGTACCTTAATACATACATATTGATTAACTAACTAAGTCACTAACTAACTAACTACTAGCTAATTAACTAACTAACTAACTAACTACCTTCTTACATACATATTGACTAAATAACCAACTAACTAACTAACTAACTAACTAACTTACTAACTAACTAACTAACTACTAGCTAACTGAATAAATAACATACTAACTAACTAACTAACTAACTAACTACTAGATAATTATCTAAATAACTAACTAATTAACTAACTAAGTATCTTCCTACATACATATTAACAAACTAACTAACTAACTAACTAACTAACTTACTAACTACCTTCTTATATACCCACTAACTAACTAAGTAACTAACTAAATAAATATATAAATAACTAACTACATAACTACTTGCTATTTAACTAACTATCTAAATAAATAAATACATAACTAATTAACTAATTAAGTATCTTCCTACATACATATTAACAAACAAACAAACTAACTAACTGACTAACTAACTAACTAACTAACTAACTTACTAATTACCTTCCTACATACCCACTAACTAAGTAACTAACTAAATAAATATATAAATAACTAACTACATAACTACTAGCTATTTAACTAACTATCTAACTACATAAATAACTAACTAATTAACTACCAAACTAACTAATTAACTAACTAGCTACCTTCGTACATACCCACTAACTAACTAACTTACTAACTAACTAATTAACTAACTAATTAATTAACTAATTATCTAACTAACTACTACTTAAATCACTAACCAACTAACTAACTAAATAACTAACTGACTAATTAACTGACTAACTAACAAACAAGTTAAGTAACTTACTAACTAACTACCTTCATACATACCTATTAACTAACTAACTAAGTAACTAACTAACTAACAAAATTAACTAATCAACAAACTAACTAAATAACTAAATAACTATCTTCCTACATACCAATTAACTAACTAACTAACTGACTAACTAACTAACTAACTAACTACCTACCTACCTTCCTACATACCCACTAACTAACTAACTAACTAACTACCTTACCGCTAACTAACTAACTATCTATCTAACTAAATAACTAACTAGCTAACTAACTAACTACTACATAACTAACAAACTAACTAAATAACTAACTAACTAACTAATAGATAACTAACTAACCAAATAACTAAATAACTAACTAACTAACTACTAGCTAGCTGACTAAATAACTAACTAACTAATTAATAGATAACTAACATAATAACTAACTAATTTACTAACTAACTATCTTGTTAAATACCTATTACCTAAATAACTAACTAACTAACTACATTCCCATATTCCCACCAACTAACTAACTAACTAAATAAATCAATAACTAACCTGCTAACTAATAGCTAACTAACTAACTAACTAACTAAATAACTAACTAATGACCTCACTAACTAACTAACTACTAGATAACTAAATAACTAACTAACTAACTAACTAACTAATTCACTAACTAACTAATTAACTAACTATCTAACTAACTAACTAACTAACTAACTAACTACTTTGATACATACATATTGATTAACAAACTAACTCACTAACTAACTACTAGCTAACTAACAAAGTAACTAACTAAATAACTAACTGATTAACTAACTAACTAACTAACTAACTAATTAACTAACTATCTAACTAACTAACTAACTAAGAAACTACCTTCTTACATACATATTGACTAACTAACTAACTAACTAACTAATTAACTAACTAACTAAATAACTAACTAACTTACTAACTAACTAACCAACTAACTAACTACTAGATAACAAACTAAATAACTAACTAATTAACTAACTAACTATCTTCCTACATACATATTAACTAAGTAACTAAGTAACTAACTAACTAAGTAACTAACTAACTTACTAACTACCTTCCTACATACCCACTAACTAAGTAACTAACTAACTAAATAAATAAATAACTAAATAACTACTAGCTATCTAACTAACTAATTAACTGATGACCTAACTAACTAACGAACTACTAGATAACTAACTAACTAACTGAATAACTAACTAACTAACTAATTAACTAACTATCTAACTAACTAACTAACTAACTAACTACATTGATACATACATATTGATTAACTAACTAACTCACTAACTAACTACTAGCTAACTAACTAAGTAACTAACTAAATAACTAACTCATTAACGAACTAACTAACTAATGAACTAAATAACTAACTACCTTCTTACATACTACCTAACTAACTAACTAACTAACTAACTAACTAACTACTAGCTAATTAACTAACTAACTAACTACCTAACTTTTAACATACATATTGACTAACTAACTAACTATTTAACTAACTAGCAAACTAACTAACTAACTAACTAACTAACTAACTAGCTACTAGCTACCTGAATAACTAACTAACTAACTAACTAACTACTTAATAACTAACTAAATTACTAACTAATTAACTAACCTAACTATCTTCCTACATACATATTAACTAACTAACTAACTAACTAACTAACTAACTTACTAACTACCTTCCAACATACCCACTTACTAAGTAACTAATTAAATAAATAAATAACTAACTAAATAACTACTTGCTATTTAACTAACTAACTAACTAAATAAATAAATACCTAACTAATTAACTAACTAACTAACTAACTATCTAATTAACTAACTAACTAACAAATTAACTACCTAACTAACTACCTTCGTACACACCCACTAACTAACTAACTTACTAACTAACTAATTAACTAACTACCTACTAGTTAACTAACTAACTAACTAACTAACTAACTAACTAACTAACTAACTGACTAACTAACAAACTACTAGCTAACTAACTAACTAGTTAACTATCTGACTTACTAACTAACTACCTTCATACATACCTAAGAACTAACTTACTAACTAACTGAGTATGAAGGTAGTTAGTTAGTTTGTTAGTTAGTTAGAAAGGTAGTTAGTTTGTTAGTTAATATGTATGTATGAAGGTAGTTAGTTAGTAAGTTAGTTAGTTAGTTAGTACTTAGTTAGTTATTTTGTTAATTAGTTAGTTATTTACTTATTTTGTTAGTTAGTTAGTTAGTTAAGTAGTAGTTAGTTAGTTAATTAGTTAATTAATTAGTTACTTCATTAGTTAGTTAGTTAGTGCGTATGTATGAAGGTAGCTAGTTAGTTAGTTAATTTGTTAGTTAGTTAGTTAGTTAATTAGTTAGTTAGTTAGTTAATTAGTTAATTAATTAGTTATTTATTTAGTTCGTTAGTTAGTTAGATAGATAGTAGTTATTTAGTTAGTTATTTATTTATTTAGTTAGTTACTTGGTTAGTGGGTATGTAGGAAGGTAGTTAGTAAGATAGTTAGTTAGTTAGTTAGTTAGTTAGTTAGTTAATATGTATGTAGGAAGATAGTTAGTTAATTAGTTAGTTATTTAGTTAGTTATCTAGTAGTTAGTTAGTTAGTTAGTTATTCCATTAGCTAGTAGTTAGTTAGTTAGTTAGTTAGTTAGTAAGTTAGTTAGTCAGTTAGTTAGTTAGTTAGTTAGATAGTTAGTTAGGTAATATGTATGTAAGAAGGTAGTTACCTAGTTTGTTAGTTAGTTAGTTAATTAGCAAGTAGTTAGTTAGTTAGTTAGTTAGTTAGTTAGTATGTAACAAGGTTGCTAGTTAGTTAGTTAGTTAGATAGTTAGTTAATTAGTTTGTTAGTTAGTTAGTTAATCAGTTAGTTATTTAGTTAGTTAGTTAGTAAATCAATATGTATGTATCAAGGTAGTTAGTTAGTTAGTTAGATAGTTATTTAGTTTGTTAGTTTGTTAGTTAGTTAGTTAGTTAGTTAGTTAGGTAGTTAGTTAGTTAGCTAGTTATCTAGTTGTTAGTTAGTTCGTTAGGTCATCAGTTAGTTTTTTAGTTCGTTAGTTAGTTAGTTAGCTAGTAGTTATGTGGTTAGTTATTAATTTAGTTAGTTAGTTAGTTAGTTTGTGGGTATGTAGGAAGGTAGTTAGTTAGTTAATAGGTATTTAAGAAGATAGTTAGTTCGTAAATTAGTTAGTTATTATGGTAGTTATCTTGTAATTAGTTAGTTAGTTATTTTGTCAGCTAGATAGCAGTTAGTTAGTTATTTAGTTAGTTAGCTAGTTAGTCATCTAGTAGTTAGACGTTAGTTATTTAGTTAGTTATTTAGTTAGTCAGTTAGTTTGTTAGTTATCTAGTAGTTAGTTAGTTAGCTAGTTAGTTATTTAGTAATTTGATAGTTAGTTAGTTAGTTAGTTAGTGGGAAGGTAGGTAGTTAGTTTGTTAGTTAGTGGGTATGTTGGAAGGTAGGTTGTTAGTTAGTTAGTTAGTTAGTTATTTAGTTAATAGGTATGTCGGAAGATAGTTATTTAGTTAGTTTGTCAATTAGTTCATTTGTTAGTTAGTTAGTTATTTAGTTATTTGGTTAGTTTGTTAGTTAGTTAGTTCGAAAGGTAGTTAGTTTGTTAGTCAATAGGTATGCATGAATGTAGTTAGTTAGTAAGTTAGTTAGTTAACTAGTTAGTTAGTCTGCTAGTAGTTTGTTAGTTAGTTAGTTAGTTAATTAGTTAGTTATTTAGTTAGTTATTTAGTTAACTAGTAGTTAGTTAGTAAATTAGTTAATTAATTTGTTTGTTAATTAGTTAGTTAGTAAGTTAGTTAGTTAGTTAGTGGGTGTCTACGATGGTAGCTAGTTAGTTAGGTAATTTGTTACTTCATTAGTTAATTAGTTAGTTAGTTAGTTACTTAATTAGTGAGTTATTTATTTATTTAGTTAGTTAAATAACTAGTAGTTATTTAGTTAGTTATTTATTTAGTTAGTTAGTTAGTTAGTTCATGCGTATGTAGGAAGGTAGTTAGTTAGTTAGTTAGTTCGTTATTTATTCAGTTGGCTAGTAGTTAGTTAGTAAGTTAGTTAGTTAGTTAGTTAACAAGTTATTTATTTTGTTAGTTTGTTTATTTAGTTATCTAGTAGTTATTTAGTTAGTTTGTTTGTTAGTTCTCTAGTAGTTAGTTAGTTAGCTAGTTCGTTATTTAATTAGTTAGATAGTTAGTTAGTTAGTTAGTGGGAAGGAAGTTAGTTAGTTAGTTAGTTAGTGGGTATGTAGGAAGGTAGTTAGTTAGTTAGTTCATTAATTTATTAGTTAGTTAATATGTATGTAGGAAGATAGTTATTTAGTTAGTTAGTTAGTTTGTTAATTAGTTGATTAGTTCGGTAGTTATTTGGTTATTTAGTTAGTTAGTTAGTTACTTTGTTAGTTAGTTAGTTAGAAAGGTTGTTAGTTAGTTAGTTAATAGGTATGTATGAAGGTAGTTAGTTAGTAAGTTAGATAGTTAACTAGGTAGTTAGTTAGCTAGTAGTTTGTTAGTTAGGTAGTTAGTTAATTAGTTAGTTATTTAGTTAGTTAGTTAGTTAGTTAACTAGTAATTATTTAGTTAGTTAGTTAATTAGTGAGTTATTTATTTTGTTAGTTAGTTAGTTAAATTGCTAGTAGTTATTTAGTTATTTTTTTATTTATTTAGGTAGTTACTTAGTTAGTGGGTATGTAGGAAGGTAGTTAGTAAGTTAGTTAGTTAGTTAGTTCATAAGTATGTAGGAAGATAGTTAGTTAGTTAATTAGTTAGTTATTTAGTTAGTTATCTAGTAGTTAGTTAGTTAGTTAGTTAGTTATTTATTCAGTTAGCTAGTAGTTAGTTAGTTATTAAGTTAGTTAGTTAGTTAGTTAATATATATGTAGGAAGATCGTTAGTTAGTTAATTAGTTAGTTATATAGTTAGTTATCCAGGAGTTAGTTAGTTAGCTAGTTAGTTAGTTAGTTATTTAGTAAGTTAGCTAGTAGTTAGTTAGTTAGTTAGTTAGTCAGTCAGTTAGTTAGTTAGTTAGTTAGTTAGTTAGATAGTAAGTTAGTTAGTTAGTTAGTTTGTGTATTTAAGAAGGTAGTTAGTTAGTTAGTTTGTGTATTTAAGAAGGTATTTAGTTTGTTAGTTTGTTAATTGGTCAGTTAGTTAGTTAGCTAGTAGTATGTTAGTTAGTTAGTTAATTAGTTAGTTAGTGAGTTAACTAGTTAGTTAGTAAGCCAGTAGTTAGTAAGTTAGTTAACTAGTTAGTTATTTCGTTAGTTTGTCAGTTAGTTAGTTAGTGCGTTTGTATGAAGATACTTAGTTAATTAGTTAGGTAGTTAGTTAATTAGTTAGTTAATATGTATATATTAAGATAGTTAGTTTTTAAGTTAGTTAATTAGTTAATTAGTTAGTTAGTTAGTAAGCTAGTAGTTAGTTAGTAAGTTAGTTAGTTATTTAGTTAGTTAGTTACTTAATTAGTTCGTGTGTATGTAGGAAGGTAATTAATTAGTTAGTTAGATAGTTAGCTAGTCAATTTGTTAGCTAGTAGTTACTTAGTTATTTAATTAGATAATAGGTATGTAGGAAGTTTGTTAGTTAGTTAGTTAGTTACTTTGTTAGTTAGTTAAATAGTTGGTAGGTATGTAGGAAGATAGTTAGTTACTTACTTAGTTAGTTAGTTAGTTATTTAATTAGTATGTTCGTTAGTTAGTGGGTATGTAGGAAGGTAGCTAGTTAGTTAGTTAGTTTGTTTGTTTGTTTGTTTGTTTGTTAGTTAGCTAGTAGTTTGTTAGTTAGTTAGTTAGTTAGTTAGCTAGTTAGTTTGTCAGTTAATAAATTAGTTAGTTAGTTAGTTAGTTAGTTAATATGTATGTTAGAAGGTAGTTAGATGGTTTGTTAGTTGGTTAGATAGTTAATAAGTGCTTGTAGGAAGATAGTTATTTAATTATTTAGTTAGTCTGTTAATTAGTTAATTAGTTAGTTAGTTAGTTAGTTAGTTATTTGGTTAGTTAGTTAGTTTGTTTGTTATATAGAAAGGTAGTTAGTTTGTTAGTTAATAGGTATGTATGAAGGTAGTTAGTTAGTAAGTGAGTTAGGTAACCAGTTAGTTAGTTAGCTAGTAGTTAGTTAGTTAGTTAGTTAGTTAGTTAGGTAATTAGTTAATTGGTTAGTCAGTTAGTTAGTTAGTTAACTAGTAGTTAGTTAGTTAATTAGTTAATTAATTAATAGTTAATTAGTTAGTTAGCAAGTTAGTAAGTTAGTGGGTATGTACGAAGGTAGCTAGTTAGTTAGTTAGTTAATTTGTTAGTTAGTTAGTTAATTAGTTGGTTAGTTAGCTAGTTAATTAGTTAGTTAGTTATTTAGTTAGTTATTTATTTATTTAGTTAGTTACTTAGTTAGTGGGTACGTTGGAAGTTAGTCAGTAAGTTAGTTAGTTCGTTAGTTAGTTAGTTAATATGTATGTAGGAAGATAGTAAGTTAGTTAATTAGTTTGTTATTTAGTTAGTTATCTAGTAGTTAGTTAGTTAGTTAGTTACTTAGTTAGTTATTTATTCAATTAACTAGTAGTCACTTAGTTAGTTAGTTAGTTAGTTAGTATGTTAGTTAGTTAGTTAGTTAGTTACTTAATTAGTCAGTTAGTTAGTTAACTTGTAGGTAGTTCATTAATTAGTTAAATAATAAGTTAGTTAGTAAGTTAGTTAGTTAGTGGGTATGTACGAAGGTAGCTAGTTAGTTAGTTAATTAGTTAGTTATTAGTTAGTTAATTAGTTAGTTATTTATTTTGTTAGTTAGTTAGTTAAATTGCTAGTAGTTATTTAGTTCGTTATTTATTTATTTAGTTAGTTACTTAGTTAGTGGGTATGTAGGAAGGTAGTTAGTAAGTAAGTTAGTTAGTTAGTTAATAATGTAGGAAGATAGTTAGTTAGTTAATTAGTTAGTTATTTAGTTAGTAATCTAGTATTTAGTTCGTTAGTTAGTTAGTTAGTTATTTATTCAGTTAACTTGTAGTTAGTTAGTTAGTTAGTTAGTTAGTTAGTTATTTAGTGAGTAAGTAAGTTAGTTAGTTAGTTAGTTAATTAGTCAGTTAGTTAGTTAGTTAGTTAGTTAGTTAGTCAATATGTAGGTGAGAAGGTAGTTAGTTAGTTAGTTAGTTAGTTAGATATTTAGCAAGTAGTTAGTTAGTTAGATGGTTAGTTAATTAGTTAGTTTCTAAGTTAATCAGTTAGTTATTTAGTTAGTTACTTAGTTAGTGAGTTAGTTAAATAGTAGTTAGTTTGTTATTTAGTAGTTAAATAGTAGTTAGTGAGTTAGTTAAATAGTAGTGAGTTAATTAATAAATATGTATGAAGGTAGTTGGTTAGTAAGTTAGATAGTTAACTAGATAGCTAGTTAGCTAGTAGTTTGTTAGTTAGTTAGTTAGTTAATTAGTTAGTTATTTAGTTAGTTAGTTAGTTAGTTAGTTAAATAGTAGTTAGTTTGTTATTTAGTTAATTAATTAGTTAGTTAATTAGTTAGTTAGTAAGTTAGTTAGTTAGTGGGTATGTACGAAGGTTGCTAGTTAGTTAGTTAATTTGTTAGTTAGTTAGTTAATTAGTTAGTTAGTTAGTTAGTTAATTAGTTAGTTATTTATTTATTTAGTTAGTTAGTTAAATAGCTAGTAGTTATTTAGTTAGTTATTTATTTATTTAGTTTTTTACTTAGTTAGTGCGTATGTAGGAAGGTAGTTAGTAATGTTAGCTAGATAGTAGTTAGTTATTTAGTATTTATTTAGTTAGTAAGTCCGTTAGTTATCTAGTAGTTAGTTAGTTAGTTATTCAGTTAGTTAACTAGTTAGTAATTTAGTTAGTTAGTTTGTTAGCTATCTAGTAGTTAGTTAGTTAGCTTGTTAGTTATTCAGTTAGTTAGATAGTTAGTTAGTTAGTTAGTTAGTTAATTAGTCAATAGGTATTTAAGAAGATAGTTAGTTAGTAAATTAATTAGTTATTATGTTAGTTATCTAGTAATTAGTTAGTTAGTTATTTTGTCAGGTATCTAGTAGCTAGTTAGTTAGTTACTTATTTAGTTAGTTAGTTATCTAGTAGTTAGTTAGTTAGATATTTAGTTAGTTAACAAGTTAGTTATTTAGTTAGTTGGTTTGTTAGTTATCTAGTAGTTAGTTAGTCAGCTAGTTAGTTATTTAGTAAGTTAGATTGTTAGTTAGTTGGGTAGTGGGAAAGTAGTTAGTCAGTTAGTTAGTGGGTATGTAGGAAGGTAGGTAGTTAGGTAGTTAGTTAGTTAGTTAGGTAGTTAATAGGTATGTAGGAAGATAGTTATTTAGTTATTTAGTTAGTAAGATAATTAGTTCATTTGTTAGTTAGTTAGTTATTTAGTTATTTAGTTAGTTAGTTAGTTAGAAAGGTAGTTAGTTTCTTAGTTGATAGGTATGTATGAAGGTAGTTAGTTAGTAAGTTAGTTAGTTAACTAGTTAGTTAGTTAGTTAGCTAGTTGTTAGTTACTTACTTACTTAGTTAGTTAGTTAACTAGTAGTTAGTTAATTAGTTAATTAATTGGTTTGTTAATTAGTTAGCCAGTAAGTTAGTTAGTTAGTGGGTATGTACGAAGGAAGCTAGCTAGTTAGTTAATTTGTTAGTTAATTGGTTATTTAGTCAATATGTATGTAAGAAGGTAGTTAGTTAGTTAGTTAATTAGCTTGTAGTTAGTTAGTTAGTTAGTTAGTTAGTTAGTTAGTATGTAAGAAGGTTGTCAGTTAGATAGTCAGTTCGATAGTTAGTTAATTAGTAAGTTAGTTAGTTGGTTAATCAGTTAGTTATTTAGTTAGTTACTTAGTTAGTTAGCTAGTAGTTAGTTAGTTAGTGAGTTAGTTAGTTAATCAATATGTATGTATCAAGGTAGTTAGTTAGTTAGTTAGATAGTTAGTTAATGAGTTAGTTAGTTAGTTAGTTAGTTAGTTAGTTAGTTAGTTAGTCAGTTAGTTAATTAGTTATCTAGTGGTTAGTTAGTTAGTTAGGTCATCAATTAGTTATTTAGTTAGTTAGTTAGTTAGTAGTT
Source organism: Luzula sylvatica (assembly GCA_946800325.1). Classification (NCBI taxonomy): domain Eukaryota; kingdom Viridiplantae; phylum Streptophyta; class Magnoliopsida; order Poales; family Juncaceae; genus Luzula; species Luzula sylvatica. The sequence continues at coordinate 10,479,964 of OX326957.1, read as the reverse complement.
AGCTAGTAGTTAGCTGGTTAGTTATTTATTTAGTTAGTTAGTTAGTTAGTTGGTGGGTATGTAGGAGGGTAGTTAGTTAGTTAGTTAGATAATAGGTATTTAAGAAGATAGTTAGTTAGTAAATTAGTTTGTTATTATGTTAGTTATCTAGTAGTTAGTTAGTTAGTTATTTTGTCAGCTAGCTAGTAGTTAGTTAGTTAGTTAGTAGTTAGTTAGTTAGTTATTTAGTTAACTATTTAGTTATTAGTTAGCTAGTTTGTTTGTTAGTTAGTGGGTATGTAGGAAGGTAGGAGTTAGTTAGTTAGTTAGTTAGTTAGTTAATATGTGTATGTAGGAAGATAGTTATTTAGTTGTTTAGTTAGTTTGTTAATTAGTTAATTAGTTAGGTAGTTAGTTATTTTGTTATTTAGTTAGTTAGTTAGATAGTTTGTTAGTTAGTTAGTCAGAAAGGTAGTTAGTTTGTTAGTTAATAGGTCTGTATGAAGATAGTTAGTTAGTAAGTTAGTTAGTTAACTAGTTTGTTAGTTAGCCAGTAGGTTGTTAGTTAGTTAGTTAATTAATTAGTTAGTTAGTTATTTAGTAAGTCAGTGAGTTAGTTAACTAGTAGTTAGTTAGTTAATTAGTTCATTAATTAGTTAGTTAATTAGTTAGTTAGTAAGTTAGTTAGTTAGTTAGTGGGTATGTACGAAGGTAGCTAGTTAGTTAGTTAATTTGTTAGTTGATTAGTTAATTAGTTAGTTAGTTAGTTAGTTAATTAGTTAGTTAATTAGTTAGTTAATTCTTTAGTTAGTTAGTTAGTTAAATAGCTAGTAGTTATTTAGTTAGTTATTTATTTAATTAGTTAGTTACTTTGTTAATGGGTATGTTGGAAGATAGATAGTTAGTGAATTAGTTAGTTATTTAGTTAGTTATCTAGTAGTTAGTTAGTTAGTTAGTTAGTTAGTTAATTAGTTAGTTAGTGAATTAGTTAGTTAGTTAGTTAGTTATTTAGTAATTAGTTAGTTAGTTAGGTCATCAGTTAGTTATTTAGTTGGTTAGTTAGTTAGTTAGTTATCTAGTAGTTAGGTGGTTAGTTATTTATTTAGTTAGTTAGTTAGTTAATTGGTGGGTATGTGGGAATGTGGGTAGTTAGTTAGTTAATAGGTATTTAAGGAGATAGTTAGTTAGTAAATTAGTTAGTTATTATGTTAGTTATCTATTAATTAGTTACTTAGTGATTTTGTCAGCTAGCTAGTAGTTAGTTAGTTAATTAGTTATTTAGTTAGTTAGTTAGTTAGTTAGTTATCTAGTTGTTAGTTAGTTAGTTAGTTAGTTATTTAGTTAGTTAACTAGTTAGTTATTTAATTAGTTAGTTTGTTAGTTATCTAGTAGTTAGTTCGTTAGCTAGTCAGTTATTTAGTAAGATAGATAGTTAGTTAGTTAGTTAGCAGTAAGGTAGTTAGTTAGTTAGTTAGTGGGTATGTAGGAAGGTAGTTGGTTAGTTAGTTAGTTAGTTTGTTAATAGGTATGTAGGAAGATAGTTATTTAGATATTTAGTTAGTTTGTTAATTAGTTAATTTGTTAGTTAGTTTGTTAGAATGTTAGTTAGTTACTTAGTTAGTTAATAAGTATGTAGGAAGATAGTTAGATAGTTAATTAGTTATTTATTTGGATAGATATCTAGTAATTAGTTTCTTAGTTTGTTAGTTATTTAGTTGGTTAGTTAGTTAGTTAGTTAGTTAGTAATTTAGTTAATTAGTTAGTTAGTTAGTTAGTTAGTTAGTAGGAAGGTAGTTAGTTAGTTAGTGGGTATGTAGTTTGTTAGTTAGTTAGTAAGTTAGATAGTTTGTTAATTAGTTAGTTAATAGGTATGTGGGAAGATAGTTATTTAGTTAGTGAGTTGGTTTGCTAATTAGTTAATTAGTTAGTTAGTTAGTTATTTAGTTATTTAGTTAGTTACTTTGTTAGTTAGTTAGATAGAAAGTTAGTTAGTTAGTTAGTTAATAGGGATGTATGAAGGTAGTTAGTTAGTAAGTTAGATAGTTAACTAGTTAGTTAGTTAGTTAGTTAGTTAGTTAGTTAAATAGTTAGTTATTTAGTTAGTTAGTTAGTTAACTAGTAGTTATTTAGTTAGTTAGTTAGTTAATTAGTTCGTTATTTAGTCTGCTTGTTTGTTAGTTAGCTAGTAGTTAGTTAGTTAGTTAGTTAGTTAGTTAGTTAGTTAGTTAGTTAGTTAGAGCTAGTAGTTAGTTAGTTAGTTAATTGGCTAAGTTAGCTGGCTAATTAGTTATTTATTTAGTTAGTTAACTAACTACCTACATTCCCACATACCCACCAACTAACTAACTAACTAACTAACTAACTAAATAAATAACTAACCATCTAACTACTAGCTAACTAACTAAATAACTAACTAAATAACTAACTGATGACCTAACTAACTAACTAACTACTAGATAACTAACTAACTAACTTACTGACTAACTAACTAACTAACTAATTCACTAACTAACTTATTAATAACTAAATAACTAACTAACTAACTACTAGATAACTAACTAAATAACTAACTAATTAACTAACTAACTATCTTCCAACATACCCACTAACTAAGTAACTAACTAAATAAATAACTAACTAAATAACTACTAGCTATTTCACTAACTAACTAACTAAAGAATTAACTAACTAATTAATTAACTAACTAACTAACTAATTAACTAATTAACTAACAAATTACCTAACTAGCTAGCTACCTTCGTACATACCCACTAACTAACTAACTTACTAACTAACTAATTAATGAACTAATTAGCTAACTAACTACCAGTTAACTGACTAATTAACTAACTATCTATCTTCCTACATACTAACTAACTTACTAACTAACTAACTACATTCCTGCATACCCATACTAACTAGCTAACTACTAGCTAACAAACTAACTAACTAACTAAATAACTAACTAGTTAACTAACTAACTAACTAACTAACCAACTACCTGATAACTAACTAACTAACTAACTAACTATTTAACTAACTAACTAACTAACTACCTTCTTACATACATATTGACTAACTAACTAACCAACAAACTAATTAACTAACTAACTAACTAACTAACTAACTAACTAACTAACTACTAGCTAACTGAATAAATAACTAACTAACTAACTAACTACTAGATAACTAACTAAATAACTAACTAATTAACTAATTGACTATTTTCTTATATACAAATTAATTAACTAACTAACTACCTACCTTCCTACATACCCACTAACTAAGTAACTAACAAAACAAATAAATAACACACTAAATAACTACTAGCAATTTAACTAACTAACTAAATAAATAAATAACAAGCTAATTAACTAACTAACTAACTAACTAACTAATTAACTAACGAAATAACAAATTAACTAACTAACTATCTACCTTCGTACATACCCACTAACTAACTAACTTACTAACTAACTAATTAACTAACTAATTAACTAACTAATTAACTAACGAACTACTAGCTAAGTAACTAACTGACTAACTAACTACCTTCATACATACCTATCAACTAACTAACTAACTACCTTTCAAACTAACTAACTAACTAACTGACTGACTAACTAACTAACTAACTAACTAAATAACTAACTAACTAGCTAACAATCTAACTAAATAACTAAATGACTATTTTCCTACATACTTATTAAGTAACTAACTAACTAACTAACTAACTAATGAACAAACTACCTTCCTACATACCCACTAACTAACAAACTACCTACCTACCTTCCCATTAACTAACTAACTAACTATCCAACTTACTAAATTACTAACTAGCTAACTAATTTACTACTAGATAACTAACAAACTAACTAACTAAATAACTAACTAGTTAACGAACTAAAAAACTGACTAACTAACTTCGAGATAACTAACTAACTAACTAACTAACTAACTACTAATTAGCTGACAAAATATCTAACTAACTAATTACTAGATAACTAACATAATAACTAACTAATTTACTAACTAACTATCTTCTTAAATCCCTATTAACTAACTAACTACCTAACTACATACCTTCCTACATACCGACCAACTAACTAACTAACCAAATAAATAACTAACCAGCTAACTACAAGCTAACTAACTCACTAACTAACTAACTAACTGATGACCTAACAAACTAACTAACTACTAGATAATTAACCAACTATCTGACTAACTAACAAATTAACAAACTATCTAACTAACTAACTACCTACCTTGATACATACATATTGATTAACGAACTAACTCACTAACTAACTAACTAACCAACTACTAGCTAACTAACAAACTAACTAACTACATAACTAACTGATTAACTAAATAACTAACTAACTAACTAATTAACTAACTATCTAACTAACTAACAACCTTCTTACATACCAACTAACTAACTAACTAACTAACTAACTACCTACTAGCTAATTAACTAACTAACTAACTAACTAACTAACTACCTCCTTACATACATATTGACTAACTAACTAACTAACTAATTAACTAACTAACTAACTAACTAACTAACTTACTTACTAACTAACTAACTACTAACTAATTGAACAAATAACTAACTAACTAACTAACTAACTAACTAACTACTAGATAACTAACTATATAACTAACTAATTAACTAACTAACTATCTTCCTATAAACAGATTAACTAACTAACTAACTAACTTACTAACTACCTTCCTACATACCCACTAACTAAGTAACTAACTAAATAAATAAATAACTAACTAAATAACTACTAGCTATATAACTAACTAACAAACTAAAGAACTAACTAACTAATTAACTAACTAACTAACTAACTAATTAACTAACGAAATAACAAATTAACTAACTAACTATCTACCTTCGTACATACCCACTAACTAACTAACTTAATAACTAACTAATTAACTAACTAATTAACTAACTAACTAACTACTAGTTAAGTAACTAACTAACTAACTAACTAACTAACTAACTAACTAAATAACTAACTAATTAACTAATTAACTAACGAACTACTAGCTAAGTAACTAACTAGTTAACTAACTAACTTACTAACTAACAACCTTCATACATACCTATCAACTAACGAACAAACTACCTTTCAAACTAACTAACTAACAAACTAACTAATTAACTAACTAACTAAATAACTAACTAACTAACAAATGAACTAATTAACAAACTAACTAAATAACTATCTTCCTGCATACCTATTAACTAACTAACTAACTACCTTCCTACGTACCCACTAACTAACGAACTACCTACCTTCCCACTAACTAACTAAATAACTATCTAACTTACTAAATTACCAACTAGCTAACTAATTAACTACTAGATAACTAACTAACTAACTATCTAGTTAACTAACTAAATAACTAACTAACTAACTAACTAACTAACTAAATAACTAACTAACTAACTAACTACTAATTAGCTGACAAAATTCCTAACTAACTAATTACAAGATAACTAACATAATAACTAACTAATTTACTAACTAACTATCTTCTTAAATCCCTATTAACTAACTAACTACCTAACAACCTACCTTCATACATATCTATAAACTAATTAAATAGTGAACTACCTAACTAACTAATTAACTAACTACCTTCCTTCAAACTCACTAACTAACTAACTAACTAAGTAACTAATTAACTAGTATCTAACTAATCAACTAATTAACTAACTAACTGACTGACTAATTGTCTTCCTTCATACCTATTAACTAGTATTTATCTAACTAACTAACTAACTAACTGTCTTCCTACATATATAATAACTAACTAAATGTCTTCCTACATATATAATAACTAACTAAATAACTAACTAACTAACTAATAGACTAACCAACCAACTAACTAACTACCATCCTACATATAGACTAACGAACTAATACCTAACTAACTAATTAACTAACTATCAAACTAACTAACTAACTAACTACCTTCTTACATACATATTAAATAACTTACTAACTAACTAACTAATGAACTAACTAACTAACTAACTAATTAACTAACTAACTAACTAATTCACTAACTACTAGATAAATAACTAACTAACTAACTAGCTAACTAAATAACTAACTAATTTACTAACTAACTATAGTCCTACGTACTTATTAACTAACTAACTTACTAAATATCTGACTAGTTAACTAACTAACTAAATAATTAACTAACTTACCTACCTTCATACATACCTTAGCTAACTACCTTACTAACTAATTAACTAACTACCTTCCAACAAACTCACTAACTAACTAACTGATTAAGTAGTATCTAACTAACCAACTAACTAACTAACTAACTAACTAACTAATTGTGTTCCTACATACCTATTAACTAGTATCTATCTAACTAACTAACTAATTGTCGTCCTACATATATATTAACTAACTAACTAAATTACTAACTAACTAATTGACTAACTAACCTACTAACTAACTACTATCATACATACCGACTAACTAACTAATACCTAACTAACTAACTAATTAACCAACTAGCAAACTAACCAACTAACTAACTAACTACCTTCTTACATACATATTAACTAACAAACTAACTAACCAATTAACTAACTACAAGATAAATAACTAACTCACTAACTAACTAACTAACTAATTAACTACTAGATAACTAACTAAATAAATAACTAACCATCTTTCTATGTACTTATTAACTCACTAACTCAATAAATAAATAAACAACTGACTAAATAACTACTAGCTATTTAACTAACTAACTAACAAAATAACTAACTATCTAATTAACTCACTAACTAACTAACTAACTAACTAACTGAATGACTAGCTACCTTCGTACATGCCCACTAACTTACTAACTAACTAATTAACCAACTAATTAATTTACTTATTATCTAACTAACTACTAATTAAGTAACTAACTAACTAACTAACTACCTCCATACATACCTATTAACTAACTAACTAACCAACTAACAAATGAACTAATTAACATACTAACTACATAACTATCTTCCTACATACATATTAACTAACTACCTTCCTACATACCCACTAACTACCTTACCGCTAACTAACTAACTAACTATCTATCTAACTAAATAACTAACTAGCTAACTAACTAACTACTAGATAACTAACAAACTAACTAACTAAATAACTAACTCGTTAACTAACTAACTAACTTACTAACTAACTACTAGATAACTAACTAACTAACAAACTAAATAACTAACTAACTAACTACTAGCTTACTAGCTAGCTGACAAAATAACTACCTAACTAATTAATAGATATATAACACAATAACTAACTAATTTACTAACAAAATATCTTCTTAATTACCTATTAACTAACTAACTAACTAACTAACTAACTAACTACATACCTACATACCCACCAACTAACTAACTAACTAACTAAATAAATAAATAACTAACCAGCTAACTACTAGCTAACTAACAAACTAACTAATTAACTAAATAACTAACTGATGACCTAACTAACTAACTAACTACTAGATAACTAACTCACTCACTAACTGACTAACTAACTAACTAATTAACTAACTAACTAATTAACTCACTAACTACTAGATAACTAACTAAATAACTAACTAATTAACTAACTAACAATCTTCCTACATACCCACTAACTAAGTAACAAACTAAATAAATAAATAAGTAACTAAATAACTATTAGTTATTTTACTAACTAACTAACTAAATAATTAACTAACTAAATAACTAACTAACTAACTAACTAACTAATTAACTAATTAATTAACAAATTAACTAACTAACTAGCTACCTTCGTACATACCCACTAACTAACTAACTTACTAACTAACTAATTAACAAACTAATTAATGAACTAATTAACTAACTAACTAACTAACTAAATAACTAACTAATTAACTAACTAACTAACTAACTAACTACTAGCTAACTAACTAACAAGTTAACTAACTAACTTACTAACTAACTACCTTCATACATACCTATTAACTAACAAACTAACTACCTTTCTAACTAACTAACTAACTAACTTACTAACTAACTAACTAAATAACTAAATAACTAACTAACTAACTAATTAACTAATTAACATACTAACTAAATAACTAAATAATTATCTTCCTACATACACCTATTAACTAACTAACTAACTAACTAACTAACTAACTAACTAACTAACTAACTACCTTCCTACATACCCACTAACTAACTAACAAACTGCCTTCCCACTAACTGACTAGCTAACTATCTAACTAACTAAATAACTAACAATGAAACTAACTAACTACTACACATAACTAACAAACTAACTAACTAAATAACTAAATAGTTAACTAAATAACTAACTAACTAACTACTAACTAACTAACTAACTACTAGCTAACTGACAAAATAACTAACTAACCAATTACTACATGACTGACATAATAACTAACTAAATAACTAACTAACTAACTAACTAAATAACTAACTAGCTAACTAACTAACTACAAGATGACTAACAAACTAACTAACTAAATAACTAAATTGTTAACTAAATAACTAACAAACTAACTACTAACTAACTACCTAACTAAATACTAGCTAGCTGACAAAATAACTAACCAACCAACTACTAGATAAGTAACATAGTAACTAACTAATTTACTAACTAACTATCTTCTTAAATACATATTAACTAACAAAGTAACTAACTGCCTTCCTACATACCCACCAACTAACTAACTAACTAAATAAATAGATAACTATCTAGCTAACTACTAGCTAACTAACTAACAAACTAAATAACTAATTGATGACCTAACTAACTAACTAACTACTAGATGACTAACTAACTAACTAACTAACTAACTAATTAACTAACTAACTAATTAACTAACTATTTAACTAACTAACTAACTACCTTGATACATACATATTGATTAACTAACTAACTCACTAACTAACTAACTACTAGCTAACTAACTAAGTAACTAACTAAATAACTAACTGATTAACTAACTAACTAACTAACTTACTAATTAACTAACTAACTAACAACCTTCTTACATACTAACTAACTAACTAACTAACTAACTAACTAACTAACTAATTACTTGCTAATTAACTAACTAACTAACTAAGTACCATCTTGCATACATATTGACTAACTAACCAACCAACTAACTAACTAATTAACTTACTAACTAACTAACTAACTTACTAACTGACTAACTAACTAACTACTTACTATCTAACTGAATAACTAACTAAGTAACTAACTAACTAAGTAAATACTACATAACTAACTAAATAACTAACTAGCTAACTAACTAACTGCTAGATAACTAATAAACTATCTTACTAAATAACTAACTAGTTAACTAACTAAATAACTAACTAACTAACTAACTAACTAACTAAATAACTAACTAACTAACTACTAGCTAGCTGACAAAATAATTAACTAACTAATTTACAAACTAACTATCTTCTTATATACCTATTAACTAACTAACTAACTTACTAACTACATTCACACATACCCACCGACTAACTAACTAAATAAATAAATAAATAAATAACTAACGAGCTAACTACTAGCTAGCTAACTAACTAACTAACTAACTAACTAAATAACTAACTGATGACCTAACTAACTAACTAACTACTAGATAACTAACTAACTAACTGACTAACTAACTAACTAACTATTTCACTAACTAAATAATTAACTGACTAACTAACTAACTACTAGATAACGAACTAAATCACTAACTAATTAACTAACTAACTATCTTCCTACATACGGATTAACTAACTAACTAGCTAACTTACTAACTACCTTCCTACATTCCCACTAACTAAGTAACTAAATAAATAAATAACTAACTAAATAACTACTAGCTATTTAACTAACTAACCAACTAAAGAATTAACTAACTAATTAACTAACTAACTAATTAACTAATTAACTAACAAATTAACTAACTAACTAGCTACTTTCGGACATACCCACGAACTAACTAACTTACTAACTAACTAATTAACTAACTAATTAATGAACTAATGAACTAACTATCTAACTAACTAAATAAGTAACTAATTAACTAACTAACTAACTAACTAACTACTAGCTAACTAACTAACTAGTTAACTAACTAACTTTCTAACCAACTACCTTCATACATACCTATTAACTAACAAACTAACTACCTTTCTAACTAACTAACTAACTAACTAACTAACAAACTAACTAACGAATTAGGGTTCTTAGATTAGAAGTAGAGGGTCAGGGTTAGGGTTAGGGAGGAAGATCGCCGGAAGAGTTCTGTCTCCAGAATAGGCTTTAGCCCCCTCGGAAATAGATTCGTAACGAATTAGGGTTCTTAAATTAGGTAGGGCAAATTCGTAAGAACAGCTCTAGTTCCTCATCTCCCTTCTTCTTTCTCGCCTGGAAATAGATTCTCGTTACAAGATCTCCTGATCGGAAACACAAAGTTTGGTGGTTAATGGCGACGAACAAGCAGACAGATCATGTCTCTAGAAATAGGGAAGAAGAAGAAGGATGGACGAGGGTGCAATACAGAAGAAAAATTCAAGCTAGTGCCGCGATATGGTGTCCAAGATGTCTAACGAACTCACATGAAAGAAAAGATTGTAAAGAGGCAATCAAATGCTTCGAGTGCAAGGGGCATGGCCATATTGCAACCAATTGCTACAAGAATTCAAAGTATTACAGCAAACCTTACGAATACAAGGTTTTTCTGAACAAGGGTTCTCTGGAAGGTTTAAATAAGGGTACAATTTCAAAAACTAAGAAATTAGTACAAATAATGATCAAAAGAATTCCTGCGAATCTGTCCTCTTGGCAGAACCTTGAAAGTCTAGTTGCAAGCTTTGGAGTCCTAAAGGAAATTATTAGAAAATCTCAGTTCAATGTAACAATTGAAATCGAGACAGATGATGTGAAGGAGATACCCCTACAGTTGAAGCTTGATGATCAAGAATCAATCATGGTTGCTCATATCTTTGTTCTGGCACAACCTGGACGCACAAACAAGCCTAAAAATAACTGGATCAAGAAACCTATAAAAGAGAAGAAGGAAACAAGCATACCTGAAAGAGGAAAAATGCCCGTTACAACGATTATTGTCGAGAAGACTGGTGAAAACCAAGTAAACCTCAATAAACCAAGGGGAAATCAAATCTTCCTCACACCATTCAACTCTAAACCAAAACTGGCAATGGAGAAGACCATAGCCACGGAGAAAGGGAAGATGACTGAAGAAAGGGATACCCCTCAAGAAAACAAAAAGATGCAAATGATCCCCTATGAAGAATTCACATAAAAACTAGAATCCAGCCAAATAAAGACGCAATGGGGAGATGAAACAGAGGAGTTCACTCGCTCGTAGGATGATAGAGTAGACGTGGATCAAAGTCAACCTTTAGCCATGGTCCCTCTTAGAATCCTAAGAAGAAGTGAGAGACTATCGAGTAAGCAAAATAAATATTGGGAACATTAAATTAATTTGATGGTACTTCACAAAAAAACACCAATTGCCTTGATATACAAACAAGGGAAAAAGGACATGACAATGGTTTGAATGTTTCGATAAATGGTAAAAGATCATCTGATAAAAAATGGTTATTTGCATTTACAACCTCCTTTATTTTGCTATTTATTATTAATTACGAGTTTTTGATGTTTAGAAATCTTAATACAAATAATATTTATATTATGATCTTATTATGAATAAATTATGACATTTTTTTAAAAACTAAAAGTAATCTAAATTTTTATCTATGTATGATCATATATTGTGTGATTTTATAAATAGGTAAAAGTAACCTTGTGTGATACACTAATATTTAATACGACCAACTTTTTTTGAAGTTACCACATATTTACTTGAAACCAATTATAAAAATACATGATTGGTTTTAATTAATTAATTTAATTTAAAATTTTGAATAAAACATTAATTTCTCGTTTTCTAATATATGAAAGATAAGATCAACCAAAAATATATGTTTGGCAGAACACTATCCATTAGAACGAATGGCCCAAAGTATCAATATGAATTGACAACAAGGGTAAATCCATGCCCTTATTTTGGTTATTTTTTAATAAATTTTTTTAATAACACTACACAACATCGTTAAAAATATCACGTGTTATTACTTGGTTGGCGGTGATCACGACATTAATTTCTCGATAAATCCATTATAATGGTATATAATATTATGCATCTATTATAAGTTTATAATGGCGTGAGGTATGTATACCTCGCGATTTGTGTTAATACAAGTAAATAAATGTGAAAATAGATGTAAAGTACAAAATTTAATTTGATTTGGCTTATGTTCAATTTTAAGTTACTATGTTATATATATATATATATATATATATATATATATATATATATATAACTCTTTGTCCGAAAATTAAATTCATAATCTATAATTTGTTGTCCAAATATATATACATTTGATAATATATTTTGAAACAATTACGATATTATAACAAATCGAACATCATGAATTATACCGTTGATATATTCGATTTGTAGTTTAGACATAACGCGGGCTTATAATTTGCAAGCTTTCATTATTTTTAAGGATTTGAAGTGGATAGACCCGGCCCTTCTATTTGCCACTCATATAGCAAAGGCCCACCAATTTTGTGAGGTCACCATTTTTGTTAGGTATTAATGAAAAATCATGATAACAAAAAAATGTTAATTTTTCATTTTTTTTCTCCTTATAAAGACAATATTTTGTTAAATCAAAATGACATTGTTTACTAGTATAGTTTAGCAAGTTTCAATCAATTTTTTTGAAAATTTTCTCAATATAAAAAACTATTTATTGTTTAAGAAAATTTTCTCAAAATTGATATTAGTTACTTCCTTTTAACATATTTTGAAAGGTACATGATCATATTTTACACTCACTCACAAGCCATATGTAAGAAAATATATATAAATCAATAGTACCGATAATATGAAATATAAGCTGAATGAATTATAATGGAGATAATCAAAGGACTAATTTGACATCCATGGCTTAAAATAATATTTTGACACGCATGACATAAAATGTATTTAAAAATAATAATAGATTTTCCTTTACTTTTTAATTCTTATATATATATATATATATATATATATATATATATATATATATATATATATATATATATATATATATATATATATATCACAATAAAATGTCTCAGGATATTTCTGGTCAAATTATAATGTTTCAATATATAATGGCTTATTCCATATTTTTTTTTAAAATCATTCATCTGGCAAAGACAATACAACCCTAATTTAATAGCTTTAGGAGAGTAAATATTTGCATACAGGCCTTAGGAGATTTGTTAATAGCTTTATTCTTATATATAAATCAGCCCTAATTTAATGAAAAAAGTTCAGCCCTAATACTAAATTGAATATCATCATCTGCCAAAAACAATACAATTCTGCAGCCTATTACCAGTGAGGAGTAAATATTTGCAAATAGGCCCATAAAAATTGGCTAAAAAATAAATAAGATCAAATAAATTCACAATTATTCACACCAATGGTTATATTCACTTGCAAACTTATATTACCAAAAGATAAAATACTCAATTCATTTTTTTTTTTTTTTTAATTTGAAGATCAATTTGCATAACATATAGAATTGTTATAAATATAATATATGGATGTCAAGTAACAAATCTTGTGAAGATGGAGACATTAGTTAAAGGATATTTAGTATATTTGATATTGTATTATTTCCTTGTATTGTAGCGTTTTATATGGCAAGAGATTTCTTGACCTGTACTCACCCTCTCCTATATAAATGGGATAGTGGCTATTGTATTCATTCATCCCATTCAATAAGAATATTTTCTCCCCAAATTCTCTCTTTCGTTCTTTATTTTATAACACGTTATCAGCACGAAGTTATGACCAACTGAGAGATCAAGGTTTCGATCGCCATGTTTCTAAAAAAATTTCATTGATAAGTAATCGAAGGTACGTATAACTAGTATTTTTTAGATATTACACTAGAACATATGATTAGCCTATACTCCATTGTTTTTGTCTTATTATAATCATCATCTGTTATATTTGGTGGTTGTAATTTCTCTATGCTAAATTTGAATCTCTCTATTACGTAAAGTCATTTTATTTTATTATATAACCAGAAGTTATATATTAAGTTATTCAATTTCTGGACATCATTTTTTTTATATAATACGAGTCAACCATCAACCAGAAGTTGTATACTGAAAAAGCAAAAAAAAAAATATACACCAGAAGTTGTATACTCATGTACCCTATTATTTACTTAATAATTCTTATTTATCTACAACCAAAAATTTCAAATACGTTTAATTTTATTTTCGCGTTTATTTTTCTCGTACATTTATTTTGGCACATTTAATTCTAATTATTTATACACCTGAAGTTGCAATTTAGTTTATTAATGCACCCGAAGTTGCTCGTTCAAATTATGCACCAGAAGTTGCAAGTCTATTGATTGACGTATCAAGAATTGTAAGTTTGTTTTTCTTTATATGTATTTGAAGTTGTAAATTTATTCAAGCTTATTAAGTTGGATATATATTATGTGATACACTTGAAGTTGCTAGCTTACTATCATTATTGACGCATACACAAATTTATTGTGCTTATAAGATCTATACTCGTAGTATTATTCTCATTGAAAGAGATTAATATTTAAATTATGAAACATTATTAATGCCAGAAGCATGATACTAATGAAATAAGCATAATAGTATAATGCCAGAAGCATGATAATAATATCGTAAGGTTAATAATATTAACGCTGGAAATATAATACTCCGGAAGAGTATATGTTGCATGTATATGTTATGATGATAAGAGTTTATGTTGCATGTTTTGGACCCGTAGTCTAGAATATGTATTTTAAGATTATAATATTAATTTTTATGAAATTTGTTGTATACACCAGAAGTGTATATTAACGCACCCGTAGTTGCTCATTGAAAATACACACCAGAAGTTGCGAGCATATTTATATTTATTTTTACATGTTTATTTTATGTTAATTTATTATCCGCACATTTATTATTAGCACGTTTAGTTTATGTACTTTTACTGTTCGAACATCTATTATCATTTATTTTTGCACCAGTAGTTGCAATTCAGTATTAATGCACACAAAGTTCGAAATTTTATCTTATTGAAACCTGGAGTTTCAATTACGATGTTCAAGTTAAAGAGGACCTAATAAAGTTGATAATGTTATTGAAAGCACCTGAAGTTGCAAGAGCACAAAATATATAATATATTTATCCAATATTAAAGACTTGATATGAATAAATATTGGCATAAAATAAATAATTGAAAATATTCTAGAAATGCGCTCATGTAAAAGCAAATTAGATTGATGATTGATTTTATTCCATTCCCAGAAGTGAATGTTGCCTCGAAGGCTGAAGTCCAAATTATATCCGACACAAATATTGATCATGATAACAAAATCACATAATAAATAAAAAGACTCGTGAAAATATGTTTACAAAGAGTCCGAAAATATAATCTTCAAGATGTGGCTAGAAAATAGTTGTACCAGTAGTACACGATAAATCCTATATTGTTTATGAAACCTCTTGAAGAGAAAAACAAGAAGAAAAAGGGATGATTTTCTTATCTATCAAAACAAAGTTTATTTTGTGTCGAATTATTTATTTCATCAATAAATAAATGTGTATATTAAATTATAAGAGAGTATGTTTATGATTGGTGACTCTTGAAGAGTTTTTATTTGATTGCTCTAGAAAATACATTATCTATATTGCTCCAATAGAGTCATTATGTTAATAGAAACATATTAGTTTATTTTTATGACATGCAATTATATTAGTAAAATTGAAATTATGTTATTATGAACCAGAAGTTCAATATATAAAACAAAAAAGCAATTCTATGATTTGGATTAATTAGTTAGACATAGAATATGCATGTCACGATCATGACTCGATTAAGACCAACTATTTATCATAAGTACTCCCCATTTTTTATAACGTGTGAGTGATCGGAGCAAAAAGTGTTCACTCAATAAGTTTTTTAATGTGTAGTAGATATGTGATAAAACATGGACGAGTTAAAACAATTGTTTGGTATATATATATGGTTGATTTATTTTGTAGAACTGTATATCATGAACATTTATTTAGTTGAACCAAAAGTTCAAATGATATACACGAACATAAAAGTTTAAAAATGTATTTGTAAACTATACATTCAAAAAAGCAACAAAGTTTAATATGTATGTTGCAAATATGAAATCCCTGAAGGAGAAGTTGTAGGGTTACGCACACGTTTATCAAAGTGTGCAGCGGGATTATTTTCGCATGCGTAACCTAATTCTACCGGGATCACGCCCGAAAACCAACGAAAAAGGAAGAGTTGGAAAAAATTACCTCGTACAAGTTAGTACGTGTCGTTTTCTTCTCCAAATCCGTGAACCTTCTCCAAGGAGTTCTCGTGCAATCCCTCTACTCGTGTCCACCTCGATTTCGTCCGATCGGAATCGCCTACGTCGTTCTAGTCGCAGTCACGATCGATTCTCTCAAGATCTTTGCTCAAATCTCCCTCTCAATCTCTCTAAACGAAAATAAGAATTCTGTGGAAAGAGGAGAGAGAAACGGCGGGTCAAAAACCCTAAAACTCGAAAATCAGAATTAGGTTTAAAATGAAATCAGAATTTATATATAGGAAATAAGTTTGAACGGGCCCAATTCTGACTGCAGATCGGGCCCAATTCTGTTTGCATATTTGCCTATTTATATAAATTATTCCAAGTTAATTCTTAAGCCATATTTTCTTTCAGAAGTTACATATACAACT
The DNA here is from genome assembly GCA_946800325.1 of Luzula sylvatica. Lineage (NCBI taxonomy): Eukaryota > Viridiplantae > Streptophyta > Magnoliopsida > Poales > Juncaceae > Luzula > Luzula sylvatica. Next base: position 10,463,044 of record OX326957.1, on the reverse strand, counting down.
AAGATGGTTTATGAAATAACCAAACATGAGTAATTTTTTTGAAGATATAAGATATCTTGCAAGTCCCGAAGAACTTCATTAGATATTAATTAAAATATCAACAACTCATGCCTAAATCAGGGGGAGAGAATGAAAACTGGAAAAATAAGAAATTATATGAATTGCATCTTCACATCAGATCCTCGAACATGTAAACATGAACCTAGGATTTCATAAATAAATTATTTGCACGAAATTGCAAATCGGTGATTTGATGCATTGACCAATACAAGAATGAATAAAGAGTAAAAGCTTCCAGTCTAAAATGCTCATATTTGTAGTAATAATATCCTTGGATAATTTTAAATTTGATATAAGCCTGAAGCTTGGTCGACCAATCGGTTCCAATATTAGAAATCCAAAGGAATAATACAAAAAAAAAGCATGATAAAAAGTTGGCAATAAAGAAGTTCATAATACTTCTAATAATATCTATCCTTTTTAACAGTATAATGAAAGATTAATTAGTAGATTTGACATAAATAAATATATAACCTTTGAAATGGTTCAGGTACCTGACAACATTGAAATTGTTGAAAATAATGAGATCTTAAAATAATGTCTCTACTAGAAGAAGTTGGAACCGAAATAAAACTATAGTTATTAGAAAGTTGGCATGGGTGTGCTTTCAATTTATAATTAATAAAACGAGGATCTAAAATTAAATAAATTTCGGAATGTCGACATTTAAAAATAATTGGCCAATAACAGAAATCACATAAGAAATTCAAATTGGTGGACCTGAAGTCCGAAAACCACATTACATGATGATACAAATTGTATTTATGTTTTTAATTTGTTTAAAGGTCTCTGAAGGACTAAAATTGTTTCTGGTATTTATTATATCAGATTATTCACATGACTCATTTTGCTACGATATTCATGAAAATCCCCGAAGGGTGCGACAGTTTGACATACAGTCAGTAAAACGGCCGTAACTTTCGGGTCCGAACTCCAATTGGGCTGGGCCAAATTGGGTTGGAAAGATAATTAGATTATCTACAACTTTCGTAAATGTTCAAATTCGGTTGGAACGATTTAATATTTTCGTTCTGACAGATTACTGAAAGGGTGTATGCAGTTTTCTGTTTGAAAAGGTGTATAGAAGATATACATACCTTTTGGCCCATCCTTATCCTATGGAGTATATATAGGATGTTTCTCTCTCTCTCATCAGGAAAAACAAGTTGAATAATTAGATTAGTTCAACCAGAAAATTAATGGAGTTAATTTAGAATTAATCCAGAAATTAAGAGACTCTAATCACTTGATGAAAGAGTGCGAAGAGATTGAGAGAGAAGGAGAAAAGAATTTTCTCCGTCTAGAGAATCGAAACGCAATCATGCAAGTTCGCCGGTGCATCGTCTAGGCAGGTGCATCCGCGACCGAGGTGCTACGACTCACGGTGGATACGGGTAGAGGAGCGACACATGTGGCTCTTCGTTGTGATCAAACCGGAGAAGTAATCGAGTAACGGGCTGTGGAATCATGCGGGTATGGAACGCACGAAGACAACCCGAGGCATGTCGAAACGGTGGGAGACGTGCGGTATGGGACGTACGGGCTAGTCACCAACGTGACACCGAAGGAAATAGAAGGCGGCGATCAACCCTTCGTGTGCCATCAATTTGGCACTGGTATGAATCTGTCCTTCTATTCGCATCGTACCCTCGAAGTCGTGGCGTGATCTCGGGAATCGGGGAATCGAACCGGGCCTACATATCCGCTGCGCGGGCCCGGGGTCGAGGATATTCCCCATCAGTGGTATCAGAGCGATCGCCATCGATTCGAGGGTCGAATCATAGTCGTATATTAGATATACGCACGGGTTATCAAAGTTCGTACCCTTGAGACAGCGGCACTAATTTTATGAAAGGATGTGTACTTGACACAACCTTACGGTTTTGTCGATTCATAAGAATCGGGGATAAGATATGCACGCTTTAACGATCCATATGATGGATTAGAGAAAGCTTCTCGGAATTGGAATATTCGTTTTGACCAAATTATAAATTGTTATAAAATTGTCGAAACGAATGGAAACTTTGTGTACACATGAAGATTAGTGGGAGCTGCGTTATATTTCTTGTAACGACAAAGGATTTAGACGAGACCGCTTATGAATTAAGCGTGAAGATCTATAGGATAGATCTAAGAAGTTCCTCGTTCTATGTTATAGCACATATATCGACATATTGTTGAAAATGGTTTTCAACATGTAAACTCCTTGGAGGAGATAAATCGAAATGTCGAATGGCAGAAATTTTCAACGGCTCGATGTGAGACATCAAGCAGTGCGAAAAGTAATAATATGATGCCTTACATTTGATGTTAGGATCTATTATATCTGTCATGATATGTATGTGGCTATCTGTCATACAAATAAAGCGTCTAGTTCACCGTCAATAAAATTCATGGGAATCACATGAGTTTGAATGTAATTCGATTACATGAGACTAACTCTTGTGAATGTATAATGGTTATACAAATATATACATAATGGTTATGTATATTTAAACCCATCGGGATTTGTATTGATAGAGGTGAAGTTTATCCTTGAATACTTTGCGAAAGAATTCAGGATTAATTATCTATAATGGTGTGGAGGACGTGTTGGTTATAAACAGTTATAACAACAACAGTTTCCAAAGATTACGCACGTCCAAATATGTAGCACGACTTTCGATCACAAAGTGTGTACATGTTTTGCTTAAATGAAAACACGGTTATGTGGAAAGGTTCCACAAGACCAATAGTTTATGATTCTATTTACGGTGGCGAGTATATTGCGGTTATTAATCGCAAAAGGAAGTGGTATGGATCAAGGATACATGACCAAACTCTAGTAGTCACGAGTTATCGGATTTATGGTTGTTTATTGCGTGAGACGCAATAGTACAAGCCAAAAATGCCGAGGTCACAACCACTTCTAGCCAATACTCAGAAAATTTCATTTGATCCATGAAATTTTATGAAAAGATGTGATCGTAGGTATTGGAAATGTTCCAATCCTGATGATGATTAACACTAGCGGGAACGTGCGGACCCGTTTACAAGACCGCTCTCTCTAGTCGCGCGTGATTGTCATGCGATGACTATGGGTATGGAGATACCTAGAGGAGGAAGAAGAGAGTAGAGTGTAGTTATCTAATACGATAGTCCTCGCAGGTTATGGGTATGGAGATACCCATAGGTAAACGTTGTATCACCCAAATACTTAGTCCATATGAAAGCATTCCTTTTAAAAATTTTGTTTACTTAAATTAAATATGCGTTCACCTTATATGAAAACAGTGTGCGGGTTGTGTAATATGATTGTTACATGAACCTTGATTTGAACTTGTGTGGACGTCGACATGGTTGAGGACCATGTGCAGCGAAACCGTCACACTTAAAGTGTCATTTCTAAACATCCCTAGTCACGGATCAGCTTGCTTAAGAGAGAAGCATTTCTATTATTGGATAGACTGAACGCGTACACTAGTACGTTTGCCGAGGAGATGATTATGTTTTGCTAATCATGGGACAAGGTGCTTGTCGAATCGGGAACGTAGATATATGTTAGGTTACATATATTGGATATGACCAAAGCCGCGAGTCCATGACATGGTTTAGTCATTATAGATGGACTTGTGACGGATGGGGTTTTAGATTCTTCATACTTGAGGGGATCATTGATTGCGTTACGTGCGTAACACAATGCTTTGATATGATCTTACGCTCACCGTAACAGGGAGTTAAAAGGGTCATCATTGGGTATTGTCCGAAACACGGAATTCAATGTGAGTCTCCAAGATAGGAATTGTTTATTCCGAAAGGAAGAGATATCTCTTAGGCGCCGCTCGATGAGTCGATTAACGAAATCTCTGGCCAGAGTCAATGATATTAATGGTTAATATCGATTGAAATTTTTTAAATCAACTCGGAATCGGGGAATAAGTATAGTTAATCAAATTATAAGGATGACTATTACCATGCCTTTTGATTAACGGATATCGCAAACAAGAGAACTAGTAACCGCTATTCGAGATAGGCACAATGATCACAATCATTTTTCGTTTTAACATGGGTAGCCATGATGGAGTGACTAGATCCCGCTCATGGGCTTGTAGTGCCATGGAAACGGCCTACTGCCATCGTTAAACGAACCTACACGGTCACACAACGAGTCGTACTATGTCGGGCTTGATTGCAAGTTTTTGCACATTGGATGTGCATGGCTTTAGCGTATTTGATACGCGGGCCAGATTCTCTGATATAGTGTATATGTGATATACATGAGTACCTTTTAGGTAAATCTGAAACTGAGTGGGAGACTGAAGGAAATACAGTTTTGGATCATCGCTAAAATGGTACGTAGGACAAACGAACGTACGCGTTCGTGGGCATACGAAACAGATTAGTAAAACTGGTATAACTTTCAGTAGGAAACTCCGATTTGAATGGTTCAAATTGGGTTAGTTATATAATGAGCTTATCTAGAACTTTCATGTTGTAATATATTTCATTTGAGCGAAGTATCAGTATCGTTCTAATGAAATACCGAAAGGGTGCGACAGTTTGACATACAGTCAGTAAAACGGCCGTAACTTTCGGGTCCGAACTCCAATTGGTCTGGGCCAAATTGGGTTGGAAAGATAATTATATTATCTACAACTTTCGTAAATGTTCAAAGTCGGTTGGAACGATTTAATATTTTCGTTCTGACAGATTACTGAAAGGGTGTATGCAGTTTCCTGTTTGAAAAGGTGTATAGAAGATATACATACCTTTTGGCCCATCCTTATCCTATGGAGTATATATAGGATGTTTCTCTCTCTCTCATCAGGAAAAACAAGTTGAATAATTAGATTAGTTCAACCAGAAAATTAATGGAGTTAATTTAGAATTAATCCAGAAATTAAGAGACTATAATCACTTGATGAAAGAGTGCGAAGAGATTGAGAGAGAAGGAGAAAAGAATTTTCTCCGTCTAGAGAATCGAAACGCAATCATGCAAGTTCGCCGGTGCATCGTCTAGGCAGGTGCATCCGCGACCGAGGTGCTACGACTCACGGTGGATACGGGTAGAGGAGCGACACATGTGGCTCTTCGTTGTGATCAAACCGGAGAAGTAATCGAGTAACGGGCTGTGGAATCATGCGGGTATGGAACGCACGAAGACAACCCGAGGCATGTCGAAACGGTGGGAGACGTGCGGTATGGGACGTACGGGCTAGTCACCAACGTGACACCGAAGGAAATAGACGGCGGCGATCAACCCTTCGTGTGCCATCAATTTGGCACTGGTATGAATCTGTCCTTCTATTCGCATCGTACCCTCGAAGTCGTGGCGTGATCTCGGGAATCGGGGAATCGAACCGGGCCTACATATCCGCTGCGCGGGCCCGGGGTCGAGGATATTCCCCATCAGTGGTATCAGAGCGATCGCCATCGATTCGAGGGTCGAATCATAGTCGTATATTAGATATACGCACGGGTTATCAAAGTTCGTACCCGTTTGCATGATGTTACATATAGACTCGTGAAGAAGTCTATATTCGAGGGTCGAATCATAGTCGTATATTCGAGGGTCGAATCATAGTCGTATATTCCCCATCATCTTTGTCAAGAGATTAAATTATGGATTTGCAGTATACGTCGATGATTTGAAATATCATTGAAACTCGTGAAGAAGTTGCGAGAACTACATAGAGACTCAGAAAAGAAAATGTTTTCTCTTTGTCTGCAAATCGAGTATATAAGAAATATGGTATTTGTTCACCCATCTATTTATGAAGAGAATATTTGAAACGTTTTAAAATTGACAAGTCTCACACATTAATTTCTCTTATAGTGATCAATCCATTGATATGAAGAATAATTATTTTCGTCACGGAGAAGATAATGAAAATTTTGTTGGTCCAGAAGTACCACATTTGAGTATTATTGGTCCCAACAAGCAGCACTTCGAGGGTCCAAAATAATGGTGACATAAACGTCCAACAAATTTACTCGAATTATAACCTGGATGATCTCTTCACCAAGTCGTTGTCATTGCATCTTTCTAGAACTTGGTTTACAAGATGAGACTTCGTCGTCTTAAATATATTTGCCTATATGAGGGGGAGATTTGGTACGCACTGCACTCTTGTTTCCTTGGCCACGATTTTATCCCAATGAGTTTTCCTGCCAAGGTTTTTAATGAGGCGCGTTCCTGGCAAGAATAATTCTCCCAAATTATTTTCCTCACACAAGCTCCAGAAGAGCAGCGAAATTGATATCTATCAAATTCGCTCAAGTAATAATCTTGAAGATTTCTTGCCTACTAAATTTTCAGGCAATTAAGACATAAGATTAAACTCCGTTATTTTGGAGATATGTGTACCCATCAGGGGGAGAAACAATACGTGCTACAATCTTTTTCCTAGTCATGATTTTTATCCCAATGGGTTTTTCCTTACCAGATTTTTAACGAGGTAGCTTCTCATGCGTATGAAATATTGACATCCAAGGAGGAGTGTTATAAATATAATATATGGATGTCAAGCAACAAATCTTGTGAAGATGGAGACATTAATTATAGGATATTTAGTATATTTGATATTGTATTATTTTCTTGTATTGTAGCGTTTTATATGGCAAGAGATTTCTTGACATGCACTCACCCTCTCCTATATAAAGGGGGTAGTGACTATTGTATTCATTCATCCCATTCAATTAGGGGTGTTCAAACGGTTCGGTTTATTCGGATACCGAACCGAACCAGTCGAATTCGGTTTAATTGGTTCGGTTTTTCGGACTATTTGGTTCGGTTCGGTTGAAAAAATAGTATTATTCGGTTTATTTGGTTCGGTTCGATTTTGAAATTTTGAAAACCGATTAAACCGAACCGACCGAATAACATCCAATTTTTATAACAAGAATATTTTCTCCCCAAATTCTCTCTTTCGTTCTTTATTTTATAACAAGAATAAATTTGTCATGCAAGAAGAAATATGAAAACCATTATTAATTTTAAAAGTAAATAAGTAAATAAATAAAGTTTACAAATATAACATATTATTAGAATAAAAAGGTGTACTAAAATTAAAATAGCCTTGCACAAAGAAATACCAAAATCTGTTTTCCAAATAAAGAACTATCACGTGCAAGGCACACAACCGAACCTTCTCCAATCCAAAAAACTGGATATCTCCATTCAATTATATTTTTTATAATACAGCCAAAACCTCTATTCCTACTCATTCCCTCCAAAATTGGTTTTGTTTCGAACGATCACAAATCTTCAGTTTTTTCGAGCGACGGTGAAGAGGAAAGAGAGTTCCGGTAAGATCCTAGCAAAGTAAGCTTACGATTTCTCTATAATTTTCTAATTATCGAGTTCAGTTTTATTCTCAAATTTTCTCTAGAAGGGGAAGGGGGTGGAGGAGATGGACGGATCGAGCAAAGGAACCAGCTTTTCGGTAAATCTTTGTCTAATAATAGATCTAGAGGAATACTGACGGCGAAGGGGAAGGAGTAGGAGAAAGAGAACATCACGATGAGGAGGTAGTGACTGGATCAGAGGAGATGAAGCTTCAGATCCAACATGTTCTTGGTAAAATCAATTCCTTCAATCAGCAGGTATGTTATTTCAGATCTATGCCCTTCTATTTTCGTTTCTGAAAGTTCGATTGTCTTGTTCGGCTATATAAATGGATCATCTCGTTTAATTTCATCAAATTTTCAGATCTATTCCCTTTCTTTCAGTCCTCTGATTGAATAATGTCAGAAAAATGCTTTGTTCCTGAAAAATGGGAGATACTGATTGAGGCTTAAAAAATAGAAAAATAATAGCTTTTTCTCTCCTGAAGTTTATTATGCAATAAGGGAAATTAAAGTATAATTCTTATGTTCGAATGACACGTATCTAAGTGTCTAGAAGAAGGAAAGAATATATTTAAGGAGCTCGGTTCTGAGTTTGATGACCGTATGATCTCGTAAGTGTACTTTGGTTTTTTTTTTTAAATAAAATCAAAATCTTCAAAATAATTTATGACAATCAGAACTCAATAATCTGTTTTATTCAATAATTTCATCATCTATTTGTATCATCAGTCACAATACTATCCTTAATATTATATCTATTATGCTACAATCCACCAATTCATTCAAATTAACGCCTCAATTAATTCAATTGTGCAATCGAGCTTTCAATCTTCTTAAATTCAAATGAGATTTATGGATTTTACTTAGTTGAAAATTGAAATATTTGAAATCAGGATTGACAAAGAGCAAATGGGAAGAAGAGATAAAGCAAATACGAGCCCACGACTGACGACTCGTCCAACGAGGCATCACACGTCATTCTTCCAAATGCCCAGTTTCATCTCTTCCAGAATGTTCGCGAGAAATCATAAAATAAATAAAATTCACCCAACAAATTTCGTCATTATAGGTAAATAAATGTGAAAGATTAAAATGAGATAATTTTTTTTAGATATACCCATTATGCACTGAAATATATATAGACTTGATAATTTGTAAATGAATTTAGATTTGGTTAAAATATCGTGGACATGGATAATTATTCAATCAATTTGAACAGCATGTGCCATTTGTTCGTAAGATTTTTTGTGACAAAAAGAAAGGACAAATAAAACTCAATGCAGGGTTTATTTTTTGCTAGAAGTATGAAATATTGGGGTCTTTTTATAATTTTGGATATAATGCAGATTTTCTTTTGCAAACTTTCATCATTTTTTAAGCGGGCAATAGTGCATGATTTGAGTCAGTTATAAAATATATTTGGAATGATACATGGTCATGCATTTCACACTCTCTCTCAAAACATATGTAAGGAAACATATAAATAAGTATTAGTATATTACCATACCATGAGATATAATCAGCTCAATAAATTATAATGCACATAATTGAAGGATTAATTTTTGAAATAAGACAATGGAGAAAATTGATACAGGAATATATTAAATTGAGTGGGTGTGATAATTTAAAATAACAATAGATTTTGTGTATCATATGTTAATATGATAAATTGAGTGGGCGTGATAATTTTCGAACGCATATAAAAAATAATTTTTTATGGCGTCATATGTTGTTTTATTTCCCCTAAAACACTTTGTTTTATTTTCGAACGCATATAACAATATATTTTGTGTATCATATGTTAATATGAAAGAGCACTTTGTTGCCAAGTGCTGCAACTGGGATGAATGAGTCCAACGGGGACATGAAATAGAGGACAACGGTGTGGATCGGAGAGGAGGTCAGAAAGACGAGAGCAAGGTTCAACAGAACGTGAGCAGTGCCCCGTCAGAAAGATTTCGTTTTTATACCACATGATGTTTTGTAATGTGATGATGGTATAATAATTTCTCCCATCAATTAACCATTCAACTAGAATTGGGTTTTAAGATCAAAGACCAAAATGTAATGAGTGATGAAATTACAACTTAAAGACTTCTTCATGTGAGATATGACTTCGTTAATTGCAAATTGTTTATTATGAAAGTTTAACCCTCTCTTTGTTTCAGAAAATAATCAGAAATAATTCTATTAGATTTCCATTTATTTATCGTTTTGGTTTATTTCTTAAGAATTTTCTTTCTTAATTTATATTGTATTTGTTGGTAAGTGTAAATTTTGTGGTACTGTATTTCAGAATTAATGAAAATATATATATTGGTTTTCATAGAATAAAAACATAATGCCTTTTTGGGAATGATATGAATTGACTACACAATAAATAATATGTCTGTCCCTCATTTCTAATTTGTTTTGAAATATCTCCAAAACTATTCAAAACCATGTTTTTTTTTATTTACATAGGAGAAAACAAAAAAAAAATAGGAAAAAAAAAATGAAAAGAAACATTGTGATATTTCTCGTGTTTTCTCATGCTTTTTAGGGATATAAAGTTATTTTCACTTTTATTGGTTATATGTGATATTTAATATTTTGCTGAGGTAAACGTTCTATCATGTCTAATTTAAATGGTAATGTTGTGAAAGTAATAACAATATCATCTTATTAGTTATTAAGAAAATTGCTAACTTCTTTAATATTTTTAAATTTCCTCCCAATTTAATTTTTTGGGCATATAAATTAAATTTCCGAGATTAATTAATATTTTCAATTTTCAATATTTATTAATGTAATAATATACATGCCAGTTTGACGTTAAATTAGTCAAATCAGTTGAGTTTAATTTTACAAATCTCAGTATACTTATTTTTTATGATAAAAATATCATTTTTTATTTCTTTCCAAACTCATTTTTTTTCTTTTTCTGTTCACCATCTCTCTTGTATTTTCCGCAACATATACCTTTTGTCCTTCATTTTTGGAGTAATGAATGCGAAATTTCGTTTGTGAATCTAAAAGGGTCAATATATAAATACCCTTTAATTCAAATATAAAATTTCATTTGTGAATCTATAAAATTTTATTTAGCAAGAGAAGTATTATAAATAACCTCACAAATTTTTAGAATATTCATAAGCATCAACTAAAATAGATGGTTCGAAAATTAAAATAAGATATTCAACTATAAACACAACAATAGCAAAAAAAACTTGATCAAATTATTCTGTTTCAGTAAATAAACTTATTCCATATTTCTACATAATCATAAAAATAAAATAACCAATAATTACACAACCATAGATGATAGAAAAAATAACCCAATAATATAAGACCATCTCGCAGCCTATAATTCAATCTTTGACCACTGAGGAGTAAATGTTTGCAAATAAGCCCCTGAAAATTTGTTAATAGGTTTATACTTATAATTCAACTAATTAGTAATTACAAAAAAACATCAGCCCCAATGCTAAATTGAATATCATCATCTGGCTAAAACAATACCATTCTGCAGCTTATTATCCCAGTGAAGAGTAAATATTTGCAAATAGGCCCATGAAAATTGGTTAAAATAAATATTTGCAAAAAGACTCCTTATAATTTGTTAAATTAGATATCTGCAAATAACCTCCTTTACTGGTGAAGAGTAAATACAGCCCTAATACTCTTCGAGAATGATCATCAGCTACAATAAATAATACAATTATGCAGCCTATCTATTACCTGTACCAGGGAAAGTAAAATTTGCAAATAGGCCCCTTAAAATTTTAAAATCCTTAAAATGTCAAAGTTGCAACTTGACCCTTCTCATGTTAGGCATTATTGTTTTGATATGATAACAATTGAGAATTGAGAAATATCCATAAATTGATAATAATTTCCTACTTCTTCACACCAAGGGTTATATTTTACTTGCAAAGTTAATTATCAAAACATATAATATTCATTTAAGTTTTTTTTGGTAAATATGAAGATCAATTCGCACAAGATATAAAATATTTTTTTCATGGTACAAGAAATATGAAAATTATTTTTAATTTGAAAAGGAAAATAAATTAATTTTAGAAATAATATAATATAATATAATATATAATAAAATGTTGTATTAAATTAGCCTTGAATAATGAATCTTTTTTCCAAATAAAGAACCATCGCGTGCAAGGCACATGACCGAACCTTCTCCAATCCACAAGGACTGGATATCTCCATTCCAATATATTCTCTATATAATACAGCCAAAACCACAATTCGGTGAAGAGGGAGGAGAGATTCGGTAGGATCCTAGCATAGTAAGCACGATTTCTCTTTGATTTTCAAATTATCGAGTTCAATTTTGCAGTTTTGTTTTCACTCAAATTTTATGCAGAAGAAGAAGGGGACGGAGGATATGGAGTTATCGCCCAAATGCATCAGATTTTCGCTACTCTGTCTAATAATAGATGTAGAAGAATCTGGTGATGATCACTCTTTGAAGGATGATAAAACTGCGATGTGCAATGACAGGAAGAAACTGAAGGCGAAGGGGAAGGAGGAGGAGAATGAGAGAGAACATCACGATGAGGAGGTAGTGACTGGATCAGAGGAGATGGAGCTTCAGATCCAAAATGTTCTTGGTGAAATCAATTCCTTCACTCAGCAGGTACGTTATTTCAGAGCTGTGTCCTTCTATTTCCGTTTGAGATCTTTTAATTATCTCATTTCTGGTAAATCAATGATCATCTTTTTTAGTTTAGCAAAATTTTGAGATCTTTTCCCTTTGTTTGAGATCTCAGATATTACATCGCTCATCATCCTTACTCTGATTTTGCTGGAAATAAGATTGAAATGTCAGAAAAATGAGCGCTATTAATTGGGATTTAGATTAAAAAAAAGATTGCCACCTTAATTATGCTTGATCAAATTCATACATGATAAAATTCATACTCTGTTAGAGGTATATTCCCTTTGTTCGAAGATCGCTTGATCTCGTAAGTCGTAAGTACATTTTACTTATTTCTCTTCTTTTATGATCAAATCCATACTTGTTAAAAGTTAAAATCTGCAAATTTATTTATGGGACAAATAAAATTCAATAATCACAATATTTTATTTAACAATTTCATCACCTATCTATTCTATATCATTTGTCACTGTACTAAGCTTAATAATTCAGGAGAAATTTATTCATTTAAATTGACACCATAATTAATTCAATTGTGCAATTAAAATTTAAGACTCAATTAAGCTCCAAAATCTTCATAAATTCAGGAGATATTTATGGATTTTATTTAATCAATGGTTGAAATTTTGAAATCAGGATTCACACAGACCAAATGGAGAAATGGGAAGAAGTGATCAAGGAAATACGAGCCCACGACTCCTCCAACGAGGCATCGCGTGCCATTCACAAAGAGCGCGAGGAATCATAAAAGAAATGAATTCACACAACAAGTTGTTTAAATACAGGTAAATAAATGTCCATCTTTTACGTACACCATTTATGTATATCTATTTTTTAGATATATTATTTATGTATGTCCATTTTTTAGATATACCTTTTATGTGGTTATGACATTTCGAACAATTTGAACAGCATAAACTCTAACATTGTTATAAGATTTTTTTCTTGACAAAAGAAGAGGCAAATAAAACTCAATGCTGCGTTTCTCTTTTGCAATAAGTATAAAATATGGGTTCTTTTTGTAATTTAGATATAATGCTTTTATTTTGTTGCAAACTTTCGTCATCTTTGTAGGATTTGAAGTTGGGGCAACAACGCATGATTTAGATCAGTTATAAAACAAATTCGGAATGATACATGATCATGTTTTTGACACTCCCTCTCAAAACATATGTAAGGAAGTATATAAATTAGTAATACCAATAATATGAGATATATTAGTTCAATGAATTATAATCCAATCCAATAATTTTCGAATTTAGATGATGGAGGAAATTGATAAAAGAATATTTCGACAACCATGGCTAAACAGGTATTTAATAATAACAATACATTTTCCATTATTTATTTATTTATTTTAAATTCTTAAATCTGTATCAGATAATATATATATTTTACAGTAAAAATCAAGGATATTTTATATGGAAATGACTAATGATTGTTATAAAATTATGAACATTATCTGAAATTAATTTGAAGGGACTTCACAAAAAATCATCAGCCTGAAACACTACCAATTGCCTCCACTGTACATATTTATGACTTTGTTGTTTCCTCTGTTGCTTTGAAATGAAGCCTTCACCATGTCGTGGATCTTTGCCATTGACTCGTATTAGTTGAGATCCAAACAACTGGAAAGTAAAAGGACATGGGAATGTTCTGAACGTTTCCATAAACAGCAAAAAAATCATGTGATAAAAAAGGAAAATTCTACATCCACACAAGTATTTCACCGAATTGACGAATTGTAAAATATGGTAATATTTCATGTGGGTCCCATTCAATCTATTCACTCAAATACATATAAAAATACATTTGGGTATCAATTCTGTAAAATATTTTTGTAAGCATAGACTTTTTGGATAAAAAATGGCTATTTGCATTCCAACCTCTTTTATTTTGCTATTTATTGTTAATTATAAGTTTTCGAAACTAAGAAATCTTAATACAAATAATATTTATTAATAGGTTATAATATACTCAAGAAATTAAAAATAATCTATTTTTTTATTTATGTATTCTTATATATTGTACGATTTTATAAACAGGTAAAAGTAAATTTATGGGATGCAATAATACTTAATACGACCCAAAAAAATTAAGTTACACATATTTACTTGAAACCAATTATAAAAACACAAATAAGAAGCAGCACGAATGATACACGAAAAAAACCACAAAAAATCAAAGAAAGAAAATAGAACTTAGCAGCTTACGTGGCTGCATGGGAGAGGGACAATTTGACAAAAAAAATATACATAGGATAGAACATGATTTCATTTAATTAATTAGTTTATTTGAAAATTTGATAAGAACATTAATTTCTTGTTTTTTAATATATGGAAGATACGATCAACATAAAACATATATTTCGTAGTACCACCAAGGGTAAATCCGAGCCCTTATTTTGGTCCCTTTTTAATAGATTTTTTAAGGTGGGCAACAGTGCATGATTTGAGTGACTGAGTCGGTTATAAATTATATTTGGAATGATACATGATTATACATTGCACACCCTCTCTCTTAATATATGTATGGAAATATAAAAATAGGTATTAACATACCATGCGATATAATCAGCTTAATAAATTATAATGCAGATAATGGAAGGACTAATTTTTGAACTATGACAATGGAGGAAATTGATAAAAAAATATTTTAACAACAATGACTATATTTTTCTTTATTCTTTTTTATTCTTAAATATGTACGACAATTTATATTTTTTAATATCACAGTAAACTTCCTAGGATATTTTATACGGAAAGTAGTGTTACGGAATAAACAGAAAGTAATATTTTTTTTGAAAGAAAAGCAAGCACGATACGTGCTCGATCTTTTCGTTTTGATATAATAAAAGAGAAATGTTTCGATACAAAGGATACGAAACGAAAATATATATAATGCGCTAAATTGTAACAATAATTGTACCCATTGATGTTTATTGTCTTTTATCGTCGGAATTATCGAGGATAATGCTCTCGCCAAAGTCTGACTTGGTTTCCCTCGCGTCGGACCTGTCTCGCAGTCTTGCTGGACCTGCTGTAGCCTATTAACAACCCATAACCACCTGTGCCATATCGATCGCTTCGCCAGAGAGATACACTTCATAGCAACTCGTGTACTCATCGGAATTGCCGAGGATTATGCTATCTCGAAGATCTGACTCGGTTTCCCTCGCGTCGTAACTGACTCGGTTTCCCTCGCGGTCTTGCTGGGTCTGTTGTAGCCTAGTAGCACTCCATAACCACCTATGCCGTCTCGATTGCGTCGCCAAAGAGCTAGCATATCCAATTCCTCCGATCGTTCTTTCTCAAAATCCGTCTCCAATATACCTCAAAATTCGTCTCCAATTTGTCCTCAAAATCCGTCTCGATTACGTCACCCCCGTGTTGTTCGGAATCTTATCCGATTCTTAATCGAGCTCGAATTGTTAATTTGTTTTCACCTTTCATGGACCGGACTGGCTCTGCTCGGTATTCGTCGTTGAAACCGATGATGAATCGGTAATTACATCAGTAATCCGCCCGACAATCAGAGCCAACTCAGAGCTGCTCGTGATCGATAAATTCATCTCTCAACTAAGTGCCACTTGTAATTGATCGATTCGTCGCTAACTCAGAGCTACTCGTCATCGATAGAACCTCGCAAAATAAATCTGTTGTATTTTCACAAAATCAATAGCACTCTAGAATGGCAGCACTCCATAAGAACCACCTGACACGTCCATCTGTTGTCGTCATTTCGTCGGGGTGCTTGATCCGACTGTTGTAATGAACTGTCGCCGTCCCGTCGATACTCCGCTGCCAGTCAGACCACCACCTGATTTTCGTCGAAACTCCACCAGCTCGGCAAAGACGAAGCAGACAAGATCCGCCTGTATTGATGTGGTCACGGTGTCCACTAAATCTCTCTGTCGTCTCGGAAAAACGAGTGGAAGATAAGAGGCGTCAATAACGACTGTCCTTTCCGTTTGAGAAAGGAATCTCGGGTGTGGTTGAGTCAAGAGGTCGAGAAGAAGAGGTGGTTGAGGCGAAGAAGAGTAAAGGTCCCAGGGGGGGCCGCCGGCCGACGCCGTTAGGATTGAGGCCCCCCCCCCCAGATCAAGCCGCCTCTAGGGTTTCTTTTCTTAGTCGCTGCCAAGTTATATATTTCAGAGATAGAAGGAGCTCCAAATACGAAAACTTTTCAACAGAAAGTAATATTACCATCACAAATGAATTTGAAGAGATTAATTAAAAAAAGGGAAATTTCCAATGATAGACAAAATGAGTTTTAGATTTATCAAATTAGGCAAAGAGGTTTGTAAATCACCAAAATAATATTATCGATATTTGAAAAGTCGAGAGGCAGTGCTTTTGAAATGTTTTTTTTTAGTAGAATACCAAATCGGTATTCGGTCATTTAAATATAAGAAAAAAGTTATTTA
Organism: Luzula sylvatica; assembly: GCA_946800325.1. NCBI lineage: Eukaryota > Viridiplantae > Streptophyta > Magnoliopsida > Poales > Juncaceae > Luzula > Luzula sylvatica. Next base: position 10,446,569 of record OX326957.1, on the reverse strand, counting down.
CATGTTTCTCATTTTGATATTGAAATTACTATCCTATTCCGGGTTTGAAATGTAATTAGGACGGACAAAATGTAACTCGACCAAATAAAACGGACCTACCCGTCCGAACATGAACTCGATCCGATTCGAACTGAAAATGTTGAAAAATCAACGATCCGAAGCCGTATGACTCGAACCCAAAATGGAATCGAAACCGAATAATCCGAAACCGAAATGTAACCAAATGACCCGAATTTGAAATCCACTCGAAATCAAATGATTCGAAACTCGAACAATTCGAAATCCGAAATAACCCGAAAACTGAATATCCGAAATTCACAGCCCGAATGATCCAACAACCATGATCAAATATTTATTTATTTGTGTTAATAATTTTACAAAATAAAAAATATATATTTTTTCGGATTATTCGATTTCGGTTACATTTCGGATCATTCAGTTTCGGTTTTATTTTGAATTCGGGTTATTCGGTTTTGAATTGTTGACTTTTCAACATTTTTCGATTCGGATCGGATCGAGTTCGAGTTTGGACGGGTCGGCTCGTTCTTTCGAGTCAAGTAACATTTTGCCAGCCCTAATTACATTCTTTGATAGAGATTTACGATTTAAAAATTAAAAAACTTTGATATATTTTTTAAATCATTACATATTTTTGAAATTATTATTTAATATATTTTTGAAATCATTATTTATTACTTGTTTTGTCTCCTTAGGTAGCCGACCGGAGTGTAATTAACTACCCGACTTTTGAAAAGTCCCAAGATTGTTTTGCCATTCATGACATTCTGAAATGACAAGTCATTAAGTTATTGGAGAAATAAATAGCCAAATTAAGAAAATTAGGAGATAATTAAAATGTTCTGAATTTCAAAAGTCGGGAAATACATTACTTCTGGACTTTTCAAATTTAGAAACTTCCTTGTCTAATTTACTAAATCTCAAATTTATTTTGTCTATGATACAACATTTTCCTTTCAAAGGTATACATTAGTTTTGCGTACTTTGCAAAATCGCCAAATGTTAATATGATCAATCGAGCAAACGAGATAATTTTGGAACGCATATAAAAAATAATATTTTCTAAGACGTCATGTTTTTTTTTCTTTCTCTAAAGCGATAAATTTATTACACGTGATGATTCGCAATGTGATGACGGTATATTAATATTTCGTTTCATCAATTAACCATTCAACTAGAATTGGATTTTAGATTAGAAAGCAAAATGTAATGAGTGATGAAATTACAACTTAAATGATTCGCAATTGTGATATTTCTCATGTTTTATATAATGCTTTCGAGGGATATAAATGATATTTAACTTTTCGAGAGTATAGATAATATTTTTTGTATTAAATGTGTACATCGATGTATTCGTCACATTTATTTGTTATGTGTGATATTTTAAAGTTTGTCTGAGTTAAATATGCTATCCATGTCTAATTTAATTGTTCTTGCTATTAAACTAATAACATTATGCAGCCTATTTATTACCCAGTAAAAGTAAAATTTGCAAATAGGCCCCTTAAAATTTTTAAATCCATAAAATATCAAATACACGATACCTGTAGCCTTTGTTGCAATTTTGTTAATGAAAAACTTGAAGATTTGTCAAGTGCTTGTTAGACCATCTTGATTGGGGGTCGAACATCAAAATAGAAGGCATAATTGTTTTGACGTAATAACAAGTGAAAAAATATTAGATTTATGCTAATTGAAAAGTATACTTCATTAACAACTGGCTAATTGTGAATCCAACATATAATTAAAAATATAGTATATTATAAAATTAGATGACAAAAAATATAATGCAATTATAAAAGTTGTCCTCTCTCAAATTTCATAAACAAAAATATTGTGAAATAACTCTATTCTATTTTGACTCTTCTATTTGACTACTGTAAAATAAATAAGATTAAATAAATTCCTAATTCTTCACACCAATGGTTATATTCGCTTGCAAAGTTATATTACCAAAAATATAATACTCATTTTTTTTTGTGTGGAAAATTTGAAGACCAATTTACATAACATATAAAATAAATTTTTCATGTCACAAAAAATATGAAAATCATTATTAATTTTTAAAGAAAATAAATAAATACATTTTACAAATATAACATAATATAAGAATAAATAGATGTACTAAAATAACCTGAAATAAAAAGGTGTACTAAAATCTTTTTTCCAAATAAAAAACTATCACGTGCAAAGCACATGACCGAACCTTCTCCAATCCAAATGCATAAACACTGGATATCTCCATTATGTCTATTTTCTATATAATACAGCCAAAACCTTCGATTTTTCTCATTTCATTCCCTCCAAAATTGGTTTTCTCTCGAACGATCATCACTTACCTTCTTGGATTACAGCTAGACAAATCGAAATCTTCAATCTCTTGACCGACGGTGAAGAGGGAGAAGAATCCGATAAGATTCTAGCAAATTAAGGTCACGATTTCTCTTTGATCTTCTAATTATCACGTTTAATTTTCAGTTTTCTTCTCAGTTTTGATCTAGAAAAGGAAAGGGAATGAAGGAAATGGACGGATCGCGAAGGTTTTCTATAAATCTTTGTCTAATAATAGATCTAGAGAACTGCTGATAATGAATCTTTAATGGATGATAAAAGTGTGAAGGAAATAAAGGAAAGAACTGTAGGCGAAGGGGAAGGAGGTAGTGACTGGATCAGAGGAGATGGAGCTTCAGATCCAACATGTTCTCGGTAAAATCAATTCCTTCACTCAGCTATGTCCTTTTATTGCTGTTTCAGATTGTTCGATCATCTTATTTCAGCTATATAAATGAATCACCTCGTTTGATTTCAGCATATTTTAAGATCTATTCCCTTTTGTTTCAAATCTATATCCTTCCATCATTTCCTTTTCAGATTGTTCGATTATGTTATTTGAGCTATATAAATATATCATCTCATTTAATTTCAGCAAATTTTGAGATTATTCCCTTTGTTTCATTTCTCTGGTATTACATCGATCATCCTTACTCTGATTTTGCTGGAAATAAGATTGAATCATCTCGGGAAAACTGCCTTATTCCAGAATAATGGGAGATATTAATTGGGATTTTGAGTTTTTAAATATTTCGCATGATAAAAATAGAAATATATTTAGTTTTTTCTCTCCTAAAATTCATTATGCCATAAGGAATATTATTTTAAGAAGCCCGGTTCTGAGTTTGAAAACCGTTTGATCTCGTAAGTGTACAGTTGTTTCCCTTTTTAAGATAAATTGAAATCTTCAAAATCATGTACGGCAAACAATGCTCAATAATCTCTATTTTATTCAATAATTTCATAATCTACTTGTATCATCAGTCACAATACTATCCCCAATTCATTCAAATTAACACCTCAATTAATTCAATTGTGCAATTGAGCTTCCATCTTCCCAAATTCAGGTGAGATTTATGGATTTTACTTAATTGAAGATTGAAACATTTGAAATCAGGATTCACAAAGAGCAAATGGAGAATGGGAAGTGGAGATAAAAGGAAATACCAAATTTGTAAATCAACAGTTCAAACCGCACTCAAAGTGGGCCCACGACTACTTGTCCAACGAGTCATCACGTGTCATTCTTCAAAATGCCCAGTTTTATCTCTTCCAGAACGTTCGCGTGGAATCATAAAAGAATGGAATTCACACAACAAATTGCGTCAATACAGGTAAATAAATGTGAAAGATTAAAATGAGGTAATTTTTTTTAGATATATACCTATTGTGCACTGAAATATATATACACTTGATAATTTGTAGATGAATTTAGATTTGGTTAAAATAACGTGGACATTGATAATTATAATATTTCAAACAATTTGAACAGCATATGCCATTTGTTCCTTAATATTTTTTGTGACAAAGAAAGGACAAATAAAACTCAATGCAAGGTTTAACTTTTGCTACAAGTATAAAATATTCCGATATTTTTATAATTTAGATATAATGCAGGTTTTTTTTGTAGCAAACTTTCATCATTTTTTAAGCGGGGCAATAGTGCATGTTTTGAGTCAGTTATAGAATATATTTGGAATGATACATGGTCATACATTTCACACTCTCTCTCAAAGCATATGTAAGGAAACATATAAATAAGTATTAATATATTACCATACCATGAGATATAATCAGCTCAATAAATTATAATGCAGATAATCCAAGGACTAATTTTTGAACTAAGATAATGGAAGAAACTGATAAAGAATATTTTGACACCCCATGGCTAGAATTAGTGTATTTTTGAACTAAGATAATGGAGGAAACATATAAATAAGTATTAGTGTATTTTAGAATTAATGAAAATATATCTATTGACTTTCATAAAACAAAAAATATAATGCTAATAATGATATGATGTTAATTTTTTCATTACAAAAATTCAAAGCATATTGTATGCATTTTTGGGAATGATATGAATTGACTACCCAACAATGAATATGTATATCCATTATTTCTAATTTGTTATGAAATATCTCCAAAACTATTCAAAACCATGATTTATTATTTTTTATTTATGTTGGAGAAAATAAAATAAAAATAAAAATAAAAATGAATAGAGACATCGTGATATTTCTCATGTTTTATATACTGCTTTCGAGGGGTATAAATGATATTTAACTTTTCTAGAGGTATAGATAATATTCTTTGTGCTCTGAAATATATACACTTGATAATTTGTAGATGAATTTACATTTGGTTAAATAACGTGGACATGGATAATTATGATATTTCAAAACATTTTAACAGCATAGCCCATTCGTTCTGAGATTTTTTGTGACACTAGAAGGGGCAAATAAAACTCAATGGAGACTTTATATTGTGCAGTAGGTATAAAATATTGGGATCTTTTTGTAATTTAGATAAAACGTAGGTTTATTTTTGCAATCTTTCATCATTTTTTTAAGTACGGCAATAGTGCATGATTTGAGTTAGTCATAAAATATATTTCGAATGATACGTGATCATACAATTCCCACATTCTCTCAAAACATATGTAAGGAAACTTATAAATAAGTATTACCATACCATGAGATATAATCAGCTCAATTAAATATATTGCAAAAATCGAAGGACTAATTTTTGAACTAAGCTAATGGAGGAAATTGATAAAAGAATATTTTAACACTCATGACTAAACAGATATTTAAAAGAACAATACATTTTTCTTTATTTTTTTAATCCTTAAATACTTACCACAATTTATATTTTTTTTTTGGTTTCACAGTAAAAAGTCCCAGCATATCTATTTTAAGAGATTGATTTCAAAGGTATACACCAGTTTTGCGTAATTTGCAAAATCACCGAATATTAATATGATAAATTGTGTGTACCTGATATATTTGGAACATATATAAAAAATAATATTTTTAGGGCGTCATGTTGTTTTTTTTCCTCTTAATGCGATAAATTTATGCCACATGATGATTCGCAATGTAATGACGGTATATTAATATTTTGTGTGTCATCAATTAACCATTCAACTATAATTGGATTTTAGATCAAATAGCAAAATGTAACGAGTGATGAAATTGCAACTTAGACTTCTTTATGTGAGATATAAAAAAAATCAAGAAAGATTTAACCATCGCTTCGTTTCGGGAAAAAAAAAATCAGAAATAATTATATCAGATTTTTCATTTATTTATCGTTTTGGTTTATTTATTAAGAATTTTCTTGCTTAATTTATATCGTATTTGTTGTATAGTGTAAATTTTTTAGAATAAATGAAAAATATATCTACGGGCTTCAATAGAACAAAAATATAATGTTAATTTTCTCGGTACAAAAATTCAAAGTATTGTGTATGTTTTCTGGAAATGATATGAATTGACTATACAATAAAGAATATGTAATATCCATTATTCCTAATTTGTTTTTAAATATCTCCAAAACTATTGAAAACCATGATTTATTATGTTCTATTTACATAGGACAAGAATAAAAAATAAAATCAGAAAATAAAAATAAAACCATGATTTATTATGTTATATAAATAATATTTTCAAAAATCACGATTTCCATTTTTCGTACTCTATGTATTAGTTATAGCGTGCTTGCGATAAAAAAATATTCTAAAATACTCAAAAAGTCGCGTCACGATTTATATTTTTTGTATTTTTCGTTCTTTGTTGACTTAAATATTAAGGACATTCATTGTAATTGACAGGTATTCGAACATTAAATAATTAAACTGTTGCTATACGTTTGAAATCACAATCTCATCAAATCATATGTCTAAATATACAAACATTACAATACACAAAATTTATGTTGGCCGTGTCACGCAATTGTCGATTCTAGTTTATATTGAGGTTTCACCGTGTCATTTATTTGCTACAAAAAATCATGAAAAAAATAAAATAAGTTTACAGTTGCATGGATTAAAATTATTTTTAATATTACAATTTTTTTATCAGTGAATAGATGGATCAAAATTTACCAACCCTCTTATTTTAGACTAATGTTTGTGCAATCTCCTCATGCCAAATCATCATAATCATTTCAACCATTGAATTACGATATGTGGCAAATAAGAACCATGGATTAACCATTGTTTTTTTTTATGATTTTGTTTTAATTGTAGACATTTATGTGTCTCTTATTTTACACATAGTTTTGAGCAATTTTAGAAGGTCACATCAACTTACATTGATGATGTGTCAAAATATTATTCGCTAGGTTCATGTTGAATTGATTGTATTTAATTTTGAATCATTTCACATTATGTTACATGATCAAATTTGAATTCTAATGGAATGTCAAAAGTTTAAATATCTACACTAATAAATTAATATATAATATCATAAATCATATATCAAATGTTACTAATATTTTTAAAAATATAATTTTAAAAAATTATGAAATATATTCACTTGAAATTTATCTTTATTTAGAGATCCATATAACTATAGATCCAATATTTTTTCTCTAGCTTCAAGTTATGAAAATAAGTATGTAGAAAACACAATATAAAAGTAAGTAATTACATTAGTGATTTGTAAGTCTGATTAGAGTTTAAATATCTAACACTAATAAATTAATATATAAGATCATAAATCCTATATCAAATATTACTAATATTTTTAAAAATATAATTTTTAAAAATTATGAAATATAATCACTTGAATTTTATCTTTATTTAGAGATATATATTATTATATATCCAATATTTTTACTAATATATAATATCATAAATCCTATATCTTGAAATTTGTAAGTCTTTATTTAAAGTTATGCAAAATAAGTATGTAAAAAACATAATTTAAAGTAAGTATATTACATTAGTGATTTGTAAGTCTAATTATTAGTATTTTTAAAACTATAATTTAAAAATTTGTAAAAACTACTAAATATATGCTATGTTTGTATTTGTACTCATAAAATCCATGTTAATCTTTAAAAAAATTAATAAAATGGAAGATATTAATTCCAAACACAAATAACTTCTTCAACTTATACAGTTTTTTCAATAATAAACATGAAAGATAAAATTTATTTGACAAAAATAACTTCTTCAACTTTTAAAATGCTAATTATTCTTATTTTTAGATATGTAAATTTAAAAAAATCGTACGGTCTTGATTTTTATTTATTTATGTCATGTTATTTTATTATCTTATAGTAGCATTATTTTTTGTATTTCGTATTAAAATATTAAATAAATATTTCGCTTTGTGTCAGATTCAAAAATAGTATTATAATATGTCATCATCAAACTTTTTTAATTAATATGTTTTTTATTTTCACAAATTGTTATGTTTGATCCAAAAAATTCACAACTAAATATTATGTGTATAACAAAACAAATTTGCCGCGAAGCGGAGGTAATCTCCTAGTCTTAATAAAATATTAAGAGGAAACTAAAAGTGACGGGTTTCATATTTTCAATCATATTTTTCGATATGCTGAATGGTTTTTTTTTTTAGTAACATACACCTGGATTTTCTGATCTTTGAATAATCAATGAATTTTAAAATTATATAAATATAACATAGAATATTATTATTTGATTTTAATTTTTCATGTAAAAATAATGAATGAGTAATGAAATTATATAAATATAAAATATAATATTTACTTTTTGAAATTATTATATGTTACAAAATATTTGTGAAATTTTTTTAAATTAATAAAAAAATAACGAAAAATTATATATTTATAATTCAACCATAATTTATAAAAAAAACTTCATCCCTAATGCTAAATTGAATATCTTCACATGGCCAAAACAATCCAATTATACAACATATTCCAATTATATAACATATTCCCTACAGCTGTGAAAAGTAAATATTTGCATATAGGCCCGTGGAAATTTGCTAATAGCTTTATACTTATAACTCAGCCCAAATTTAATAAAAAGAACCAGCTCTAATACTAAATTGAATATGGTCATCTGGCTAAATTTCTGCAGACAATTACCTATACCAGCGAAGAGTACATCTTTGCAAGCAGGCCCATGAAAATTGGCTAAAATAAATATTTGCACATGGACCCCTTAAAATTTGTTAAAATAGATATTTGTAAATAAGCTCCTATACCAGTGAAGAGTAAATTCAGCTTTAATAGTCTTCAAGAATCATCATCCAGTTACAATAACATAACTATGCAGCCGACCTATACCAGTAAGAATAAAATTTACAAATAGGCCCCTTCATATTTTTAAATCCTTAAAATGTCAAAGCTGCAAATAGTCCCCTTAAAATTTTAAAATCCTTAAAATGTCGAAGTTTCATCCTGGCCCTTTACATGATACATGTAGCCTTCACTGCCTTTGCTGCAATATGATTAATGTGAGGCTTAATTGTTTAGATGTATAACAATAGTTATATTAATTGAACTGTACACTAACTGCCTAATTATGAATCCAACATATAATAAAAATATAATATATTGTATAATTAAATGACAAAAAAATCATACAATTATTACAATTATCTTCTCTCAAATTTCGTAAGCAAAAATATTGTGAAATAACTGCATTCTATTTTGACCATTCTATTTGACTATTGTAAAATGAAAAAATTAAATAAATTCCTTCACATCACACCAATGGTTATATTCACTTGCAAAGTTATATTACCAAAAGATATAATACTCATTCATTTTTTTTTTTGTAAATTTGAAGATCAATTTGCATTTAACATATAAGATAAAATATTTCATGCAAGAAAAAATATGAAAATCATTATCAATTTTAAAAAGAAATAAATAAATAAAATTTCCAAATATAACATAATATAAAAATAAAAAGTTGTACTCAAACTCAAATAGCCTTGAATAAAGAGGTGTACTAAAAATCCATTTTTCCAAATTAAGAACCATCACATGCAAGGCACCTGATCGAACCTTCTCCAATCCAATAGTGACTGGATATCTCCAATCCAATATATTTTCTATATAATACCACAGCCAAAAGGCCCAAAACCACGATTCTAACTCATTCCCTCCAAAATTGTTGTTCGATCAAAATCTTCATGTTTTAAGCGATAGGCGAAAAAGGGAGGAGAGATCCCGTAAATCTCTGTCTAATAATAGATCTAGTAGAATCTGGTGATAATGACTCTTTGAAGGTTGATAAAACTGCGATGTGCAATGACAGGAAGGAACTGACGGCGAAGGGGAAGGAGTAGGAGAAAGAAAACATCACGATGAGAATGGCCAATCTTCAATCTCTTGACCGACGGTGAAGAGGGAGAAGAGAGGTCCGGTAAGATTCTAGCAAATTAAGCTCACGATTTGTCATTGATCTTCTAATTATCACGTTTAATTTTCAGTTTTCTTCTCAGTTTTGATCTAGAAAAGGAAAGGGAATGAAGGAAATGGACGGATCGCGCAAGCACATCAGGTTTTCGGTAAATCTTTGTCTAATAATTGATCTAGAGAACTGATGATAATGAATCTTTGATGGATGATAAAATTGTTCAGGAAATAAAGGAAAGAACTGAAGGCGAAGGGGAAGAAGGCTGAGAAAAAGAGAATCGCGATGAGGAGGTAGTGACTGGATCAGAGGAGATGGAGCTTCAGATCCAACATGTTCTCGGTAAAATCAATTCCTTCACTCAGCTATATCCTTTTATTGCTGTTTCAGATTGTTCGATCATCTTATTTCAGCTATATAAATGAATCACCTCGTTTGATTTCAGCATATTTTAAGATCTATTCCCTTTTGTTTCAAATCTATATCCTTCCATCATTTCCTTTTCAGATTGTTCGATTATGTTATTTGAGCTATATAAATATATCATCTCATTTAATTTCAGCAAATTTTGAGATTATTCCCTTTGTTTCAGTTCTCTGGTATTACACCGATCATCCTTCATCTGATTTTGCTGGAAATAAGATTGAATCATCTCGGAAAAACTGCCTTATTCCAGAAAAATGGGAGATATTAATTCGGATTTTGCTTTTTTAAATATTTAGCTTGATAAAAATAGAAATATATTTAGTTTTTTCTCTCCTAAAATTCATTATGCAATAAGGAATATTATTTTAAGAAGCCCGATTCTGAGTTTGAAAACCGTTTGATTTCGTAAGTGTACAGTTATTTCCCTTTTTAAGATAAATTGAAATCTTCAAAATCATGTACGGCAAACAATGCTCAATAATCTCGATTTTATTCAATAATTTCATAATCTATTTGTATCAGCAGTCACAATACTATGTTTAATATTAGAATTTAGATCCATGCTACTATCCCCAATTCATTCAAATTAACACCTCAATTAATTCAATTGTGCAATTGAGCTTCCATCTTCCCAAATTCAGGTGAGATTTATGGATTTTACTTAATTGAAGATTGTAATATTTGAAATCAGGATTCACAAAGAGCAAATGAAGAATGGGAAGAAGAGATAAAAGAAAACACCAATTACGTAAATCAATAGTTCAAACCGCACTCAAAGGGAGCTCACGACTACTTGTCCAACGAGGTATCACACTATCACGTGTCATAAAAAGAATGGAATTCACGCAACAAATTGCGTCAATACAGGTAAATAAATGTGAAAGATTAAAATGAGGTAATTTTTTGTAGATATATACCTATTGTGTACTGAAATATATTCTTTTGATAATTTGTAGATGAATTTAGATTTGGTTAAAATAACGTGGACATGGATAATTATGATATTTCAAACAATTTGAACAGCATATGCCATTTGTTCTTAAGATTTTTTGTGACAAAAAGAAGGGACAAATAAAATTCAACGGAGACTTTATATTGTGCAATAAGTATAAAATATTGGGATCTTTTTGAAATTTATATATAACGCAGGTTTATTTTTGCAATCTTTCATCATTTTTGTAAGTAGGGCAGCAATAGTGCATGATTTGAGTTAGTTATAAAATATATTTCGAATGATACATGATCATACATTTCACATACTCTCTCAAAACATATGCAAGGAAACATATAAATAAGTATTACCATACCGTGAGATATAATCAGCTCAATTAAATATATTGCAGATAATCGATGGACTAATTTTTGAACTAAGATAATGGAGGAAATTGATAAAAGGATATTTTAACACTCATGACTAAAGAGGTATTTTAAAAAAAGAACATTATATTTTTCTCTACTTTTTTCATTCTTAAATACTTACCACAATTTATATTTTTTTAGTTTCACAGTAAAAAGTCCCTGCATATCTATTTTAAGAGATTGATTTCAAAGGTATACACCAGTTTTGCGTACTTTGCAAAGTCACCGAATATTAATATGATAACTTGTGTGTACTCGTTATATTTGGAACATATATAAAAAATAATATTTTTATGGCATCATGTTGTTTTTTTTTTCCTCCAAAGTGATAAATTTATGCCACGTGATAATTCGCAATGTGATGACGGTATATTAATATTTTGTTTCATCAATTAACCATTCAACTATAATTGGATTTTAGATCAAAGACCAAAATGTAACGAGTGATGAAATTGCAACTTAGACTTCTTTATGTGAGATATAAAAAAATCAAGAAAGATTTAACCCTCTCTTCATTTCGGAAAAAAAAAATTAGAAATAATTATATCAAAATTTTCATTTATTTATCGTTTTGGTTTATTTATTAAGAATTTTCTTGCTTAATTATATCGTATTTGTTGTATAATGTAAATTTTGTAGAATAAATGAAAATACATCTACGGGCTTTCATAGAACAAAAATATAATGTTAATTTTCTTGGTACAAAAATTCAAAGAATTGTGTATGCTTTCTAGAAATGATATGAATTGACTATACAATAAAGAATATGTATTATCCATTATTCCAATTTTGTTTTTAAATATCACCAAAACTATTGAAAACCATGATTTATTATGTTCTATTTACATAGGGCAAGAATAAAAAATAAAATGAGAAAAATAGAAATGAAAAAAGGCATTGTGATATTTCTCCATTATCCATTATTCCTAATTTGTTTTTGAATATCACCAAAACTATTGAAAACCATGATTTATTATGTTCTATTTACATAGGACGAATAAAAAATAAAATCAGAAAATAGAAATGAAAAGAAGCATTGTGATACTTCTCATCTTTTATATCATTCTTTTTAGAGATATAAATATTATTTTCACTTTTATAGAGGTATAGATGACATTATTTCCATTAAATGTATACATCGTTGTATTTTTCAATTTTACTGATTATTAGGAAAATCCCCACACGATTGTGCGAATTTACTCGAATGGCTGACATTGTTTTGTCGGTAAGATCTCTACTTATATGAGAATATAATATTTTTGTGGGGACAGAGTTTTTGGATATATATTTTGATTGTATTTTCTAAATGGAATGTTGTTGTTAACTGTTCAATTTTGGATAATTGTTCTAAAATTTCTTATTTTCTGAAATTTTCTGTATTTTTGAATATCCATGACGTTTGATGTTAATAAGTTTAATAAATTGATGTTAATAAGTTTACTCATTTATTCTTCTAATGGCGATTCTGCTCTTCTAATGGCGACTACCCACCCCCCCCCCCCCCCCCCCCCCCCCCCCCCCCCCCCCCAAAATCCTTCTTCCCTCATCTGCTCTTCCCTCTGCTTTTTCTTCCCCCTCTCTTCTTCTGTCCTAATCCTCGCCGTTCTCAACTTTCTCTCTTGAAACCCCTCATATTCGTCTCGCTACCTCTGAATCCCTCCATCTGAACTTGTCGCATAATGGGTGATATACTCGCCTGGCCAAATGAACCACTCCAACGACAATACAGTACTCTAATCCCCATTGATGGCCACCAAGAAATTCAAGGAAAGCTTGCAAAAACAGTATTTTTCCAATCTAATATCCCCAATCAGATTAAGTCCAACTACGAAATAAGCCAATTGTTAGTAGAGATGTATGGAGGTATCACACACGATTATCAAACCGTAAGCTATGAAGGAAACAGTGCATTATGTACTCTCCCTCCATGGATATCGATTAATCGCATATTAGGAGACTCATCGATTTTCGAACAGCAATATAACCTGTCTCCTTCCCCCTGGCAGACGGCGATGGTTACGAGCCTAGTAGACGGATATCTCCGTGTCTCCCTCAGGCTGACAAATTTTCCCCTAGATCACTGGCATTACGACTATTTCAAACAAGCTTTACTACCACTAGGAAAATTGGTGGCGGTGGATCCTAACACTCTAAACGAAAATGACAAATCGGCAGCCAGAGTAGCCATCGTTACCCAAAACATAAATCTCATCGCACCGACCCTAAGAGTGACGCACGGTTTAGACTGGACGGATGTTTTCGTCCAGATTGTCGGCCAGCCGGTGGTCAGCGACGAGAATGGACTCAAACCTCCTCCACCTGAAATCCCGGACCAACTTCCCGAACAAATAGACCAGGATATACCGCCGGACTTAGGGAATGTTCAAGAACTAACGGATTCTGAGGCCGTCCGAATTCATAACTATATAATCCCTAATCATATCACCGGCAATAGAGAGAATCCAGTTCTTAGAGAAGGAGAAGGGAGAGCTTGGACACCAACGACCACACCGAATAACGCAACGGTTACATACCACAAGAAGTCGCAGGCCACAGAAGATCTCAAAGGATCCAAAAAGGAAACATCTGATGGTACAGTCCCTGCAAAGCTGGAATATATACACGCGTCTGTCCAGTATAAGAAGACGAATGAGCACAAAATGAATCGTGCAGATATTTCCAATAGGAAGTTTCTAGAAAAAAAAGCATATACCTCCTCCAATCCTCCAATAAGAATACTTCTATTCTTGGACCAATTCCAGGAAAAAAATCCCACAGCACGCCATTTTGTCTTAATACCTATAATACTCTGATAAACCATCCTCCTCTTCTTCATCAAAAAATATCATACCCCTCACTCTCTTCTCACACTTTACAAAAACTCTCATCTAAAATGGCGGCATCAGGATCCAGCTCAAATAAAAGCAACACTCGTTTCACCTCCCCTGATGAGGAACTAATCTCTAAAATGGCAAATATCCATATGCCAAAGGATCCACAAGCAAGAAAATTACGCATTTCGGAAGGAGGTTTAAATACTCGTAACTGGAGTCACGTACTGGTAATTAAGGTGATAACAGATAAAGTGGTTTTCGGAGATGCGTTCCAAGCTTCCATGGTAAGAATATGGGACGTAAATCCATCGTGTGAATTCATCGAACTGGGGGAGAATAAATATATGGTGGAGCTCCAAGACTCAAAGGAGGTTGACCGAGTCCTAGATAAGAGCCCGTGGAGTTATCGGAAGGACTTGGTAATGGTTAAAACGGTTAGAGGTGCAGCTGAAATGGCTTCTGAGCAATTCACGTTCTGTGACTCCTGGGTACAATTCCATTTTGACAAAATGGAACTATTATCGATGGAAGGTATTAAGCAACTGGCCTCCAAGATAGGAGTACCGATCTCAGATCCGGTCTCGGGCTTTATAAATGGCAGGAAATTTTATAAGCTCAAAATGAGGATAGATGTAAACAACGCGCTCACGGACAAATTCGAGATCCTCCTCCCCAATGGGGAATCGATTCTGGTGTACACCTCATACGAGAAAATTCCGAGAGTGTGTAATTTTTGAGGGGTTATCGGCCATGAAGTCACTAGATGCAGTGATCATAAAGGCTTACTCACCCTACATAATTGGTCTACAGACCCAAACCCATTTATAGCTACGCTCTTATCGAAAAGGCTGGGGAAGTGGATCAATGAACCAGCTCTTGTGCCATGGCCCAAACCAAAAGATGCGATGCCGGGACCCAAGTACCAATCATGTGGTAAAAGGCCACTCAGTCCTCAAATCGAGATCGAACTGAACCAAGCGTTTGTGAGAGAGGAATCACAAGCGCCGATAGATATGGCTAATATCGATACTGCTCAACAATTATCTCTGCACCAAACAAATTCCAGTGCATACTCCACCAAAAGAATGAAAGCGGCGGCTCTGAAGAGCCGGCCGCATAATTAGATGCATATAATGTCTTGGAACGGCCGGGGTTGCGGAGGACCGGCGTCAATTCGTTCCATCAACCACTATCTCCGTTGCGCTTGTATCGATATCGCGTTCATCTCCGATACAAGATGTACCGCTTCCAAATCATCCATTCTTATCGCTTCCCTAAAAATCCAAAATTCACACATAGTACCGGCATCAGGACTTTCCGGAGGACTGTGGTTACTATGGAATAGCAACGTGCAATTACGAGTTATTGAGCATAATCGATTCTTTATAGTCGCCCAAGTCAAAATTTCCATTAACGAACCTGACTGGATCCTGTTTTGCGCGTATGGAGACCCACATCATATCCAGAACCCGGTTATCTGGGAATCCATTGCTCGCTACTCTAACTTACAAAATTCCATTTTCATGGCTTGTGGGGATTTTAACGCAATTTCCGGGGCTGCAGAAAAGTATGGAGGAAGAAGAGTTGGCCAAGAGCCTAATACGAAGAACTTCAATAATATGATTAATGCAAATGGGCTTTTGGACTTGGGATATACGGGCCCTGCCTATACATGGTCAAATAGGCAACTTGGTAGAGCATTAATTATGCAAAGATTGGATAGAGCTCTGGCCAATCAAGAGTGGATTAACTTATATCCAAGCTCAAAAGTATTCCATCTCCCTCAGTTAACTAGCGATCATAACCCTATTTTAATCAGGCTGTACCAAAAAAAAATAATATACACAAAAGGTTTTAAGGTGGAAAATTGGTGGTACAAGCTCGAGAGCTTCCGATCAATCAGGTTTTTAGAGGCCAGGGGAAATAAAAACGATAGGGGTTGGGATGATAATATAGACTCTGTCAAGGAGCAAGTCACAAATTGGGCTAAGAGAAATGATTATAATCCCAATAAAAAATTGATCCAACTTGAAAAATTAATGCTAGAAGCCCAAATGAGATTAGATATTGAGCCCATTCAAGCATTATTACATATGAGGGATTTAGAGACACAGCACCAACAATGTTTACTATATCAATCTATGTTCTGGGCCCAAAGAGCTAAATTGAATTGGGCTTCTTACGGAGATCTTAATACCCCGTTCTTTCATGCTGTCGTTACCAACAAGAGAAGAAAAAATCAGATCGCCTCAGTCATGAATGAAGTCGGAAATTGGTTAACAACGGGAAAAGAAATCACACGAGGATTCGTGGATTTCTATAAGAAGCTTTATACTTCCTCCAACCCTCGTAGCCTACATGAGGTAATTAATTACCAAGTGATCGAGAGATTACCAATGGTGAAAGATTATTGGATCCAGACCTGTACCAGGTTACCTACGATGCAAGAAGTGAAAGATACGGTGGCGAAAATGGGGTCTGACAAAGCTCCGGGACCAGAAGGACTCCATACCAGATTCTTTCAATCCAATTGGGAGAGCTGCAAAGAGATGGTGTTTAACGCAGTTATCGACTTTTTCGAATCGAACAAGTGGCCGAAATCTTTCAGGGATACGACTATCTGTTTAATTCCAAAAATAGATAATCCAACTCTCCTACAAGAATACAGACCGATTAGCATATGTAACTTTCTCTATAAGGTTATATCCAAGATTATCATCAATCGAATTAAGCCGTTTCTGTCAGAAATGATATCTATCAATCAGACAGGATTTGTGGCGGGGAGGAATATACACGATAATATCATCTTGCATTCTGAGGTAATCCACTCTTTCAACTTAAATTCTTATAGGCACGAATCTTTCGCCATGAAAATTGATTTAAGGAAAGCATATGATTGCTTGGAGTGGAAATTTATCGAACAAATTCTCGAGGCTATGAAATTTCCTGAAAAAATGATTATGTGGATTATGAATTGCATTACTTCCCCGAAATTCTCATTCCAATTTAATTGCAAGGGATCCGGTTTCTTCAGGACGGGAAGAGGTCTGAGACAAGGGTGCCCCATGTCCCCGTTCTTATTTATCTTGGCTATGGAACTACTGTCTCAACTATTGAATTTTAACCAAGAAAAAGGGCTTATCAAAGGTATTTCTCTAGGAGCTCGAGGGCCTTATTTCACCCACTCTATGTACGCGGATGATTTAATTGTATATGGTCGTGCTTCATTTCAAGAGGCCAGTCAATTACTTCATATTTTTCAGGTTTTTAGTGGAATATCTGGTTTGCATATCAATCCCTCCAAAACTATCGTGTGGTTCAGTAAGAACACAGGAAATGAACTAAGACAACAAATAGTCACTTTATTTGGGGCTTCTGAAGCTAATAATAAAGAGAAATATCTCGGGGCTTGGATACAAGTAGAAAGAGTAAGAATAAATGATTATGAATATCTGATCCAGAAATTTCAAAGTAGATTACAAGGGTGGATGAATAAAAAACTATCTCAGGCAGGGAGGCTTGTCTTGGTTCAATCTGTGTTGCTATCCATACCAGTTTTCTACATGGCAGCCCAAGAAGTCCCTTTAACGGTTATTAACAGGATTAACACTATTATCTGGGGATTTATATGGGGTAAAAAGAGAGATTCAAATCATTACATGGCATGGATTTCATGGAACAAATTGTTACAGCCTAAAAATATGGGTGGATTACAACTCAGAGATATTGCAATCGTTAATCAATCCCTATTGGCTAAGCAATTATGGAGAGTGATTTCAAACGATCAAGCTCTGTGGATACAACAATGTAGGGTTAAATACCTGCCTAGAAATACGATATGGCTAACAAAGAGAAAATTAAATTTATCTAAATTCTGGAGATCTCTACTAAAATTAAGGCATATATTTGAGGGAAATACCACGTGGATAATTGGGAATGGAGGATCGTGTCAGGCCGTAGGACAGCCTTGGTTTGGGGGAGGGAGTGAATATAATCCAGCAGATATGAGGAGTAGAACTTTAATGGTTAATGACCTATATGATTACTCAACTAATAGCTGGGATATACAAATACTAAACACCTTGTTCTCCTCCTCTCATGTGAGTGATATCTTACAAATTCCTTTTAACCCCATACTATATGACTCGATGAGAGATAGAGCCATATGGACGAAGGTCACAAATGGAAAAGTAACAGCTAAAGAGTTATATAAATACCTATGGAAATTAAATAATCCAAATATCCTAGGAAATGATCAAGAAGAAGGAATATTTTGGAAGAGACTCTGGAAAATCAAAGGGGTGCTGCCTAGAATAAAGGTTTTTATTTGGAGGGTTTTACATGATTCAATACCAAATAATAATAATTTACATAAAAGGATAGCAGGTATTTCCCCTATATGCCCCCTGTGTAGAATGGATATTGAAACCACAAAGCATGGCTTATTTTTGTGCCCAGTGGCTTTTCAATTTTGGTCCTTAGCCCCCATCTCAATCATGTGTGTAGATCTCAGTCAATCTCTGATGAAAATAATCGGACATTGGACGGAGATGATTGGTATACAAGGCACTCCGCTTCTGTACTCTCTTATTTGGGAATGGTGGAAAGCTAGAAATAATTTTGTTTTGCAAAACATTTGGCCGGAATTCAATAGTATTATCTCTCAAGCCTTTAATAATGTTCAAATGGGAGCAATGCCGATGGGAGATGCAGGTCTAAATTTACGAAATCCTAGAATCTCAAGGAGTATTCAGGAATTTGACATAATATGTCACACGGATTATTCTGGTGATGAGAAGGGTAATGTGGGTCTTGCTTTTACTGTCAAAGACAAGCACTACAACACACTCTGGGTACAGACTAAAGCCAGTACTGGACTCCTCCAGTCAATCGAAGGGGAATTCTGGGCAATGGCTCAAGCAATGGAATTTGTGAGACATGCATACGACCAAAAGAGGTGTTTGTTCCTCGCAGACAATTCCGAAATGATATCCTTCCTGACAGGGTATACACATAACGAAGAAGAACAGGCTGTGCTTAGCTCCTGACAAGCTATCCCAAAAGCTCGTGACTGTTTATTATGGAAGAGAAGGCTAAAGGATCCGATTTTTGTTCATGTCCCACGAAGTGAGAACAAGGAGGCTGACATGTTGGCGAACATGGCGAGATTAATGAAATGTGATTACCAAGACTCAGACTTGCCTTTGAGGTGAGAGAATTGGATAGATCTTTCAAGGGAATTTCAGCACAAGGTCAGAAGATTCAAGACCCAACGTGCTTATAGGTTTAGTTTAGTGGTTTTTTAGAAGTCTTATCTTTTTTTTTTTCTTTTTTTTTTAAGAAGAACTATTACTCCTTTCTTTATTTCCTTTTCAGTACGGTTAGTATGTTATGAGAGTAGGATAGTCGAGAAGTGAAAGTCTGTAATATAATGGCTGAACGATTGTATTTGTGTTTTTCTTTACTTCATATTAATTAACGCCTACGGGCTTTCTCCACAAAAAAAAAAAAAAAAAAAAAAAAAATCACGATTTCCATTTTGTGTACTCTACGTATTAGTTATAGCGTACACGCGATAAAAAAATATTTTAAAATACTCAAAAAGTCGCGTCATGATTTCTATTTTGTTTATTTTTTGATCTTTGTTGACTTAAATATTAAGGAAATTCATTGTAATTGACAGGTATTCGAACATTTCATAATTCAAAATGTTGCAATACGCCAAATTTTCAAATCACAATCTCATCGAATCATATGTCTAAATATACAAATATTACAATACACACAATTTATGTTGGCCGTATCACGCAATTGTCGATTCTAGTTTAGATTGAAGTTTTACCGTGTCAACTATTTGCTGCAAAAAATCATGAAAAAATTAAAATAAGTTTACAGATGCATTATTTAAAATTATTTTTAATGTTTCAATTTTTTCATCAGTGAATACATGGATCAAAATCTTAATAAAAGAGGAAACTAAAAGTGACAGGCTTCATATTTTCAATCATACTTTTCGATATGTTGAATGGTGTTTTTTTTTTCTTACTAATATACACCTGGATTTTCTGAACTTTGAATAATCAATGGAAATGGATTTTAAAGCAGGTAGAAAGGGACGAGCGTAGCAAGAGGTCAGTGCTCTTTGACTTTGGCCCTTGCCTTGAAGTTGGGATAGCCTTTCAACCTGTTGATTCTCCTTCTAGCTGTAATAACAAACTTCCTTTCCCTCTACAACCTTGCTGAGATTGCTTGATTGGGTTAGTCCGAGATCTATATCTCTATTGTCTTCCTCTGTCCATTCCAATAACTTCGTTCCTCTTGGTAGGAAGGATGACACTTGGTACAGTCAACTCCCTTTCCTGTCTTGTCAAAAAGAAGAAGCTACTTGGAAGATCAAAGTACAAGGCGATGCATGTGACTCCGCATGGGGGAAGGGGACTGAACTGCAAACTTTGGTGTGAAGAGCATTGCATTTTCGGATGAATTAGCAGTCCAATGTATTCCAGCATACAGCTTAGTACCAACTGGTACTGTGCTGCCTATGAGTTCAAGCTACGGATTGGTGATTTTAGCAACAAGTAGGTTGTCATGATTCAATCGAGAATGGATCTGTTGGATGAGAAGCAGGAATGGAAGAAAGGCTTAGGCCTCAAAACTGGTTCTTGAACTATTTCATCTACGAAAGCGCCAGGGAGAACGGCGCACTCAGGTTTGTCCGCATGCAATGCAAACTACCTTCCAAAGTAGATTTCCAAGAAAGAACTCCAAATGAAAGATTGTCCTTGTGGAGTTTTGGTCTGTACGAAGTCGAAAAGATGTTCTGATGATTTTATTATTATTATTATTTTAATTATTATTAAACAAATAAAAGAAAACTACCTTCCAAAGTAGATTTCTATGTTATATTTATTTTATTATTATTTTATTTTAGTTTTTCATGTAAAAATAATGAATGAATAATAAAATTATATAAATATTATAGGGAAATTTACAAATAACCCCCTATCTTTTCTTGAATTTACACAAAAAACCCTAACTTTTGAGAAACTCCAAAAAAAGCCCCTACATACAAAGTTTTCTTTTCAATTACCCCCCCAAGGGGTATTTCATGGTATTGCAATTTTTTTGGACCAAAATACCCCTCTATTTTTCATCTTTAAAATTTTTGTATTATTATATTAATTTTAATAACGAATGAATGAATTTTTCCACAGCTAATTTTAATTAAAACTAGGATTAAAATAATATGGCCGCTAATTTTAATTTCAACAACTATTTTTATTTTCGCAGCTCGTTTTGTAGCTATTTTTATTTTAGTAGCTAGTTTTTAGTAATTATTTTTATTAACAACTATTGATTTCATCAACTAATTTGCTAATAGTTAATAAAAATAATTACTACTAATTAACTGCTGAAATAAAATTAGCTGTTGAAATTAAAACTAACGACAATATTATTTTAATGCTAGTTTTGAGGTTCACTTATGCATTGCTAATTTGGTCAGAAATACTATTTAATAACTATTTTTATTAACAACTATTTAATATTAAAATTAATTACTAGAATAATATTAATTTGTCAAGATATTAACAGAAATATTTTTTAGATCATATTTTTATTTAATTTTAGTATTCTATGATTAAATATATTATAAATAAAAAATTAAAATTAGTATATGTTAAAAAATATTTATAGTTATTTTAAATTAATATAATAATGCAAAAAATATGTTTATTAAATTTAAAGATGAAAAATAGAGGGGTATTTTGGTCCAAAAAAAATTACAATACCAATACCGTGAAATACCTTTTAGGGGGGTAATTGAAAAGAAAACTTTGTATGTAGGGGGGTTTTTTTAGTTTCTCAAAAGTTCGGGGGTTTTTTTTTGTAAATTCAAGAAAAGATAGCGGTTTATTTGTAAATTTTCCAATATTATATAAATATAACATATAATATTTACTTTTTAAAATTATTATATGTTAAAAAATATTTATGAAATTTTTTAAAATTAATAAAAAAATAACGAAAACTTATATACTTATAATTCAATCATAATTAATAAAAAAAGCTTCACCCCTAATGCTAAATTGAATATCACCATCTGGCCAAAACAATACAATTATACAACATATTCCCTACAGCTGTGAAGAGTAAATATTTGCATATAGGCCCCTTGAAAATTTGCTAATAGCTTTATACTTATAATTCAGCCATAATTTAATAAAAAAAAATCAGCGCTAATACTAAATTGAATATCATCATCTGGTTAAAACAATACGATTCTGCAGGCAATTACCTATACAAGTGAAGAGTAAATCTTTCCAAGCAGGCCCATGAAAATTGGACAAAATAAATATTTGCAAATAGACCCCTTAAAATTTGTTAAAATAGATATTTGCGAATATGCTCCTATACCAGTGAAAAGTAAATTCAGCCCTAATACTCTTCGAGAACCATCATCCAGTAACAATAATATAGTTATGCAGCATATCTATTACCTACGGCTATACCAGTAAAAATAAAAATTGCAAATAGGCCCTTTATAATTTTAAAATCCTTAAAATGTCAAAGTTGCAAATAGGTCCCTTATAATTTTAAAATACTTAAAATGTCAAAGTTGCAGCCTGATTGCTGCATTATGATTAATGTAAAACCTGAAGATTTTTGATCTGCTTGTTAGGCCTTCTTGATTGGTGGAACATCAAAATGCGAGGCATAATTATTTTTTGATGGAATAACAATTGAGAAATATCCATAAAGTGACGATAATTATATTAATTCAAAAGTATACTCCATTAGTAACTGGCTAATGGTGAATCCAATATATAATTAAATAAAATATAGTATATTGTATAATTAGATTACAAAAAGGATCATACAATTATAAAAATTGGCTTCTCTAAAATTTCATAACAAAAATATTGTGAAATAACGGTATTCTATTTTGATCCTTCTATTTGACTACTGTAAAATAAATAAGATTAAATAATTAAATAAACTGGGGGGGTCCTCGCTCCGTTTCGGAATAATAATATATTTTGATCCTTCTATTTGACTACTGTAAAATAAATAAGATTAAATAATTAAATAAACTGGGGGGGTCCTCGCTCCGTTTCGGAATAATAATATTGATATGTTATATTTATATTGTTTTTCCGAATCTCATATAGTTCATTCGTAGCCAATTTTTTTTTTATTAATTATAATTTCAAAAATATCATATATGAAATTTCACATATATGATTGTACTTCTTATTTGAAATTTTACAAAAAATGAAATGTAACTATCATGTTTTGAAAATATACACGACACATCGTATATTATTTTATAACAATACTAACATGTAATACTTTGAAATATTCCAAAACATTAACTGAAAAGTTTGGAATATGTTTGAATCATTATCTTTTGCTAATAATTTTAATATTTTTTGGTTGAAAATTACTTATATTCAAAAGAATAATTTTTAGAAAAGACATTATTTAATTTTTTTTTCAAAATTAATTTTGAAAATAATTGACGATTTTGTAAAGAAATCTATGAAATTGTAATTAACATACTTTTGAAAAGTATTCCCATAAAAAAATCTTTATTTTTTTGAAGTATATTTTCAAGTTCCTTTATTTGTTTTAGAAAATTTACTTAAATATTTTGTTATAATAATTTTTAAAATAAACTGTGTTAATATTTTGAAAAATATTTGTAAATAAAAGTTTTCTAAAAAATTCAGAAATATAATAATTATGTACAATAATAACTCATGACATGTACCAAAATTTTATTTTCAAATGGGAATGATATAAAAATCCTTTATTTGTTTTATAGAAATTTGTTCAATATTTTGTTATAATAATTTTGAAAATAATTGTGTTAATATTTTGGAAAAAATATAATAATTTTCAAAATAAATTGTGTCAATATTTTAAAAAAAATTGTAAATAATTTTTTTATAAAAAATCAGAAACATAATAATTAGGTACAATCATAACAAATGACATGTACACTTTTTTTTTCAAATGAAAATGATAAAAAAAAAAATATATTGACCAAAACATGCTACAACCGAGTCTCCAACTCAGGTTCCCTCCATTGGAAAGGTTTGTTCAAACCACCAAGCCATAGCAATTTATGTGTATATCTTTTCGGTTAATTCCATATATAACCTATGTTACGCGGATACTTCAAAAACGCAGAAGTATCCTGAGGATACGGGTATCCGATACGGATACGGGTACGATACGGCTCGGATACGTATCGGATACGCCACGTGGCGTATCCGATTATTTTAATATTTATTTTTTTCGGATACGGCGGGGATACGGCAGGATACGGCTGGGATACGTTCAGGATACGGCTGGGATACTCTATTTAGGATACTTCGGCCCATTATATATTTTGGCCCATAATATTTTTAAATAAATTATATAGGATACTTCTAGGATACTTCTAGAATTAGTTCTAGGATATTTTTATTATACTTGTATTGTTATGTTGATTTTATTTATTGTCATGATATTTAAATTCAAAATATTATTTAATTTATTATTTATTTATTTATTATATACAATATAAATATATTAAAATAATAATTATATAGCCGTATCCGTATCCGTGATTTTTTGAAAATTGCCGTATCGCCGTATCCGTATCGTATACGATACCCGTATCCGTATCCGTGCAACATAGTATATAACACATGCTCGCCCTGTACAGGGGTCAACAACATAACAATTTCATAAAAAATTAATTGTGCCAGCCGAGATTCGATCTCGGGTGGCCTACACAGGAGATAACTTTTCAAACCACCAGGCCATAGTTATTTATGTCTATATTGTTTCGGTTAATTCTATATATAGCACATTCTATCCGGCTGGACAGGTGTCAACAACACATCAATTTCATTAAACTTTAAATATAATAATAATAATAATAATTCCTAATTGTTCACACCAATTATTATATAACTTATATTCACTTGCAAAGTCATATTACCAAAAGATGTATTACTCATTAAAAAAATTGGTAAATTTGAAGATCAATTTGAATAACATACAAAATAAATTTGTCATGCAACAAGAAATACGAAAATCGTTATCAATTATTAATTAGAAAAGGAAAATAAATCAATTTTACAAATAAAATATAATAGAAGAATAAAAAGTTATATTAAAATAGCCTTGAATTTTCCAAATAAAGCACCATCACGTGCAAGTCACGTGACCGATCCTTCTCCAATCCATTTTCTACATACATACTGGACATCTCCATTCCAATATATTTTCTATATAATGGTGAACAGCCAAAACGGCAAAACCTCGATCCTTACTCATTCCCTTCCAAATTGCTCTTCTTTCAAATGATCACAAATCTTCATTTTTTTGAGCGATCGGTGAAGAGGGAGGAGAGATCCTTTAAGATCCTAGCAAAGTAAGCTTATGATTTCTCTTTGATTTTCTAATTATCGAGTTCAATTTTCAGTTTTCTTCTCAATTTTGATCTAGAAAGGGAAGGGGTGGAGGAGATGGAGGGATCGCACAAATGCATCAGGTTTTCGCTAAATCTCTATCTAATAATGGATCTAGAAGAATCTGGTGATAATGTCTCTTTGAAGGATGATAAAACTGCGATGTATGCAATGACAGGAAGGAACTGAAGGCGAAGGGGAAGGAGGGGGAGAATGAGAGCATCACGGTGAGGAGGTAGTGACTGGATCAGAGGAGGTGGAGCTTCAGATCCAAAGTGTTTTTGGTAAAATTAATTCCTTCACTCAGCAGGTACGTTATTTCAGATCTCTGTCCTGCTATTTCCGTTTCAGATCGTTCAATCATCTCATTTCTGGTATATCAATGAATCATCTTTTTTAATTTAGCAAATTTTGAGATCTATTCCCTTTGTTTGAGATCTCAAATATTTACATCGCTCATCATCCTTACTCTGATTTTGCTGAAAATAAGATTGAAATGTCAGAAAAATGCATTATTCCAAAAAAAATTGAGAGCTATTAATTGGGATTTAGATTTTTGTAGTTTTTTAGATTAAACAAAAAGATAAACTAGCTTTTTCTCTCCTAAATATAAGTTCATTACCTGAGAATATATATGGTTTTCCTATACATAACAACATGTATCCGAGCTTCTAGAAAGCTGGAAAGAATCTATTCAAGGAGCTCAGTACGAGTTTGAAGATCGCTTGATTTCGTAAGTACATTTTACCATGGTTCTGAATATCGGACTCGGACTCGGACTCGGACTCGGTTAGTTCCGTCGACTCGGGACTCGGTTGACTCGGACCAGACTCGGCCGAGTCAGAAAAAAAAATCGGACTGTTGATAAAAAAATCGGATAAAATGAAAAAAATATATAAACAATATTTTAAAAATTGATAAACATTCGTAAACAAATTCAAGTAATAAAATTCTTATTACTACATCAACAAAATACACCAGTACATAACTAATAATATGGTTATTGCTTGTGTGCCATTCATATGTTACTGATAAAAATACAACAATCCAATAAAAAATACAACATTCATATGTTATTATATACACACTGTAAGAATTAATACAATATAATTAATAATCGATAATTACTATTTGTTATTTTAATATAATATAGTATATACATAAATTTTGTATATAAGAGATAAATTTTCTATAGTTTATAAATGTTCAATATATTTTTTCTATTTATTTTGAAATAAAATAAAATTAATAGTAAGTGGGGATTGGACTTTAGTGTCGTATCATAGTCAGAAATTGTACTCGCTAGGATAAAAGGTAGATCTATTGTGATGATGTTAGAATGTACTTTTGTAATTGCTTAGTTTATGATAACAATAAAAACAAACATGAAAAATTATAAAGTAAATTTTCAACGAATCTGATGACTCTGATACAAACTCATTTCTCCAACCTCGAAATAGTCATTTCTGGTAGACCTCTAACTCATTCTTCAAACATAATATTCATACTCATTTCTCCATTGTTAATTCTTTATTTTCATACTCAAGATACAAGTGAGGACTCAGATTAGATCCCTCCATTGTTTTTTTTTTTTTTAGAGAAGGCCCTTAGGCCTAAGATCCCTCCATTGTTACAAACACTATTAGTGGCATGTCAGGCAATGCATTTGTTATCTCAAAAAAAATTAAAAAAAAATCGGATACTCGGGTGCGATATATCCGGGTGCAACTCGGCTCGGTTGTGCCCTAGTCCGACTCAGCTCGGCCGAGTTTTTTTTAACTCGACCGATATTACGAACCATGCATTTTACTTATTTCTATTCTTTTATGATCAAATCCATACTTGTTAAGATCTCCAAATTTATTAATGGCACAAATAAAATTCAATAATCGCAGTATTTTATTTAACAATTTCATCACATATTCTATATCATTTCTCACAGTATTAAGCTTAATATTTCATGAGAAATTTATTCATTTAAATTGACACCTTGATCAATTCAATTGAATTAAGACTCAATCAAGCTCTGAAATCTTCATAAATTCAGGAGATATTAATGAATTATATTTAATCAAAGGTTGAAATATTTGAAATCAGGATTCACAAAGAGCAAATGGAGAAATGGGAAGAAGAGATCAAGGGAATATGAGCCCACGACTCCTCCAACGAGGCATCACGTGCCATTCTTCAAAATCCTCAGTTTCATGTCTTTCAGAACGTTCGCGTGGAATCATAAAAGAAGTGGAATTCTGACAACAAGTTGTTTTTATACGGATAAATAAATGTGTTTTTAGAATTTAGATATACCTTTTATGTCCATTTTTTAGATATATATTTTATGTGAAATATTTTGCACTGAAACATATACACTTGGTAATTGGTAGATGAATTTAAATTTGGTTAGAATAATGTGACCACGTATAAAATATTGGTTCTTTTTGTAATTTAGATATAATGCCGTTTCTTTTTTGCAAACTTTCATCATTTTTGTAGGATTTGAAGTTGAGGCAACTACGCATGAAGGAGCATTTCTGCATGTATCCCCTTTCCAAAAAAAAATTCAGAAACTAACCCCTTTTCGCAAATATTCCAAAACTAACCCCTTTCGGGTTTTTAAATCCCGCTAGCGTCGAGATTTAAAATCCCGCCAGATTAATCACGTAAAAACTCAGATGTGTCAGCTTCTGCAGTGTTAATTAAAAGAAAACGGGATTTTTAATCCCGCCATCATTAACTCTGTAAACAGTCGGTTTTTTAAATCCCGCCATGATTAATTAAAACAAAACGGGATTTAAAATCCCGCCAACGTTAATCCTGAAAAAAATCGGTTTTTAAAATCCCGCCAGAATTAATTAATAACAAAACGATATTTTAAATCCCGCCAACTCTAATGACCGTCATTTGAAATCCTGCCTGGCTAAGCATGTAATTAAGAAAATGTGGCGGTTTTATAAATCTCGCCATGAACAGTAAAACGGGATTTAAAATCTTGCCATGAACAGTAAAACGGGATTTTAAATCTCGACCAAATTTGGTGCTCTTTTCCTGACACCTTACATACAAAATTAATGTTCTTTTTTCAAATAAGCCCCTGCATTTTGTACTAATTGTAAACTCAATATAAAATGTAAATATGTCCTTATTGCATACAATTATATTTATTTTCTTATTATCATTATGCGTAATTTAATTTTGTATTTTATTAATTAAATTAATATTAAAGTATTATTCGTGATGTATGAATTAAAAATAAATAAAAATATCATAATTATCAAGAGTGTACTTTTTGAGCGGGAAATGGTCCATTTGGGCAAAAAACGTGAACGTTCGTTCTCTCTCTGGTTTTTTTTCGCGACGAATCGTAAAATTCGAATACGTAATTTAATTTTGTATTTTATTAATTAAATTAATATTAAATTAATATTATTTTATTATTATTAAAGTATTATTCGTGATATATGAATTAAAAATAAATAAAAATATCATAATTATCAAGAGTGTACTTTTTGAGCGGGAAATGGTCCATTTGGGCAAAAAACGCGAACGTTCGTTCTCTCTCTTGTTTTTTTCGCGACGAATCGTAAAATTCGATATCGTATAATATTATTTTATTATTATCATTATACGTAATTTAATTTTGTATTTTATTAATTAAATTAATATTATTTTATTATTATTCGTGATGTATGAATTAAAAATAAATAATAATTATCAAGAGTGTGCTTTTTGAGCGGGAAATGGTCTATTTGGGCAAAAAACGCGGACGTTCGTTCTCTCTCTTGTTTTTTTCGCGACGAATCGTAAAATTAGATATCGTATAATATTATTATCATTACACGTAATTTATTTTTGTATTTTATTAATTAAATTAATATTATTATGATTATATTTGCAAAATATGATAAATATAATTGTATGCAATAAGGACATATTTACATTTTATATTGAGTTTACAATTAGTACAAAATGCAGGGGCTTATTTGAAAAAAGAACATTAATTTTGTATGTAAGGTGTCAGGAAAAGAGCACCAAATTTGGTCGAGATTTAAAATCCCGTTTTACTGTTCATGGCAAGATTTTAAATCCCGTTTTACTGTTCATGACGAGATTTATAAAACCGCCACATTTTCTTAATTACATGCTTAGCCAGGCAGGATTTCAAATGACGGTCATTAGAGTTGGCGGGATTTAAAATATCGTTTTGTTATTAATTAATTCTGGCGGGATTTTAAAAACCGATTTTTTTCAGGATTAACGTTGGCGGGATTTTAAATCCCGTTTTGTTTTAATTAATCATGGCGGGATTTAAAAAACCGACTGTTTACAGAGTTAATGATGGCGGGATTTAAAATCCCGTTTTCTTTTAATTAACACTGCAAAAGCTGACACATCTGAGTTTTTACGTGATTAATCTGGCGGGATTTTAAATCTCGACGCTGGCGGGATTTAAAAACCCGAAAGTGGTTAGTTTTGGAATATTTGCGAAAAGGGGGTTAGTTTCTGAATTTTTTTTTGGAAAGGGGGTACATGCAGAAATGCTCCACGCATGAATGCATGATTTAGATCAGTTATAAAGCATATTCTGAATGATACATGAGCATGCATCTGACACTCCCTCACAAAACATATGTAAGTATATAAATTAGTAATACCAATAATATGAGATAGATTAGTTGAATGAATTATAATGCCATAATTTTTGAACTTAGATGATGGAGGAAATTGATAAAAGGATATTTCGACAGACATGGCTAAAAAAGGTATTTTATAATAACAATATATTTTCTTTTATTTATCTATTTCAAATTCTTAAGAATTAAGATAGTATATAATTTGTACCGTAAAAGATCCAGCATATTTTATACAGAAATGACTAATGAGTGTTATAAAAAAATAAAATTAGGAACATTATCTGAAATTAATTTCAAAGGACTTCACTACTCTTTTCTGAGTTCGTTTCCTATGTTGCACTGAAGTGAAGCCTTATATAAATTCTTTTGAGATCCAAACAATGGGAAAAAGGAGATGACAATGGTTTTAACATCCCAATAAATGGTAAAAGATGCATTTGATAAAAAATGGTTATTTGCATTTACTATTAATTACGACTTTTTGATGTTTAGATATCTTAATACAAATAATATTATGACCTTATTATGAATAAAAATTATGACAATGTTAAAAAACTAAAAGTAATCTAAATTTGTATCTATGTATGATCATATATTGTGTGATTTTATAAATAGGTAAAAGTAACCTTGTGTGATACACTAATATTTAATACGACCAACATTTTTTTCAAGTTACAACATATTTACTTGAAACCAATTATGAAAATACATGATTGTTTTTAATTAATTAATTTAATTTAAAATTTTGAATAAAACGTTGATGTCTCGTTTTCTAATATATAGAAGATAAGATCAGCCAAAAACATATGTTTTGCAGAACACTATATGTTATAACCAGGGCCGGCCCGGCAATTTTAGAGGCCTTAGACAAATTAGAGTCCTAATTGGAATATCAAACACATGAATCGAAATAAGAATGAAATTTCAAATCAAGTCACATTTAAGCCCTAATTAAGTCCTAATTGGGAATGCATATAAATGGAATTCAAAAGTAATTAAGCCCTAATTGCGTACCAATTTAAGAAGAAATCCGATCCGCTCCAAAAAAATCCACAAATTCGCAGAAAATAAATCCTTAATCGCAAAAATAAATCCTTAATCGCAGAAAATAGCCCTCAACTGCAGTCGCAGAAATCAGGAAAGCCCTAATTGCGCACCTTCTTCAGCGCTTCTAGTCGCAGAAAATACCAGTCGCCAAGCACGCCACCCTCACGTCGCCGCTTCCAGTAGCAGAAAATACCAGTCGCCAAGCACGCCACCCTCACGTCGCCGCTTCCAGTCGCAGAAAATACCAGTCGCCAAGCACGCCACCCTCACGTCGCCGCTTCCAGTCGCAGAAAATACCAGTCGCCAAGCACGCCACCCTCACGTCGCCGCTTCCAGTCGCCGCCTCCAGTCCAGACTCCAATCGCGGCCACCAACTCGCGTCTCGCGTCTCACATCGCGTTTCGCGCTTCCTGACTTTCCGTCGCCAAGAATCGCCGATAGCCTCTTTACTCCTGCCTCTTTACTTCGTCAAGTTGGGTCCAAGAAATGTGGCCTTTCGAAATCACGGGGCCTTTGACATTTGTTTCTCCCGCCAAAAGGGAGGGCCGGGCCTGGTTATAACGGATGGCCCAAAGTATCAATATGAATTGACGCCAAGGGTAAATCCGAGCCCTTAGTTTGTTTTTTTTTAATAATTTTTTTTAATAACACTACACAACATCGTTAAAAATATCACGTGTTATCACTTGGTTGGCGGTGACCACGATATTATTTTGGGACAGTTAGCTCCCTTATCTAAAATAGAAACTTAAAAACAAAATTGTATATTCATCATGCTTCCAATCTTCTCCTATTTATAAAACCAGTTATCTCCATTATAACGGTGAAAAATAAATGTGAGACATGTATACCTCGCCATTTGTGTTAATACAAGTAAATAAATGTGAGGTACAAGATTTAATTTGATTTGATTTTTATGTTCAATTTTAAGTTACTATCTATGTTCGAAAATTAAATTCATAATCTATAATTTGTTGTCCAAATATATACATTTGATAATTTATAATGAAGCAATTACGATATTGAAACAAATCGAACACATCATGAATTATACCGTCGTTATATTCCTTTTGTAGTTTAGACATAATACGGGGCTTGTAATCTGGGCTTGTAATCTGCAAACTCTCATTACTTTTTAGGATTAGAAGCGGATAGACCTGGTCCTTCCGCATATAGCAATTTTGTGAAGGCACAAAAAAATTTTAGGTATTAATGAAAAATCATGATAACAAAAAATGTTAGTTTTTCAAGTTTTTTTTCTCCTTATAACATTGCATGATATATATATATATATATATATATATATATATATATATATTATAATAAATGAAGAATGTTCATATGTCATCTATCCATTGATGTCAATGGGATCGAATCCACTACCTCTCACACTCAACCAACTAGGCTATGAATCCATTAACATGATTTATATTTATTATAGAGCACATTCAAAATTATACATGATCTCACATTAAGTATTTTCAGAATGATACACAGTCATGACCATATTTTGAATGATACATGATCTCACGCCATGATTTTTTGCATTTTCGAAGTATCCGCATAAGATAGAACCTGTTACACGTAGCTGTGAGGACTAAATTTTTTTTGCATATAAGCCTCAGGAGATTTGTTAACAGCTTTGTTCTTAGATATAAATCAGCCCTGATTTAATGAAAAAAGTTCGGCCCTAATACAGTAATACTAATTTGAATATGGGCTCATATATGGTAACCCCCATATTCACCCTGGTCATGCCGATTGAATCAGCATGATGCCGGGCCGTCAATGCTAGTGGGCCGCGAATTGACCACTAATCGGCATATATGGTCCCCCCCATATTCTCTCTCCTTCCATTCATCACACTCACGACACACACCACACACACCACACACACCCTCTCTCATTCCATTCAGAACTCACGAAACCCCAAACCCTAGCATCGCGATTGGCGGTGAAACCCTAGCATGGCGATTGATCGTGAAACCGTAGAATCGAGCTGACGACGCCACCAATGGAGCTGGCGATTGACAATGGAGATGGCGACTGACGATTGACGACAGAGCTGGCGATGGAGCTGGCGATTGACGACGCCACGAATGGAGTTTGTTTTCTGATTAGCGTCAAATGGAGGTCTCTTCTCCATCGTTTTCTAGAAGTAGCATCGTCTTCCTTCTTCGTTAATTTTCATTACTGGAGATCAAGCTTCGATGTTAATGGTAAGTGATTTTTTGTTCATTGAAGTGATTTATTATTAACCCAACCTCAATTTCTTAGGGTTTCGATAGTGGTACAAGAGTAATTGTTCATGTTTGTTTTTTGTATTTGTCGTTAATCGAACCTCAATCTCTGATTATTGATCAATCCGCACCAGATCTGTTTGTTTGTATTGACAAATGGGTTTATTTAAGTCTGGAACTTTATATTATCTGGTAATTATCTGTTAACCAGCAATTAACGGCTAATTAAGTGTATTTCAGTCAATTAAGTCGAATTATTTCAGTCAATTAAGTCAATTAAGTGTATTTCAGTCTATTTCAGCTAATTATTCTGGTATTTTGATTTCTTATATTATATGATAAGTTAATTAAGTCTAATTATCTGGTATTTAACAGTTAAATTACTCGTCAATTTGCAGTTTAACAAATAGCAAGTGTCGAATTAACGGTTAATTTGGACTGGTACGGTTGAATTGACGAAGACTGGTGCGGATTCTGGTACGGCGTCGATTGCTGGTACGGTTTGATTGGCGAGGATGACGACGAGGATGATGATGATGGCGACGAGGAAGAGGATGAGGACGATGGCGACGAGGATGACGACGAGGACGATGGCTAGTACGAGGACGAGGACGATGGCTAGTACGAGGACGAGGACGATGGCGACGAGGAAGAGGATGACGACGATGGCGACGAGGATGACTCTCATTATTTTCTGACTCTGAAAATTCTACAAAATACTTTCTGACTCTCATTATTTTCTGAAAATATGATATCAAAAGGTTTATTAATTCATCTGCATGCAATTTTAGGTTTATTGGAATTTGCAGTGGATTTGAGAACCGAGGCTTCTGAGACATTTCAGCAGGTCAATGTTGGCCAACCTGACAGGTTAGTTTTATTTTTGGTTCAAGCGATCCCTTAATATCATATTTCTAGTTGATTGAGCAAAATGATTCGGTTAGCCTTGTCTCCAGGATAGACGACCATCATATTCGGTTGGCAGAGGAGCAGCTCGCTAGGATGGAGGCTGAGGAGCTGACCAGTTTGCTCTCTGGACAGTTGGAGGCAGAGCGTCGAGAGAGGTATGTCGTGACTGTCGTCATCTTATTGTTCATTATTCATTTTCATTTGAATTAATCAATTATATTTATTATGTTCTGGTTTTCTTTGATTTGAAAAGACTGGAGACCCAGATCCTCCTAGCCCAAGAGCAATCGGCTAGGGCTGAGGTGGAAGTCACCCTGGCGAGTGAACGCCGAGACCTGCAACGAGCCACGCAGGAGATGGTCACGTTCAGGCTTGAGGCCCAGACCCAACTGGCCCAAGAGCAATCGTCTAGGGCTGAGGTGGAACTCACCCTGGCCAGCGAACGTCGAGACCGTCACGATGCCCAGCAGCGAGCCGCGCAAGAAACAGACTCGTTCAGGCTTGAGGCCCAGACCCAACTGGCCCACGAGCAATCTGCGAGGGCTGAGGTGGAAGTCACGTTGGCGGGGGAACGCCGTGACCGTCACGAGGCTCAGCAGCGTGCCGCGCAGGAGACAGCCTCGCTCAGGCGTCAGCTCTCGGTTATGGAGGGTAGGCTCCAGGCCGAAACAACTACTAGGTGAACAAATGTTTATATCAAGCTCTATGTATATGAGAGTTATATATACTTAATTTATTGTTATTTTGCAGGCTCGAGGTCGAGACGCTTCTTGCCCAAGAGCAATCTCGTCATATTAGAGGGACGGTTCTATCGAACCAGAGGGCGAGAGCGGGTTTGGCTCTTCTCTTATAAATCAGTCAAAAAAGTATTAGAAGATAATCCAAAATTGATAAGTTTCTTCAAAGTTCCCTTGAAATGAATATTAGATTTAGTTTTTTCAAAATTTCCTTAAAAATTGATATTAGATTAGATTATGTTTCAAAATTATTATTAAGATAAAATCTCAGCGGGGCTTTCTCTATGTCATCATGCACCAGGTGCATACATTCCGATAAATTTCCTTTTGTATGAATCAGGCGCATATAAAAGAGAATTAGACAACGAAATTAAATTATGACGTTATTTAATTATTATAAAAAAATTCCTTGCAAATTTCTCTTACATTAATCGATTCAAAGTTACTAATTCTCGTATAAAAGGCAAATGGAAATTTTGTTGAACTAAATAAACTGCAAGACATTTAATATGAGATACAGTTAATAAATAATCATTTAATATGAGATACTAATTCATACAAATTTACGTCAATGATGTGAAGAATCATTATTATGATGAGTAAGAAAATTTTTATGGTGGTTAAATAGTTATTTTTTTCTTAATTAACAAGACGATAATACTTTTGATGAGTGTCACATATTTTTCTAGTGAAAGTAGAGATATGCATATAAGTTCTTAGTTAGAAAAATACTTCCTTAGTTTTCGTAAAATTTGGTCAAAATTTACGTCACAAAAGATTCGATCCGAACAATATCAAAATGATGTTATTTGGATTCCTGAAAGCGTAAAAAGATTGTTATGAATCGGAAAAAAAAATTTCTTAGTGTTTATATAATTTTGTGAAAATTTATGTAATAAAAGATTCGATTCAAACAATCTAAAAAACACGTTATTTGCACTCCTCAAATCATAGAAATATTGCTATGAATTGAAAAACAAACTTTCTTAGTGTTTGTACAATTTGGTGAAAACTTACGTAATAAAAGATTTGATCCAAACCAACTCAAAACACGTTATTTCGACTTCTCGAAGCGTAAACAAATAGCTATGAATTGAAAAAACAAAATTTCTTAGTTTTTGTAAAATTGGGTGAAAAATTATATAGTAAAATATTCGAAACTAATGATCTCAAAAACACATTATTTATAGTCATCAAAGCGTAACAAAATTGCTATGAATCGAAAAATAAATTTTTTTAGTGTTTGTACATTTTGGTGAGAAGTTAGATGGTAAAAGTTTTGTTCCAAAAGATCTCAAAAACATGTTATTCGGACTCCTCAAAACCTAAATATATTGTCAAGACTGCCTACAACAAAAACAAACTTCCGTAATATTTGTACAATTTGGTGAAAACTTGTATAGTAATACTTTAGAAATAAATGATCTCAAAACAAGTTATTTGGACTCCCCATGGCATAAACAGATTTCAAGATTGTCTAGGGCGGAAAAAAATCGTAATGTTTGTACAATTTGGGGAAATGTTTTGTTGGAAATTTTTCGATGTAAACGATCTCAAATCAAAACACGTTATTTGGACTCCCCAATGTAATTTTAATGTTTTTGTAATATTATTTATTTTGATTTATTAGATTAATATGTAATAGTTAATAGGTACCCATGTGCGCGAGAATGGGAGATGTGTAACAAATCTATTTTGGGTTTGATATCCAGATAGTGGTTAGTTCCACCCCACTGTATCGTTGGTTCCAACTAACATTTCGTGTAGTTTTAATAGAAGGGAAAACTACCTCCATTTTATCTCTGTTGAAAAAACACTAGTTATTTTTCTCTCAAATCTCTCTCACTAATGCATCTAAATACAAAACTAAACCTCACTAACTCCAACACCCGATGCCTAAATAGATTTCTTAGGCCGCAATAGAGAAAAACATAATTTCGTAGTGTTTGTAAAATTTGATGAAAACGTACGTAGTAAATAATTTGATACAAACGATTTAAAAAATATTTCGTATATCACATACATATCTTCTTCTATTCATGCTGAGAGTGGCGACTTTACTATACGTTCGTATACCCGAGAATATAACTATGCATGTAGAATCTACTCGAATACGAACTAAAATATCTTCATAGTCACATAGAGTTCAATATGACGAATCAAATGGTCAATGAAAAACCCTCTTCGTGATGGTACCAATTGAAGATGCGGAAAAATAAAATCATGGCACTATGGATAATGCAAGGTGGGAAGCTAGCCGATAAACACATGAACCAATCCTCTCTAAAGCCTTATAGGGGGCATCGATAAATTTTCGACTAAACTTACCATCAAGAACACACAGTTACCTCGAAAAAACCTCACGTTAAAGATTATGTCGATCATTCTCTGTGATGGCACATCTCTCTGGCACGAGGAGGTGAATCCTATCTATGCCTTTGCTGCACTCTTCTAGGTGTTTCGTTTATCATTACCGTCACTCACAAACCTAATACGTCCTCTTGTCATCGTCGTGGTTCCGTGGACTTGACCGATACGGAAGTCCGTCAAGGTTGAATCTCATTCCCCATACGATAAATTAAAATAATCAAGGCTTCATTTTTACGAACTAAGATGCACACATAAGATAGCCAAGACTCGGAAGGAGCTTAGTTTGAAACAAATCAATTATAATATATTATAAACCCTATATATGGACCAAGTCTGGAAAATTTCTCTCAACTGCAAATGATAATGTTAAATAATAACCAATTTCATGGGACAATTCCTTCTTTAACTCAATACTTAACGAATAAAGAAACATATCGGGCGATGGAGAGAGAAAAGAAAGCTTCGGCCTTCAATGGAGAAGGAACCAAAACCCACAACCCAAGAGGCAAGCTGACAGCAGTGCAGCAAGAAGATGGATGGTGGACCATCCTCAGATCCCCAAGCAAGAATCTCTGCAGACCCTACAACCCCTACTCTTCTCTCTCAGCCTTTAAAAACTACAACCAGCCCCACCCAAAGCCCCACTACCATTACAAACAGCACAACAAAAATCACAAAATGCAAGCAAGACAGACTCAAAACGAAAACAACAAGAGGAACAACATGACCAAACTGAACGCTCAACAAGGAGCTCGCGATACCACTCGCCAATGGAGACCGGTCACGAAACATACTGAGACGAGTCCTCACAACGCGCTAGCTGGCACTAAGCGCCCCCACTCGCCCCAACAAGGCCCACCCGGGTTCATATTGCCCACGCCCAGCAACACACGTCCGATATACCCATACGACCCCTCTCACTGGTCCTGGCAAGATAGATGCCCGAAATGCCTTGACTATGGACATGAACTCTCTCAATGCCGAAAGCCAAGGGCCTGCTCCTACTGCAAAAGCACGGGACACCTCTTCGCAACCTGCCGATCATTCCGGATAATAAACCTCTCATTGAGCTCCCCCCGATCATCGCTCCTCCTCCCACCATCTTCCTCAAAGATGTTACTGCACAAACAGAGGAAATCAAGCAACTGGAGCGAGCGATAGTCATCGACGCGAGATTGGTAGCAAACCACACCCTGCATGCCATCTCCATCTTGGTGCACAAGTCCTGCCAATGGGAGGATACATATGAGTTAGTTTATTGGGGCCAAGATAAGTACTTACTAAAACTACCGCAAAACATGGAAAGAAGAATTTACATGGAGTATAGCACAGGGGCTATGAGCCGAGCTGGATTCGTGCTATATCCATGGACGCTCGCGATAGGGGCCAAAATCGTTCATTACAAGGTCAAGCTAGAAGTCGAGTTATCGAACCTTCCACTTCACTCATGGTGTGAGCGAGAGCTAGACCAGCTTGTAGGCACATTTGGGGTTATAGAACACTACGGCCCGCTGAGGGCGTTGGTCGCGATGGACAAACTGACGGTCCACATGGTCACCACGGATATAAATCTCCGTCCCCCCTTTCTGTGGGCACAAGCCGGAGGTTTCACGAGAAAAGTAATGGTGCATGTCCCCAAAGCTATTAACCACGCCTCTTACTTCTTTCGAGCACCAGACACAACGCCTTCGGATCAATTCTTTGAAGACCTGGTCCGAAAGCCGATTCCGCCACCAATCAAAGCAGCCCCGATACGTCAAATCTCTGATTCATCCACATACTCTCCAACGCCAATTGACTCGTCAGAGCATGACGCGAATTCGCAACACACAACCTCATCTGAACTGAGACAGGTAGAGAGAAACATGCATGGCTCTCCGCCTATCAACGAGACGCTGCTGCAACTTTGGCAACTAGCGCCGCCATCTAAGGAGAAGGATCAATTGGCTCTCAAGCTCTTCTCAAAAGTGCTATCATCCAGCCAAACACAGGGGCGGGAACCAAAAAATGCTAAAACACCATTAGACTGTTAAGAACTCGATCGCGGAACGAAAGGCCACACCATGGCACAAATCGATCAGCCACACGCAACAGCCGAGCAGTCGTCATTCAGCAGGGACGCCTAGGGCAGAGAATGTGTCGCAATCTACGGACCTCGAGCAGCATGCCCGGCCAGTAGAGGGTAACGCCCTGTGCCTGCTCACCAACTCGAGTACTGTTAACGCCGTACTGGACAAAGAGGAAACCCCAAGACGCCTGACTAGAGAAGAGAAGGGGAAAGGAGCGGTCGCATCACCATTACTCAGTAAGTCTCCTCAGCCCACGATGATAAATAATTGCATGGACTTGGTCCACATGAAAACTATGAGTAAAATTATCACACAAAAGCAAACCTCTTCTACATTTCTTGACCAAACAATAGCAACTATTAAACAAAAGGCTAAGGCAAAGAAAGTCATAAAGGCAAAGTTGTCACGGTCCAAAAAGAAGAAATTAGTCATTAAAAAAAAGACTACAGTAGGATCGGGGCCACCTAAAGAAAAAAAAGAAAAGAAAAATAATGTCAAAAAACCCAAGCCTGTATCAAAAGCCCAGCAACAAATTTTTACTCTCTTAGATAATGAAGTAGAAAGGCCAACAGAATTGGGCTTACAAAAAATCAATGAGATAAGAGTGCTATGCGGGCTTGAAAAGGAGTCAATGGACTCGATCATGCAGAGCACTGAGGGTGCAGTAACAAAAGACATAACTCAAATAGCCTCTGAAAATTTTCTAATTAAATAAAGATCAAAGTATTTTCGAACTAGATACATGCCCAAACATAACCAAAGAGAACCCACTAAAAATAGGCCCCATTATGAGAATCAAACCTATCAAAATATCACCGCCAATTCATGCAACAAAATTAAGAGAGAACTCATCCAAACAAAAAAAAAGAAATATTAAAGGGTTGAACATAACTTCATGCTCTTTA
Organism: Luzula sylvatica; assembly: GCA_946800325.1. Taxonomy (NCBI): domain Eukaryota; kingdom Viridiplantae; phylum Streptophyta; class Magnoliopsida; order Poales; family Juncaceae; genus Luzula; species Luzula sylvatica. Next base: position 10,405,862 of record OX326957.1, on the reverse strand, counting down.
CTGACTTATCAAAACATTGAGATTACAAAACAAAAAAATAACATGTTAGGCCCTTTCACAGATTATGCCAAAGGAGATGATGATGGCTTAAAATTCTCGTTTGAAGAAGACGTAGATCAACAACTAGTAGATTATTGCGACGAGAGCGATATCTATGGTTAAATAGCCTCGCAGAGGCAGAAACGAGCATATGGCTCTCTTTTGTATCATTTATGTTATTGTTTAATTTTGTTTCTCTTTTGAGTTGGAACGTACGTGGTCTAGGAAATCCGCAAAAATGTATGATTGTCAAAAACTCCATTAGGGAGGCTCTTTGTAACTTGATATGCTTGCAAGAAACCAAATGGGACAATCCATCTTTCTTTAACATGAAATCAATATGTCCCTCAAACATCCAAAACATGCAATTTAATGAAGCAAGGGGGACTAAAGGCGGCCTAGTGACCGCGTGGTCAAATGATTTCTCTCTCACAAGTTCTTTCTCTACTACCCACTCTCTAAATACAACGCTAACGACTTCTAATGGATTTAAATTCCAACTCTCAAACGTCTTCGGACCGTCAATTGAGATAGATAAACCAACGTTTCTTAACGAATTAAGAAACATAAAGCCCCTTACGCTACCATGGATAGTCGTAGGGGACTTCAACCTAATAAGAAATGCACAACAATCAACGGGCAATTCACACTTACCCTCAAACACTACTCTCTTTAACAACACACTAGATGCACTATCATTAATAGAAGTCCCCTTGATAGGGCGCAAATTTACGTGGGTTAACAAAAGAGAAATCCCAACTTTCTCTCAACTAGATAGAGTCTTCTTATCGGAACATTTCTCCTCTCTAAATGCGATTCCGCACCTAAACGACCTCACGGCCTTGATGTCGGATCATGTACCATTGAAATTCACGCTTACCAAGCCGTTGACAACAGAAAAAAAATCCCTCATGAAATTTGAGAGATCGTGGCTTAGAAATGAGCAAGCAAGACAATTATTGATGCAAAAATGGGGACCAACACCCATCCATACTTGTGCCGCGAAAAACTATGTCTATAAAATCAATAGGATAGGGGCATCACTCTCTAAATGGGCCAAAGAAAAAGAAATAAAAGACAAAGAAATCACTCAAAACCTCAAATTCACTATACAACAATTGGATATAAGAGAGGAAGTAAGGCCGCTAACTACGCTCGAAAGAACACTACGAGTGGACCTCAAAACAAAAGGCCATCAAATGTCCTTAGAAGAGGAAGAAAAATGGCAACAACGTTCGTCATGTACATGGCTTAATTTGGGCGATAAAAACACCCCTTACTTCCACGCTATAGCGTCCGGAAGAAGAGCACGCAACAACATTAATGAAATTAGCCATGTCAATACAACAATCTCAACTCAAGCTCAAATTGAGAGCGCCTTCTTGCAATATTACAAGGAGATCTTAGGGGCAACACACCCGATCAATACCAATTGGGACCCGAGCTTTCTAGCTTCGAATGATCAAGCCATATTCTCTAGCTTAACGATTCCTTTCACGGAAAATGAAACTTTTGAAGTAATTAAAAAATTAAAAAAAGGAAAGTCCTCGGGCCCCGACGGATTACCAAATGAATATGTACAAGTAATGTGGCAAGAGTGCAAAAAAGACATTATGAATATCCTTAGAGACTTCTACCATAACAAAATAGATCTCAAACCGATTAATAAGGCTACCATCTCGCTAATACCCAAAAAAATAGGCGCCTCAAAGATGGAGGAATTTAGGCCTATAAGCGTGATCTCGATCCCAATAAAAATAATCACCAAGATCCTAGCAAATAGGCTACAACCGATTATGCCCAATCTAGTTCATACGAACCAAACGGCATTCATCAAAAAAAGATCGATTGTAGAATCGTATGCCACGGCTAGAGAGCTAATAGTGCATTTCCAAAAAGAAAAAATACCAACAATATTACTCAAGCTTGACATTAGAAAAGCTTTTGATAATATTTCATGGGACTTCCTATCGAAGCTACTAGCAAGGAAAAAATTTCCACAAAGATGGATAAATTGGATACGACACATTCTATCCTCCTCTAGCTCGGCCTTAAAAATAAATGGCTCATATACCGACTCCTTCCCACACAAAAGAGGCTTAAGACAAGGGGATCCCCTATCGCCCTTACTCTTCAATCTGGCGGTTGATATTCTACAAGATATCATTATAGCAATTAAACCACTACTCTCTTATACCTCTACCCTAGAGGTCCCGGTTTTACAATTTGCGGATGATACGATACTTTTTTTCGAAGCACACCCGAATAATATGGCAATTATCTCAAAGGCTTTAGATATATTTTCGGAAATTACCGGTCTCACAATCAATTGGGACAAAACAACGTTTGCAACAATTCGCATCCCTACCACTTACGATGCCACAATAGCGACGATGCTAAGATGCAACAAAAAAGAATTCCCAATTACATATCTCGGCCTCCCCCTCGCTAGAAACAAACCAAATAGGGCATCTTTTGCCCCTTTGATACAAAAAGTACAAGGACGAATAGCAACTTGGAAAAGCAAGCTTCTATCCCTAGGGGGAAGACTAACGTTGATACGGGCCACGTTGAACGCTCTACCCATATATATGATGCAAGTAATCAAACTTCCAATATGGGTAATCAAAGAATTGGAAAAACTTATGAGAGCTTTTCTTTGGTCCGGAACGGACAAACTAAATCCGGGCAAGAGTATGATAAATTGGAAAACCGTGTGTCTTCCCAAAAAAGTCGGAGGACTAGGGATTCTAGATCTTCAAAAATTTAATGAGGCACTCTTACAAAAATTCCTATGGAAAATTGATGAAGGCCAACAAAGCTTATGGCCAATCTTTATCAACAAAATTTACGGAATATGTGAGGCACAAGCGTTAGCTAATACACCAATCTCGAAACTCTCACCTTTTATGAAAGACCTCCAAAAAATGCTTCCAACTTACTTGCAATTCACGGAAAGAAATAATCCTCCAAACGCTATCCATTGGAGATGGGAGGCATCCAAAACTTTCTCAACAAGTTCGGCCTATGCAAAATTACACGATCCGGGATTAAGATCTCCTTGGCAAAAACAAGTATGGAAAGCCAAAGCGCCCTTAAAAGCACGTTTTTTCATTTGGCTAACCTTACACGGCCGGATCAATACGGCCGAATTACTACAAAGGAAGGGATGGCCTCACACGGAGCAATGCCAACTATGCAAAAGACTACCCGAAACAACCGATCACCTACTAGTGGAATGTACCTATACTAAAGTGGTGTGGCGTTTAGTAGGGATAATCAACGAAGACCGAACTTTTCCACATAATAGAGGCTCCGTCTTAGATACTTGGAATGAATCAAGAGCAACATTGGGGGCAACAACGAAAAAAAAGTGGGACACAAGGTGGATCTCGACGTTATGACACATTTGGAAGGAGAGAAACTCGAGAATATTCCGCAACAAAAGTAAGACACCGAGAATGATAGCCTTACAAGCTATGGAACAAGCAACGCTATGGAGAAAAATGAAAAATTAAAGAAGACGAAGGACCCTTAAGAAGGTAGCTAGGTCAATCTTATTTTCTTTTTATGTAAAGATAGTACGTACTCATTATCCTTTGTAAATACCTCTATTTCATATATGAAATTCCAAAGTCGGCAATTGCCGTCTTCAAAAAAAAAAAAAACCCTATATATGAATTTTATCCTAGATCAAACCAATTATTTAGTTTCTTACGGTATTTTAAAAGTTGACATTGCTCTTTCGGACCATTTTGTTCATTAGAAAAAAAGAAAAAATCATTGTAAAACAAAATTATTTCTATTTTTTTTCTAACTAAGCACTTATAAACATATCTCTATCCTCACCAGAAAAATATGTGCCCCTCATCAAAAGTATTATGGGCTTGTTAATTAAGAAAAAAAAAATTATATAACCACCATAAAAAATTTCTTACTCATCATAAACATGATTCTTCACATTATTGACGTAAATTTGTACGAATTTGTATCTCAAATTGAATGATTTTTTATTAACTGTATCTCCTATTAAATGTCTTGCAGTTTATTTAGTTCAACCAAAATTCCATTATGTTTTATACGTGAAATAATAACAGTGAATCCATTAATGTTAGAGAAATTTGCAAGGAATTTATTTTACAATATTTAAATAACATCATAATTTAATATCAATGTTAAATTTCATTTGTATGCACCTGGTTCATACAAAAGGAAATTTATCAGAACGTATGATAAGTATCGAATGTGTGCACCTGGTGCATGATGATGTAGGCAAAGCCCTTCTCAGATTTTATCTTTATAAAAAAATTGTAACACAGTCTAATCTAGTATCAATTTATAAGGACATTTTGAAAAAACTAAATTTAATATTCATTTAAAGAGAACTTTTCAATTATTTTCTAATAATTTTTGACTGATTAGTAAATTTACAAAATCCAAAAATTTTAGCCATTCAGGAAAATATAATGCATTTGATTTTAGCGTATAAAGATATATTAATTAATTAATTAATGCACATAGACATATATTCAAAATATTAGGATTTGAATGGGCACATAAAGATTCTTCAATTCCTTGCAATCTTTGTTCAACAGTTGTTTCGTGAAGATGGTGTATAGAATATATCCTGCATTTTATTTAGTACACAGAAATTTCAATTAGAATATTATTAAGGCTCTACTTTTTTTTTGCTTTTTTTTTGCGAATACATAGTATACAATAGAGGGTGTTTTTTTTTAAAAGATTGTGCCTGCCCAAGCAGTACGAACTTAAGTGATGAACGTACCGAGAAAGGTGGAGAGAAAGGTGTCGTGAACTGCGGAGACGGTGTTGGAAGATTTGCACTTAATATCAGCAAACAACAGCTTCCCCGCCATGCCGCCACGCAGGCGCCGCACCACCATTAGCCGATCCTCCCTTCTCCTTTTTACTCGCGTTTAGTCGTCTCTTTCTCTTCGAACGCATGTATTCAGAGAAAACTCGCTCTCTTAGAAGTTAGAACTAAAAAACACAGTAACATAATCTAGATTATAAAACTCCAAAAGTTAAATACTAGTAAAACAACCCGAGAACCAAAAAAGACGGAAACTGAATCCAGGTTATAAAATATCGAGAAATTAAATACTAATATAACAAACCGGAAATCGGAAAACAGAAAAGACGGAAACAAAATCCAAATAATAAAAATTCAGAAATGAAATACTAGTATAAGCATGACCGATGTTCCTTTGATTTGCCATCTTGTGTCTTGTAACTGTATGACAAAACTACGACTATATTTAAATTCTGGTCAGTAATATTAGCTGTTACAACTGATCAGCATGACCGATGAGTTGTAAATAAAACAATACGTAACAAATGTAAGAAAGAACATTAGTTGTTCAGTAATATTAAAGCCATCCACATAAATTGAAGGAAAAGTTAGGGGAATTCCATTACTTAATTGTTGAGAGTCATTATAACATCACCACATATTACAATCAAATGATTCAAAACTGTTTAATCAATCAAATACTTTTTTCTTCAAATTATAATGCCTAATCTTTGGGTTTTGCACGCACGGAGTTGTGCATCATTGCAGTTTCTATTTTTGTCATTTTGTGTCGAGATTCTACCATCATTCTGCCATGTTCCGATTTTGATGGATTTCCAGAAAGACATGATCGATTTCGTCTTCCATTATGTGAGATCTGACATCGCAAATTTGCCTTTCTCGGTTATCTTGCGTGTTCTGGCAGAAGGTACTTTTCTTGTCCATTTTTGGGATCCCTTTTACCTGTTCACAATTTTCAATCATTTCACACCAGATTGAATTGTAACGTCCAATCCTTTTTTTATATCTTGTTTGTCTAATTTTGGAGAATTTTTGTCCCTTTTTTCTTTTTTCTCGGATCTTTCTTTTTCCTTTCTCAAAATTAATTTTTCTGCTTTCTCAATTACACATTAGTATATGATTGTTTTGCAGGGTTTTCAAAGATAGACATTTCACTTTGTTTACCCTATTGAGGGGTTACACCGTATTGGGAATTGCATATGTGATGGTCTGGGGGCTAACCGCTTTTAGCATGGCTATCTTGCCTCTGAAAATTCTACAAAGTACTTTCTGACTCTCATTATTTTCTGAAAATATGATACTAAATGGTTTATTAATTCATCTGCATGCAATTTTAGGTTTATTGGAATTTGCAGTGGATTTGAGAGCCGAGGCTTCTGAGACATTTCAGCAGGTCAATGTTGGCCAACCTGGCAGGTTAGTTTTATTTTTGGTTCAAGCGATCCCTTAATATCATATTTCTAGTTGATTGAGCAAAATGATTCGGTTAGCCTTGTCTCCAGGATAGACGACCATCATATTCGGTTGGCAGAGGAGCAGCTCGCTAGGATGGAGGCTGAGGAGCTGACCAGTTTGCTCTCTGGACAGTTGGAGGCAGAGCGTCGAGAGAGGTATGTCGTGACTGTCGTCATCTTATTGTTCATTATTCATTTTCATTTGAATTAATCAATTATATTTATTATGTTCTGGTTTTCTTTGATTTGAAAAGACTGGAGACCCAGATCCTCCTAGCCCAAGAGCAATCGGCTAGGGCTGAGGTGGAAGTCACCCTGGCGAGTGAACGCCGAGACCTGCAACGAGCCACGCAGGAGATGGTCACGTTCAGGCTTGAGGCCCAGACCCAACTGGCCCAAGAGCAATCGTCTAGGGCTGAGGTGGAACTCACCCTGGCCAGCGAACGTCGAGACCGTCACGATGCCCAGCAGCGAGCCGCGCAAGAAACAGACTCGTTCAGGCTTGAGGCCCAGACCCAACTGGCCCACGAGCAATCTGCTAGGGCTGAGGTGGAAGTCACGTTGGCGGGGGAACGCCGTGACCGTCACGAGGCTCAGCAGCGTGCCGCGCAGGAGACAGCCTCGCTCAGGCGTCAGCTCTCGGTTATGGAGGGTCGGCTCCAGGCCGAAACAACTACTAGGTGAACAAATGTTTATATCAAGCTCTATGTATATGAGAGTTATATATACTTAATTTATTGTTATTTTGCAGGCTCGAGGTCGAGACGCTTCTTGCCCAAGAGCGATCTCGTCATATTAGAGGGACGGTTCTATCGAACCAGAGGGCGAGAGCGGGTTTGGCTCTTCTCTTATAAATCAGTCAAAAAAGTATTAGAAGATAATCCAAAATTGATAAGTTTCTTCAAAGTTCTCTTGAAATGAATATTAGATTTTGTTTTTTCAAAATTTCCTTATAAATTGATATTAGATTAGATTGTGTTTCAAAATTATTATTGAGATAAAATCTCAGAGGGGATTTCTCTACGTCATCATGCACCAGGTGCATACATTCCGATAAATTTCCTTTTGTATGAATCAGGCGCATATAAAAGAGAATTAGACAACGAAATTAAATTATGACGTTATTTAATTATTATAAAAAAATTCCTTGCAAATTTCTCTTACATTAATCGATTCAAAGTTACTAATTCTCGTATAAAGACAAATGGAAATTTTGTTGAACTAAATAAACTGCAAGACATTTAATATGAGATACAGTTAATAAATAATCATTTAATATGAGATACTAATTCGTACAAATTTACGTCAATGATGTGAAGAATCATTATTATGATGAGTAAGAAAATTTTTATGGTGGTTATATAGTTATTTTTTTCTTAATTAGCAAGACAATAATACTTTTGATGAGTGGCACATATTTTTCTAGTGAGAGTAGAGATATGCATATAAGTTCTTAGTTAGAAAAACACTTCCTTAGTTTTCGTAAAATTTGGTGAGAATTTACGTCACAAAAGATTCGATCCGAACAATATCAAAATGATGTTATTTGGATTCCTGAAAGCGTAAAAAGATTGTTATGAATCGGAAAAAAAAAAATCTTAGTGTTTATACAATTTGGTGAAAATTTATGTAATAAAATATTCGATTCAAACAATCTAAAAAATACGCTATTTGCACTCCTCAAAGCATAGAAAGATTGCTATGAATTGAAAAACAAACTTTCTTAGTGTTTGTACAATTTGGTGAAAACTTACGTAATAAAAAATTTGATCCAAACCAACTCAAAACACATTATTTCGACTTCTCGAAGCGTAAAAAAATTGCTATGAATCGAAAAAAACAAACTTTCTTAGTTTTTGTAAAATTGGGTGAAAAATTATATAGTAAAATATTCGAAACAAACGATCTCAAAAACACATTATTTATAGTCATCAAAGCGTAACAAAATTGCTATTAATCGAAAAACAAACTTTATTATTGTTTGTACAATTTGGTGAGAAGTTAGATGGTAAAAGAATCGTTCCAAAAGATCTCAAAAAAATGTTATTCGGACTCCTCAAAGCCTAAATATATTGTCAAGACTGCCTACAACAAAAACAAACTTCCGTAATGTTTGTACAATTTGGTGAAAATTTGTATAGTAATACTTTAGAAGTAAACGATCTCAAAACACGTTATTTGGACTCCCCACGGCATAAACAGATTTCAAGACTGCCTAGAGCGGAAAAAAATCGTAATGTTTGCACAATTTGGGGAAAAGTTTTGTTGGAAATTTTTCGATGTAAACGATCTCAAATCAAAACACGTTATTTGGACTCCCCAATGTAAATTTAATGTTTTTGTAATATTATTTATTTTGATTTGTTAGATTAATATATAATAATTAATAGGTACTCCATGTGCGCGAGAATGGGAAATGTGTAACAAATCTATTTTGGGTTTGATATCCAGATAGTGGTTAGTTCCAACCCACAGTATCATTGGTTCCAACTAACATTTCGTGTAGTTTTAATAGAAGGGAAAACTATCCCCATTTTATCTCTGTTGAAAAAACACTAGCTATTTCTCTCTCAAATCTCTCTCACTAATGCACCTAAATACAAAACTAAACCTCACTAACTCCAACACCCGATGCCTAAATAGATTTCTTAGGCCGCAATACAATAGAGAAAAACATAATTTCGTAGTGTTTGTAAAATTTGATGAAATCGTATGTAGTAATGATTTGATACAAACGATTTAAAAAATATTTCGTATTTCACATACGTATCTTCTTCTATTCAAACTGAGAGTGGGGACTTTACTGTACATTCGTATACCCGAGAATATAACTATGCATGTAGAATCTACTCGAACAAGAACTAAAATATCTTCATAGTCACATAGAGTTCGATATGACGAATCAAATGGTCAATGAAAAACCCTCTTCGTGATGGTACCAATTGAAGATGCGGAAAAAAAAAATCATGGCACTATGGATAATGCAGGGTGGGAAGCTAGCCGATAAACACATGAACCATTCCTCTCTAAAGCCTTATAGGAGGCATCGATAAATTTTCGACTAAACTTACCATCAAGAACACACAGTTCCCTCGAAAAAACCTCACCTTAAAGATTATGTCGATCATTCTCTGTGATGGCACATCTCTCTGGCACGAGAGGAGGTGAATCCTATCTATGCCTTTGCTGCACTCTTCTAGGTGGCTCGTTTATCATTACCGTCACTCACAAACCTAATACGTCCTCTTGTCATCGTCGTGGTCCCGTGGACTTGACCGATACGGAAGTCCGTCAAGGTTGAATCTCATTCCCCATACGATAAATTAATAATCAAGGCTTCATTTTTACGAACTAAGATGCACACATAAGATAGGCAAGACTCGAAAGGAACTTAGTTTGAAACAAATCAATTATAATATATTGGACAATTATACTTTTTCGCTCATTTTACCCACAATTCCCCCACATTAATTAATTTCATAATTAACAAAGTGAACTACACGAAATGTTTAACACATAGTTACTAAAAATTAATTGTTAATTCTAAATATTTAAAAATAAATAATTATGAATTATATCGTTAATCCAAAACACTAATTATTGCATTAACCATGAATTACTATTGTGGAAAAATTATGAGAAAATGTGAGGGACATGATATATGACCTCTAATATATTATAAACCCTATATCTGAATTTTTTTTTTTGAAATTAATAGAGTAGGCTCTAAGTCCTACTTCTATTTTCCATTAATTATAAGAAATTTACATCACGAGTTTTAGATATAGATTACAATATAATAAAATCTAAAACCCTAAAAACCCTAACCTCTCATAAACATTAAACTAAACCCACTAGAATTTTAAAATACCACATTTAGCTAATTATCCTCTATGTGCATCTGAAATGCTAGAAAGAATTTTCCATGTAATTTCTTAGAGGATTTTGAAATCTTGTTTCAACAGCATATTTAGACCTATATCTTCATCTCCATTTCCTCTCTCCTCTTTCCCCTTTCTTCTTCTAGCCGCCTTAGATCTCGGAACTTCACCTCTTTAGTATCATCGCCCTAACTCCTGCTACACCGTCTTCTCCATTAAACTTCAACTCTTCTCACTACATCAACATTTCTCTAACTCTCTCTACACCTTCATCTCCATTAAAATTCAACACTACTCACTCCATCAATATCTCAGTAAGTCTCAATACATGATCTAAGGAACAACAACTCTCTATTTCTCTGAGATCGCTAATTAGTCTTCGAAATCAGCCAATACCTGATTTTTCGCTGCAATCAATTATCCCAAGAGAATTCAGATCATAAAAATCCCTGGGGAGTCCACTCAATAGCCCCAATTGAAGAGGTTCATTTGCTATTAATCCATCTTCAGGCGCGTCATCACTCAGGTTAACAAAATTTCTTAATCCTTCGAAAATTTCTCGTTCTCTATCTTCAATGTGAGCTCTTTCTTGAGGATTTTCTTATGTTTCCATGTCAGCTCCTTCTGAGGAAAACCACCAAATCGTAGAGTGGCTGTGATTGAAATTCTCTGTTGATTCCCTTCCTTCTATGCTCGCCTCTTCCCTTCTTCTCCTATCTGCTCCTGCCTCTGCCCCTGCAATATTATGAAAAGGTATGTTAATTTGCTCTATTTCCATCATTTCAGCTTCAATAATATTATTTTGAACATTTGGATTAATGCTATTTTGGTTAATTTGCAGATTATTGTTACTACTATGACTATTTCTATTAAATTGATGAAAAGAAGATGCTTGAAGATCTTGGAATTCCTGATTAATGATTTCAAGCACTCTTTGTTCACTATAAGCACAGTTAGTAAAGGTTCTACGACACCTTTCCAGCCATAGTTGATACATCAATATTGAGATAAGCATTTTATATTTCTGATTTTCTCTTTCATTTAAAATAATTTTCATTGGATCAATGATATCCAATGTATATATTCCTAATAATCCATGAATTTTATTCCATATATTTATAGTGTATTGACATTCATTGAACATATGTTGAACATATTCTTCTTTCATTTTACATAAAAGGCATCTATTTGCAAAGTTCCACCCCCTTTTTTTTCAAATTATCCAAGGTTAGAACTTTATTTCTTATTGCAGTCCATAAAAATAATTTAATTTTATTAGGAATTTGCAATTTCCAAATATATTGTAAATTTGATTTAATATAAACTCCATTAATTAATACTTTATATGTTTTTTTACAGGAAAAAATTTCTTTACTGTCCCATTTCCACTGATAAGAGTCACTTTGCATCTGATAGAGTATAACAGAATTGCATAGAAGCTCAAGTTGATTTAATTGATCATTAGCCTCTCTAGATAAAGGTACATTAATTCCTAACCCTTGATATAAATTAGTTTCATTAATTATTTGCATAAAATAATTTACTGTTCCTTCTTTATTTTCTGAGTATGTATATAATTGTTTAAATCTGTCAATTAATGATTTTTCACGTGTTTTTACAGGTCTCCCAGCCTTCCTCTTGACGTGACTTGGGGGAAGTAATTTCGGTCCTTGAACATTCGGCCAATAACGCCGATCAAGAAGCACTGGCAACACTTGCTCGTACGTCCTTTTATAAGCGTCAATACGATAGAACGGATCACACATATCATAATGACTCTTGTTTATTTTTCGATAAACCGCTATTACATGAGAGCAAGGAAGAAATTCCAATTGCGGTATTCCGCACGAACATGTACATCTCCTTGCCATTTCTGGCAAACGAACTTCGTTAACTACCGCCTCACAACGATTAATATCATAGAAAGCAACACCAAATAATGCACTAGAGTGTTGAGTAATTTGCATATTTCTACTCTCGGTTTTCCTAGCAAGAAGCAATTTTTCGGTATTCAAAGCCAAACGGGTCTTGCTTTCATGGCCTTGTTGACGTCTCGTAAAAAAATATGTATTTAGTCGACCACAAATCTGAGCAACCAACGATCTTATGGGCAAACCTCTAGCACCTTTTAATACACCGTTGAAGCACTCTGAAATGTTAGTGGTCGTAATACCCACCCTACGACCACCATCATGTGATACGGCCCATAAATATCTTTGACCCACGTTTCTTTCCAAATATTCAATTGTTGGTTAATTCTAACCTAGAGGGGGGTAAATTTGGCAATCTAACTTATACTTAGTTTAGATTTAAACCTAATTTATGGTGCGGAATAAATAATAATTTAGATGATAAAGATGATACCGTACAAACACTTTGACACAAGATGTTTGTTTACGAAGTTCGGTAGGTGGTTGCTTTGTAGCTTTAACTCACCCTTTACTCGCTTAATTGACCGACTCAATTATTTGCGAGTACCTACGTCTCCGGGAATGCCTTGTGCCTCTTTTTGGCTTTCGATTGAATTCCAACTCAACTCGATTACAAGGATTTGCCTAGATCGATTTACACGCTTCTATCGATCTATAGCTTAGGCTCTTTACACTTTGTTGCACTAGCCTATTACACTTTTTCACTAATCGAGCTACAACGTGATCGGTCACGTGAGTGGGATACGATTAGTGGAGAATATCGAAAGTAGATCAATGATCTAAAGAGGTTTCTCAAGCTATCAATGGATATAGATAATCACAGCTTAGGGTTTCTCTCTTTTTAGGTTTGAATGTTTGAAAAATGAAGAGTTGGGAGAGAGAGACCCATGAAGGATTCTATTTATACTCTCTATAGAAATCCTTCAGAAAACTTGCAGTGCGTTCGAACGCATTACAGTTCGTTCAGAACGCACTTGAAGTTTGCACTAGCCGTTTCAAAATAACGTGCAAGTACATCTTGGGTCCGTTCGAACGTACAATGTCCGTTCGTAACGGACTCAATTATACATAGCATTTTGCGTTCACAGGAACAAGAGTCCGTTCAACGCACTTAAAAGTGGGTGAACGGATTCCAGGTTGTCCGTTCGAACGCACATGGATGTTCGTTCGAACGCACACATTCCTGTGACATTTTCCGTTCACAGGAAGGATTGTCCGTTCAACGCACTCAGAAGGTGTTTGAACGGATTCTAATTATCCGTTCGAACGGACATGATTCTTCGTTCGAACGCACACATCCCTGTGACACGTTTGATTCTAATCAAGCTTTTAAAGTTTTGATATTTAGCAAGTCCGTTCTGAACGGACTTTGAGTTCGTTCAGAACGCACTTCCTGCTTGACTGAACTCTTTGTTATTTTGAACATGATTTTTCTTGAGTTCTACTAGGTTTGTACCTATGGTTTATTTGTGGCGTATCCCACTCACGGAAGGCTTCAACATCTTGAGTCTTGATGTATTCCAATGGCCTTCCATGTTTTCTTCTTTTCTTGTTTATCTTGAGACTTCATGTCTTGATTCTTGATGTAATCCAATGAAGTCCTCCTTCACAAGTCCTCCTTCATCTTCGTATCGTACCTATGTTATCCTGCACTTTTCTGGATGTAAACATTAGTAATGACAGTGTTTTGAAATAATCAAACTATCAGGAAATTTGAACCAACATCAATCACTTCTGGTTCCATCAGTCTCATTCGTTCCAACCGTGCTTCCAATCCCTCGTTTTTTCTTTGAGTGGCCGCTGTCCAAAATAATTCACCCAATGCCTTATTACCAAATTGTTTAGCAATGTTTTGTTGAACATGTCGAATGCAATATCGCATCGCGTGTCCTCGCTCCTTCGGAAATATTTGATCGATTACCGCTCGATGACCTGACCATCTATCCGTAATTATACAAATTGGTGAACGCTTCGTAACGTAATTTTTTACCCGAACCAAAAACCATTGCCAAGAAGAACTATTTTCATTCTCGACAATTGCAAATGCTACGGGAAATATCCCTCTATTTGCATCCATTCCGGTAGCTATTAAAAGAGTACCTAAATATGCTCCGTGCAAATGTGTACCATCGACACTCAAAACGGGACGACAATGTTGAAAACCTTTCATTGAGGCCCCCAATGCCCAAAACACCCGTTTGAAATGTAAGTTACCCCGACGGCCGTCACCGTAATCGAAATCGACAACGGTACTGGGATCTTTCATTTTTAACATCTCCATATACGATGGCAAATCAGCATAAGAATCCTCCCATTTTCCGTAGATTAAGGCCATCGCATTTGACCGTGCTTTCCATGCAATCTTATAACTAATTTCGATATGATATTCCCTAAAAACTTGTTCTTTAATGTTATTTAGGTTTAAAGTTATATCTTCCCGTAATTTGGGAAGGATCATCAAACAAACGTGTTCGGCATTCAATTGGCGATTCTGAGACGCAACACCAGAATTAACACACGTATGTCCTCCTTTGAATTTAGTTATTTTCCATGAGATTCCTCTTTTGGGCACAATTGCACGCAATCTCCACTCACATTCTTTTTGAACACAACGAACTTGATATTCACTCGTATTACTTTTCTGTACCCGAAACTGGACAAAATTCTTAATCGACCAATCTCTCAATTCATTTTGCAATTCTTTCTTCGTTGCAAACAATAACCCGTGCCAAGATTTATCGGATGACAAATTATTTATTTCATCATTGTCGTCATCTCCTTCTTCACATACCATTAAATCAACCCATTCGTCATCTTTAAAAATTTCGGGAATATCCTCCGTCATATTCATTCCATTTATCCACTCTCCACTTTTATTAGATTCATGAATCACGTAATCGATATCAATTTCTGGAACACTACTGCTACCGTCGTCTTCCTCTGTTTCTTCTTCTTCTTCTTCTTCTTCTTCTTCTTCTTCTTCCATATATTCCTCTAATTGTACGTGACTCTCGTTTGCAAATTGTTGGGATGACCCGGGACGATCCGAATTATATGTCGAATCGTATCCAGAATCAGACGAATGACCGGGATAATTATAACCAAAAACAGCATCATTATGATAAGGATTATATTTAGTTCTTTGTTCCACAAACAATTGGTTATAACATCCGGTATTATTTGCCACCATCATGTTTAAATTTGAATCACCATTAATTTCAACAATATCCCAAACCCCTGATTGAAATGGCCAATTCGTTTTCAGTATTATATCGTACATTTCTGTATTTATTCCAGTGCAATTACGAACCAAATTTACCAAATCCGTACAATTACTTCCATTTGGTAAAATTACTAACGTACTTCTACCCCCTTCATAACGTGGTATATTTCCGTCCCTAATAATATTTCCGTCCCAAAAAATACAAAATGGCGTCCCTTCCATGCTTCCACTACAAGTTGTTTTTGTGTCAAATTTATTTTTCAATTCTTTATTTTTCAAATTGGTTTTTCAATCCTAACTTATTTGTAAATCATATTCTAATTTAAATGAATTTTTTTACACAAAGGCCCTTTACATAAGATATAATTTACAATTTAAACCCTAACTTATTTGTAAATCATATCCTAATTTAAATGAATTTTTTGTAAATTCAAACCCTAAATTTGCAATTTAAACTCTAACTTATTTGTAAATCATATCCTAATTTAAATGGATTTTTTGCAATTTAAACCCTAATTAACACAAATCTAGCACAAATCCTCTTCACATATCAATAATGGCATTTTCGTAATTTTTATCAACAATGGCATTACATCAAATTTTTTTTCCTACTTCTAACCCTAACTCAATGGCAGTTTTGTAATTACATTTTTTGAAAAATATAATCTAACTAAAATAATTAAATACAAAGCAAATATTTACCTTACAATCGAAAACGAACAAGCTTTAAATCTCTAGATTGAAATCACCAAAAACTTCTCCAAAAATCACCAAAAATCTGTCATTTCAAACAAAATAACAGATATAAAAACAAGTATACACAGATCTGAAAGAAAAAACTAAAATAAATACTTACCACAATTCCATAATATTCACCAAATTGATTTTGAAGAAGGAAAAAAAAAAGGGGAAAGAAAGAAAATAGAGAAAGAAGAAGTAAAGAAAGAAGAGGAAGAGAAAGAAGAAGGAGAAAAGATCTGGGAGAAGAAGAAAGGCGCAGAATCAAACCTCGCCTCTGGACACCTGGCATCACGTGAAGAAAGGCGCTGTTCCATACTGCGCCAAAAAATAAGAGCGCTAAACCATACCCCGCCCCATAATTAACCCCCCAAAACAACCAATCAGTGCGTAATTAACAAAGGCGATGTATCATACCCCGCCCAATAATAAAAGGCGCTGAATGATTCAGCGCAAAAGACATTTCCGGAAATACCTTCAAAACTTGGTTATTTTTGTAAAAAAATTTTCAAACTTGGTTACTACAGTAAAATTTCCAATTGATTAAATCTATAATCAATAGTTAAATTAATTAATTTAATTAAGTTGTCTAATCAATTCATTTGAATACTCTCGATTGACGTATTAAAAATGTCCGAGCGAGTCTTGAAGGTCAATTATATAATCCCTTATATTTTCATTGGAACTATTTAGGAGTGAGAAGATGCTGGCTATATATGGTATGTAAGGAGATCTCCTCCTATTAACCATTGGCGAAGTTTAAAAATAAAAGTTTTTAACAAAAAAAATATAAAAAAGAGGAATTCTTCAAAAACCCGTAACTTTTATGTAAATTATGAAAAATCCCCTTAGTTTTAGAAAACTCCCTATCTTTTTTAGATTTCCTCAAAAACTCCCTATATTTTTGTTTCTTCCAAAAACCCCCTAACATTCTTAGATTCTCTCAGAAACTCCTATATTTTTTGTTAAGTTTTTTTATAAATGACCATTATATCTCAAAAATTTTATTTCATAAATCTTTATAATTTAATAAATAATAAATAGATATTAAACTATTATGAAAAATAAAAAAATGTTAAAAAATAAATAATACATAAATATTAAATATCATAATAAATAATACATATATATTAAAATGTTATAATAAATACTATATTGATATTAAAATATGAGCAATGATGCACATACTCCTTATTCTCCTCCCACACTCTTGATGTGTCACCATAACATTTAACACCTCAAATTTAATATCTTAATTTATAGTTTAATTGTATTATCTTATGATTGAATATATAATTAAGACGTTAAATCATAAATTAAGATGTTAAATTTGAGGTGTTAAATGTTATGGTGACACATCAAGAATGTGGGGGGAGGATAAGGGGTATGTGCAACATTTTTCTTAAAATATCATTTTTTACAATTATTAATATTTTAATATCTATGTATTATTTATTATAATATTTTAATATCTATGTATTATTATTTTTATTTTATTTCAATATAATATTTTAATATCTATTTATTACTTATTAAATGTGGATATTTAGAAAAAAAAAATTGTGGGGAGGGGGTATAATGGTCATCTTTAATATCATAACAAAAAGTTAGGGATTTTTTTTGGGAATCTAAAAATGTTAGGAGGTTTTTGGAGCAAGCAAAAATATAGGGGGTTTTTGAAGTAATCTAAAAATATAAGGGGTTTTTCATAATTTCCAAAAAAATTACGGATTTTTGAAGAATTCCCCTATAAAAAATTAGAGGGCATCTATTTATCCCACCACATCTTTAAAAAATAGTCCCGATGACATCATCATTGTTAAACCAAATCTTAATTAAATGACAAAAAAATTTATTAAGATCCTAATTAAGTGTCTCCAATTGAATGATCATAATTAGTGACTCAATTAATTAATAAATTCACATTGAATAAGTACGTTTGGATTAATTGATAGTAATTAGCAGAAAAATTCCATCCTAAATATACCAAAACTTGTAAATCCAAATTAATGGAGACCATAATTTATTTATTTTAATTTATATTATAATACCCGATCTTGATCCTGATCGAACAATTACCTCCATACTTAAATTGAATTGACTTTAAATAGAAGAGAACCAAAACAATTCACCATAACAGCCTTACTTCATGGAGCGGGTTTTTTCGCATAACCACACCGTCCGTTTGCTCCTTAAATGTCTCGCAACAACATTTCAAGAACTCCCAACGCACTTGTCTTCTTCAATTTCTGGTTTTGGATATGGCAATAAATTCATTAAACAAATTACAATGCATAAGGAAAATTACAAAAATACCCCTAGATTGAAGCTGGCGAGATTCGTAGTGCAAAAGGTAATGGGTCGATCGATTTGCTGGCAACTTCGTTTGAAAAACTCGCAAGAACTCACAACCCACTTCTGCCTGTTACAATATTTGGTTTTGGTTATGGCAATAAATTCATTAAATAAAATACAATGCAGAAGGGAAATTACAAAAATACGCTTATATTGAAGCTGGAGAGATTCGTGGTGCGAAACGTAATGGGTCGATTTCACGATTAAGTGTTGCAGCGAATTAACACTGCAGAAATTTTGAATTATGCATTTAAAGAATTCAATGAAATTACCCCCTCGACAGACATTTCTCTATTACGACACGACTATCCTCTTCCCTATTCCTCTCTCTCAGCAGGTGCGACCAAAACCAGAACCCTAGGTTGATGAACCTCAATTAGAGTTTTGTTGAGCCTCAATTAAAATATAACTAACAAAAAGTATAAATCTGAAATGGAATAAAAAAAAGCTTCTGAAATCAGGTTTAATTAGGGGTTCAATTCATGATTCTGAATATCGGACTCGGACTCTGACTTGGTCGTCTCTAGCGACTCGGGACTCGGTCGACTTGGACCAGACTCGGACGAGTCAAAAAAAAAAAATCGGACGGTTAGTAAAAAATTGGAAAAAATAGAAAAAATAAATAATTTTTTTTTTAAAATATAGAAACATTCATAAACATGATACACATTAATTCAACTCATAAAACCCAAATTACTACATTAAAAAAAAATACATTACATAACAAAATTACTACATTAAAAACTTCTACTGCAAAAAAACTATGATAGTATTCAAATGGGGACATTGAGTAATAGTATTCAAATTGACCCTCCCATTAAATTGACGAAGCCTTTGCCCTCTACCTGTTGGCCACGTATTTACTAATCTCACCGTCTACCCAAATATCTACCCAAATAAATCTACGCCCTCCGTCCATCACACAAAACATATTCCCCCTCTCTGTCTCCCCCCCCATTTCGCCCCCCATCCCACACACTCTCTCACCACGTCTCCCCCTCTCCCTCTCCCTCTCGCTCTCGCTCGCTCGGGCATGGAAAAATTTCTTCTCTCTCTTTATCGCACGCCTGCTATCTTTCTCTCTACATATCTTCTTCACGAAGCCATTTGTTCCCAATCTTGAGGCCTTTTGTTCCCGTTCTTGGTACACTGGAGGTGTGGGGACGAGAGAAAGAAGGAAAAATGGCAGGGGAGGCACGATGGAAGGACGATAGCTTAGGGATTAATAGTATATTTAGGATCTGGACAAGAAAGCTAAATACGCGGCCACAGAAACGAGAAGATATACCAACTAGAGTTAGCCTAGTTGGTCACATTAATTCAACTCATAAAACCCAAATTACTACATTAAAAAAAAATACATTACATAACAAAATTACTACATTAAAAACTTCTACTGCAAAAAAACTATGATAGTATTCAAATGGGGACATTGAGTAATAGTATTCAAATTGACCCTCCCATTAAATTGACGAAGCCTTTGCCCTCTACCTGTTGGCCACGTATTTACTAATCTCACCGTCTACCCAAATATCTACCCAAATAAATCTACGCCCTCCGTCCATCACACAAAACATATTCCCCCTCTCTGTCTCCCCCCCCCCCATTTCGCCCCCCATCCCACACACTCTCTCACCACGTCTCCCCCTCTCCCTCTCCCTCTCGCTCTCGCTCGCTCGGGCATGGAAAAATTTCTTCTCTCTCTTTATCGCACGCCTGCTATCTTTCTCTCTACATATCTTCTTCACGAAGCCATTTGTTTCCAATCTTGAGGCCTTTTGTTCCCGTTCTTGGTACACTGGAGGTGTGGGGACGAGAGAAAGAAGGAAAAATGGCAGGGGAGGCACGATGGAAGGACGATAGCTTAGGGATTAATAGTATATTTAGGATCTGGACAAGAAAGCTAAATACGCGGCCACAGAAACGAGAAGATATACCAACTAGAGTTAGCCTAGTTGGTCACACCTCTTGGCTAGGGAGCGAGAGGTGTGGGGTTCGATTCCCGACGGGGACACTGGATTATAGATTATAAATGTTAAATGATTGAATAGAGTGTGTGGCCTACGGATTTGTAATAAAAAAAAAAAAGATTGTGTTTGGAAGGGGGACTTTGAGCCCTCTCCGAATTTACTCAAAAAAAAAAAAAAAAAAAAAGAAACGAGAAGATATCCATCCTAAGTTCCGACAGGTACTGGAGGAGGAGAAGGCAACTGGTACTGGAGGAGGAGGTACGCTCAATCAGGTATTTTCTGATTCTCTTTTTTGACAGTTGTTTAGAAACGAGGGAGAGAGAGTGTGTTTATGACTGATTTATTAAATTTTGTTATTTCTTCTTTGATTTTAGAATTGAATAGTTTTCCTATTTTTCATTTATTAATTCTATTTAATTTGGGCCTTTTCATTTTGTAGCAACTGGATGAAGCGATAAGTTAGGACGGACGGTGGAAGAAGAGACGGCAGGCCACTGATGCGAGCAGTTTTGGAGGAGTCACAAATGGCAGCGAGGACAGACGGCAACCCCACTTCAAGGAATTCAGATAAGCGGGGAAGCCGGCAGAGACGAAATCCGCGAGGATCTTCGGAGACGCTCCTCGATTAGTTCGCCGACGGCAAAATAAGGTCTGCACAACAAGTAAATTCCTCAATCAGAGTCACTCTCAGAATTTAAATTTCTATTTTTTCTATTCTAATTCTTTAATCCCTTTTATGCAGGTGATTAAGCTTCAATTCATTGTAGTTAAGGGGGTCATGCAGAAGAAGGTGATTTGTAATTGTAACTTAATATTGATATTAAGGACAAAAATTAATAAAGTTAATTCTCAAAAAGTAAATCTAAATTACGTTTATTTCACATATCTTTTTCAGGCCCAAGAACGGTCAGGCTATTCTCAAACAATGAACACATGGGTTTCGGGTACTTGTGTTGGTCTTAATTCACTAGAATAGTTCTTATTTCTAAATGATTTTTATATTGATGGTAATTAGTGAATTTCTTGGATTTGTTTTCTTTAATTTGGCTCAATATTTTGTTGTAGTAATGTTAGTGATTACACCACGTAGCGACACTGTTGTCTTATCTGACGAACATTTAAATGTCCAATTTCTAGCGCTCTCTCTCTCTCTCTCTCTCTCTCTCTCTCTCTCTCTCTAATTTCTTGAATTTATATTTCTAAATGTATTTGTACGGCAAGTTTTAGAATGTTGGTTGATAAAATTTATATTAGATGAGAAGAAGATATATCCTATTTTTTTAAGGGGTATTAGTGGTATTTCGAGGTTTTAAAGGGGTTTAAAAGGCATAGCCCTTACTATTGTTATTTTATGCCAATTTGACTATTTTCATCGAGGTCAATCAAGGAGGCACTGGCTTCTCTATGATTCAGACAATTGCCTTGGCGAGGAGCTTCGGAGACGCTCCTCAATCAGTTCGCTGGCAGTAGAATAAGGGCGGCACAACGAGTAAGCTCTTTGAATTTTAATATCTGAATCTTTTGTTCAAATATCTATTTGTTTTTGTTTAAATTCAGGCAAATACACCGACTAGCAAATTTGTTTTCCTCGAGGTAATCCCCGTAGTGTAAGTCTTCATTTTTTTAATTTATATTTTTCTTAGGGCTTGAAATTGAATAATAACAGATCGGCATCTTCTTATCTTTTTATAAATTATTTTTTTGCACAGATCATTTATTCTTGCTCTGACATGCTTAGTTGATTGATTTATGTATGGTACGCGGGTCATCGTACCAATTAATTTTCACAAGTTAAATTTATAACCATCATAGAGAAAAGAAAATTCATACAAATTAGGTACTGTCAAACTTTCTTTTTATTTTGGCGCAATTTCAGGTATACCCCTGCAAATTCTCAAAGCATCCGGTATACCCCTACAAAATATACAAATTATCACATGTACCCATTATTTCCTTATTTGCTTCAGAAGATTTCTAATTTACCATTTTTTTGGACAAATCAGTAGAGGAGTGTTATTGGTGATATTTCTCATATTTTGTACGGGTATTATCTAACGATATTTAATTTTATAATCAGGTTTTGTACTTATATAACAAATGTTCGAATGGCTTTATACATGGCCCCCTTTCTATCAGGTAATTTAATACCTACATTTTAAAATCAATATTTTTTTGATATATCAAAATAGTTTTCAGGGATGTAGGTCTTGTATTTTAATTTCAGGTTTGCTAATTGCTATTGATACAATTCTCCTGACCCAAAATGCAAGGTACTTTTCCAAATTCGTCCTTCACTCGATACTATATTTTTTATGTCACATTATCTTTTAACGTGTCACATACGATAAGATTATAAATTTATCATTTTTCTATTGATTTTATGATTCATTCTGTACATTAAATATACAAACCTTAATCTCTTTCATCTCTACTACTCTTTCAATACATGTATGGGTCATCCTTTGATTTTATTGTTCAAAATATAATAAAAAGAAATGTCATGCTTTCTTTCCATCACTTCGCACATTCAAAATAACATGAAAAAATGATGTCATGTCATGTTTTCACTTCACATATAAAAAAGTCAACTTCGGTATGGGTTTGATGCACATGTCAATCATGTAATTTTTTTCATCTTCCTACCGAATCTATAAATATACTACCAGTCAATTCATTAATTTTCATTTATTTTTGTGAGTATGAATAAACCTAACAAGTATACTCCAAGTGATCATTATTAATCTACAAATGTTGTTATACCTTTTTTAATTTAATCCCTTCATATGCATGGGTCTACCATTATTAATTTATATATTAACTCCAAGTTGTCATATGTAGCAAGTATGTTGAAAAATGAAGTTCTTTAGCTTTCTCTTGATTCAAACTACTCATGCAACCTGGTTTACCAAGAAATATTTACGCTCTGGACTATTTTGATATATATTGGGTTGATAGAGAGAATTTGCAATTTGCTCACGTGATCAAGAAAAAGGTCTAGAATTGGTACTTCGGTACTTGTAATTTGGTATATTGTATTTTATTAGTATTTTGCTTTGTTGATAATTAATGAGTCATGTTAATTATTCTGATTAATATTTATTTGATAGAAACTAAATTTCTATTCATTATTTTGATTATCAAGGAAAAATAACAAATCATGCAGAGCAAAAAAAGTCAAATAAATTCGCATCAATAACTAAATCAGAAAATTCGCAGCGAAGCGCGGGATATTTTACTAGTATTACAAAAGAGTGCAACTCTTTATAATTTTTTTCGAAGTTAAAAAAATGAGAGTGAGAAATGGGAACATACAGCATAATATTCATAGATTCATATAGTGTATTCTTAAACAAAAAAAAAAAAAATCGGTGACTCGGATCCAATTTTATCGGGGCAAAATCGGCTCGGTGGCCACCGAGTCCGAGATACTTGGCCGAGTTTTTTTTTATCTCGGCCGATATTACGAACCATGGTTCAATTAACAAAAATTATGAAATTCTAAATTAAACTCAAAGAAACGATGAACTCAGTTTTTAATTGACCTTAACAATGGAAAACGAATAGAATTCAATTAACATAATTTACGATTCTATTGAAACTTAACGAACAATTAAAACGAAACTAACCTCAATCGAACAAACAGTCGTAAAAGAGTCGAAACATAGAATAGGCGCATATACCGCGCATTCACCATGAATCGGTCGACCTAGGGTTTCGTCGTAGTCAAAATTAGGGTATCGTTTTTTCGTCCGAAACGGTAAAAGAGGACACACGTAAACATAAAGGGCCTGTTTGATTTGTGGGATTTTGATGTACATGGATATGTGAAATACATGTATTTTACTATCTATGTATTTGATAATCCATGTGAGTTGTTTGATTTGTTGTATTTGGTAATCCATGTATATCAAATCCTTTGTTTGATTCTTGGTACAAAAATCCATGATTTTAATATTTTAATGTATATCATTTATTATATTACTATATTATTGTATATTATATTATGTTATTGTGTATTATATTATACTGTTGTACAATATATATTATATTATTATATTTAATATTACATTGTTTAATATTATATTATATGATATTATACAATTTATATTATTTTATACTATATTGTTTTATATTTATATTATATAATATTATTTTGTTTTATATGATATTATTTTATATTATATTTTGTTTTAAAGTATATTATATTATATTATTATTAGTATTATTATTATATTATATTATATTATATTATATGATATTGTATTATACTATATTATATTATATTTATACTGTAATATATATATATAATATATAATATTAAAATTATATAATATTATATTCATATATAATATTTAAATTATATAATATTATATTCATATAATACATATGATTATATTTTTTATTATTTTATATATATTATATTATACTTTAATATATTATTATATTATATTATATTATTATTATTATCATATTGTATTATATTATATTATATTATTATTACTATTATTAATTATATTATTTTGTATTATTATTATATTATATTATATTATATTATATTATATTATATTATATTGTATTATACTATATTATATTATATTATACTCTAATATATATATAATATAATATTTAAATTATATAATATTATATTCATATAATACATATGATTATATTTTTTATTATTTTTTATATATTATATTATACTTTAATATATTATTATATTATATTATATTATTATTATTATTATTATTATCATTATTATTATTATCATATTGTATTATATTATATTATTATTACTATTATTAATTATATTATTTTGTATTATTATTATATTATATTATATTATATTATATTGTATTATACTATATTATATTATATTATACTCTAATATATATAATATAATATTTAAATTATATAATATTATATTCATATAATACATATGATTATATTTTTTTATTATTTTATATATATTATATTATATTATATTATTATATTACATTGTATTATTTTATATTATATTTTTTTTATAATATATTATATTAAATAATATTACATTATATAATAGTATATAATATAATATTATTATTTTATAATATCATATAATATAATATTTATCATTATTTATTTATATATTTTGGAAAAATAATTTTATAATGAAATCCATGGATATAGCTTATCCAATTTTGAAATACCAAATTTTTTGGTGTATTTCACCATCCACCCTCAAATCCATCTCCACCCTCAAATACACCAAATCAAACAAAGGATTTCGAGCTTATCCCGTATTTTGAAATACATCTCCACCTAAATCCCTCAAATCAAACATACCAACGGTTTGACGACACGGATTGAAAACCCTAGGTTTCGCCTGAAGAAAACCAAGGGTTTTGTACGTTTCGTCCGAGAGAGAGTGCGAGGGAAATGAATAAGGAGAGTGAGAAAGTGTGACGATATATTTTTTCGGTTATTAAAAAATTGTGTGAACTTGGTCCATGGTGAACCAGGGAAAATGACCCAACGGCCAAGGTGAAAGCAACACGAAATACACAGCAATAAAACCACAAAACATCCCACAAAAAAAATACAGCAAGGAGCTGACGTGGCCAATTACGAGAGGGGTAAATCCCCCAGAACTATACACAAGTAATAATTTGTACGAATTTGTATCTCATATTGAATGATTTTTTATTAACAGTATCTCATATTAAATGTCTTGTAGTTTATTTAGTTCCACCAAAATTCCATTATCTTTTATACGTGAAATAGTAACAGTGAATCAATTAATGTTAGAGAAATTTGCAAGGAATTTATTATATAATATTTAAATAACATCATAATTTAATTTCAATGCCTATGTTTCTTTTGTATGCACCTGGTTCATACAAAAGGAAATTTATCGGTACGTATCATAAGTATCGAATGTAGACAAAGCCCTTGTGAGAGTTTATCTTTATAAAAAAAATTGTAACACAATCTAACCTAATATCAATTTATAAGGGAATTTTGAATAAACTGAATGTAATATTCATTTAAAGAAAACTTTTATATTATTTTCTAATACTTTCTGACTGATTAGTAATTTTACAAAATCCCAAAATTTTAGCCATTTAGGAAAATAGAATACATTTTCCTTTAGCGTATAAAGATATATTAATTAATTATATAGCGCATAGAGATATATTCAAAATATTAGGATTTGAATGGGCACATAAAGATTCTTCAATTCCTTGCAATCTTTGTTCAACAGTTGTTTCGTGAAGACGGTGGTGTATAGAAATATCCTGCATTTTATTTAGTACACAGAAATTTCAATTAGAATATTATTTTTTTTTTTAAGAGAATCCTAGGCCACGAATCGTGGCCATTATAGGTTTTTTTTTTTTATATTGATGCCGCCGGAATTCGAATCCACAACCTCTACAACATGAGGGTTTATTGTGCTGAGCACTCAACCATCTAGGTTATGGGACCATTGGCGAATTAGAATATTATTAAGGCTCTACTTTTTTTTTTGCGAATACATAGTATACAATAGAGGGTGTTTTTTTAAAAAGATTGTGCCTGCCCAAGCAGTAAGAACTTAAGTGATGGACGTACCGAGAAAGGTGGAGAGAGAGGTGTCGTGAACTGCGGAGACGGTGTTGGAAGATATGCGCTTAAGATCAGCAAACAACAGCTTCCCCGCCAAGCCGCCACGCAGGCAGCGCACCACCATTAGCCAATCCTACCTTCTCCTTTTTACTCGCGTTTAGTCGTTTCTTTCTCTTCGAACGCATGTATTCAGAGAAAACTCGCTCTCTTAGAAGTTAGAACTAAAAAATACGGTAACATAATCTAGATTATAAAACTCCAAAAGTTAAATACTAGTAAAACAACCCGAGAACCAAAAAAGACGGAAACTAAATCCAGGTTATAAAATATAGATAAATTAAATACTGATATAACAAACCGGAAATCGGAAAACAGAAAAGGCGGAAACAAAATCCAAATAATAAAAATTCAGAAATGAAATACTAGTATAATTAGAACAAATTCAGAAAGCCAAATTATAAAAATTCCGACTTGAGACTCGATCGGCCTAGTCGACTCTGGACTCGGTGGACTTGGGATCATACTCGTCCGAGTGGGAAAACAAAAAGCCAACTGTTGGGTTAAAAAATTGGAAAAAAAAATATAAAAAAATTATTTTAAACATTCATAAAATGATAAGAACAAATTCAACTAATGAAACTCAAATCACTACATTGAAATACAAATTATTCTCAATAATACCGTTATTGGTTGTATGTACAAAAATATCGCTATTGTCAAGTACGATAATATGATTATAGGCCGTATGTACAAAAATGTATATTTCAAACTTCAAACCCAATAATATGTCTATGGACTATCTAATACAATAATTTCTAATATAAACATATGTACAAAATTACATGTTATTTATTATATAAACATCTAAAAACACCTGAGACTCTGGACGGGACTCCGCCAAAAAAAATTTTAATTTTGGTCAAGATTATGAATCATGATAAAAACATGAATACAATCAACTTAGTATACGATATTGGATTCTTATAGTTTTTTTTTTAAATAATTAATAATACTTAAAAGCTTATTATGTAACATGGATTTTTTGGCATTGTACTTTTTTACATAATAATAATACTTTAAATCCTATTAACGGATAAGGACATGAATTGTCATACTAATAAGTATGATGATGTTCCTTTGATTTGCCATCTTGTGTCTTGTAACTGATTTTAAGACATTTTGTCTCCCCTTTAGAGTTTGATGGAGAAACAAATGATTTGAAGAGGTATAAGTTATAACTGTATGAGCAAACTACGACTATATTTAAATTCTGATCAGTAATATTAGCTGTTACAACTGATCAGCATGACCAATGAGTTGTAAATATAACAATATGTAACAAATGTAAGAAAGAACATTAGTTGTTCAGTAATATTAAAGGCATCCACATAAATTGAAGGAAAAATTAGGGGAATTCCATTAATTAATTGTTGAGAGTCATTATAACATCACCACATATTACAATCTAAACTGTTTAATCAATCAAATACTTTTTTCTTCAAATTATAATGCCTAATCTTTGGATTTTGCATGCACGGAGTTGTGCTTCATTGCAGTTTTTATTTTTGTCATTTTGCGTCGAGATTCTACCATCATTCTGCCATGTTCCGATTTTGATGGATTTCCAGAAAGATATGATCGATTTCGTCTTCCATTATGTGAGATCTGACGTCGCAAATTTGCCTTTCTCGGTTATCTTGCGTGTTCTGGCAGAAGGTACTTTTCTTGTCCATTTTTGGGATCCCTTTTACCTGTTCACATTTTTCAATCATTTGACATCAGATTGAATTGTAACGTCCAATCCTTTTTTTATATCTTGTTTGTCTATTTTTGGAGAATTTTTGTCCCTTTTTTCTTTTTTCTTGGATCTTTCTTTTCCTTTCTCAAAATTAATTTTTAGTATATGTTTGTTTTGCAGGGTTTTTTAAAGATAGACATTTCACTTTGTTTACCCTATTGAGGGGTTACACCGTGTTGGGAATTGCATATGTGATGGTCTGGGGGCTAACCGCTTTTAGCATGGCTATCTTGCCTCTGAAAATTCTACAAAGTACTTTCTGACTCTCATTATTTTCTGAAAATATGATATCAAAAGGTTTATTAATTCATCTGCATGCAATTTTAGGTTTATTGGAATTTGCAGTGGATTTGAGAACCGAGGCTTCTGAGACATTTCAGCAGGTCAATGTTGGCCAACCTGACAGGTTAGTTTTATTTTTTATTCAAGCGATCCCTTAATATCATATTTCTAGTTGATTGAGCAAAATGATTCGATTAGCCTTGTCTCCAGGATCGACGACCATCATATTCGGTTGGCAGAGGAGCAGCTCGCTAGGATGGAGGCTGAGGAGCTGACCAGTTTGCTCGCTGGACAGTTGGAGGCAGAGCGCCGAGAGAGGTATGTCGTGACTGTCGTCATCTTATTGTTCATTATTCATTTGAATTTGAATTAATCAATTATATTTATTATGTTCTGGTTTTCTTTGATTTGAAAAGACTGGAGACCCAGATCCTCCTAGCCCAAGAGCAATCGGCTAGGGCTGAGGTGGAAGTCACCCTGGCGAGTGAACGCCGAGACCTGCAGCGAGCCACGCAGGAGATGGTCTCGTTCAGGCTTGAGGTCCAGACCCAACTGGCCCACGAGCAATCGTCTAGGGCTGAGGTGGAACTCACCCTGGCCAGTGAACGTCGAGACCGTCACGACGCCCAGCAGCGAGCCGCGCAAGAAACAGACTCTTTCAGGCATGAGGCCCAGACCCAACTGGCCCACGAGCAATCTGCTAGGGCTGAGGTGGAAGTCACGTTGGCGAGGGAACGCCGTGACCGTCACGAGGCTCAGCAGCGTGCCGCGCAGGAGACAGCCTCGCTCAGGCGTCAGCTCTCGGTTATGGAGGGTCGGCTCCAGGCCGAAACAACTACTAGGTGAACAAATGTTTATATCAAGCTCTATGTATCGGAGAATTATATATACTTAATTTATTGTTATTTTGCAGGCTCGAGGTCGAGACGCTTCTTGCCCAAGAGCGATCTCGTCATATTAGAGGGACGGTTCTATCGAACCAGAGGGCGAGAGCGGGTTTGGCTCTTCTCTTATAAATCAGTCAAAAAAAGTATTAGAAGATAATCCAAACTTGATAAGTTTCTTCAAAGTTCTCTTGAACTGAATATTAGATTTAGTTTTTTCAAAATTTCCCAATGTTTTAAATTGCGATATTGCGGTCCATTACGGTCGGGTCTTTTTTGCAGCGGATTGCGTTTGCGGACGCAATTGCGGCGCAATGACCTCATTGCGGACAGTCGTTGCGATATTAAATTATGTAAAAATAATAATTTATTTAAATATATTTTTCACAATATTTTTTATCACCATTAATATCGTAAAATTTCCTTCATAATTTTCTTCTAAAAAGAATAAAAAAGTTGATTGTCCAGGAACCTTTTCGGTGTAAATAAAAGTTGATCATAAAATTTCCATTAAAATGACAATTATACGGGATCTTTGGAATTGTATTTTGTTGAAGAATTTTTTGTCGACATCCTAAAAATATCAAAACACTATAACTCAAATTTTAAATCGAAATATCAATGAAATACAATGAAAATTACTAAATTCATACATTTATAGATGAAAATGACACATTTTAGAAGTTATATATGTTATGAGCATATTTTATCAAATATTTTGATAATAAAACATGGAAACTAAGTATTAAATAATCACAAAATTTATGTTATAATATTTATATTAAATAATTCTCGATAAAATTACTTTAACGTGTATTTTGTGTTTAATTCATGGTAAAAGACAAAATTTCACAAATTCAAGCCTATCATTGCATTCCTCTCGTCGAGACGAGCGATTTCGATATAAATTTCATGTAATTTGGTGGACGGATGAGAAAATTACAACGATTTGAATATTATCCGCAATATTTGACCCGATATGGCCGCAATATTACCGATATTTCGCCGCAATCTAGCCGCAATATCCGCAATTTCTCAAAAAACGATATTTTCGCAATACTTCATTGCGATATAGCGATTCTAAATCTCAGCCCGCAATATCCGCAATATCGCCGCAATTTAAAACACTGAAATTTCCTTATAAATTGATATTAGATTAGATTGTGTTTCAAAATTATTATTAAGATAAAATCTCAGAGGGGTTTCTCTACGTCATCATGCACTAGGTGCATACATTCCGATAAATTTCCTTTTGTATGAATCAGGCGCATACAAAAGAGAATTAGACAACGAAATTAAATTATGACGTTATTTAATTATTATAAAAAAATTCCTTGCAAATTTCTCTTACATTAATCGATTCAAAGTTACTAATTCTCGTATAAACACTACAACAATACTGGCATACGGTGACACTTGATTATTGGCATTTATCTATATACTGCCATTACTTGTATAAAAGACGGCATTAATTGATTAATCCTGTTGTTGTATTATAAAAGACGGCATTTAGCATGAAGTGTCAGGAATACCATTATACAACTGCATTTTGTTTCGAATGCTGTTATTGAAATAAAATCATAGCAAGAAAAAATGCTGTGAAATGTATTAAATTTTTGTCATAATAAAATTATACGTAGAAATTATTTTGTCAATATGAAAAAATCACCAATACCAAAACTATCCTATAAATATGAGATGTATGTATTTCTTAAAACAATAGCATGCCAATAGCAATTGTACTTGTACAGCCGAATAAAAACAACACCCAACACAAAATAGCCAATGTTCAGCCCAACACAAGCAACACCCAACACCCACGCACGGACTTCCCCAGCCCAAATTCTCTAGTCACAACACAAACCACTCTTACAGCCCCCTTCCAAGTTCCAACCCGAATCCTCGGGCTTGTTTGTTTTGAGGGATTAGATGAAATAGGATTTCAATATCCGGGATAAGCCGAAAATTTCTTGTTTGTTTTGAGGGATTAAATGGGATAGTATTTCTTGTCCCATTACTTCGTACTCCCACTTCAAAATCGGTATTACAAATCCATGGATAGAGCTATCCATGTATTTGATTATTATATTATTTCTTTAAATTATATTCATGAACAATAATTATATTATAATTATATTATATTATATTAAACAACAATAATAATATATGAGGATGGCTAAGATACTTAATTAAGTATCATGAGTTTGGTAATTAGGATTTTTTGACCATTAGATTTGCTTTGAGATTTGTTCATTTAATGATTATCATAAACTGATATGGAGGATGGCTAAGATACTTAATTAAGTATCATGAGTTTGGTAATTAGGATTTTTTGACCATTAGATTTGCTTTGAGATTTGTTCATTTAATGATTATCATAAACTGATATAGAAATAATTAATGATGAGTATATATAGCATTAAAAAACACAAATCTCAAAGAAAATCTAATGATTAAAATATCATAAGTACCAAACTAATAATACTTAATTGAGTATCTTAGCCATCCTCATAATATATTATGTACTATTTTATAATGTAATATAATAAAATTTAAAACAATTTATAATATAATATAAAACAATTTATAATATAATATAATATATTATAATATAATATAATATAATATAACATAATATAATATAATATAAAATATTATAATATAATATAATATAATGTAATATAATATAAACCAATATAATATAAAATAATATAAAACAATATAATATAATATAATATAATATAATATAATATAACATCAGATAACAACATAAAAAATATATAATATAATATAACATCAGATAACAACATAAAAAATATATACTATAATACAAAACAATATAATATAATATAATATAATATAATATAATATAAATTAATTAAAGTAATATAATATATTATAATATAATATAAATTAATAAAAGTAATATAATATAATATTACATTATATTATATTATATAATAAGAATTAAATGACATACATATAATATTATATTAAATTATATAATGTTATTTTATGATATAATATTATAATATTATATTATATTATATTATATTATATAATAAGAATTGAAGTAATATAATATAATATTATATTATAATATAATACAATATTATATTATACAATAAAATAATATAAATATAATATTTTATAATATTCAAATATTCAAATCCTGGATTTTGTACCAAAGAACCAAACAAGGAATTTGATATACATGATTTCAAAATACAACAAATCAAACAACTC
This sequence comes from Luzula sylvatica, assembly GCA_946800325.1. Classification (NCBI taxonomy): domain Eukaryota; kingdom Viridiplantae; phylum Streptophyta; class Magnoliopsida; order Poales; family Juncaceae; genus Luzula; species Luzula sylvatica. Next base: position 10,372,639 of record OX326957.1, on the reverse strand, counting down.
ACGTGGATTACCAAATACATGGATAGTGAAATACATGTGTATCACAATCCCTGGAAACAAACAAGTCCAGAATGCAAACCTAACTCTTACCGCGCCCAACCCATGCTTACCCTGACGCAAATACCCTCCTAACTCACCCAAAAACCTACTCCGTAGCACGGCTCGACATTGCACTGCACAACACACTATTCTACGGCAGAAATCAAATGCCGCCATCGAGCCGTCCCACAAATTCATTTTTCGTGAAAAATTGGCGCCATTTCATTCCCGCCTCTCCAAAAATCATCCATCTATTTGGCTTGCCGCCAAAGCCATATCTCGTGTATACATAACCCTTGAATCCTGGCATTAGTTTACCTCTCACAAAATTGGAGATTTTTGGTGAGTAATTTCTATTTCTTTTTAGTTGTTTTTTTGGGTTTTTTGTTGGCCTTTTGAAAGATTTTGCAGTTCACGGAGCCTTTGATTAATCTCGTGTGTTACAATTCTTGGCGATTATGCATGCGTTACAGTTCTTGTTAGAAATTTTTGCTTAATTTCGTGATTTCATCTGATTTTGAAAGCCTTTGGTTTATTTTTATCTTAAGATTAGTCAAGTTTGTAAGCTCTGGCTATGGAAATTTTATTTATTTATTCAGTTATATGATATTTATATTCCTGATAAAAAAAAATTGATGTTCAAATTATTAATTTTTCGATTCCTAAGGTTAGTCAATTATGTTAGATTTCACCATGCTTAATTTAAGAACCTACATGCTTAATTGGAGAATTAAGAAATTTTTATTTCAGTTGAACTCTAATTTGCTTGATGTGGTTGCTGTTTTTTATGTCTAGTGTGCTCCATGTAGTGTGTTGTATCATTTGCTCATCTCCAAGCACCAAGCTCCTTTCATGGAAGTTTGCGATCGAAGGTTTGCTTTTGTGAATCTTGGCATGTATGTGAAGTACCTTCTCAATCAGACCTAAGGTAAAACATCCCAATTTTCACTATTTTCGGGGTTTTTTTTTTATAATAATGCAGCATATGGGCATTTAAATTCTCACAAATATAGGGTCTTTTTGCAAATATCCAGTCTTGTATATTGCTGCTCTTTCTCACATCGATGCATACATACTGTAAACCGGCACATGGATGAGGTGGTACAAGATTTAAGGAGAATAATGGTATGATTTTTAAACTGTGATTTGTTTCTGATTTTGTTGATTTTTTTGGTTTCAATTAATTTCGTAATTAGTTTGCATGATTTGTCGTAATGTTGTTATATGACTTTGATTTTTGCAGCTTCCAAGCTTCAGGTCTCCAGTTTATTTTGTTGGCGATTCTTTCTGGTTGAGGAGTTTTTGTTGTCGACTCATTGAAGAAATTATAGGATTTATTGTTATGGTGATCTTGATGCAGCCATGGTGTTTGACAAAATGCAGGGTTTTATTGTATGCAAAAAGAGGTCTTCAAAGGACGAAGCCATTGTGTTCGACAAAATGCCTAAATTTGTTCTCAAGGTTGTATTATTTTTGCATAGTGATTTTTTGGTCAATTTACTTAATTATATCATTTTCTCTAAGGGACTATGCTAATTTGATAATTTTAGGTTTTGTAGGGATTAAATTGCCAAAAGTACAACCTGGAGCAAACTTACCTGATTATGTATTTCACGAAATGGGATCAATTTTGGACTTGTCCCATTTTCAGTTTGAAAGTTTATTATATATATATTCTTTATTTTGTACCTCTAGATTACTAATTAGCTGTTTTGCTAGATGAAATTGAAGGTTGTTTTGTCGATTATATTAGTTATAGATCATAATTTTAGATACATTTGATTACTAATCCAGTCACATTAATGCAATTTTAGGAGGGCTTTGCCAGTTGAAGGTGCTTATGAAAGGAACTTCCAATAGACATGTTCTCAGAGGAGAAACAGGTAAAAGTTAAATAATGGGGACTGTTTTGCAGATTTTCAGTAAATTAGGGACCTCTATTCAAATACTTAGTAACGAGGGGATGACTTGCAAATACCAGTAAAGCAGGGGCTCTTTTGCATTCAACGCAATTTTGTTGAGATGCAGAGATGGACATGCTAAGGGTTGGAGGTTTTACAAATATTTAGTATTAATGGACTTATTTGTAAATGTTTACAAATTAATGATTTTTTTTTTTTTTTTTCTGAATAAAGGCGTTGCCTTTTTATATTTGAAATAACGAAAAGTCTGTACAATAATTAATGATTGTTTTGCAAACACTCAATAATGCAGGTCTCTTGTGTTTGGATGAACATGGTTTTTTGTTTAAATGAAAGAGTTTGTTTTTTATGTAAAATATTTAGGGTTAGAATGAGAGGTTATTTTTGTAGATACACAATAATTGGTATCTAATTTGTACTTCGGTCATTAATTTATTTATTATTGTTTTTTTTTAAACTTGTTATTTACCTTTTAAATTGGTACATTGACACTTCCTGCAATATTGATACATTGACATCGATAAAAAAAGTATATTACCTTTTAAACTTGTTATTTACATTGAAAGAGTATATAAACACATAAAATAATATATTGTTACTAAAAATGGGTTACTAGCATTGCAAACTCAATACATATACAATTAAAGGGAAATTTACATAGAAAACTTAATATTCACATTAAAACATAAAACATAACACAATAACATTGAATTGATTTTTTATGTTAAAATTACCAATATTTGTTTTAAACTAATTAGGACTGTTAACAAACTAAACTCGATCGAACCGAATCACGTTAACACAATAACATTGAATTAAATTGTATACAATTAAATTAGATTTTTTTATTCTGTTTATCAAATTACTATTTTATTTTTTATAAGATTTAATGTTAATTAGGGCTATTCAATTTTGAAATTGAAGGACTAATTGATTATGGAACTAATAATCCCCCATGAGCTTCAAATAACTAATAAAAACAAAATTTTGAAAACAAGGAAAATGTATTTTCTCTATATTTGTTCTTTTTCATAGATACTTCGACATATACTAAACATTGTGTTAATTTTGAAAACAAGAAATTATTACATTTAAGCATAATATCATATTCTCATTGTGTTAATTTTGAAAATCATATTATATTTTTATATGTTTTTTTACATTGTGTTTTAGTTTTCTCAAATATAATTATTATTTTAAAAATATTTATATCATTTTTTTCATTTTGAAAATATTTGCAAAAATAAATTATTTTTTAATTCATTTGTGATTTTAAACCATAATCATTTTTATTTGCAGAATAAAATACTATTAAATTTATCATTTTATAAAATATTAATATTTTAAATAGATACACATTTATTTTTAAAGAAAATATGATGTGCTAAAATTTAATAATGAAATATAGTATTCATTTTGATTTTTTATTGGGGTGAAATATCAACAATTTTTTTTTTGAAAACACTCGACTTTATGAAACCTTATTTGTCAAACTACTAATTTTTTTTTTGTCTATTCCATGTAATATGAAACCTTATTTGTCCATTTAGTACATATACATATTTTAATAAATTTTTAGATCAACTGGTACATATACATATTTTTTTATCTTAACAACAAATATATTATTATTTTATAATTAAAAGTAAATTCATCAATACAAATTATATGATACTTATTATTAAAATAAAAAAACCCAATGTCAAAGGAACTATTAAAAAAATAATTACATTAAACTCCAATATTTCCCGTGAAAGTTAAGATACTAAATCGATACCAATTATGCGAAACACGGTACCGTGAAAGTTATGTAATGACATAAAATTTGTGATTTTTATTTGCTAAATAACATATTTGTAGAAATATCTTTTTATAAAATATAGAACATTTTTATTAGGCACACATTTAAAAAAAATATGATTTTGTAAGATTTAGTAATTAAAATATATTTTTATTCTGATAGTTAATTTTTCTTAAATAATATAAAATTCAGACACATGTCATTTTTATCAAATATCTAATTATATACCATTTATATTATCAACATAATATATTTAGTGTCTCTCTTTATTAAAATAATTTTCACTTCCCATTTTTATATAATTAAAATATACATCACGTAATTAATTTTCTCTCTTTGGTAAAATAATTTTTCATTTTCCCTCCCATTTTTCCATTTCCCCCCTTGTTGATTTTTTTCATTTTGCACGGCGGGAAGGGAACACAGCTTCTTTATTTTCCACGGCGGGAACACAGCTTCTTTCTTATCCTTCTTTCATTTCCATTGGAACCTAGCCCAAGTTCTCCCACTCTCCCTATCTGCTCCCTCATGGAGTCTGTTTAGCAGTCGCCTGTTTTTTTCTCAATCTCTTACTTCCCCTCCACTGCCAAATACAAAATACCCCCTTTCTGAAATCTCACAATTAAAAACCCTAGAGGTAAATTGAACCCTAGTGCTACACGTAAATTAAACGATTCAGCCAAGGAAGCTACCTCACTCTCTTACTGGTCGACAATGGAGTTCCTTCACTCGATCGACTTTTGGAGCAACTCTTAAGCCAAGGAAAGCTACCTCACTCTCTTACTGTTGTCTGCAACTCTTACGCCCTGTCAAGCAAAAAATTTGGAGCATGATTAAGGCTAGTTTGCACTACCACGGCTCAGGTCCATGGTAATCTCAAATTTGGAGCATGATTAAGGCTAGTTTGCACTAAATTAGTAAATTGAAGCTCATATGCTATTTGAAGGCTTGTAAAGGTCAAATATTAGAACTGTGAGATGATTAATTATAGTAGTTCTAGGTACAAGGAAGGAAGCCGAAGCTCCACGCATGCTTTTCTGATGAGATTGGTGCCGTGATGAAGGTTCGAAAATGAAGAAAGTAAAAAGGATCTCGATGGAGGAGCATGACTGCATCGCCTTATCTCCAGTTCACTTGCATCGTCAAAATTGTCCAGTGGCCCTTCTTGTGCTCCAGCGGTGAGACGACCTGTCTCCTTATCTACATCGCCTACTTGTCACTCTGTTCATCTCTCCTCTTCTAAAAGTTTCCTGATTCAAACCCAGCTTTTCAAGATTCGATTTTGTTACAGTATGTTAATAATTCAATAATTAACTCGCAATTTGATTGGTTTTCTTGCAATTGATTGTGCTTGATTACTTGTTATTACAGATAACTCATATATCACGAGCAAGATTGGTGTTGTGTCGAAGAAACCCTAAATCGAGCAAGATTGGTGCTGTGACGAAGAACCCTAAACTGAGCAAGATTAGTGCTTGATTGCTTCTTCTTGCAATTCAAGAGGTGTACATTACAAGATTGGTGATGTGTCGAAATTCGACAACTCCAGCCAGGCCCGGTCCTGGGCTTTGGCCCAGTTGGCCCAGGCCACAGAAAAAAAAAAACCTCCATTTATTTATTTAGCATATATACATATCATACCAATATATTTCAAACTCTTAACCCAACAGCCCAGACCCGTTAGCAATAGATGCGCCCGTTACGCTTAACCCCTCTCTCTCTCACTCTCTCTGCAGGCGACTCACTCTCGGTAGGCTACCCTAGCTCTCACCTCTCTGCACGACGCCCTTGAAGACCGCTGACGGACGGAGGAGACGACGTCAACGAAGTTGATTGGATCTGCAGATAGAGTGAGACATTTCCCTCCCTCAGAAACCAATTTCTCCTCGTCACAGCTCTCGCTGCCAGAGAAGAAACGAATCGATCTCCAATTTCAACATTATCTCCTCTCCATAGCTCCCCAGTCATCAATTTCAGTAAGTGCAATTTGATAGTCTTCGGCAATTTCTTGACAGTCAGTTGCAATTTCATAGTCGATAGTTAGTTTCAGAGTTCAGCAATTTTAGTATTTTTAGAGTTCACCAATTTGCAGGGTTTCAATTGCCATGGCTCTTTCATCGCTCGTTCTCTCCTTTTCTTCTAGAGCCCAAATGATAGAACGAAACAATGAAGTCTCGAGCAAATTTGCAGTTACGAAGCAATCAAGATGATGGATGAATCATGCAACAACATTGACGTTTTCTTGCAGGAGCAACAACGAGTGATCGATGGTTTAGCAGCATCTTGTCTCTCTTTCCATCTCTCTGCAGCTCTAGAAGCGACAAGGAAACTGTGCCGCGGTCCAGGTGGGGTTTGGGAGAGATCGTTCGTGATGCAACTACGATCCTACATTTCCAAAGGACGAGTCTTAGATGCAACATTTCATAGTAAGTATAGACAAGGGAATAATTTCAGTGGTAATTATGCCTAATTTAACCCAATTTTGCAAAATCTAATTAAAGGTAGTTTATTGCGAAATCGATTTAAAGATAATTTGTTGCGATATTTAATTGAAGGTATTTTTGCTGCGAAATCCAATTGAAGGTATTGCGAAGTAATGTTAAAATGATAATGCTTATCTACAACTTGTGTTTCTATGTGGCATTTTGACGAATACCTTTTGAACATTGATCAAAGCATTAACATAGAAGTGTAATTCCTGGTCTCTAGTCTCAATTTGGATATTATATTGAAACGTCATAAAAATATAAACTGATTTTTGTTCGTTTTAAATGTGCATTGGAGCAATTTTCTTGGTGCTATCAAGGACTATAAATATAATTGTTTTTTATGTGTGTAAGTTTGCAATTATGCATCTAAAAATAAAAAATATCGGAACTTTGAGGCCTCCTTGTTATTACAACTCTAGGCTATGCATTAAAATTGTCATAGGCCTCTCAAAACGCAGGACCGGCCCTGCCTCCAGCTATTGTCACGAAGCTCAACATCTCCTCCATCCGAAAAAACCCTAAATCCACATCCCTAGCATTGATGAAATGGAAAAATTCACTATTCACACAACTTTTTTAAGTTTATTCCGAAAATACACAATTTTTTTGGGTAATTCCGAAAATACACAATGGCGGAGTTTGTAACTCCGCCAAAATTTAAAAATGGATGTATTAACAACAATTAATCAGACGTCGGGAATGAAGAAGGATTAATATTTGGCGGAATTGGTAACTCCGCCACTGTGGAGATTGGCGGCATCTGTAACTCCGCCATGCAGTAATTGGCGGATTTACAAACTCCGCCAAATTTCTTTTACCTTTTCCCCGCTGTTTCTTCTCTCTCCCTCCTCCTCTCCCCATTTATCTCCTCCCAGCCACAGCCAAGCTCTCTCTCTCTCTCTCTCTCTCTCTCTCGGCGATTTGAGGTAAATTTAGTTTTTTTTGTTTATTTTGTGTTCGAAATCTTCTGAAAATAGAGTATAAACTGTTATATAACTAGTGTATGTTTCGATTTTTGTTTGTTAGGACCGATTTGTGCAAAAAATCGAATTAAACGGCTAGGATTTTGTTTGATAATCGAGATATTTTGTCGGAACGAAAGGTAAATTATTCTTTTAATATAGAGTACGATTTAGGATTTACGATTTAGAATCCATTTAGAATTTCGGATCCATTTAGGATTTATGATTTATGATATAAGATCCACTTAGGATTTAGGATCCACTTAGGATTTAGGATCCATTAAGGCTTTAGGATTTAGGATCCATTTAGGAAATATGATCCATTTAGGAATTATGATCCATTTATGATTTAGGTTTTAGGATCCATTTAGAAATTATGATCCATTTATGATTTATGAATTAGGATCCATTAAGGTTTTAGGATCCATTTAGGAATTAGGATCCATTTAGGAATTATGATCCATTTATGATATAGGTTTTAGGATCCATTTAGAAATAATGATCCATTTATGATTTATGAATTAGGATCCATTAAGGTTTTATGATCCATTTATGATTTAGGGTTTTAGGATTTTGGATCCAATTAAATAATAAATGTCAAAAATCATATGTACCTCTGCAAAATTCATATAAGAGATGAATTATTCCGAAAATAGTGAATTTTAAAAAACTTGAGTTTATCGGGCATAATTTCGGAATAAACTTAAATACACAATTTCATGTATACCCCTGCAAAACTTCACAATTGTATGGTTTTGTAGAGACACACATTATATTATGCAAAAAATAAATATTGAATTTGAAATGCTTTAATTGTTGAACACAAAACGCAGTGACCATATGGAAGCGTCCTTCGTGATTTATTGGGACGGGTATATCAATAGGGTTGTCGATAGTATATCCCGTTACGAAGGTGGTCGAAATATGTTAATGAATTTGCCTTATGGAAGTTCATTTCAGGATTTAGTAAATTTAGTTTACAATAACACCCAAATCAATCGTGAAATGTATGATTTGATTCTGAAAACAAATTGGCCAATTCAATTAGGAATTTGGGATGTTGTCGAAATAAATGTGGATTCAAGTCTCATAATGATGATGCAAATCAATACTGGAACTTATAAACAATTGTTTAATGAGACAAGGCCGAAATATAATCCATACCAAAGTAATGCTCCTTTTGGATATAATTGTGCGGGTCATTCTTCAGATTCGGGTTATGATTCCAGATATCATTCCGGTCAGATAGGATCATCACAACATAATAATAATGAAGAAGAACAAGAAGAATATGATGATAATGGAGAAGAACAAGAAGAACAAGTAGAGGAATATTGTAGTGAACAAAGTGTAGGAGAAATTGATATTGATGATGTGGTGCATGCATCGAGTGTAGAAGGAGAATGGTTAAATTCAATGAACATGGCAGAAGAAATGCCTTATATATGTAGAGATGATGAATGGATCGATTCAATGATAGCTGATGATGGAGGTGAGGAAACAAATCAGAGAAATGATTTGCCCAGTGACAAATCATGGCTTGAACTTATGTTTGCAACGAAGGATGGATTGAAACATGAAATTACTGAATGGTCGATAAAGAATTACGTGGAGTTACGTGTGCAGAGAAGTACGAAAAGCGAATACCAGATATGTTGCGTTAAAGACAATTGCCCGTGGAGGCTTCGTGCAATAATTTCGAAAAAGGATGCATATTGGAAAATCAGTAAATTCACAGGAGGACACCAGTGCGTTAATTCTAGTGTTGCCTCTCAGAATCGCCAACTGAATGCCCATCACATATGTAGTTTTATTCTGCCTTCTTTACGCGAAGATTTAACTCTCAATCCGATTTAGATAAAGGATTTAGTTTATTCCAGATATCATATGGAAATTAGTTATCGGACCGCATGGGAAGCTCGGTCCGATGCGATGGACATAATTTACGGAAAATGTGAAAATTCATACGCCGATTTGCCTTCTTATACGAAGATGTTAGAAATGATAGATGACAAGACAATTGTAGATTTCGATTACGGTAACGTTCCGGGTAAATTACATTTCAAACGCGTGTTTTGGGCTCTCGGTGCCTCAATTGAAGGTTTCAAAAATTGTCGTCCGGTATTGAGTGTTGATGGTACTCATTTGCATGGTACTTTTTTGGGAACCCTTCTAATAGGCACTGGAATGGATGCAAACAGAGGGATATTCCCGGTAGCATTTGCAGTTGTAGAGGGTGAAAATATCTATGGACGGTATCTCACGAATGAAAATATCTATGGGCGGTATCTCACGACGGTATCTCACGAATGGGCGGTATCTCACGACGGTGGTCGCCGATTGGGTATTACGACAACCAATATTTCTGAATGTTTCAATGGTGTTTTGAAAGGTGCACGTGGATTACCGATTCGTTCATTGGTATCTCAAATTTGTGGTCGGTTGAATACCTATTTTTTCACGAGACGTACGGAAGGGGAAAATTGTCGTACTCGGTTTGGTTCTAGAATTGAAGAAATGATTTTTGCAAGAGGTAAGGATAGTAGGGATCTGAATGTCTTACAACACTCGCTTGTATTGTTTGCTGTTAAGCGATACGATTTGAATCGTGGTGAGACCTTAATTTATGAAGTTCGTTTGCCCCAACCCCGCACACTACAAAATCGTTGCGAGGCCTTAAATTGTACCTGCTCGTGTGGAATCCCCCAATTGGAAGGACTTGTTTGCTCTCATGTTATGGCGGTATGTCGTAAACTTAACATAAGTCATTACGATATGTGTCATGATTTCTATCGTATGCAAGCTTTCAAAAAAACATATGAACAAACCTTACCAGTTATCCTGGACCGTCGTTATTGGCCTCGTGTGCAAGGACCGATATTACTTCCACCTGAGAATGTGCGAAGGCTACCTGGCCGTTCGAAGAAAAAACGAGACCAAACTGAGATGGACCCACATGGGAGAAAAGGGAACATGTGTAGTTATTGCAAAGCTCGAGGGCATACCATACGTACATGTGTGGAACATCGTGCCGTTCAACTTCCATTTGATTAGTGTTGAATTATTATTTGTAATTTTTGTATGTTATGTTTAAGAACTTACATTTAAGTATGGTTTGTTTTGTTTGAATTTTGTATGTTATGTTTTGTTTGAAATTATTTGAACTTTTGAACTTTTTATTGTATTTGTAGTACTTATTGAATTTTGTTTGAATTGTTTGATTAATTTGTGTCTTTATTGGTTATTCAGATGGTTGATCCTGGACCAGTGGATTCGTCAGTTCTTACCGATCAGGTGAACCATGTGTCCAACGAGTCTCTCGACAATTTGATCACGAAGAAACACATCAGTTAGCACGGGTCTAGTAGGATCGGTTGGTTCGAGATGATGCAGCATCATGAAATCGATGATAGGCTACGACGGGCTGGATTTTATCTGCCTACGAGATGTGCATATATCCAGCTAGATCATCCTTTCCTGATGGCACTGATTCAGCGGTGGCGTCCTGAGACTAACAGCTTCCATACACCGCATGGTGAGATTACGATCACGTTGCGTGATGTTTCTTTGCTTACTGGGTTTGCAATAGACGGTCACCCGGTTTATCGAGAGAAACAGATGGGCGATGATTTGCATGCGGATTTCTTAAGTTTGGTTGGGGCAGTTCCTGACAAGGGCCAACGTTTGACCATTACATGGTTGCGTGAGAATTTCGATGCACTCCCAGTCAATCCGACAGCAGAAATTTGGGACCAATGGACGAGGGCATACATTTTGTTCTTTATTGGTTCTATGGCATTCTCGAATGCTCAGCAGGGATGATTTTGTCCTTCTTTGGTGTATTATTTGGAGGATTTTGATAGATGCGGGACTTATGCATGGGGTGCAGCCGTACTTGGTTACATGTATAGATCGTTGGGAACTGCATGCAAGGTCGGCGCCAATAGAGCTTATGGTTGGTATTCACTTGTGCAGGTATAATATATTTTTTTATTTCGTTCGATTTTTATTCATTGGTCTTATCATATTTTTATTGTGTCATTTTTGATAGGTTTGGGCTTGGTTCCATTTTGGTATTGGTTCGCCTGATATGACAGCTGCTGGGTCAATTAACGGGACTCCGTTAATGAATTATTACATTGGTGCGCGCACATTTGCTGGGTCAAACAAAGGAACAGATGTGAAGTATTATATCGACCAGTTGGATCAGCTCACGTGTCAGAAGGTATTCACTTATTTATTAAATAACCCATAACCCTTACCTTATATTTGTTATAAAATAAACCTTAATTTTGATTTTCGTAGGTCGTATGGACTCCATACACACATGATTTCACACGTTTCCTGCCACAAGAGTGTTTTGTGGCTTCTCATCTCTGGCTAGCGAAGGTACCGCTCATATTTGGCGGTATCGTCGAGATGCACCTACCCGATAGGGTCCTCATGCAGTTCGGATTTCGACAGCATATCCCTCCGAATCCTATTATGGCTCGACGTGCAAACCTTACTACTGCTCAGATTACTCCGTTTTTGGGGATGTGGGATGCTAGACATCAGTCACTTGTGGAGGAGGATACCACGGTATTGAGTGGCCAATTCACTAGGGAGGTATGATTTTAATTAATAATTATATTAGACCTTTGTAAGATGTTAAATTTTTGGAACTTGTACAGGATTATATGGCTTGGTTTTGGAGAAATACCCGACGGTGGATTTTGAACTATGTGGATCCACCTAACGCGAGGTTTCGAGCTACTGGACCGGTCTTGCGATCCATGGTATGATACAATTATTTCTATATTATATATACATTCAATTTAACTTTCCTAACTTTCAGGTGGAGGAACTCCGCTTAGATATCCATCGAGCTAGACATAATTCGCCTTGTGGCAGTAATTGTTCTGCCGGACTCACGTTGAATCAGATGGCGAATAGGATGTCTTTGCTACTCGAGACATTGGCTTTGAATAACGAATATGGCAATGTTCTTAATCCGCCTTCACCACCGCCTCCACAAGACCATCCATGTCAGCACGAGTCTCAGCCACCACCACATTTTGGATCGCAGCCCGAGTTGAACCCATGGAGCGAGGTATTCCGGCCACCTTCCTCGGATTACGTATGTACATCTCGCCCTCAGTATACATCAGGTACTGAGATGATGGATTTCATGAATGTCACGTATCCATATGGTCATAGTGGGGCCAGTTCTTCTCGAAACCAGTTCGAGTTCTTCGACTCCACTCAGAATGCTCCGAGAGATGATAGTTAGATTTTGTTTTCATGTGTTCGTGTTTGGATTATGTTGTTGGGATTATGATTTTTGTTTGTTTCATGTTTTAGATTTACATTTTGTTTTAGATTTAGTTTGTGTTCATGTTTTGTTTGATGTTAATTTTAGTTTTAGATTTTGTTTGATATTTGTTTGATGTTTGTTTCATGTTAATTTTAGTTTTAGTTTTAGTTCGTGTTTGAAAAAGTAATTGAAAATAACCAAATTAAATAAAATAAACAAACTACATGAAATTATACTCACATAAAATATAAACAACAAAAATTATTATCATCATTTATTTAATTATTTAATATAATAAAAATCAACACAAAAAATAATACTGAAATTTGGCGGAGTTATAGATGCCGCCAATCTCCACAGTGGCGGAGTTACCAATTCCGCCAAATATTAATCCTTCTTAATTCCCGACGTCTGATTAATTGTTGTTAATACATGGCGGAGTTACAGACTCCGCCATTTTTAAATTTTGGCGGAGTTACAAACTCCGCCATTGTGTATTTTCGGAATTACCCAAAAAAGTTGTGTATTTTCGGAATAAACTTAAAAAAGTTGTGTGAATAGTGATTTTTTCCTTGATGAAATAATACTCACGGCTCTTATCTCAATGTATCCGAAATATCAATGAGTTCATTGGCCTACGCTCTTATTTGCAAGGTTGTAGCAGTAACCCCTATCTTGTTTTGCTGGTATGATCTTACCAGTATCGGTAGTTGACAGGTACCGGTTAGTTGACAGGTACGAGTTGTACAGTAGCGATAATTGACTGACATGTAGTTAATTTAGTATTTACAAATTATAAATTAGACTTGAAAAGTCAAGTTTTAAAGTTTCAATCAGATTTTATATTTTACGGTTTTCGCAGTTAAAAGTGAAATTTTCTAAAATAATAGTTTAATGTGAAATTTTGATTTTCATATTCTCTTTTTGTACTAAATAGGCACGTTCAATCGAGATGAGCGAATGAGAGATCGAGATCGAGATAAAGATGACCTTGTCGAGTACCAAACCGTAAACTGCGGTAGTTAGTTTCATTAGAAATTTTTGTGGTGCTAGGGTCAAGTCTAGAGACGTGTTTTGGGGTTAGGATAAAGGTTAGAATTTTATGTAGGTTGTTAAATATTTTGGACTCGAATTTGTGATGATTATAAATTTGATAGGATTGTATTTAAGACTTGAATTTGTAGCGAGCATTGTATATAATGTAAAAGTTTTCAAATTACTAGGGTAAAAATTAACTTCCAAAACCAAAAATCCGGATTAAGCAATTCAGACAACGGAATAAAAAGTTATTAACGAATTACAATCAGGTCTCTAAAAAACAATCTCTGGAAACAGCAGGTTTTCAGTTTAAGTGACAGTTTTCAAAAATTCATATCAATTCAAATATTTCATGAAATTCAATGATTCAAAAAGTTCCCGAAACTAGAAATCAAGATCTACGCAATGAAAGAATTGGTTTTTAGCAGATATGGAAGGAGATCGTGAAAATTGACAAGTTTAGAACAAAAGAAAATATTTAAAGAAAGCAAAAGAACTCAATTCAATCTCAAGTTTATTAATCAACACAAGAATTTATTAAAAGAATCACAACCAAAAACTGAAATAAAAGAAAGAAACCACCTAATCAAGCCCTAGAACGCCTAGTGACTTGTGTCGATGCCTTCCCGTCGATCCGGTTGAACGCCAACTCGAGTCTCCGTTTCTTCTCACGCGGATCCTCTTCAATTCGTCGAAGAACGCCTTCCGCACGAATGACCGATCCCTTCCTTGTGTCGAGATGGAGCAAGAACGCCTTAACTCCAATTTCGTCACGTACAACCCTAGGGCGAGAACGCCTCTACCAAAGAGTTGGTCTTGAATTTCACGGTTCTTGGTTGAATCTTGTTTGTTTCTTGGAAGAGTTTGTGGAGAGAGATGGTAGAGAGCTTGCCCCCAAAGGGGAGAGAAAAGGGGGGGCAGAAGAGATCGTTTGCCCTTGGCCTTAGGGTCTTATTTATAGGCTTCATGGTGTCTTCTGATTGGTTGAGGGAGATATGGAAGGTTTTGGGGCTGGATGAGGGAGAAATGGAAGGTTTTGGGGAGATATGGAAGGTTTTGGGGCTGGATGAGGGAGAAATGGAAGGTTTTGGGGAGCAACAAATCAACTAAGAAGGCAACAAATCAATCTAAAGGAGGCCACAAATCAATCTAAAGAAGGCAACAAATTAGCTGGTTGGGGCTTGTGCATGGGCTGAGAGCTGGGGCTAGGCGTGGGCTGTGAATTTTGCCTGCGTGGGCTGTGAATTTTGCCTCTGCGGCCAGGCCCTGTGCGTTGCAGCAGTTTGGTGATCTTCTTCTTTTGTTTTTGCCTTTCCCGCCTCGATCCTTCATCGAATATATCGATGTGATATATCGTTTTGACTGTCTTCGGCATGCCGGAGGCAATGGTGCTGACCAAATTCCAAAATTATTCCTCTATCTTCTGAAAACGGGCAAACAACAAATTAGTGTAGAAATATTCATGATGTTTGAAATATGTATCATAAAAGCATAGAATATAACTTCACAAGGGCTAAAATCCCTAAATAAGATTCGTAAAACGTGTTCCATTTGCCTCACATCAAATACCCCCACACTTAAACCCTTGATCGTCCTCGATCAATTGGAGATTTGTAGTTATAATCAATCTAAGGACGAATTGCACTAAGATTCTATTAAATTTGTATTCGTCATTTTCAAACGCATTTCATGAACCTATTGATTAAAGTAAAAAATCAAGTTGCTAATGTTTAAGAAAGATAATGGTCAAATAATCAAATCTTAATTGAATAAAAATCGCAATTTCAATAGAGTTTAGAATGAGCAATTAATTTCTACCGGAAAAGGTGATTAAACACTACCGTTCGAATCTTTTCACGCCACAATTCAAAAGAAACCCGATTTCCAAAGTTTTTGAGTCTTCGTTTTAAAAGATTTCCCTTTTCAACCTGTTCGATACGTTGGTACAAGGTTCATACCCGTTTTCAGTCGAATTCCCCACCCACTCCTTCATTTCATAGAAGTCTTTAACCGAGCGCCCCACTACACCGAAATGCAATGAGGTTACATCCCGGTATTCTATTTTGACCTTCCTTCTATTTTATTATTTTATTCTTATTTTACTTTTTTTTTTTTTTTTTTTTTTTTTTTTTCGGATCGCATTTGTAGAAGGAGTTCCGCGGCACCGGAGTGCAACGAAATTACATCCCGCCTTTTTTCAAGATCCAAGAAGAAGGCGGGTACTATCGACATACTAACGGGTCCCCACGAACGGTTGATTCATTAAGTGTAAGCAAAACTCATTCAAAAACTTTTCAATCGGGTTCTAATTCGAAGATGGGTTCAATTTTCAAAAACTAGTGTGTCACGTAAACCACGAATCCATAAATTGTCAAAAACTCGTGATAATTGCGAAGTTATTGGTATGGGTTGGAATCCCAATAGATTTCTTCAAATTCGTGACCAAAATTTCCAAAACATTTTGCAACATTCAATTTTGAGAGTAAAAATCTTATTAAAATGAAATTTTGTTTGAAAAACAACGATTTGTTTCAAATGAGGTGGAGAAAAATCTTTTTGTGAAATTTTGTCCTTAGTTGAAAACTAGACGTGCTCCGAGATTTAAGTTTCATCAATTTTCTATTTTATTCGCAGAAAAAGGGAAAAATAATAAAAAAAATAAATTCCCAATATTTTTCGTTTTAATTTGGGCACATGCAGGTTCAAAGGTTGTGTTACCCCCCCATACTTATGGTTTTACTTGTCCTCAAGTATATGGAATATAGAATAAAAATAGGGTAATGAAAAGATACAACCTTTGATGCGTGGGCTTGCCTCCCTCGCTAGCGCTCTCGTTTATTGGTCTCGAGCTCGACCATGTCGGTGTTACCCTCCTTGAAAGTTGAACGAGGAGCTCACTTGGATTGCTCTTTTTCGACCGCCTCGGAGTGCTCCTTTCGAAACGTTCGAGAATATGGCACTCAATGCTTGGTTTAATCGTTTTGCGCATGTCAAAATTGGCTCCAAGGGCATCCTTATCTTGCTTCGAATCAATTTGTATACAGGTCTTTGGCGAAGCGGAGTGGTAAGTGGCGTCGGTGTCTCGATGTTATTTGTTTTTCTTGATAAATCTACACAAGGAGAAATTCTTTCATGAGAGGCATCATAGTTCTTATTTGAATTTAAATCGATGCTAAACGGAAAGAATTCACCTTGGAGAGTTGGAGAGTTTTCTTCTTGCTTGGTTTCGTCGTTTGGAGTGAGTTGAACCACCATTTGGAGAGTTGAGTCCACCGACTCCTCTTCTTCTTCTTCCAAGACCGTCTCGATGCTTTCTTCGAATCCCCCCACACTTGAACTTTCGCCACCTTCAATTTCTACGTTGTCCTCGCTTGAGCACTCGGAATTAGCGTCTCCAAGAGATTCTATCCAATTTCGTATTTCTATCGGGGTTTCCTCATGTTGATAAATGAATGTCAAAGTTGACATCAATTTCTCTATCGTTTCGATCAATTCTTCGTCGGAAACTTCGTCTTGAGATTGAGAGGATGGGTCTTGGCATTCGAATTCGAGTTCGCCTCGAGATTCGTCTATGGAAATTATGTCGTATTCGTATCGAAAAGCTTCGTCGGTGGAATTTGGTGGAATCATTGAGAGGAGTTCGTCTTCTTCCTCTCTCAATTCTTGCTCTTCTAGCTCCAATCGAGCAATTTCTTTCTCTATGAAATCTTGGTCCGACATGGATTCGGGATATCCCCTTTCGATCTTCGCTAGTTGCATCCCTTCCCGAAGCGTTAAAGGTCTCTCTTGATTGTTCATCTTGTACCTTGCAAAAAAAAAAAAAAAAAAATTCTCACAATGAGTGAAATATCAAGTTCAAATATATCAAATCGATTTCCAATAACACTCAAGATTGCAAGTATGATTTATAATTTCGACTTAAACATTGCTCCCCGGCAGCGGCGCCATTTTGATAACGGGTTTTTGGCTAACACTTAGGTTATATCGTTGAATAAAAATACCGTAAATCAAACAAGAAACATGTGAATACTAAATATTGTATAGACTAAGTATGTAAGGATTCGTTCCACAGGGAGCTATTGCGTCAAAATATGATTAAACTTCAGATCGTTAAAATAATTATTTCTAAGTTTCCAAAATTAATGAAAATTTTTCTAAAAAACAATTTGGACAACGGAATAAAAATTTATTAACGAATTACAATCAGGTCTCTAAAAAACAATCTCTGGAAACAGCAGGTTTTCAGTTTAAGTGACAGTTTTCAAAAATTCATATCAATTCAAATATTTCATGAAATTCAATGATTCAAAAAGTTCCCGAAACTAGAAATCAAGATCTACGCAATGAAAGAATTGGTTTTTAGCAGATTTGGAAGGAGATCGTGAAAATTGACAAGTTTAGAACAAAAGAAAATATTTAAAGAAAGCAAAAGAACTCAATTCAATCTCAAGTTTATTAATCAACACAAGAATTTATTAAAAGAATCACAACCAAAAACTGAAATAAAAGAAAGAAACCACCTAATCAAGCCCTAGAACGCCTAGTGACTTGTGTCGATGCCTTCCCGTCGATCCGGTTGAACGCCAACTCGAGTCTCCGTTTCTTCTCACGCGGATCCTCTTCAATTCGTCGAAGAACGCCTTCCGCACGAATGACCGATCCCTTCCTTGTGTCGAGATGGAGCAAGAACGCCTTAACTCCAATTTCGTCACGTACAACCCTAGGGCGAGAACGCCTCTACCAAAGAGTTGGTCTTGAATTTCACGGTTCTTGGTTGAATCTTGTTTGTTTCTTGGAAGAGTTTGTGGAGAGAGATGGTAGAGAGCTTGCCCCCAAAGGGGAGAGAAAAGGGGGGGGCAGGAGAGATCGTTTGCCCTTGGCCTTAGGGTCTTATTTATAGGCTTCATGGTGTCTTCTGATTGGTTGAGGGAGATATGGAAGGTTTTGGGGCTGGATGAGGGAGAAATGGAAGGTTTTGGGGAGATATGGAAGGTTTTGGGGCCGGATGAGGGAGAAATGGAAGGTTTTGGGGAGCAACAAATCAACTAAGAAGGCAACAAATCAATCTAAAGGAGGCCACAAATCAATCTAAAGAAGGCAACAAATTAGCTGGTTGGGGCTTGTGCATGGGCTGAGAGCTGGGGCTAGGCGTGGGCTGTGAATTTTGCCTGCGTGGGCTGTGAATTTTGCCTCTGCGGCCAGGCCCTGTGCGTTGCAGCAGTTTGGTGATCTTCTTCTTTTGTTTTTGCCTTTCCCGCCTCGATCCTTCACCGAATATATCAATGTGATATATCGTTTTGACTGTCTTCGGCATGCCGGAGGCAATGGTGCTGACCAAATTCCAAAATTATTCCTCTATCTTCTGAAAATGGGCAAACAACAAATTAGTGTAGAAATATTCATGATGTTTGAAATATGTATCATAAAAGCATAGAATATAACTTCACAAGGGCTAAAATCCCTAAATAAGATTCGTAAAACGTGTTCCATTTGCCTCACATCAATCATATTTTACACTCACTCACAAAGCCATATGCAAGAAAAATATATAAATCAATAGTACCGATAATATGAGATATAAGCTGAATGAATTATAATGCAGATAATCAAAGGAGTAATTTGGTATCCATGACTTAAAATGATATTTTGATATGCATAGCTTAAAATGTATTTAAAAATAAACAAAAGTCTGATTTGTTAAAGTTCATTTATTTTGTCTCCTAGTTCATTTTTCGAATCATTTTGTTCTTTTATTTTCTCCTCTTATTCATTTTGCCCCTTATATTAGTTAAGAAATGACGTGTCAGTTAAATATTATTAAATTGATGAATGATGAAAATATTGATGACGTAACAATAACATCTGGAAAAAAAATTATTTTATTTTATTTATCTCCAATAATAATGAATTCAAGTTTCAAAATTTACACATATTTTTTTGCTTGCAAAATGTATATATTTTTATTCTCTAACATAATTACTAATATCATAAACTAAAAAATTTCACTACTATATATTTTTTTAATATTTCAAAATATTTACCAAATATAAATTAAAAATACAACTTATCTCAATGAACTTTTTGTCATATCATTCACCAATTTATCAATTTATTATAATGTAATTGTCAAATCACTTGTTAATTAATAGAGACGGCAAAATAAATAATAACAAAAATTGAAGGAATGGAATGACTCAAAAAATAAGTGAAGGTGCAAAATGAACAATAACAATAAATGAGTGCTTAAAATCAGATTTTTTTCCCCAAAAATAATATCAGATTTTCCTTTACTTTTGAATTCTTGAAAGCATATGACTAAATCTATATATTTTTTATTTCACAATAAAAGGTCTCAGGATATTTGTGTTCAAATTATAATGTTTCAATAAATAATGGCTCATTCCATATTTTTTTTTGAAAATCATTCATCTGGCAAGAGAATACAGTTATACAGCCAGTTACGTGTAGTTGTGAATAGGAATGTCAATGGGTTAGATAATATCTATGTCCGACGGGTATCCGACCCGAGCGGGTTGGGTAATACCCAATTGGGCCTACCCGCGGGTTGGGTATTACTCGATTAAAAAAAAAAAATCCGGCACAGATACTGATAAGGTATGGGTGAGGTCGTCCCCAATCCAAACCCGGTCCTTAATATATTTCTATATTCTTTTTTCCTTTTTTTTAATGATTTTAATATATTTTTGTATTGTTTTTAATTATACAATTTATTTTTATTTTTCGTATTTTTTAGTAAATAAAACTAAAATAAATAATTTCCTAGATTTACGTTAATTTATTTGTTTTTATTACGTTTCGACCCATTTTAATTTCATAATATTTTTCTACCTAAAAATATTTGTTGTGTATTTTATGATATTATTATGTTATGTGATGATATTTAATGAAAATATATATTTTTTGTTAATATATTTCAATATTTTTGTATATATTTAGCTATGGATATCATTTTTCATGGGTAATCCGAAGGCCTGCGGGTACTAAATGGGGCGGGTAAAATTACACTTTTATTTGATGGGTTTAGGGTTTAGGTATTTTTCGATTAAGATGGGTAAGGGTATGGGTGAGCCTATCCCTAGTTGTGATGAGTAAATATTTGCATATAAGCCTCAGGAGATTTGTTGATCGGAGAATACTCGCGCTACGCGGCGAGTATGTAATTATGTTTTTCATTGTAATACAATTATATTTTTATATGATAATATCAATAATAT
Organism: Luzula sylvatica; assembly: GCA_946800325.1. NCBI lineage: Eukaryota > Viridiplantae > Streptophyta > Magnoliopsida > Poales > Juncaceae > Luzula > Luzula sylvatica. The sequence goes on along the minus strand of OX326957.1, from coordinate 10,351,857 downwards.
CAGCTTAAAATAAAATTATTTGAATTCATTTATCGATAATTGTTCATATGTCTTATAATTATTTTACATTATGATAACAAAATTTTTTATTTTTCTAATCAAATAATAATACTTATATGAGTGTCATTATATAACAATATATAAGAATAAGATATAATACAATTTTACGAAAAATATAACAACAAATATTATATCATTGTTCACAATATTTCATACAATAGCAAATATTAAAATAATAAATCATACAACATATGTAGTAACAAAATATTAATTATATAGTAGTAATAGTTTTTATTGATTCAAAATGCAATGGAAAATATAAAATAATATAAAACTTAATAGTGGAAGTAATTTATTAAATAATATCAAAATTCAATTTATAATAGATATAAATAAAAATTATTTTTATATCATATGATTATTTTTTATTTTACATTCTGTAAAATAACAATACAATTTTATAGGTGTTTATAAGTTTAAAAAATTATTTAGATGGATACACTTTTTTTTAATTCTATTATTTTTTGAAAAAGTTTTGCTTGCTTAAATACACAAATATAATCTACATAGTATTATATGAGATTCTTACTGTTATAATTTTTTTAAAAATTAATAATAACACTTAAAAATTCTATTATGCAAATAAAATTCTTAAAAATATATTACGTAAATATGCATTATTTTGCATTGCATTTTCCTACATAATATCTTTACAAATTGAAATTATGAAAAACGATATGTATGAACTATGCTAATATGGATGTCAAAATAAAGAGAAAAATAAAATGAATATATATGATGGATTTATAAAATTAAATTTCCCAATAATACAAATATATATTGTATTTTTTAATAATATTACATATTAAATTATTAGTATTGCATATATAAAATTTTCATATTCTATTGCATTCACAATAGATTGTGTAATCTTATGTGAAATTTTAAACAATTAATTAGACTCGGTCTAATATGATTCTAACCAATAATAATATGTCATATCATTAATGTAGGATGATGTGGTTTTCTAAGAATGGTTAAAACATGGTGTAAAATAATAACATATAAATGACTACACAAAATGTGATCTTCAAAAAATCTTTTAAAAGTTAATGATTGAGATCAAGCCACATCACTAATTCTAATGGTTCAACTTCATACTTAAAAATAATTATACAAAATGCATGTCTTAAATGATCAAATATAATATTAATGTATATGATGAATCCACATCACATAATTTAATGGTTAATAATCAAAATAAGCATGATGATTTGGCTTCATAAGGAGGTTCAAATACAGGTGCAAAGTTAAAAATAATTTTTTTTTTTTTTTTAAATCAAAAAAAAAAAAAATACTAAATTGAACATCAGCATCTGCCAAAAACAATACAATCTGCAGCCTATTACCAGTGAAGTAAATATTTGCAAATAGGCTCGTGAAAATTGGCTAAAAATAAATAGGATCAAATAAATTCATAATTATACACACCAATGGTTATATTCACTTGCAAACTTATATTACCAAAATATATAATACTCAAACATTTTTATTTTATTTTGGTAAATTTGAAGATCAATTTGCAGAACATATAGAAGAAATATGTCATGCAAGAAGAAATATGAAATCATTATTAATTTTAGAAAAAAATACAGTTTTGCCCTCCAAACTTGTCCCAAATGTGCAACTTACCCCCCAAACTAAAAACTGCACATTTTTACTCCCTGAACTTTCAAAAATTGTTCATCTTGCCCCCTCCGTCAGATTTGTGTTAAAATCTCTGTTAAATGATGAGGTGGCAAGATGACATGGCATTTTTTTATATAATTTGTATTGTGACATGGCAATTTAACTCCTAACCCGATCCGTTTCTTTCTTACCCGACCCGAACCCATCTCTCTTATTCTCTTCTTCTCTCTCAAACCCACCCGAACCCATCTCTCTCTCTTCTCTGTCTCTCTTCTCTCCATCGCCAAGAAGCTCAAGCAAGCAGCTCTCTTCTCTCCTCTCCATCGCCAAGGTGTCGCTGTCGCCCTCTTCTCTCTTCTCTTCTCTCCCTTCTCGCCGCACCGTCCACCAGAAGGTCAAGCCTCCATCGCCTCTGAACAGAAAGCTCAAGCCTCCATCGCCATGCTCAAGTCTTCTCTCTGTAATCAATCTCTCTCCCTCGCTCTCTCTTACATTTAGGGTTTTGTCAAAATTAGGGTTAATTGTGATCAATTTCAGTCAGATTTCCGTCGATGTAGGGTTAATTGGGGTCAATTTCAGTCGATTGGGGTGGATTTCAGTCAAATTAGGGTTAATTGGGGTGGATTTCAGTCAAATTAGGGTTAATTGGGGTGGATATCGGTCAAATTAGGGTCAATTTCAGTCAATTTCAACCAATTTAGGATTAATTGAGGTGGATTTTAGTCAAATTAGGGTCCATTTCAGTCAATTTCAGCCATTTTAGGATTATTTTGGGTCAATTTCAGTCAATTCAGGGTTAATTTGAGTTCATTTCAGCCATTTTAGCGTTATTTTGGGTCAATTTCAGTCAATTCAGGGTTAATTTGGGTTAATTTCAGCCATTTTAGTGTTATTTTGGGTCAACTTCAAGTCGTCTCACCATACCCGATTCATGTTTAAATCAGTGGATTTTAGGTTCATTTTTTTTCGAAACAGGTTTTTTTTAATGAATTTCAGCAAATTCAACGAGGCTTGTTATTATTTTGTGAGATTTCAGGCTCAATTTCAGGCCTGGTAGGAAGAGTAATTACCCAATGTTTCGCGAAATATATGGCAGCGTGAGAATTTTGAAGAATTAATTAAAGAAAATTTTTGGAATTTTCGAGTTAAATTAGGCTGAAATAAAATGAACATTTGTTTATGAAGCTTAATTATTTTGAGATAAATAAACTTTCTGAAGAACCAAATTTTTGTATATGTTGTGTTGAGTACTGTGATTAAGCAATTGATGTATGTGTATTTTGTATGTAATAAGTGGTTGCAATTTTTGGCATTCTAAACATGTATTTCTTAATTTAGTTTTAATATACAATAATGTAATTAATAAATACTAAATAAGCAATTTAAAATCATATTTTGTCCAAGTAATAATCACAACTAATTATCATTCAAGTCCGGAATCTTCAACAAATCAAACAACAAATTTGTATATACAAGATATCACAATTCATCAAAACAAACAACACAAGTGAATCAAGAGATACATGGATTACATTATACATGGACTCCAAAATACCTTGTATTTCAAGATACACCAAATCAAACATGCCATATCTGTTGGACTGAAGTTAACCGGTGCTCTCCCTTGATTCCTTGCATATCTCGCTACTACAAACCAAGCTGAGCCCATTCTAAATTGCGCACATGCCTACCATTTTATGAAATTGCTCGTCCTCCTCTTCCTGAATCTTAAGAGTAGCTTCGCGCATTGCTCGTCCTCCTCTTCCTCTCTCTTCAAGTCATGTTCTGCCCCCCAATTTCTTCTCATTAATTGCGCACATGCCTACCATTTTATGAAATTGCTCGTCTTCCTCTTCCTGAATCTTAAGAGTAGCTTCGCGTATTGCTCGTCCTCCTCTTCCTCTCTCTTCAAGTCATGTTCCGCCCCCCAATTTCTTCTCATAAATTGCGCACATGCCTACCATTTTATGAAATTGTATGAATCAGAACAAAGAACAAATTATGCGAAATATCAAAATAATTTTAACAGAGAACAAAATTATACAAGATACCAAACATGTCGATTCCAATTGGAGCACATAACAGACATTTCACACATAACACACACGAATTTAAACAAAATCGAAGGACTTGATGCAATTTTTCGAACTTATTTGCCACTGAAAATGTCGCAAAACTGAGAGAGAGAGAGAGAGAGAAAGAGAGAGAGAGAGAGAGAGAGAGAGAGAGAGAGAGAGAGAGAAAACCTTTTTTGAGTAAATAGGTGTGGTTCACGAATCTCTGGAAATAAAGAGAGCGAGATAGCAAAACCCTAGGCGGAGGGAAGAGAGCGAGCGAGCGACAGATCAAGAGAGAGCAAACTTGTGTTTTTCTAATTTGGGGTTTTGAGAGAGAAGAGATCGACAGCGACACCTTGGCGATGGAGAGGAGAGAAGAGAGCGCGAGAGAAGAGAGGCTGCTTGCTTGAGCTTCTTGGCGATGGAGAGAAGAGAGACAGAGGAGAGAGAGAGAGAGAGAGAGAGAGAGAGAGAGAGAGAGAGAGAGAGAGAGGTTCGGGTGGGTTTGAGAGAGAAGAAGAGAATAAGAGAGAGGGGTTCGGGTCGGGTAAGAAAGAAACGGATCGGGTCAGGAGTTAAATTGCCACGTCACAATAGTAAATTATATAAAAAAATGCCATGTCATCTTGCCACCTCATCATTTAACAGAAGTTTTAACACAAATCTGAAGGAGGGGGCAAGATGAGCAATTTTTGAAACTTCAGGAGGTAAAAATGTACAGTTTTTAGTTTGGGGGGTAATTTGCACATTTGGGACAAGTTTGGGAGGCAAAAGTGTACTTTTTTTCTTAATTTTAAAAAGAAAGAAATAAATAAATTTTACAAATATAACATATTATAAGAATAAAAAGGTGTACTAAATAGCCTAGCATAAAGAGAGTCAGAGACTAAAATCATTTTGCCAAATAAAGAACTATCACGTGCAAGGCACCTGACCGAACCTTCTCCAATTCGTAAAAACTGGATATCTCCATTCAAATATATTATAATAATTAGTATAATTCTATACTTTTCCCTGGCTCCTGGTTGAGCCACGTCAGCAGGGGCCTTTTTGTAAAAAAAAAATTTAATTTATATTTCGGTCCTTTTTTATTTATATTTTGGTCCTTTTTATTTCGAAAAATTATACTTTGGTCCTTTTTTATTTACATTTTGGTCCTCCAAGTTTAAAAAAATACATTTTGGTCCAGGGGCCTCTTTGTAAGAAATTTTTTAATTTACATATTTGTCCTTTTTTATTATATTTTGGTCCTTTTTAGTTGAAAAAACTATATTTTGGTCCTTTTTATTTTTGTTTTGGTCCTTTCAAGTTTAAAATATTACATTTTGGTACTTCATATTTACATCTTGATCCTATTTTATTTCTATACTTTTCCCTGACTCCTGGTTGAGCCACTTCACCAGAGGCCTTTTTGTAAAAAAAAAAAATTTAATTTACATTTCGGTCTTTTTTTATTTACATTTTGGTCCTTTTTATTTCGAAAAATTACACTTTGGTCCTTTTTATTTACATTTTGGTCCTCCAAGTTTAAAAAAATACATTTTGGTCCAGGGGCCTCTTTGTAAGAAATTTTTTAATTTACATATTGGTCCTTTTTTTATTACATTTTGGTCCTTTTTAGTTGAAAAAACTATATTTTGGTCCTTTTTATTTTTTTTTTAGTCCTTTCATGTTTAAAATATTACATTTTGGTACTTCATATTTACATCTTGATCCTCTTTTATTTACACATTTTAATTCGAAAAAAAAAATTAATTCACATTTTGGTGCTTTTTAATTTACATTTTGGTCCTTTTCAGTTTGAAAAATTTAATTTCGGTCCTTCTCAGTCTGAAAATTCCACAACACCACACAAATCGAATCACTGGCCAATACAACGCTGCCGAAAAATAAATACAGAAAAATCACAAATCATAAAAAAAAAAAATCAACGTGCCCAGCGCAATTGCGCGGGGTTATAGCTAGTTTTCTATAATACAGCCAAAATCTCTATTCTTTCGAACGATCACAAATTTTCAGTTTTTTTGAGCGACGGTGAAGAGGGAGGAGAGTTCTGGTAAGATCCTAGCAAAGTAAGCTTACGATTTATCTATAATTTTCTAATTATCGAGTTCAATTTTGAAGTTTTCTTCTTAAATTTTGTCTAGAAGGGGAAGGGGGTGGAGGAGATGGACTGATCGAGCAAAGGAACCAGCTTTTTGGTAAATGTCTGTTTATAATAGATCTAGAGGAATACTGACAGCGAAGGGGAAGGAGGAGGAGAAAGAGAACATCACGATGAGGAGGTAGTGACTGGATCAGAGGAGATGAAGCTTCAGATCCAACATGTTCTTGGTAAAATCAATTCCTTTCACTCAGCAGGTATGTTATTTCAGATCTAGGCCCTTCTATTTTCGTTTCTGAAAATTCGATTATCTTGTTCAGCTATATAAATGGGTCATCTCGTTTAATTTCATCAAATTTTCAGATCTATTCCCGTTCTTTATTTCTTTCAGTCCTCTCATTGAATAATGTCCGAAAAATGCATTGTTCCTGAAAAAAGGGAGATACTGATTGAGGCTTAAAAAATAGAAAAATAATTAGCTTTTTCTCTCCTAAAGTTTATTATGCAATAAGGGAAATTAATGTATAATTATTATGTTCGAATGACAGGTATCTAAGCTTCTAGAAACATCAAAGAATCTATGTAAGGAGCTCGATTCTGGGTTTGAATACCGTTAACCGTATGATAAAATCAAAATCTTCAAAATAATTTATGACGAATAAAATTATAAAACTGAATAATCTGTTTTATTCAATAATTTCATCATCTATTTGTATCATCAGTCACAATACAATGCTTAATATTAGATCTATGCTACTATCCCCCAATTCATTCAAATTAACGCCTCAATTAATTCATTTGTGCAATTGAGCTTCAATCTTCTTAAAAAGAGCAAATGGAGAACTGGGAAGAGGAGATAAAAGGAAATACCAATTACGTAAATCAATAGTTCAAACCGAACTTAAAGGGAGCCCACGACTCGTTCAACGCAACATCACGTGTCATACTTCAAAGTGCCCAGTTTCATTTTTATATATATATATTTTTTGTTTTATCTCCAAATTTTAATGAAATATTACCATTTTCTTATTATCGTTTTACGATCGTTTTACGGTTAGTACACTAAAACGGTGCCGGACCGTTCCGTCCCGTATCCCGTCATTTACAACATTGATCACGTGTCATACTTCAAAGTGCCCAGTTTCATTTTTTCCAAAAATGTTCGTGAGGAATCATAAAAGAAATGGAATTCACCCAATACAGGTAAATAAATGTGAACGAATAAAACGAGGTAATATTGTTAGATCTGTACCTATTGTGCACTGAAATATATATACACTTGATAATTTGTAGATGAATTTAGGTTTGGTTAAATTAACATGGACATGGATGATTATGATATTTCTTAAGATTTTTTGTGACAGTAGAAGGGGCAAATAAAACTCAATGGAGACTTTTTTTTTTTTTTTTGATAAATTAGAGAGGGCTCGAGAAGTCCCTCATCTAATGATTTTTTATATATATAAAAATGTTTTTACAGAAGAAAAAACCAACAATATATACAAGTAAAAATCATCTACCCTATCATCCAAAAGGAAAAAATAAAAAGAAGGGCAATAGTGCAATGGAGACTTTATATTGTGCATTAAGTATAAAATATTGGGATATTTTTGTAATTTAGATATAACGTAGGTTTATTTTTGCAATCTTTCATCATTTTTTTAAGTAGGGCAATAGTGCATGATTTGAGTTAGTTATAAAATATATTTCGAATGATACATGATCATACATTTCACACACACTCAAAAAATATGTAAGGAAACATATGAATAAGTATTACCATACCGTGCAGGGGCGGCTCAAGACTTTTAGGGGCTCTCGGCAAAAAAAATGTAAAACTTTTGTCATTTTGTAGGATTAAAGGATTAATATTTTTTCATATTATACCAAGATTGTTAGAAGTTAAAACAAAAAATATTGACACATTATAAAAACTCAAAAGATCAAAAATTTTGTATATGAACACACATCTTCCAAAAAAGAATTATAAAATTTAATGAAGTAAAATTGCTTAGTTGATTGACATTTTCAAATTCCAAATATCTATATATTATTTCTTTTATTAACTGGCCCAAAATATCAAAATATAATTCACAATTTGAAAAAGCAATATATATATGATCACAAATGAATTAAGATTTATCAAAAACATACATAAATCAAGATAAACAATATTAAGAAATATGAATATAATTTTCAATAATATTCAATGAAAGGTGAAAAAATCAGAACAGTAGCGAAATGAAAAATTAAAGAAAAATGAATGAATAAGTTTTCAAGTCACGAAATTGAAAACTACTTGAAGATCAAAGTATATAACAATGAAGATCAATGTAAGCACGAAGCAATTTACGAACATAATATTTACAACAATTTCATGTCTTAAATAAAAACAGAAAATAATATATTATTCTATAAATCATGTGATCTGGAAATGGAAAGAAATTCATTGGACAGAATTTTATGAATCCAGTGTGAACTTAATTAGAAAGATATAAATTTGACTTTTTCCTTCTAACTTACATACTTGTTACCTGCAAAAAAATATATTTATACTTGTTATATCGTATATTGGGCTTTTTAAACTTTGTAGGCCTTAGACCACCGCCTAGATCGCCTCCCTACTTGAGCCGCCCCTGATACCGTGAGATATAATCAGCTCTATTAAATATATTGCAGATGATCGAAGGACTAATTTTTGAACTAAGATAATGGAGGAAATTGATAGAAGAATATATAAATAAGGACTAATTTTTAACACCCTTGACTAAAGAGGTATTTAAAAGAACAATAGATTTTTCTATATTATTTATTCTTAAATACGCATGACAATTTATATATTTTTAATTTCACAGTACAAAATAGTCCCGGGATGTTTTATATGGAAAGTAGTGTTACGAAAATAACTTCTTTATGGCGTCATGTAGTAATTTATTTTCATTCAAGACAATAAATTTATGCCAGATGATGATTCGTAATGTGATGTGATGACCATAGTCAGTCATTCGGGATACGGCAATAATACGATACGGGATACGTTCGTGTATAATTCGGATAGTGCGTTTTTCAATACGGCAAAAAATCCGGACCTAAAAGACGTGAACGGGTAATATTCGTATTCGTATAGGTTCGTGTATAATACAATTTTTATTAAAAATTCGGTTAAAAAAATTCGGCAAAATATAATACCGCGAAGTTCCCGTATTTTTCAACATTCGTATAATTCGTGTATTATTCGCGAACTATTCGGGAATTAACTAACTTAGATCATGCTATGACTCATGTAACTTAGAAATTGCAATACATAGAAACAATTAAAAATTCTCAATTTGAAAAATTCGGCAAAAAATCACTGAATTCTGCAAAAAATCGGCCGAATATTTTTTGGCCATAAAATTCGCGAATATTTCCGAATCACTGAATTGGATACGTGAAGTTCGCGTATTTTTCAAAATTCGTATAATTCGTGTATTATTCGCGAACTATTCGCGAATTGACTAACTTAGGTGATGACCGTATAATAATAATTTCTCTCATCAATTAACCATTCAACTTGAATTGGATTTTAGATCAAAGATCATAACGTAATATGGGATGAAATTGTAACTTGACCTTCTTCATGTGAGATATATTCACTTCTTTAATTGGAAATAGTTTATCACAAAAGATTTAACCCCCTCTTCGGTTCGAAAAAAAAATATATATATCAGATTTTCATGTATTTGTCGTTTTCGTTTATTTCTTTAGAATTGTTTGGTTTAATTCATATCATACTAGCTTTTACCCGCGCGCATTCGCGCGGGAGTTCCCCGAGGATTCTCGAGTTTGAGACTAATTTTTTTTATATTAATTTTAATTTTTGTTTTTGTTTTTTTGGGTATTTTATTTCTTATTTTAATGTTGCAAATCAGTATAATTTCTTGAATGTAAATATAAATATCATATATGCTGGTTGCGCAGATAACATCAACAAATTATGAATATATATCGAATGTAACGTATAGAAATAAAATAAACAAATTATAAGTATTTCATAACAAAGAAACAAACAACAATATATGAATTTTAATAATAAAAGAAACAAAAAAAATTACAACAATATAAAGTTATAATTAATTAAATAATTGAAATTTACACAATTAAATATATCCAAACTTTTCATTTAATAATAAAATATGCAAGTATTATATGTTTTGCCTCAGTAAATCATGATATGTATAAATTTTACAATAAGTACTATTTGAATCATTCAAGAGCCGGCTTTCTTGAACAATTCAAATAGTCCTTGTTGCAGAATGTGTTTATTTTTTATACATCATCGGCAAAATCGAGACGGCAATGATGATGATGACGATGGTATGATGATGATGATGATGATGATGATGATGATATGATATGACGGTGGTGGTGATGATGATGATGATGGTGATCATTTTTGTATTTGTAGTTACTTCGTATTGGTATTTGTGCTTTTGCTTTTGTTTTGCATTTGGTATTTGTTTTGTAGTATTCATGAGTCGTAATTCGAAAACATATTCTTATTCAAATATGTATCATATTTGCAATTTACAATTATATTTGTATATTATATTTGTATTTCAAATTCGTCTCGGTATTTTGCATTTGTAGATGTATTCGTGTTTCATAATTTGTATTCAAAAATTCTTGTTGTTCCTGCTATTGTGTTGTTTTATTTTCTTAATTTGCCCGGAGTTGTCAAATATGTATGGTTATTTCGTCATCAATTATGTACATGATTAAATTCAGAGTTGCTAAATTTGTATAGTTATTTCGCGACGAAATATCTAAATGAACATTCTGACTCGAGGGTAAACTTATATGCATTTTAATTTTCATGAACAACGAATGATTCGATAACTTTCAATAAAAACAAACAGAGCCATGCACTATAACGTATAGGTTCGTTTATTCTAGAAAATTTTCCATACTTGTATTCATGTTTTGCACGTCGTATTTCCATTATGCAATGACTTATTTTTTACTTAATCTGCGAATCATTATTACACGTACTCGTGATTGAATCTTGTATTCGTGTTTTTATTCTTATCCTAGTTTTTTATTCATATTCTTCTGTTGTTTTTAGTTCATTGGCTCGCATTGGTATTTGTTTTTTTTGTTTTTATATTAGTATTTGGTGTTTCGTTTTTCGTAATTTGTATTTCGTATTTGCAATTTGTTTGTCTTAATAGTCTTCTTTGTTGTTTCTCATGTTCATTCAGAAATTATCAACAAAATAATTATTTTGAAGTTTTGAAAAATTTGTGCCTTACAATTCATGTTGAATTACATGTCTCTAAAGCACATATTGATTATGTTTTGCAAATTTCACGTGAGGATCTTCGATATTTCAAACTTAACGTATTTGTCAATATGTTTGTCTTAGAGGTTGGTCTTTCAGTACACACAGAAAACAAAAAATACTTATGTCAACCAGAAAGTTAATCATTGTTTTTTGGCAAGAAAGAAAACAATAATGTTTTTGCATTTTATTGGGTTCATGTATTTTTTTTTCGTGCATTGAATCATTTGACTCCAGGTGTTTTTTTAATTTCTGAAAATTCAATGAATATCTAATAAACAATTCATTAAATATTACAAAAGATCAAGAGAAATAACTTTTTTTTTTGTATGTTTTTTCGTGTATTGAATTACTCTGTTTTTTCAGCTCTTAATTTCTTTTTCTTTTCCAGCGTTGACTATTCAATACAAATTTTCAAAGAATCTCGTCACTGAACCATTAATGACAGAATTGCATTTTTGTTATTTCGCTTGTATCTGTCCATGATTTGTCTCGAGTTATTTGTATAAAATTTGTTATTTGGTTTGAAGTTGATCATTGTTCTTTGGCAAGAAAGGAAACAATACTGTTTTTGCATTTTTTTGGGTTCATGTATGTTTTTTTTTATGCATTGAATCATTTGAGTCGAGTTTTTTTTTTTTTTTTTTTAAAAAATTCAATGAATATCTAATAAACAATTCATTAAATATTACAAAAGATCAAGAGAAATAACTTTTTTTTGTATGTTTTTTCGTGTATTGAATTATTTTGTTTTTTCACCTCTTAATTTCTTTTTCTTTTCTTCAACGCAGCATTGACTATTCAATACGAATTTTCAAAGAATCTCATCATTGAACCATTAATGATAGAATTGCATTTTTGTTATTTCGCTTGAATCTGTCCATGATTTTTCTCGAGTTATTTGTATAAAATTTGTTATTTGGCTTGAATTATTTTGTTTTTTCACCTCTTAATTTCTTTTACTTTTCTTCAACGGAGCGTTGATTATTCAATATGAATTTTCAAAGAATCGCGTCACTGAACCATTAATGATAGAATTGCATTTTTTGTGCATTTTGGTTCAACGGAGCATTGATTATTCGTACTATTTCATTTGTGACTTATTATGGTGATCATATTCATATTCATATTCATATTAATATTCATTGTAATATTAATTTTTTTGTTTTGTAATTTTTTACTCATTTTAGTCATCGATGTTTATTTTTGTTTTTGTATTTGGCAATTTTGTTTCATGATTACATGGCAACACAACAATTAAATAAGAACGATTGTTACATGTCTTGATTATTACAGAATTGATATCAGTACGAAAAATATTCAATCAATTTGTTCTTTTACTATGAAACTGGAGATAACAGCTTGTATCGTCATGAGAGAATAAATAAATCTTTGTACAATTGTTTATTTCTTATATATGAGAGGCAATGGAGTAACATGGGTTTGAGTCATCTGGATTGTTTTTCATGCGGATTGGTTTTTCGTGCGAATTGTTTTTCGTGTGACTATTTTTTCATGCGAATTATTTTTTTCCGCTCAAGTTTCTTTTTGCAAGTATATACATTCATTATTACAATTATCACGACAATAATGATTGATGATATGATGATGATAATATGATTATGATAATATGATTACGATATGATGATCTGATGATGTGATGATTATGATATGATGCTATGATGATAATGTGATGATTATGATATGATGATGCATAAATAAAAAATTAAATAAAAAAACAATTAACCTTGTAGAAATAACCGAAACAAATAAATTAAAAAATGACAAATATATTCATAAATAAATTCAATAATAACTAAATTAAGGTTAATTGAGATGAGAGAAAACCTGTAGTAACATCGAATCGAATCTCCTTGGAAATCTAACAATACCAAATATAAGCGAGTAATTATGAGATACTAAAATAAATTACAATGAAAAAATAAATTACCAAAATACCCCTTGTCTAAAGCTGGAGAAATCCGTGGTGCGAAACGTAACACATCCATCGATTTTGTCAGAATATAATCCCCAAAAACCTGAAATAAATTACAATGAAAAAAGAAATTACCAAATATAAGTGAGTAATTATAAAATACTAAAATAAATTACAATGAAAAAAGAAATTACCAAAATACCCCTCGACTAAAGCTGGAGAAATCCGTGCTGCGAAACGTAACACATCCATCAATTTTGTCAGAATATATTCCCCAAAAACCTGAAATAAATTACAATGAAAAAAGAAATTACCAAATATAAGTGAGTAATTATAAAATACTAAAATAAATTACAATAAAAAAAGAAATTACCAAAATACCCCTCGACTAAAGCTGGAGAAATCCGTGCTGCGAAACGTAACACATGCATCGATTTTGTCAGAATATAATCCCCAAAAAGCTGAAATAAATTACAATGAAAAAAGAAATTACCAAATATAAGTGAGTAATTATAAAATACTAAAATAAATTACAATGAAAAAAGAAATTACCAAAATACCCCTCGACTAAAGCTGGAGAAATCCGTGCTTTGAAACGTAACACATCCATCGATTCGGCATGATAAGCATTGGATCTAGGCGCCCGTACCGCTACTGTCCAGACATGCACTTTCCACTGAAAATCCCAGCACCCAGACCGGTACCGGCAGGTACAGTACCCGCTGATTTCATGTCTCGTAGTCGGGCGCATCGCCGGTATCATTCTCACTGGCATGAATTATACAAAAATGAAATTAACAATTACAAACAGTTAAAATATGAAACGTACCCTTATATTGGAATAAATGTGAAACGTGTTACTATATCGAAAGAAAACATGAACTGTACCGACAAAATTTCAGAAAATAGTAATAAAATAGTTTATACTTCGAATATCCAACAGAGTTGCTTATCAATACACAATGGTGGTCCCGAACAAAACCATGCATCAAATAAAATAATTCAATTTAATTTTTTATACTCGAGAAAGATATAAATTGCAAATTAGTCCTTTTTTGAAGAAAATTACGTACAATTTTTTAAATCACGTCGCTTGCAAACCTTCCAATGGCTTCGAGGAGGCCTATAAGCGAGCACTTGTCACTATATTGTGATTTAACCCTCTGTAAATAAAATTATAGTATATTAAAAAATCATAGTATATTATTAATTAAAAAATTATACTTAAAACTTCTTTGATATGAAAACCGAGGCAGAAAGGTCCCCATTTCCAACGAATTCTACTTCGAAACTTGTTGCACCTGCAATTGCAATTACCATACAGATCTCCGCAATTAAAATCATAAAAAAGGAGATTAGTAAATTAGTCCTTGCATTCATACCTATTCGCAAAAAGAATTGTATGTACCTTTGTCGAAACACATAGGCAACTCTAAAGCATAATTAGTTGTTCGGTACATTGTACCGTGAAGACGTTCGTTCAATCGATTTGGCATATTGTAGAGTACGAAATCCATCCAGATGCTAACTGCAGGTTCTGTAATTACATAAAAAGAAATCTGAAATTACACAATCATAGGAATATGTCTCTTATACAATCGAAATCTGAAATTACACGAAGAGAAATTGAAAATTAGACCTGCAACACCAAACCGGCAAGAGAGAACCCTAAACCCTAAACCCTAAACCCTAAACCCTAAACTCTAAAACATTTGAACATTCAAATTTGTGCTAAGCAAACTTCAATTAAAGGAAGATCTGGTACTGTACTCAATTGATACCTTAATACGGGAAAACGGGAACCCGAGGAAGCCGACTCAATCCACACGTGCTTTCCCAGAGGAAATCCATGACATGCACGCTAAATTCAGAACACGTGAACTCAGAAGTCAAAACAGGAACCAAAAACGATGGCACAAACTCGCCTACTCCAAAAAAAATCAGAGAGGATCACGTAAACCCAGGATCCAATCAGATTAAACCTAAACAATTAAAAAATCAGGATCCAATCAGATTATAGAATTAAAAAATTAAAACTTAATTAACATAAACTATCATTTGGTTCAATCTCAACAACAATAAATTGAGTGTGTGAGATATATCAAGTATGTATTAGAATGGAACAGTCAGAGGTTAGCTAACACAAATTGTAAATTTGAAATGGAACGAAAAGAAATTACGAAACCAAATTTTTAATTACAATATCAATTAAAAAAAAAAGTAAGTGTATTCTAAATCGAACAAAAATCGAACCTCTTGAAAGAATACGCGCGAACATCAAGGACATCAGATCGAACTACTGCCAAATTGCGAGATAAAATTGAATAAGCATCCATAAATTGAGATTCGTGTCAGATAGCACTACTGCCAATTTATGAAACGAAAAAATTCATTAATTCAATTTTAAACCAAAGAAAAAATGAAGCACTTGAGAGCATACATAGTTTACATACCATTGTTCTCCATATCAGATGCGACATGTATCAGAAAGGCATGAATCGACACAAAGAACTGAAGAAACAAAAAATAGACTAAAATCAAGAAACTCGTTCGCCATATTAGATGTGATTCGTGTCAGATAGCCCTGAATCAAAAGAAACAACGGAACAAAGTAAAAATAAACTAAAATCAAGAAAACGAATGGAAGAAAAGATCTCAGAAGTGTACCAGATCGAGCAAACGGAGACCAAGATCTCAGAAGTGTACCAGATGTGCGAAAAAGTCGTGGCATCTCCTCCACGTCGCCTCGACGTGAGTGAAAATCGAGAAAGGTCCAAGATCGAGCAAACGGAGGCTGAACGAATCCTGTGAAGATAGAGCAAGCTTGAATATCGAGCAAACCCACGCGGCTTAGAACCGTTCTCTCCATCTTCTCCCCTCGGCGCCGTCGCGCAAAACCGAAACCCTAGAAATCGCCTACTTTTCGCTTTTGCTTTTTTTTCCGACTGGGAGAAACAAATGAAGAGGAGTAATGATAGAAACCATACCTTTCTTCCCACGAATGGACCACACCTGCCACGTGGCAGCCAGCTATTGGCTGCAGCTTTCCACAACTTTTGCTGCAGCCAATAGATGGCTGCCACGTGGCAGGTGTGGTCCATTCGTGGGAAGAAAGGTGTGGTTTCTATCATTACTCAATGAAGAGAGAGAATGCTTTAGGACTCGTCATCCGCGGCGGACGACCTGTGCTCTTTTTTCTCTCTTCCTCAATATCGGATAACCCTAGAATCGCCTTCCATGTCGCCGTCGCAAGATTGAATGGACTGAGAGAGAAGAAATGAAGAGAGAGAAGAGAGGCGTGTATATATGACACATAATTTTGGCGGAAATGCTGAATGGTCGCGGTATACGGTGGACCAATAAATATTCCTTATATTAATTACTGGGTGCACATGAACCATGTTCATTTAATTTGGAAGCAAATTTGACCATTTAATTGGAATCAGACGGAGGAGAAGGAAAGTGGTTACGTGCCACGTGTCATCACGACAGAGCACGTATAAAATTATACATAAGTATATAATTTGTTGTGTGGTGTATATTTTGTAGAATGAATGAATATATATTACGGGCTTTCATAGAACAAAAATATAATGTTAATTTTTCGGTACAAAAATTCAAAGTATTGCGTATGCTCTCTGGAAATGATATGAATTGACTATACAATAAATAATATATATTATCCATTATTCCTAATTTGTTTTTAAATATCTCCAAAACTATTCAAAACCATGATTTATTATGTTCTATTTACATAGGATAAGAATACAAAAATAAAATCAGAAAAATAAAAATAAAACCATGATTTATTATGTTCTATAAATAATATTTTCAAAAATCATGATTTCCATTTTTTGTACTCTACGTATTAGTTATAGCGTGCTCGCGATAATTTTTTTTTTCTAAAATACTCAAAAAGTCGCGTCATGATTTCTATTTTTAGTATTTTTCGTTCTTTGTTGACTTAAATATTAAGGACATTCATTAAAAACTACAAAATGAAGCTCTCCTCATGAAATGGATACATAAAGCCAATAACGACCACTCTTCTCTCTGGTCTGAAAGATTAGTGAGTTATACAACTCCACAAACATAACACATACATCAATCTCCCAATAAAGAACGTCCTCTTTCTTTATTAAAGACTTGGCCAAACTGATGTCATTATACAATACTTTCAACTCTCTTCCAAACGATAACTCCAATGAACAACTTCAACCTTTCAAGTCCAAAAACATCTACTCCTTCTTCATAAATCCGGGTGTTATCTACCCCTGGAACACCTTACTTTTTAAAGCACAAGCTCCGCTCAAAGTCCGTTTCTTCGGTTGGTTAGCCATCCAATCTCGCATACTAATGAGTGGTAGGCTGCAGCTAAGAGGATGGCCAAACAACCAAGTATGTCCCCTATGTAAAACAGAAGAGGAGACAACTACGCATTTATTGTACGAATGTGCCTTCTCTAAAGAAATATGGGGCAATCTCACCGCTAGATTGCAAGAATCACCTCCTAATATATCGAAACCGTTCGAATTTTGGTCTTCAACTCATACCACAAAGATATGGAAAACGGCATGGCTGTCAGCCATATGGAATATCTGAAAATCCCGCAACGACTCCATCTTCAACGACAAACCTCAATCTTCAACGCAGATCTTCAATCTTGTAATACAAGACACGGTATCCTGGAATAAATACTGCGAGTAGTCCTTTAAGTTACAAGTAGTATCTTATATAAAAAGTAGTCATTTAGATCACAAATAGAAAAGTAGCATTTCTATCGATCTTCCAAATCATTGTAAAATGTAACATTTCTTTGATCTAATATATTCGAGGTTTCGACACATTGTCGAACCTCCTTAAAAAAAAAAATATACAAATATTACAATACGCAAAATTTATGTTGGCCGTATCACGCAATTGTCGATTCTAGTTTAGATTGAGGTTTCAACGTGTCATTTATTTGCTGCAAAAAATCATGAAAAATATTAAATAAGTTTACAGTTGCATGGATTAAAATTATTTTTAATATTTCAATTTTTTTCATCAGTGAATAGATGGATCAAAATCTTAATAAAAGAAGAAACTAAAAGTGACGGGTTTCATATTTTCAATCATACTTTTCGATATGTTGAATGGTCTTTTTTTCTTACTAATACACACCTGGATTGTCTGAACTTTGAATAATCAATGGACTTTAAAATTATATAAATATAACATAGAATATAATTATTTGATTTTAATTTTTTCATGTAAAAATAATGAAATTATATAAATATAACATATAATATTTACTTTTTGACATTATTATATGTTACAAAAATTTTGTGAACTTTTTTTAAATTAAGAAAAAAATAACGAAAAAATATATATTTATAATTCAATCATAATTTATAAAAAAACTTCATCCATAATGCTACTTTTTTTTTTTAACAAACCCGTAGATGATCCCAAATGCTAAATTGAATATCATCACGTGGCCAAAACAATACAATTATACGACATATTCCCTACAGCTGTCAAAAGTAAATATTTGCATAGAGACCCCTGGAAATTTGCTAATAGCTTTATATTTATAACTCAGCCCAAATTTAATAAAAAAAAACCAGCTCTAATACTAAATGGGAAATTTTACTGTATATACCAAATAAGTTTCGTAATACCAAAAATAGACAACATAGTTTGAAAATTTGCAAAATAACACTCTCGACTTTTCAAATGTCGAGAGCATTAAAAATGCTCGACCTTTGAAAGGTCGAGCGATTTATTCTCCATTGCTTCCATCTGTGAATATTTAATAAATCTCTCGATTGATTTTGAATTCAAAATATGATATATTTCCCTAGATTTTACCATATTTGTACTATTATATTTAATTAACGTGATAATTAGAACATATCATTAAATATTCATTAAAATTTATTCAAATTTATGAATTCGAATAAACATTAATTATGTATTAAGTTAACAGCTAACGTCTACTAATTATCATTTTTTTTCAAAAGTCGAGGTTGATTTTAATTCGAAATATGATATATTTCCCCAGATTTTACCATAACATCTCTATGTTCTAATTAGTATATTTAATGAAAATGATAACTAGTACATGTTAGCTGTTAATTTAATCCATAATTAATAATTATTCGAATTTCATAAATTCGAATAAATTTTACTGAATATTTAATTATATATCTTAATTATCGATATAATTGGACGTAATAACTAAATAATGGAGAATTCGGCAGGTACATCTTGGAGTGGAATAATTTTTTTTGTCTTTTTTTCAAACGTGCCAGATATTAAAAAAAGAAAAAATTAATTTTGCAAATTTCCAAACTATGTTGTCTATTTTTGGTATTACGAAACTTATTTGGTCTATACAGTAAAATTTCCCATACTAAATTGAATATCATCATCTGGCTAATTCTGCAGACAATTCCTACAGGCTATACCAGCGAGAGTACATCTTTGCAAGCAGGTGCAGGCCCATGAAAATTGGCTAAAATAAATATTTGCACGTAGACCCCTTAAAATTTGTTAAAATAGATATTTTCAAATAAACTCCTATTAGTCTTCGAGAATCATCATCCAGTTACAATAACAGTAAAAAAAAATTAATGTAAAACCTGGTGAATCATCATCCAGTTACTATTTCGAACTATGCAGCCTATGACCTATACCAGTAAAAAAAAATTACAATTAGGCCCCTTCAAATTTTAAAATCCTCAAATTTCAAAATAGTTCCCTTAAAATTTCAAAATCCTTAAAATGTCAAAGTTGCAACCTGGCCCTTTACATGATACATGTAGCCTTCGCTGCAACATGATTAATGTAAAACCTGGTGATCTTTTATATGCTTGTTAAGCCTTCTTGATTGGTGGAACATCGAAAATGTGAGGCTTAACTGTTTAGATGTATAACTAAATATAATATAATATATTAATTGAACTGTACACTAACAGCCCAATTGTGAATCCAACATATAATAAAAATATAATATATTGAATAATTAAATGACAAAAAAAAATCATACAATTAAAAAATTATTCTTATCTCAAATTTCGTAAAAAAATTTAGGGGAATTCTTCAAAAACCCCCTAACTTTTCTGAAAATTCTGAAAAACCCCCTGTACTTTTAGAAAACCCCCTATCTTTTTTAGATTCTCTCAAAAACCCCCTATATTTTTTCCTTCTTCAAAAACCCCATAACTTTTTTAGATTCTCTCAAAAACCCCCTATCTTTTTTTTATGTTTTTTCAAAAATAACCATTATACCCTTTAGTTTTATTTTTTTAATTTCTATAATTTAATAAATAATGAATATATATTAAACTATTATAAAAAAATTAAAAATAAATAATACATGATATTATAATATTATAATAAATAATATATAGTATTAAAATATTATAATAAATAATACATTGATATTAAAATATCATTTTCAACAATTATTATAATATTTTAATATCAATATATTATTTATTACAATAATTTAATATCAATGTATTATTTATTATGATATTTTAATATCAATAAATAATATATGACGTTAAATTATTATAACATTTTTATTGATATTTTAATATGAATAAAATTATAAAAAATAAATAATGCATGATATTATATTATTATAACATTTTTATTGATATTTTAATATCAATAAAATTACAACAAATAAATAATGCATGATATTAAAATATTATAATAAATAATACATATATATTAAATTATTATAATAAATAATATATTGATATTAAAATATTATAATAATTGTTGAAAATGATATTTTAATATCAATATATTATTTATTATAATATTTTAATATTATATATTATTTATTATAATATTATAATATAATGTATTATTTATTTTTAATTTTTTTATAATAGTTTAATATAAATTAATTATTTATTAAATTATAGAAATTTAAAAAATAAAACTAAAGGGTATAATGGTTATTTTTTAAAAAACATAATAAAAAGATAGGGGATTTTTGAGAGAATCTAAAAAAGTTAGGGGGTTTTTGAAGAAGCAAAAAATATAGGGGGTTTTTGAGGGAATCTAAAAAAGATAGGGGGGGTTTTTAAAAGTACAGGGTTTTTCATAAATTCCAGAAAAGTTGGGGGGTTTTTGAAAAATTTATTGTGAAATAACTGCATTCTATTTTGACCATTCTATTTGACTATTGTAAAATGAAAAAATTAAATTAAATAAATTCCTAATTCTTAACACCAATGGTTATATTCACTTGCAAAGTTATATTGCCAAAAGATATAATATTCATTCATTTTTTTTTTTTTTGTAAATTTGAATCTATTTCAATAACATGTAAAATAAATATTTTATGCAAGAAAACATATGAAAATCATAATCAATTTTAAAAAGAAACTACGATTCTAACTCATTCCCTCCAAAATTGTTGTTCGATCACGAATCTTCATGTTTTGAGCGATAGGCGAAAAGGGAGGAGAGACCTATTCTGTTTCAGATCGTTTAATTATCTCATTTCTGGTAAATCAATGAATCAACTTTTTTAGTTTAGCAAAATTTTGAGATCTATTCCCTTTGTTTGAGACCTCAGATACTACATCGCTCATTATCCTTAGTCTGATTTTGCTGGAAATAAGATTGAAATGTCAGAAAAAAAGCATTATTCTAGAAAAATGAGAGCTAATAATTGGGATTTAATTTTTTTTATCTTTCTAGATTATAAAAAAGATATATTAGCTTTTGCTCTCCTAAATATAAGTTTGTTACCTGACAATATAGATTGTTTTGCTATACATAACACATATCGCAGCTTCTAGAAGCTGGAAAGAATCTATTCAAGGAGCTCAGTGCCGAGTTTGAAGATCGCTTGGTCTTGTAAGTACATTTTACTTATTTCTCTTCTTTTATGATCAAATTCATACTTGATAAAGTCTCCAAATTTATTTATGGCACAAATAAAATTCAATAATTACAGTGTTTTGTTTAACAATATCATCACCTGTTCTATATCATTTGTCACAGTACTGAGCTTAATATTTCAGGAGAAATTTATTCATTTAAATTGACACCTTAATTAATTCAATTGTGTACTTAAGGCTCAATTAAACTCCAAAATCTTCATAAATTCAGGAGATATTGATGGATTTTATTTAATCAAAGGTTGAAATATTTGAAATCAGGATTCACAAAGAGCAAATGGAGAAAAGGGAAGAAGAGATAAGGAAATACGAGCCCACGACTCCTCCAACAAGGCATCACGTGCCATTCTTCAAAATGCTCAGTTTAGTGTCTTTTGCTAGGAATCATAAAAGAAATGAAATTCACACCACAAGTTGTTTCCATACAGGTAAATAAATGTGTTTTTAGATATACCTTTTATGTCCATCTTTCAGATACACCATTTATGTATGTCCATTTTTCACTGAAATATGCACTTGGTAATTTGTAGATGAATTTAGATTTGGTTGAAATAATGTGACGTCGGTTAATTATGATATTATTATGATATTTCGAACAATTTGAATAGCACAAACTATAACATTGTTATTAAGATTCTTTTTGACAAAAAGAAGGGGCAAAAAAAACTCGATGATGGGTTTATTTTTTGTAATAAGTATAAAATATGCGATATTTTTGTAATTTAGATATAATGCTATTTCTTTTTTGCAAACTTTCATCACTTTTGTACGATTTGCAGTTGGAGCAACGGTGCATGATTTAGATCAGTTATAAAACATATTCGGAATGATATATGCATGATCATGCATTCAACGCTCGCTCTCAAAACATATGTAAGGAAATATATAAATATAAATTAGTAGTACCAATCAATATGAGATTTGTATCAGTTGAATGAATTATAATGCAATGATTTTCGAACTAAGATGATGGAGGAAATTGATAAAAGGATATTTTGACAACCATGGCTAAAAAAAGGTATTTAATAATAACAATACATATTCTTTTATTTATTTATTTATTTTAAATTCTTATGATAATATATATTTTTTACTGTAAAAATCCTAAGATATTTTATATAAACTTGTTAGTTATTTTATGTAAAAATCCCAGGATATTTATCTAGTAGATAATTAATTAACTACTAGATATCTAGTAATTAGTTACTTAGTTTGTCAGTTATTTGTTAGTTAGTTATTTTGTTAGTTAGCTAGTAGTTAGTTAATTAGTTAGTTAGTTAGTTAGTTAGTTAACTTGTTAGTTATTTAGTGAGTTAGTTAGTTAATAAGTACGTAGGAAGATAGTTAGTTAGTTATTTAGTTAGTTATCTAGTAGTTAGTTAGTTAGTCAGTTAGTTAGTTATTTAGTGAATTAGTTATTTATCTAGTAGTTAGTTAATTAGTTAGTTAGTTAGTTAGTTAGTTAATAAATTAGTTAGTTAGTAAGTTAGTTAGTGAGTTAGTTAGTATGTATGTAAGAAGGCAGTTAGTTAGTTAGTTAGTTAGTTTGTTAGTTTGATAGTTAGTTAATTAGTGGGTTAGTTATTACTTAGTTAGTTGGTATGTAGAATGGTAGTTAGTTAGTTGGTTAGTTAGTCAATTAGTTAGTTAGTTAGTTAGTTAATAGGTATATATGAAGACAGTTAGTTAGTTAGTTAGTTAGTTAGATAGATACTAGTTAATAGGTATGTATGAAGACAATTAGTTAGTTAGTTAGTTAGTTAATTAGTTAGTTAGTTAGATACTAGTTAATTAGTTAGTTAGTTAGTCAGTTTGTTTGTTTGTGAGTTTATAGGAAGGTAGTTAGTTAATTAGTAGGTAGTTAGCAATTTAGTTAGTTTATAGGTATGTATGAAAGTAGTTAGTTAGTTAGTTAATTAGTTTGTTATTTAGACAGTTTGTTTGTTAGTTAGCTACTAGTTAGTTAGTTACTTAGCTAGTAGGAAGTTAGTTAGTTAGTTGGCTAGTTAGTTAGTTAGTTAGCTACCAATCTAGTAGTTAGTTGGTTAGTTAGTTAGTTAGTTAATGGGTATGTAGGAAGGTAGTTAGTTAGTTAGCTAGTTAGTTAGTTAGTTAGCTAGTAGTTAGTTAGTTAGTTAGTTAGTTAGTAAGTAAGTTCGTTAGTTAGTTAGTTAGTTATCTAGTAGTTAGTTAGTTAGTTAGTTAGTTTGTTAATTAACTGGTTAGTTATTTAGTTAGTTAGTTTGTTAGTTCTCTAGTAGTTAGTTAGTTAGTTAGTTGGTTAGTTAGATAGTTAGTTAGTTATTTAGAGGGAAGGTAGGTAGTAAGTTAGTTTGTTAGTTCTCTAGTAGTTAGTTTGTTAGCTAGTTAGTTATATAGTTAGTTAGATAGTACGTTAGTTAGTTAGTGGGAAGGTAGTTAGTTAGTTAGTTAGTTAGTGGGTATGTAGTAAGGTAGTTAGTAAGTTAGTTAGTTAGTTAGTTAGTTAATAAGTATGTAGGAAGATAGTTATTTAGTTAGTTTGTTAATTAGTTAATTAGTTAGTTAGTTAGTTATTTAGTTAGTTAGTTAGTTAGTTGGAAAGGTAGTAAGTTAGTTAGTTAATAGGTATGTATGAGGGTAGTTAGTTAGCAAGTTAGATAGTTAGATAGTTATTTAGTTAGCTAGTAGTTAGTTAGTTAGTTAGATAGTTAATTAGTTAGTCATTTAGTTAGTTTAGTTAATTAGTTAACCAGTAGTTAGTTAGTTAGTTAATTAGTTAATTAATAAGTTAGTTAATTAGTTAGTTAGTAAGTTAGTTCGTTAGTAGGTATGTACGAAGGTAGCTAGTTAGTTAGTTAATTTGTTAGTTAGTTATTTAATTAGTTAGTTAGTTAATTAATTTGTTATTTATTTAGTTAGTTAGTTAGTTAAATAGTTAGTAGTTATTTAGTTAGTTAGTTATTTATTTAGTGAGTTACTTAGTTAGTGGGTATGTCGGAAGGTAGTTAGTAAGTTAGTTATTTAGTTGGTTAGTTAGTTAGTTAGTTAATAAATATGTAGGAAGATAGTTATTTAGTTAATTAGTTAGTTATTTAGTTAGTTATCTAGTAGTTAGTTTGTTAGTCAGTTATTTATTTATTCAGTTTGCTAGTAGTTAGTAAGTTATTAAGTTAGTTAGTTAGTTAGTTAATATGTATGTAGGAAGATCGTTAGTTAGTTAATTAGTTAGTTATATAGTTAGTTATCCATGAGTTAGTTAGTTAGCTATTTAGTTATTTAGTTATTAAGTTATTAAGTAAGTTAGCTAGTAGTTAGTTAGTTAGTTAGTGGGTATGTACGAAGGTAGCTAGTTAGTTAGCTAATTTGTTAGTTAGTTAGTTAATTAGTTAGTTAGTTAGCTAGTTAATTAGTTAGTTATTTATGTAGTTAGTTAGTTAGTTAAATAGCTAGTAGTTATTTAGTTAGTTAGTTATTTATTTAGTTAGTTACTTAGTTAGTGGGTACGTAGGAAGGTAGTTAGTAAGTAAGTTAGTTAGTTAGTTAGTTAGTTAATATGTATGTAGGAAGATATTTAGTTAGTTAATTAGTTAGTTATTTAGTTAGTTAGTTAGTTAGTTAGTTAGTTAGTTAGTTAGTTAGTTAGTTAGTGAGTTAGTTGGTTAGTCAATATGTATGTAAGAAGGTAGTTAGTTAGTTAGTTAATTAGCTAGTAGTTAGTTATTTAGTTAGTTAGTTAGATAGTTAGTTAATTAGTTAGTTAGTTAGTTAGTTAATCAGTTAGTTATTTAGTTAGTTACTTAGTTAGTTAGCTAGTACTTAGTAAGTTAGTGAGTTAGTTAGTTAATCAATATGTATGTATCAAGGTAGTTAGTCAGTTAGTTAGATAGTTAATTAGTTAGTTAGTTAATTAGTTAGTTAGTTAGTTATCTAGTAGTTAGTTTGTTAGTTAGTTAGGTCATCAGTTAGTTATTTAGTTAGTTAATTAGTTAGTTAGTTAGCTAGTAGTTTGCTGGTTAGTTATTTAGTAAGTTAGTTAGTTAGTTGGTGGATATGTAGGAAGGAAGTTAGTTAGTTAGTTAGTTAGTTAATAGGTATTTAAGAAGACAGTCTGTTAGTAAATTAGTTACTTAGTTAGTGGGAAGGTAGTTAGTTAGTTAGTTAGTGGGTATGTAGGAAGGTAGTTCGTTAGCTAGTTAGTTAGTTAGTTAGTTCGTTAATAGGTATATAGGAAGATTGTTATTTAGTTAATTTGTTAATTAATTAATTAGTTAGTTGGTTAGTTATTTAGAGATTTAGTTAGTTAGTGAGTTAGTTAGTTAGTTAGTTAGAAAGGTAGTCAGTTAGTTAGCTAATATGTATGTAAGAAGGTAGTTAGTTAGTAAGTTAGTTAGTTATCTTGTTAATTAGTTAGCTAGTAGTTTGTTAGTTTGTTAGTTAGTTAATTTGTTAGTTATTTAGTTAGTTAGTTATTTAGTTAGTTAACTAGTAGTTAGTTAGTTAATTAGTTAATTAAATAGTTTGTTAATTAGTTAGTTAATTAGTTAGTTCGTAAGTTAGTTAGTTAGTGGGTTTGTACGAAGGTAGCTAGTTAGTTAGTTAATTTGTCAGTTAGTTAGTTAATTAGTTAGTTAGTTAGTTAGTTCATTAGTTAGTTATTTATTTATTTAGTTAGTTAGTTAGTTAAATAACTAGTAGTTATTTAGTTAGTTATTTATTTATTTAGTTAGTTACTTAGTTAGTGGGTATGTAGGAAGGTAGCTAGTAAGTCAGTGAGTTAGTTAGTTAATACGTATGTAGGAAGATAGTTACTTAATTAGTTAGTTAGTTATCTAGTAGTTAGTTAGTTAGTTAGTTATTTATTCAATTATCTAGTTGTTAGTTAGTTAGTTAGTTAGTTAGTTAGTTAGTTAGTTAGTTAGCAAGTTAGTTAGTTAGTAATTTAGTTAATTAGTTAGTTAGTTAGTTAGTTAATTAGTTAATAGGTATTTAAGATGATAGTTAGTCAAATTGTTAGTTAGTTAGTTAGTTAGTTAGTTAGTTAGTTTTTTATTTAGTCAGTTAGTTAGTTAAATAACTTGTAGTTATTTAGTTAGTTATTTATTTATTTAGTTAGTTACTTAGTTAGTGGGTATGCAGGAAGGTAGTTAGTAAGTTAGTTAGTTAGTTAGTTAGTTAGTTAATATGTATGTAGGAAGATAGTTAGTTAATTAGGTAGGTAGTTATCTAGTAGTTAGTTAGTTAGTTAGTTATTTATTCAGTTATTTAGTAGTTAGTTAGTTAGTTAGTTAGTTAGTTAGTAAGTTAGTTAGTTAATTAGTAAATAGGTAATTAAGATGATAGTTAGTTAGTAAATTAGTTAGTTATTATGTTAGTTATCTAGTAATTAGTTAGTTAGTTATTTTGTCAGCTAGCTAGTGGTTAGTTAGTTAGTTAGTTAGTTAGTTAGTTATCTAGTAGTTAGTTAGTTAACTAGTTAGTTATTTAGTTAGTTAGTTTGTTAGTTATCTAGTAGTTAGTTAGTTAGCTAGTTAGTTATTTAGTAAGTTATATAGTTAGTTAGTTAGTTAATGGGATGGTAGTTAGTTAGTTAGTTAGGGGTATGTAAGAAGGTAGTTAGTTAGTTAGTTAGTTAGTTAGTTAGTTTATAGGTATGTAGGAAGATAGTTATTTAGTTAGTTTGTTAATTATTTACTTATTTACTTATTTAGTTAGTTAGTTAGTTAGTTATTTATTCAGTTAGCTAGTAGTAAGTTAGTTAGTTAGTTAGTTAGTTAATTAGTTGGAAAGTTAGTTAGAAAGTTAGTTAGTTAGTTAGTTAGTTAGTCAATATGTATGTAAGTAGGTAGGTAGGTAGTTATTTAGTTAGTTAGTTAGTTCGTTAGTTATCAAGTAGTTGGTTAGTTAGTTAGTTAGTTAGTCAACAAGTTAGTTATTTAGTTAGTTAGTTTGCTAGCTAGTAGTTAGCTAGTAATTTATTTAGGTAGGTAGTTTGTTAGTGGGTATGCAGGAAGGTAGTTAGGTAGGTAGGTAGTTGGTTAGTTAGTTAGTTAGTTAATAATATGTTGGAAGATAGTTAGTTAATAATATGTTAGTTTGTGAGTTAATAATATTTAGATAGATATCTTGTAGTTAGTTACTTAGTTTGTTTGTTATTTTTTAGTTAGTTATTTAGTTAGTTAGCTAGTAGTTCCTTAGTTAGTTAGTTATTTAGTTAGCTAGTTAACTAGTTAGTTATTTAGTAAGTTAGTTAGTTAATAAGTACGTAGGATGATAGTCAGTAAATTAGTTAGTTATCTAGGAGTTAGTTAGTTAGTTAGTTATTTAGATATTTATCTAGTAGTTAGTTAATTAGTTAGTTAGTTAGTTAGTTAGTTAGTTAGTTAATTAATTAGTTAGTTAGGTAGTTAGTTTGTTAGTTAGTATGTACGTAAGAAGGCAGTTAGTAAGTTAGTCAGTTAGTTAGTTTGATAGTTAGTTAATTAGTTAGTTAGTTATTAGTTAGTTAGTCGGTATGTAGGATGGCAGTTAGTTCGTTTGTTAGTTAGTCAATTAGTTAGTTAGTTAGTTAGTTAATAGGTATATATGAAGACAGTTAGTTAGTTAGTTAGTTAGATAGACACTAGTTAATATGTATGTATGAAGACAATTAGTTAGTTAGTTAGTTAGTTAGTTAATTAGTTAGTAAGTTGGATACTAGTTAATTAGTTAGTTAGTTTGTGTATTTAAGAAGGTAGTTAGTTAGTTAGTTTGTTAATTGGTCAGTTAGTTAGTTAGCTAGTAGTAAGTTAGTTAGTTAGTTAATTAGTTAGTTAGTCAGTAAACTAGTTAGTTAGTGCCAACTAGAGTTAGCATAGTTGGTCACACCTCTTGACTAGGGAGCAAGAGGTGTGGGGTTCGATTCCCGACAGGGACACTGGATTATAGATTAAATGTTAAATGAGTGAATAGAGTATGTGGCCTATGGGTTTGTAATAAAAAAAAAAAAAAGGAGATTGTGTTTGGAAGTGGGACCTTGAGCCCTCTCCGAATTTACTCAAAAAAAAAAAAAAAAAAAAAAGTAAGCCAGTAGTTAGTAAGTTAGTTAACTAGTTAGTTATTTAGTTAGTTAGTTAACTAGTGTGTTTGTATGAAGATAGTTAGTTAATTAGTTAGTTAATATGTATATATTAAGATAGTTAGTTAGTAAGTTAGTTAATTAGTTGATTAGTTAGTTAGTTAGTTAGCTAGTAGTTAGTTAGTAAGTTAGTTAGTTTATTAGTTAGTTACTTACTTAATTAGTTCGTGGGTATGTAGGAAGGTAATTACTTAGTTAGTTAGTTAGTTAATAGGTATGTAGGAAGTTAGTTATTTAGTTAGTTAGTTAGTTAGTTAGTTAGTTAGTTACTTTGTTAGTCAGTAAGGTAGTTAGTAGGTATGTAGGAAGATAGTTAGTTAGTTACTTAGTTAGTTAGTTAGTTAGTTATTTAGTTAGTATGTTCGTTAGTTAGTGGGTATGTAGGAAGGTAGCTAGCTAGTTAGTTAGTTAGTTAGTTAGTTAATTTGCTAGTAGTTAGTTAGTTAGTTTGTTTGTTAGTTAATAAATTAGTTAGTTAATTAGTTAGTTAATATGTATGTTAGAAGGTAGTTAGTTGGTTAGTTAGTTGTTTAGATAGTTACTAAGTGTATGTAGGAAGATAGTTATTTAGTTAGTTTGTTAATTAGTTAATTAGTTAGTTAGTTCGTTATTTAGTTATTTGGTTAGTTAGTTAGTTAGTTAGTTTGTTAGTTAGAAAGGTAGTTAGTTTGTTAGTTAGTAGGTATGTATGAAGGTAGTTAGTTAGTAAGTTAGTTAGTTAACTAGTTAGTTAGTTAGCTAGTAGTCAGTTAGTAAGTTAGTTAGTTAGTCAATTAGTTAATTAGTTAGTTAGTTAGTCAGTTAGTTAGTTAGTTAACTAGTAGTTAGTTAGTTAATTAGTTAATTAATTGATAGTTAATTAGTAAGTTAGTAAGTTAGTTAGTTAGTTGGTATGTACGAAGGTAGCTAGTTAGTTAGCAAATTTGTTAGTTAGTTAGTACGTAGGAAGGTAGTTAGTAAGTTAGTTAGTTAGTTAGTTAGTTAATATGTATGTAGGAGGATATTTAGTTAGTTAATTAGTTAGTTATTTAGTTAGTTATCTAGTAGTTAGTTAGTTAGTTAGTTAGTTAGTTAGTTAGTTATTTATTCAGTTAGCTAGTAGTAAGTTAGTTAGTTAGTAGTAAGTAAGTTAGTTAGTTAGTTAGTTAGTTAGTTAGTTTGTTGGTTAGTTAGTTAGTCAATATGTATGTAAGAAGGTAGGTAGGTAGTTAGTTAATCAGTTAAATAGTTAGTTAGTTTGCTAGTTAGTTAGTTAGTTAGTTAGTTAGTTAGTTAGTTAGTTATCAAGTAGTTGGTTAGTTAGTTTGTTATTTAGTTAACTAGTTAGTTATTTAGTTAGTTAGTTCATCAATATGTATGTATCAAGGTAATTAGTCAGTTAGTTAGATAGTTAATTTGTTAGTTAGTTAATTAGTTAGTTAGTTAGTTATCTAGTAGTTAGTTAGTTAATCAGTTAGGTCATCACTTAGTTATTTAGTTAGTCAATTAGTTTGTTAGTTAGCTAGTAGTTTGCTGGTTAGTTATTTAGTTAGTTAGTTAGTTGGTGGATATGTAGGAAGGAAGTTAGTTAGTTAGTTAGTTAGTTAGTTAATAGGTATTTAAGAAGACAGTCAGTTTGTAAATTAGTTACTTAGTTAGTGGGAAGGTAGTTAGTTAGTTAGTTAGTTAGTGGGTATGTAGGAAGGTAGTTCGTTAGCTAGTTAGTTAGTTAGTTCGTTAATAGGTATGTAGGAACATTGTTATTTAGTTAATTTGTTAATGAATTAATTAGGACCATTAATCATTTTATTTTGATATTTTGTTATATTGGAGAGCTTCGGTGGATCGAGAACGCGCGTTGAATCTCGCAAAGACGGAACAAAAGGCTTGAGGCGATTTTGAGACTGCTCAGCTTGAGGCGATCTTGAGACGATCTTGAGACTGCTCAGCTTCCCGCCAAATTCTGGCGATCGTAGTGTACGATTGAAAGATTCAAGGCTTTTTACCGGCGATAGTGCATCTGAGAAGAGATAGATTGAAGCTTTCTTGATTTCTTGATTAAATTTCTCAAAGTAAATCTCGCGATTTTCAATCTTAGGGCGGGAAAAGAGTATCAGGCCTTCTTGAAAGGCTAAGCTCTTCAGCGCCCTAGGAATTGATATCAATCCAAATTCAAAAACTGGAGAAATCATATAAATAAATGTTCATATCAAATGAAAGTAAGAAAGATGAAGGAGGAGAATAGATCACTGTGAGAAGATCTAAAAATCATACCAAATCGGAAATCAAGAATGTGAAGAAATGCTATCGATGTTTTGCAACTGATCATCTCAAATACGAATGCAGAGAGCCGATGCGATGCGCTAAATTCTTCAAAAATGGTCACATAGCAAAATTTTTCAAAAATGGCAAAGAAAACAAAAATCTCAAACCTAGATCATATTACAGACCAAATGAATTCAAAGTTTTCCTGGATCAAGAAGATCTAAAAGATACAAATTGCAAATTGCAAGGAGTGATCCAAAAAGAAGTGATTGTCACCATGAAAAACCTGCCGGAGAAATAGGAGAATGAAAAGTGCGTTAGAGAGCTTACTCGAAGCTTTGGAACAGTTAAAGAGTTGAGAAGAATAAGTAAAGGAAATGCAGTAATGGTGATGATGATAGATAATATTGAAGAAGTGCCCTTGTACCTGAAGTTAAGAGATGGTAAAAGATCCAGTTTGGTGCAAATTTACCTAGCAGTACCTGAGGAAAAAGGAATAGAGGAAAAAAAGCATTGGGTAAAAAAGAAAGTAGAGATACCAAAGGACCAAAGTGAAAAAGAAGGAGAAGAAGCCTCGAAAATGGAAGAAGAAGATTCAGTCCTCAGAAAGAAAATTAGGGATGAATTAAAAAAAATGGAGAAGGAGAAATCAAGAATAATGGCAAGTCACTTGGCAGAGAGGGATAGTGAAGAAATTCTCAATGAGAACTCTCTAACAAAATATGATGAGGAATTGAATCAGTACCAGCGCAGAGAAGAGAAAGTAGAGGCAGTTAAAAATGCACTGGAGAGCAGCAGTTATGTCGAAACTGGAGGAAGAAGCTTTCTGAGAGAACCTGTAACCCTAAACTGGGAGAAAATAAAAAAATATGAAGATATAAGAAAAAATCAAGAGGGAGATAGCAGTGAAGAGGAAGATCACTATAACAAGGAAAATTTCTGTAATGAAATAGTGGCTTACCTTGAGCAGGAGGAAGATCATGTGGATGATCAGGAAAATGAAGAAGAAGAGCACATAGAAGATGAATATGAGTGGATGGAGAAGATCCTGAAAAAGAATAAATACAATGAAGAAGGGGTGTTATGCATATGTGATAAACAAGAGAAAGAAGAAACCCTAAACATAGAAGATATGAGGATAATAGTGAAAAGAAATGAGAATCAAATGGAGGATGAGAACAGACCTATTAGTATGGTGCCAGTTAGACTGCTCAGAAGAAGCGACAGACTGAAGATAAAGCAAACAGATGATTATGCATCAGCCACCAGTAAAGCAAAAGCTGTGCAATACAAAGGGGAAATCTATGCTGAAAAAAAGAAACAAAAGATGAGTAGTAGCGAAAATGGAGGGGTAAATTGCAAAGATGGAAAAGATAAAGAGAAGTGCTTAGCTATCGAAGATGTTTGCAAAATTCTGCAGTCAATTGGTATAGTATTGAACAAGGAGTCTCACGAGAATCTCCTGGGCCTGGCATCGAGTACCTGAAGAATAAAAGAAGGAGGTAAAGAAAAAGAAATTAATGAATACATCAAAAAAAATAAAAATTCTAAGTTGGAATATAAGGGGCTTCAATGCAAAAGAAAAAAAGAGAAAAAGTTAAGAGATTTATTATGGAGAAAAAACCACAACTCTTTGGATTACAGGAGTCAAAATTAAAGGAAATTACAGGCGAATTATTCAAGGAGATAGGGGGAAAAGGTGGAGTGAATACGAAGCGGTAGAATCAAAGGGAGCTTCTGGTGGGATCATAACTTCATGGGATGAAGAATATTTCAAACTGGATTCTAGGGTTTTGGACACTAAGAATAATCTAACTGTGATCCTAAAATGCAAGTGGGATGGTGAGGAAATTATGGTCTCAAATGTTTATGGCCCACAAAAGCTAGAAGAGAAAAAAGAATGTCTAATGGAGTTAGGAGGAGTGAGGAAGAATAGAGAGAAATTCCCATGGATTATTTTTGGGGATTTCAATATGGTGTTGAAAAAGGAGGAGAGAAAAGCAAATTCACATAAAGACTGGAGAGACATGATGATTTTCAGGGATTTTGTGAATACATTTGAGTTAATGGATGTAAGTCTTAAAGGAAGAACATATACATGGTCTAGCACAGGAGCTAGAGCAAGACTAGACAGATTTTTGCACTCTGACAAGTGGGGGAAATTATTTCCAAATATCACTCAAAATGCTCATTTTAGTGATATATCAGATCATTGCCCCTTGATGTTAGAAATGTCAACCTCATTCCCTAAATTTAATGGGTTTAGGTTTGAAAATCATTGGTTAAAGAATAAAGAAGCTTGGAATTTGATAGAAGATCATTTAAAAGGAAGGAGAGCACATACAATTGAGGAATTCCATCAAAAACTGGTGAAGTTGGGAAAGAGACTCAAAGTGTGGGATAAGGAGAATCAGCATAAAGAAAAAATGATGAAAAATAATTGTGAAAAAATTCTCAAGGATCTGGAGAAGAAAGAAGATGAAAAAGACTTGTCAGAGTTAGAACTATGGATTAGGAGAAAGGTTAAGGAGAAACAAATGGAATTTATTGAGAAAGAGGAAACTGTATGGAAGCAGAGGTCAAAACTAAGATGGGCAAGAGAAGGAGATAAAAATACTAGGTATTTTAAAAGATATGCATCCATTAGGAAAGCAAAATCTCTAATTTCATCATTAAAAGATGAAAAAGGGGAATATAATGATCATAAAACCAAAGCAGAAATGCTGTTTGGTTTTTCCAAGAATTTAATAGGCAAGAAAGGAGAAAAAATTAACACAAAGGAGATAATGGATTTAAAAAGAATCTTTGAACAAGATAAAGTTGATCTCTCAGGAATGGAGGGAAAATTCAAAATGGAAGAAATTGAAGAGGTAATAAGGAACTGGAAAGCCAATAAAGCACCAGGTCCTGATGGATTCACTAGTGAGTTTTATAAAGCCTTTATGCCTTACATTAAGGAAGATTTGTTGGAAATTTTTAATAGTGAAGAAATACTTAAGGGGCTTGGTTATTTTGAAGCTTCTTACTTGACTCTAATACCAAAGAAAGATGGAGCAAATGAGCCTAAGGATTTCAGGCCCATATCTTTGATTTCTAGTGTGCAAAAAATTTACTCAAAGGTGCTGGCAAACAGGCTAAAGCTAAAAATAGGGGAGTTAATTCAAACAAATCAATCTGGGTTTATAGAAGGAAGAGAATTAAGCGATTGCTTTATATATGCAAGAGAAGTTTTGCATAAAGCGCATGTGACTAAATCGCCATTATTGGTATTTAAAGCTGACATTAGAAAAGCTTTTGATTTAGTCTCTTGGGATTTCTTACTGGAGGTGTTAGAGGCAAGGGGCTTTAGTAATTACTGGATTGAAAGAATAAAAAAGTGTGTACTTAAAGGAAGTACAAAGATCTTGCTTAATGGTGTACCGGGTAAATCTATTCACCTAAATAGAGGAGTGAGACAAGGAGATCCCTTGTCTCCTCATCTCTTTATCTTAGTGATAGACACTCTCGCAAGAATTGTTGAGAAAATGAGTAAGGAAGGAATTCTGGAGAAACCATTAGAGAAGATTTACTTGTCGCTGCACTATGCAGATGATTCTCTCTACTTGGTTAAACCAGAATTGGAGCAAGTAAGGAGACTTAAAGGAATTCTGAACATGTTTGGAAAAGTTGCAGGATTGGATATCAATTATGAGAAATCTGAGATTGTGGTAGTAGGAGAGATTAAAGAGGATATTAAGGAAATATCCAAGGAGTTAGGATGTCCTATAGGCAAGTTACCGTTTACTTACTTAGGGTTACCTCTCCACTTCAAGAAACCCAATAGAGAGTACTACATGACCCTAATTGAAAAATTGAAGAAGAAATTGAGTAGTTGGAAAGGTGCAATGCTGACAATAGGAGGAAGATTGACGCTCATAAATTCAATTCTGTCAACAATACCAGTATTTTATCTGTCAGTGTTTAAAATGCCAAAATGGGTCATTGAAGAAATGGATAAAATTAGAAAGAATTTTCTATGGAAAGGGCTAAAAGAGAAAGGTTATAACCTGGTTAAGTGGAAGAAAGTAATAAAGCCTAAAAGCAAGGGAGGATTAGGCATAATTGATTTAGAAAAATTCAACAAGGCCCTCATGATGAAGTGGGCATGGAAATATTTTCAAAATCAAGGGAGAGAGGACCCAAATTGGACAGAATTGGTGAGTAATTTGAAAGGAGAAAATTTGGAGCATAAAAATAAATTGGACTCCTATTTCTGGAAAAATGTAAAGAGTTTAATGGAGGATTTTTATGCAAATGTGAGTTTTGAAGTGAAAAAAGGAGATTGTGTGAACTTTTGGCATGGCCAGTGGAACAAACAAGGGATCCTCGCGATCTCGCATGCCTGTCTGAGAAGTTTTGCGGAAAAGAAAGATGGAACCCTGAGAGAGATCATGTTGGGAGAGGGAGAGATTGAGAAGAGGCTGCATTTGAGACAAGAATTATCTATTAAAGCCTCTAATCAGCTAAGGGAGCTAAAAGAAATATTAAGAACAGTGAAGTTAAATGAACAAGAAAGAGATGAGATATACTGGAAAGGAGAATATGTGAAGAAATTCACAGTAAAAAGCTGTTATCAACAGCTAATTGAGAAAGAGGAGGAAGATTTCGAAGAAAAATTGGCAAAAATATGGAAATTAAAATACCAGTAAAGTTACAAATTTTCCTATGGTTAAGTGTGCAAAATGCGATCTTAACAGTAGATAACTTACAGAGAAGAGGGTGGTACCTGATAAATCGATGCATCATGTGTGGCGTTGAAGAAGAATCGATCGCCCACTTATTGCAAGGAGGATGCAGGAAAGTCTCCGAGATTTGGGGGGAACTGAGAAGCCGGCAAACTGAAATGGAGGAGGCAGAGGACATAAGTGAAGCCTGGAATGTATGTTTTGACGACAAGGCAAAGAAGAATACCAAGCAAGAGGCGGCTTCCTTCCTACACGCGATCTGGAAAGATAGATGCAGAAGGACTTTCGATGGCGGTGGTAAGAGGAACCAACAACTAGTTGGAGAGATTAGCGATGAGCAAGCAATACATGAGCTCGCTCTGAGGTGGGGGAGAAGAGGGAAGGGGGAGAAGTAAGAGGGATTGAAGGAGGCGGTGAGAGAGATGGAGCATGAGAAGAAGACTCTGGATTAGAGCGACATAACCTAGAAGGAAAAATATAAAGAATGGTAAGGAAAAGAATACATGGGCCAAGAAATAGAAATGGGCTGTTATTTTTTCACAGTTCCTTTTTTTTCATATTGTTTAGTGTGATGAAGGGTAAAAATGTAAATTGTAATAGGATAGAAAGTTATACGGTAAAGCTAGGGCCACACCCAGTATCCCTTCCATTTTCACTCCCATCTTACATATGGGTCCTACACTAGACACATACATATATTTTATTCTTTTTTATCTCTAAACAAATTTATACCCTTCAACCCGTTAACCCGCTATTGGGAAAATAGAACTCAATCGTCTATTGTCTCTTTCCCTCCCAAATCGGAGTAACTGTAGCCAAAACGAAAATTCTCACGACTCCTCTCATCCCCACGCCATCCTATTGGGAAAATAGAACTCAATCGTCTATTTGTTAGTTATTTTGTTAGATGTCTTGTAGTTAGTTAATTAGTTAATTAGTTATTAGTTAGTCAGTTATTTAGTTAGTTAGCCAGTAGTTAGTAAGTTAGTTAGTTATTTAGTTAGTTAGTTAGTTGGTAGGTAGTTTGTTAGTTAGTTAGTGGGTATGAAGGAAGGAAGTTATTTAGTTAGTTAGTTAATATGTGTATGTCGGAAGATAGTTATTTAGTTGTTTAGTTAGTTTGTTAATTAGTTAATTAGTTAGTTATTTAGTTATTTAGTTAGTTAGTTAGATTGTTTGTTAGTCAGTTAGTTAGAAAGGTAGTTAGTTTGTTAGTTAATAGGTATATATGAAGATAGTTAGTTAGTAAGTTAGTTAGTTAACTAGTTTGTAAGTTAGCCAGTAGTCTGTTAGTTAGTTAATTATTTAGTTAGTTAGTTAGTTAGTTGGTGGGTATGTAGGATGGTAGTTAGTTAGTTAGTTAGATAATATGTATTTAAGAAGATAGTTAGTTAGTAAATTAGTTAGTTATTATGTTAGTTATCTAGTAGTTAGTTAGTTAGTTATTTTGTCAGCTAGCTAGTAGTGAGTTAGTTAGTTAGTAGTTAGTTAATTAGTTATTTAGTTAACTATTTAGTTATTTAGTTAGCTAGTTTGTTAGTTGTCTAGTAGTTAGTTAGTTGGCTAGTTAGTTAATTAGTTAGTTTGATAGTTAGTTAGTTAGTTAGTGGGAAGGTAGTTTATTATTTAGTTAGTGGGTATGTAGGAAGGTAGTTAGTTAGTTAGTTAGTTAGTTAATATGTGTATGTCGGAAGATAGTTATTTAGTTAGTCTGTTAATTAGTTAATTAGTTAGTTATTTAGTTATTTAGTTAGTCAGTTAGATAGTTTGTTAGGTAGTTTGTTAGAAAGGTAGTTAGCTTGTTAGTTAATAGGTATGTATGAAGATAATTAGTTAGTAAGTCAGTTAGTTAACTAGTTTGTTAGTTAGCCAGTAGTTTGTTAGTTAGTTAGTTAGTTAGTTAGTTAATTAGTTAGTTATTTAGTTAGTTAGTTAGTTAGTTAACTAGTAGTTAGTTAGTTATTTAGTTCATTAATTAGTTAGTTAAATAGTTAGTTAGTAAGTTAGTTAGTTAGTGGGTATGTACGAAGGTAGCTAGTCAGTTAGTTAATTTGTTAGTTAATTAGTTGATTAGTTAGTTAGTTAGTTAATTAGTTAGTTAATTACTTAGTTAATTCTTTAGTTTGTTAGTTAGTTAAATAGCTTGTAGTTATTTAGTTAGTTATTTATTTAATTAGTTAGTTACTTTGTTAATTGGTACGTTGGATGATAGTTAGTTAGTGAATTAGTTAGTTATTTAGTTAGTTATCTAGTAGTTAGTTAGTTAGTTTATTAGTTAGTTAATGAATTAGTTAGTTAGTAAGTTAGTTAGTTATTTAGTAGTTAGTTTGTTAGTTAGGTCATAAGTTAGTTATTTAGTTAGTTAGTTAGTTAGTTAGTTAGTTAGTTATCTAGTAGTTGGCTGGTTAGTTATTTATTTAGTTAGTTAGTTAGTTAGTTGGTGGGTATGTGGGAATGTAGTTAGTTAGTTAGTTAATATGTATTTAAGGAGATAGTTAGTTAGTAAATTAGTTCGTTATTATGTTAGTTATCTATTAATTAGTTAGTTAGTGATTTTGTCAGCTAGCTAGTAGTTATTTTGTTAGTTAGTTATTTAGTTAGTTAGTTAGTTAGTTATCTAGTAGTTAGTTAGTTAGTTATTTAGTTAGTTAACTAGTTAGTTATTTAGATAGTTGGTTTGTTAGTTATCTAGTAGTTTGTTAGTTAGCTAGTTAGTAATTTAGTAAGATAGATAGTTAGTTAGTTAATTAGCAGTAAGGTAGTTGGTTAGTTAGTTAGTGGGTATGTAGGAAGGACGTAGTTAGTAAGTTAGTTAGTTAGTTAGTTAATAGGTATGTACGAAGATAGTTATTTAGTTATTTGTTAGTTAGTTAGTTAGTTAGTTAGTTAGTTAGTTAGTTAATAGGTATGTATGAAGGTAGTTAGTTAGTAAGTTAGTTAATTAACTGGTTAGTTAGTTAGATGGTAGTTAGTTTGTTAGTTAGTTAATTAGTGAGTTAGTTAGTTAGTTAGTTAGTTACTTAACTAGTAGTTAGTTAGATAATTAGTTAATTAATTAGTTAGCTAGTTAGTTAGTTAGTAAGTTAGTCAGTTAGTGGGTATGTACAAAGGTAGCTACTTAGTTAATTAGTTAGTTAGTTAGTTAATTAGTTAGTTAGTTAGTTAAATAGCTAGTATTTATTTAGTTATTTATTTATATAGGTAGTTTGTTAATATGTATGTAGAAAGATAATTAGTTAGTCATTTAGTTTGTTATCAAGTAGTTAGTTAGTTAGTTATTTATTCAGTTAGCTAGTAGTCAGTTAGTTAGTTAGTAAGTCAGTAAGTTAGTTAGTTAGTCAGTTAATTAGTTAGTTGGTTAGTTAGATAGTCGATATGTATGTAAGAAGGTAGGTATGTAGTTAGTTAGTAAGTTAAATAGTTAGTTAGTTAGTTAGTTAGTTAGTTAGTTAGTTATCAAGTAGTTGGTTAGTTAGTTAGTTAGTTAACTAGTTAGTTATTTAGTTAGTTAGTTTGTTAGCTAGTAGTCAGCTAGTAATTTATTTAGTTAGCTAGTTAGTTGGTGGGTATGCAGAATGCAGTTAGTTAGTTTGTTAATTAGTTAGTTAGTTAATAAGTATGTAGGAAGATAGTTAGTTAGTTAGTTAATTTGTTAGTTAGTTAGTTAATTAGTTAGTTAGTTAATTAGTTAATTAGTTAGTTAATTCTTTAGTTAGTTAGTTAGTTAAATACCTAGTAGTTATTTAGTTAGTTATTTATTTATTTAGTTAGTTAATTTGTTAGTGGGTATGTAGGAAGGTAGTTAGTAAGTAAGTTAGTTAGTTATTTAGTTATATAATATGTATGTAGGAAGATAGTTAGTTATTTAGTTAGTTATCTAGTAGTTAGTTAGTTAGTTAGTTATTTAGTTATTCAGTTAGCAAGTAGTTAGTTAGTTAGTTAGTTGGAAAGTTAGATAATAAGTTAGTTAGTTAGTTAGTTAGGGTATGTAAGAAGGTAGCTAGCTAGTTCGTTAGTTAGTTAGTTAATTGGTCAATTAGTTAGTTAGCTAGTAGTAAGTTAGTTAGTTACTTAAATAGTTAGTTAGTGAGTTAACTAGTTAACTAGTTAGTTATTTTGTTAGTTTATTA
Organism: Luzula sylvatica; assembly: GCA_946800325.1. Lineage (NCBI taxonomy): Eukaryota > Viridiplantae > Streptophyta > Magnoliopsida > Poales > Juncaceae > Luzula > Luzula sylvatica. Next base: position 10,311,645 of record OX326957.1, on the reverse strand, counting down.
GTTAGTTAGTTAGCCAATAGTTAGTTAGTTAGTTAACTAGTTAGTTATTTAGTTAATTAGTTCGTTAGTTAGCCAGTTAGTTAGTTAGTTTGTTTGTATGAAGGTAGTTAGTTAATTAGTTAGGTATGTAGTTAATTAGTTGGTTCCTTTGTTAATTTGTTAGATAGTTAATAGGTATGTAGGAAGATAGTTAGTTACTTAGTTTGTTAGTTACTTAGTTAGTTAGTTAGTTATTTAGTTAGTTTGTTCGTTAGTTAGTGGGTATCTGTGAAGGTAGCTAGTTAGTTAGTTAGTTAGTTAGTTAGTTAGTTATTTTGTCAGTTAATAAATTAGTTGGCTAGTTAGTTAGTTAGTTAGTTAGTTAGTTATTATGTATGTGAGAAGGTAGTTAGTTAGTTAGTTAGTTAGTTAGTTAGATAGTTAATTAGTTAGTTAGTTAGTTAATAAGTTAGTTATTTAGTTAGTTAGTTACTTAGTTAGATAATAGTTAGTTAGTGAGTCAGCTAGTTAATCAATATATGTGTGGGAAGGTAGGTAGGTAGTTAGTTAGTTAGTTAGATAGTTAGTTATTTAATTAGTTAGTTAATTAGTCAGTTGGTTAGTTAGTTATCTAGTAGTTAGTTAGTTAGCTAGGTAATCAGTTAGTTATTTAGTTAGTTAGTTAGTTAGTTAGTTTGTTAGCTAGTAGTTAGTTGGTTATTTATTTATTTAGTCAGTTAGTTAGTTAGTTAGTTAGTTAGTTAGTTAGGTTGTGGGTATGTAGGAAGGTAGTTAGTTTGTTAGTTAGTTAGTTAGTTAATAGGTATTTAAGAAGATAGTTAGTCATTAAATAATATAGTTATTATGTTAGTTATCTAGTAATTAGTTAGTTAGTTAGTTATTTTGTCAGCTAGCTAGTAGTTAGTTATTTAGTTAGTTATCTAGTAATTAGTTAGTTAGTTAGTTATTTTGTCAGCTAGCTAGTAGTTAGTTATTTAGTTAGTTATCTAGTAGTTAGTTAGTTAGTTAGTTAGTTAACTAGTTAGTTATTCAGTTAGCAAGTTAGCTTACTAGTTAGTTACTTAGTTAGTTAGTGGGTATGTAGGATGTAAGTTAGTGGGTATGTAGGAAGGTAGTTAGTTAGTTTGTTAATAGGTATGTAGGAAGGTAGTTGTTTAGTTATTTAGTTAGTTTGTTAATTAGTGGATTAGTTAGTTATTTAGTTAGTCAGTTCGTTAGTTAGTTAGTTAGTTAGTTAGATAGGTAGTTAGTTAGTTAGTTAATATGTATGTATGAAGGTAGTTCGCTAGTAAGTCAGTAAACTAGTTAGATAGTTTGCTAGTAGTTAGTTGGTTAGTTAGTCAGTTTGCTAGTTAATTAGTAATTTGTTTAGTTAGTTAGTTAGTTAGTTAGTTAGCTAGTAGTTAGTTAGTTAGTTAATTAGTTAATTAATTATAATTAGTTAGTTAGTAAGTTAGTTACTTAGTGGGATGTACGAATGTAGCTAGTTAGTTAGTTAGTTAATTAGTTATCTAGTTAGTTAGTTAAGAGTTATTTAGTTAGTTAGTTAGTTAGTTAAATAGCTAGTAGTTATTTAGTTAGTTATTTATTTAGTTAGTTAGTTACTTAGTTAGTGGGTATGTTGGAAGGCAGTTAGTAAGTTAGTTAGTTACTTAGTTAATAGGGATGTAGGAAGATAGTTAGTTAGTTAATTACGTAGTTATCTAGTTAGTTATCTAGTAGTTAGTTAGTTAGTTAGTTAGTTTGCAAGTTAGTTAGTTAGTTAGTTTGTTAATATGTATGTATCAAGGTAGGTAGTTAGTTAATTAGATAGTTAGTTAATGAGTTAGTTAATTAGTTAGTTAGTTAGTTAGTTAGTTAGTTAGTTATCTAGCAGTTAGTTAGTTAGTTAGTTCATCAATTAGTTATTTAGTTAGTTAGTTAGTTAGTAGTTAGCTAGTAGTTAGCTGGTTAGTTAATTATTTAGTTAGTTAATTAGTTAGTTAGTTGGTGGGTACGTAGGAAGGTAGTTAGTTAGTTAGTTAGATAATAGGTATTTAAGAAGATAGTTAGTTAGTAAATTAGTTAGTTATTATGTTAGTTGTTTTGTCAGCTAGCTAGTAGTTAGTTAGTTAGTTAGTAGTTAGTTAGTTAGTTATTTAGTTAACTATTTAGTTATTTAGTTAGCTAGTTTGTTAGTTATCTTGTAGTTAGTTAATTAGCTAGTTAGTTATTTAGTTAGTTAGATAGTTAGTTAGTTAGTTAGTGGGAAGGTAGTTTTTTAGTTAGTTAGTGGGTATGTAGGAAGGTAGTTAGTTAGTTAGTTAATTTGTGTATGTAGGAAGATAGTTATTTAGTTAGTTTATTAATTATTTAATTAGTTAGCTATTTAGTTATTTAGTTAGTTAGTTAGATAGTATGTTAGTTAGTTAGTTAGAATGGTAGTTTGTTTGTTAGTTAACAGGTATGTATGAAGATAGTTAGTTAGTAAGTTAGTTAGGTTAACTGGTTTGTTAGTTAGCCAGTAGTTTGTTAGTTAGTTAGTTAGTTAGTTAGTTAGTTAGTTAATTAGTTAGTTATTTAGTTAGTTAGTTATTTAGTTAACTAGTAGTTAGTTAGTTAATTAGTTCATTAATTAGTTAGTTAAATAGTTAGTAAGTAAGTTAGTTAGTTTGTGGGTATGTACGAAGGTAGCTAGTTAGTTAGTTAATTTGTTAGTTAATTAGTTAATTAGTTAGTTAATTAGTTAGTTAATTAGTTAGTTAATTCTTTAGTTAGTTAGTTAGTTAAATGACTTGTAGTTATTTAGTTAGTTATTTATTTAATTAGTTATTTACTTTGTTAATGGGTATGTTGGATGATAGTTAGTTAGTGAATTAGTTAGTTATTTAGTTAGTTATCTAGTAGTTAGTTAGTTAGTTAGTTAGTTAGTTAGTTTATTAGTTGGTTACTGAATTAGTTAGTTAGTTAGTTAGTTAGTTAGTTATTTAGTAGTTAGTAAGTTAGTTAGTTAGGTCATCAGTTAGTTATTTAGTTAGTTAATTAGTTAGTTAGTTATCTAGTAGTTAGCTGGTTAGTTATTTATTTAGTTAGTCAGTTAGTTAATTGGTGGGTATGTGGGAATGTAGTTAGTTAGTTAGTTAATAGGTATTTAAGGAGATAGTTAGTTAGTAAATTAGTTAGTTATTGTGTTAGTTATCTATTAATTAGTTAGTTAGTGATTTTGTCAGCTAGCTAGCTAGTAGTTTGTTAGTTAGTTATTTAGTTAGTTAGTTAGTTAGTTAGTTAGTTATCTAGTAGTTAGTTAGTTAGTTAGTTATTTAGTTAGTTAACTAGTTAGTTATTTGTTTAGTTTGTTTGTTAGTTATCTAGTAGTTAGTTAGTTAGCTAGTTAGTAATTTAGTGAGATAGATAGTTAGTTAGTTAGTTAGCAGTAAGGTAGTTAGTTAGTTAGTTAGTGGGTATGTAGGAAGGTAGTTAGTTAGTTAGTTAGTTAGTTAGTTAATTGGTATGTAGGAATATAGTTATTTGGTTATTTGTTAGTTAGTTAGTTAGTTAGTTAGTTAGTTAGTTAATAGGTATGTATGAAGATAGTTAGTTAGTAAATTAGTTAGTTAACTGGTTAGTTAGTTAGATGGTAGTTAGCTTGTTAGTTAGTTAATTAGTTAGTTAGTTAGTTAGTTAGTTACTTAACTAGTAGTTAGTTAGATAATTAGTTAATTAATTAGTTAGTTAATTAGTTAGTTAGTAAGTTAGTTAGTTAGTGGGTATGTACGAAGGTAGCTAGTTAGTTAATTAGTTAGTTAGTTAGTTAATTAGTTAGTTGTTTATTTATTTAGTAAGTTAGTTAAATAGCTAGTGTTTATTTAGTTAGTTAGTTAATATGTATGTAGGAAAATAATTAGTTAGTTAATTAGTTAGTTATTTAGTTTGTTATCAAGTAGTTAGTTAGTTAGTTAGTTAGTTAGTTAGTTAGTCATTTATTATGTTAGCTAGTAGTTAGTTAGTTAGTAAGTTAGTTAGTTAGTTAGTTAATTAGTTTGTTGGTTAGTTTGTTAGTCAATATGTGTGTAAGAAGGCAGGTAGGTAGTTAGTTAGTCAGCTAAATAGTTAGTTAGTTAGTTAGTTAGTTAGTAGTTGGTTAGTTAGTTAGTTAGTTAGTTCGTTAGTTAACTAGTTAGTTATTTAGTTAGTTAGTTTGTTAGCTAGTAGTTAGCTAGTAATTTATTTAGTTAGCTAGTTAGTTGGTGGGTATGCAGAATGTAGTTAGTTAGTTAGTTAGTGGGTATGTAGTTTGTTAGTTAGTTAGTTAGTTATTTAGTTAGTTAATAGGTATGTAGGAAGATAGTTATTTTGTTAGTTTGCTAATTAGTTAATTAGTTAGTTAGTTAGTTATTTAGTTATTTAGTTAGTTACTTTGTTAGTTAGTTAGTTAGAAAGTTAGTTAGTTAGTTAGTTAATTGGGATGTATGAAGGTAGTTAGTTAGTAAGTTAGATAGTTAACTAGTTAGTTAGTTAGCTAGTAGTTAGTTAGTTAGTTAGTTAAATAGTTAGTTATTTAGTTAGTTAGTTAGTTAGTTAACTAGTAGTTAGTTAGTTAGTTAGTTAGTTAATTAGTTAGTTATTTAGTCTGCTTGTTTTTTAGTTAGCTAGTAGATAGTTAGTTAGTTAGTTAGTTAGTTAGTTAGAGCTAGTAGTTAGTTAGTTAGTTAATTGGCTAAGTTAGATAGCTAGCTAGTTGTTTGTTAGTTAGTTAGTTAATAGGTATGTAGGAAGGTAGTTAGTTAGTTAGCTAGTTAGTTAGTTAGTTATCTAGTAGTTAGTTAGTTAGTAAGTAATTAAGTTAGTTAGTTAGTTAGTTAGTTAGTTACCTAGTAGTTAGTTAGTTAGTTAATTAGCTAGTTAGTTAATTAGCTAGTTATTTAGTTAGTTAGTTTGTTAGTTCTCTAGTAGTTAGTTAGTTAGCTAGCTAGTTAGTTATTTAGTTAGTTAGATAGTTAGTTAGTTAGTTAGTTAGTGGGAAGGTAGTTAGTTAGTTAGTGGGTACGTAGGAAAGTAGTTAGTTAGTTAGTTAATTAGTTAGTTAATAGGTATGTAGGAAGATAGTTATTTAGTTAGTTAGTTAGTTTGTTAATTAGTTAGTTAGTTAGTTAGTTATTTGGTTATTTAGTTATTTAGTTAGTTAGTTAGTTCGTTAGTTAGAAAGGTAGTTAGTTAGTTAGTTAATAGGTATGTATGAAGGTAGGTAGGTTGTAAGTTAGATAGTTAACTAGTTGGTTAGTTTGATAGTAGTTAGTTAGTCAGTTAGTTAGAAAGGTAGTTAGTTAGTTAGTTAATAGGTATGTAGGAAGATAGTTATTTAGTTAGTTAGTGGGTACGTAGGAAAGTAGTTAGTTAGTTAGTTAATTAGTTAGTTAATAGGTATGTAGGAAGATAGTTATTTAGTTAGTTAGTTAGTTTGTTAATTAGTTAGTTAGTTAGTTAGTTATTTAGTTATTTAGTTATTTAGTTAGTTAGTTAGTTAGTTCGTTAGTTAGAAAGGTAGTTAGTTAGTTAGTTAATAGGTATGTATGAAGGTAGGTAGGTTGTAAGTTAGATAGTTAACTAGTTCGTTATTTTGATAGTAGTTAGTTAGTTAGTTAGTTAGTTAGTTGATTAGTTAGTTATTTCGTTAGTTAACTAGTTAGTCTGTCAACTTGTAGTTAGTTCATAACTTAGTTAATTAATTAGTTAGTTCATTAGTTAGTTAGTATGTTAGTTAGTTAGTGGGTATGTACGAAGGTAGCTAGTTAGTTAATTAATTAGTTAGTAAGTTTGTTAGTTAATTAGTTAGTTATTTATTTAGTTAGTTAGTTAGTTAAATAGCTAGTAGTTATTTAGTTGGCTATTTATTTATTTAGTTAGTTATTTAGTTAGTGGGTATGTAGGAAGGTAGTTAGTAAGTTAGTTAGTTTGTTTGTCAGTTAGTATGTATGTAGGAAGATAGTTAGTCAGTTAATTAGCTAGTTATTTAGTCAGGTATCTAGTAGTTAGTTAGTTAGTTAGTTAGCTAGTTAGTTATTTATTTATTTATTCAGTTAACTAGTTGTTAGTTAGTTAGTTAGTTAGTTAGTTAGTTAATTAGTAAGCTAGTTAGTTAGTTAGTTAGCTAGTTAGTTAGTTAATTAATTAGTTAGTTAATTAGTTAGTCAATATGTATGTAAGAAGGTAGGTAGTTAGTTAGTTAGTTAATTAGCCAGTAGTTAGTTAGTTAGTATGTATGAAGATTGTCCGTTAGTTAGTTAGTTAGATTGTTAGTTAATTAGTTAGTCAGTTAGTTAATAAGTTAGTTATTTAGTTAGTTACTTAGTTAGTTAGCTAGTAGTTAGTTAGTTAGTGAGTTAGTTAGTTAATCAATATGTCTGTATCACGGTAGTTAGTTAGTTAGATAGATAGTTAGTTAGTTAGTTAGTTAGGTCATCAGTTAGTTAGTTATTTAGTTAGTTAGTTAGTTTGCTAGCTTGTAGTTAGAAGGTTTGTTATTTATTTAGTTAGTTAGTTAGTTTGTTGGTGGGTATGTAGGAAGGTAGTTAGTTAGTTAGTTAGTTAATAGGTATTTAAGAAGATAGCCAGTTAGTAAATTTGTTAGTTATTATGTTAGTTATCTAGTAATTAGTTTGTTTGTTATTTTGTTAGCTAGATAGTAGTTAGTTATTTAGTTATAAGTAAGTAAGTTAGTTATCTAGTAATTAGTAAGTTAGTTAGTTGGTTAATCAGTTTGTTATTTAGTTAGTTACTTAGTTAGTTAGCTAGTAGTTCGTTAGTTAGTGAGTTAGTTAGTTAATCAATATGTATGTATCAAGGTAGTTAGTTAGTTAGTTAGATAGTTAGTTAATGAGTTAGTTAACTAGTTTGTTAGTTAGTTAGTTAGTCAGTTAGTTAGTTAGTTATCTAGTAGGTAGTTAGTTAGTTAGGTCATCAATTAGTTATTTAGTTAGTTAGTTAGTTAGTCAGTAGTTAGCTGGTTAGTTATTTATTTAGTTAGTTAGTTAGTTGGTTGGTGGGTATGTAGGAGGGTAGTTAGTTAGTTAGTTAGTTAGATAATAGGTATTTAAGAAGATATTTAGTTAGTAAATTAGTTTGTTATTATGTTAGTTATCTAGTAGTAAGTTAGTTAGTTATTTTGTCAGCTAGCTAGTAGTTAGTTAGTTAGTTAGTTATTTAGTTAGCTAGTTTGTTAGCTATCTAGTAGTTAGTTATGTAGCTAGTTAGTTATTTATTTAGTTATATAGTTAGTTAGTTAATTAGTGGGATGGTAGTTTGTTAGTTAGTTAGTGGGTATGTAGGAATGTAGTTAGTTAGTTAGCTAGTTAGTTAGTTAATATGTGTATGTAGGAAGATAGCTATTTAGTTGTTTAGTTAGTTTGTTAATTAGTAAATTAGTTAGTTAGTTAGTTAGTTATTTTGTTATTTAGTTAGTTAGTTAGATAGTTTGTTAGTTAGTTAGAAGGGTAGTTAGTTTGTTAGTTAATAGGTATGTATGAAGATAGTTAGTTAGTTAACTAGTTTGTTAGTTAGCCAGTAGTTAGTTAGTTAGTCAGTTAGTTAACTAGTTGTTAGTTAGTTAATTAGTTCAGTAATTAGTTAGTTAATTAGTTAGTTAGTAAGTTAGTTAGTTAGTGGGTATGTACGAAGGTAGCTAGTTAGTTAGTTAAGTTGTTAGTTAATTAGTTAATTAGTTAGTTAGTTAGTTAATTAGTTAGTTAATTAGTTACTTAATTCTTTAGTTAGTTAGTTAGTTAAATAGGTAGTAGTTATTTAGTTAGTTATTTATTTCATTAGTTAGTTACTTTGTTAATGGGTATGTTGGAAGATAGTTAGTTAGTGAATTAGTTTGTTATTTAGTTAGTTATCTAGTAGTTAGTTAGTTAGTTGGTGAATTAGTTAGTTAATTGGTGAATTAGTTAGTTAGTTAGTTAGTTAGTTATTTAGTAGTTAGTTAGTTAGGTCATCAGTTAGTTATTTAGTTTGTTAGTTAGTTAGTTAGTTAGTTATCTAGTAGTTAGCTCGTTAGTTATTTAGTTAGTTAGTTAGTTAGTTGGTGGGTATGTGGGAATGTAGTAAGTTAGTTATGTTGGTTCAAATTTCCTGATAGTTTGATTATTTCAAAACACTGTCATTACTAATGTTTACATCCAGAAAAGTGCAGGATAACATAGGTACGATACGAAGATGAAGGAGGACTTGTGAAGGAGGACTTCATTGGATTACATCAAGAATCAAGACATGAAGTCTCAAGATAAACAAGAAAAGAAGAAAACATGGAAGGCCATTGGAATACATCAAGACTCAAGATGTTGAAGCCTTCCGTGAGTGGGATACGCCACAAATAAACCATAGGTACAAACCTAGTAGAACTCAAGTAAAATCATGTTCAAAATAACAAAGAGTTCAGTCAAGCAGGAAGTGCGTTCTGAACGAACTCAAAGTCCGTTCAGAACGGACTTGCTAAATATCAAAACTTTAAAAGCTTGATTAGAATCAAACGTGTCACAGGGATGTGTGCGTTCGAACGAAGAATCATGTCCGTTCGAACGGATAATTAGAATCCGTTCAAACACCTTCTGAGTGCGTTGAACGGACAATCCTTCCTGTGAACGGAAAATGTCACAGGAATGTGTGCGTTCGAACTAACATCCATGTGCGTTCGAACGGACAACCTGGAATCCGTTCACCCACTTTTAAGTGCGTTGAACGGACTCTTGTTCCTGTGAACGCAAAATGCTATGTATAATTGAGTCCGTTACGAACGGACATTGTACGTTCGAACGGACCCAAGATGTACTTGCACGTTATTTTGAAACGGCTAGTGCAAACTTCAAGTGCGTTCTGAACGAACTGTAATGCGTTTGAACGCACTGCAAGTTTTCTGAAGGATTTCTATAGAGAGTATAAATAGAATCCTTCGTGGGTCTCTCTCTCCCAACTCTTCATTTTTCAAACATTCAAACCTAAAAAGAGAGAAACCCTAAGCTGTGATTATCTATATCCATTGATAGCTTGAGAAACCTCTTTAGATCATTGATCTACTTTCGATATTCTCCACTAATCGTATCCCACTCACGTGACCGATCACGTTGTAGCTCGATTAGTGAAAAAGTGTAATAGGCTAGTGCAACAAAGTGTAAAGAGCCTAAGCTATAGATCGATAGAAGCGTGTAAATCGATCTAGGCAAATCCTTGTAATCGAGTTGAGTTGGAATTCAATCGAAAGCCAAAAAGAGGCACAAGGCATTCCCGGAGACGTAGGTACTCGCAAATAATTGAGTCGGTCAATTAAGCGAGTAAAGGGTGAGTTAAAGCTACAAAGCAACCACCTACCGAACTTCGTAAACAAACATCTTGTGTCAAAGTGTTTGTACGGTATCATCTTTATCATCTAAATTATTATTTATTCCGCACCATAAATTAGGTTTAAATCTAAACTAAGTATAAGTTAGATTGCCAAATTTACCCCCCTCTAGGTTAGAATTAACCAACAATTGGTATCAGAGCAAGGTACTAACCATCTCTTTGAGTATTAGGGATAACTTGTACTTAACGATCAAATGACCGAAATTAATCCTATTGTACGAAACTCATCGATAAATCCAATAAACACCGTACCCAAATCAAATATATCAAACTCACGTGAATTAGATGGAATCAATTGGAGTTCTTGGAAGAAATGCATGCTAAATGCATTCGCTCTCCAAGGACTTGACAAGGTAGTGTTACAAGGCTTTGTCTTGGCCCAAGAGGTTGACACGGACGGAAATGTAACCTACCCCGATCAAACTAGGGAAGATAGAACTAATGACATTTACGCTCAAAACTTAATACTAAACAACGTAATTAGTTCTATCGGATCGCTAGTTGATCATTGTGAAAATTCATTTGAAATGTGGCGTATGCTCAATGAGAGATACGAGGGTACATCTCAAATGAGAAGAACTAATATCATCGGACTTGAACAAGAATTCAACAATCTCCGAATGATTGAGGGAGAGTCCGTTGATAAAATATGGGCAAAAATCAATGTATTAAAAACCCGATATGCCACCCAACATGCACCTCTTACCGATGATAGAATTATTGCTAGATTACTTCAAGCCATGCCCCGGAGTTGGGAATCTTTACGTGTAGCTTTAGGTACGGCGGTCGCATCACAAGATCTCACTCCCGAAGAATTGGTAAGTCAATTCCGGAACTTCGAGATTCGACTCAAGCAACTCGATGAAGAACAAGGAATCTTCACGACAACTCCTCGATCTAAAGCCATAGCCTTGCCCGCCGTGAATGCAAGCAACAAGGACAATGAAATGGACGACCTCACTTTGCGACTCCTAGAATGGCAAAGGGATGAAAAGCGATTTAATGAGAATCGAAAACAAAAGGGACTGAAACCTCATTGCTTTTGGTGTAAGAAGTTTGGACATATGATGGAGTCGTGTTGGACGCTCCATCCTGAAAATTCTCGGTGGAATAAAAAGGATGACGATCACAAGGATCGAGATAGATGAGAACCTCGACATGAACGAAGATATGAGGACAAGGGCCGAGATGATCGCTACAAATACAAAGGTAAAGATCATAAAAAGAAAAAGGCATATAAAGCTCATGTAAATTCCAGGTGGGGAGAAACGGATGGATCAAGCACATCATCTGAATCGGATGGTCCATCAAACCGACACCCCGCAAACCTTGCACTTATGGTAAGGATCGATTCTCCACAAATGAGCGCAGTGGAAGCGGCAATCAGATCTCTTCGAATTGAACGAGGGTTAACCACTACACCTCGCACTCCCACATTTATGGACGAAGAACCATCTACTCCAAGCTCAACACATGACCAAGGTCATGAGGTACGTATCAACTCTATGACTAACGTAGAATCATTACATCATCCTGAGTTTTCTCCTGCATTCAAATTAGAACTCGAGTTGTGTGACGAGTTTCTAAAAGATGAAGGAAACTTTCAACAAATAGAGAGTAAACTTGAGAGCTCAACACAAACTCTCAAGGATAAGGTAGCTTCTCTTGAACTATCTATTTTGGCATATAAATCTCAACTAAAAGAATTTAAATGGTTTTCAAAATGTGAGTGTCAAACCCTTAAAGGTGAGATGTCTCATTTAAAAGTCGAACTTCAAAATTGTAAAGTTGAAAATGAATCTTTGAAGAAGGCTTGTGCCACCAGTGCATTAAGTCCTCCTTCATTGGATGATATCTTGAAATCGTCATTAATGGGACAAAAGCCCAATGACAAATCCGGTTTAGGATACAAGAAAAATAACGGTAATAAACCCGATTTTTCCTTATCTAAAAATCAAAAATCCAAATGGGAGAACAATAAAATGAATAGTCACGGAAATGCTTTCATGTATCGTGACTACAACAAAGGTAAAAATGTGAAAACAAAACAAGCTAAACGTGTTAATCATAATTATAGGAACAATCATTTCACACAAAATTCACCACCTAGACATAACAATTTGGGAAGAACCGATTGTTTATTCAAAAGGGGACCAAATGGGTATTTCTACGAAGTGACCAACTACACCGACGCTTCATATCAAAAAGGGTCTCCCAAACATTACACAAAAACACAAAAACAATTTCAACAAAATCGACTTAAACCAAGCAAATTTCAATCCAACAACATTCATCATATGCCAAAATCGATAACTTCTCAGAAAAGTAAACCAAATCATCTCTCTAATTATTTTGCGAAAAGTTCCACATCCACAAATAATTCCACCGTAGCATTCTGTAACTATTGTTGCAAAATTGGTCATATCTCAAACGGTTGTGATCTTCGCAATCCAAAATTAACGTCAAACTCAATATGGATGCGTAAAGATCGTCACTCGATGGGTCCCTCTACGTCTCTCGGTATAGGACCTCCTAGGGCTTAAGCCCTAACTTGAAACACTATACTCCTTAGTATTCCACACCCTAAGCCAAATATGTACGGGGAGTATAAGAAATAGGCTAAATTAAATTCTAGCCGAGTTGGTCGAGTCTCATGTAGCTACATCACATGTGTTAATAGAGGAATACATTAGAACACTTGTCTCTGTAAATAAATCACGAATTCAGTCCAGTGATCACATCTCAGGAACCAGTCCGTTCGAACGAAAAACAGGTGCGTTCAGAACGAACAACTGAACTATAAGATCCAAAGTCACTGTTAAATTATAGCGCCATCAAATTTTCTTACCAGGATTAAGTGCGTTCGAACGTACAACTGAATGCGTTCCGAACGGAAAAATGAATTATAGAATTATGGCGCCGGATCATACTTTGGCGCCGACTCTCAATATCAACAGTGTTCAGTGCGTTCGAACGAACAAACTAATGCGTTCGAACGCACATGCCTCATTCAGCGAACCTACTTCAAACCCTTACACTCGCGCCGTTTCATATTCTGGCGCCTCTTCTCAGGTGTGTGTGCGTTGGAACTCACATAGGAGTCCGTTAGAACGGACTTAACAACTTTCCAGATACAACTTAAAAACCCAAAATAGCGCCTGTTCTCAGACATGAATGCGTTCCAACGCACTTGAGAAGTGCGTTCGAACGGACTCTTCGTATTTTCTGCCTTTTAGCATGCGACCGATCCTAATCAATGGACACGATGGTTTAGATCTCCTCACGAAAAGATTTGAAGGGACACGATCTCATCTTAACTCAATCTCTTTGTCATTCTCTTTCTAAAAACCTATTTTCCAACTCTATCTCTCACCAAAATCCTTACTCTCTTTCTCCATAAAGAATCATCACCATGAATGCCGCTAAGATCTTGCTTGCTAGGGGGGGTTCAAAGGGAAAGAAGAAGGAAGGGGAGAGCTCCAACACTCAACCAAGGCCGAGAGCTCCACCTCATCAGAAGAAGGCAGCTAAGAAGCCTAGGAGGCAAGAAAACTTGATAGCAGACTACGATTTCAAAAATATAGACAATGAACATCTCTTTCGAAATCCGGAGGCCGGAACTCTCTACAACGACGTGGTGGCAAGGAGATCCATTGCGAAATGCTACTACTACGAGTTTCCTCCAAATATTCCTCATCTTTTCGACAAGATTGAGGCAATAGAGAGAAGATGGGGATTCGCAAATCTTGCGTGTCTTAAAGAGCCATTCTACGAAGTCATCACTCGATTGTTCTATGCAAACGCCGTATTCAACCATGCTCTAGAGAAGATAACCTCTTATATCCTCGGGGAACAAGTTGAGATCTCGGTTGAAAATCTGTGCGAGTTGCTAGGTCTCAAGGATGATGGAGAGAAGATCTACAACGCACGCAAGGGAAGACTCGAAGCCGCCATTATCGAACCAATGAAGAAGGTGGTTACAAATCGATACCAGTCACAAGAATCGGCATCGCACTTGGCAGCTCCTGAGAAATTCGTTTGGGAAATCGGTAACAATATTCTTACTCCAGTCGCAAAATTGAAGGCAAATTTGGAAAATAGAAATATTATGCTTTTGTATCGTATGTGGTACAATGATGAACTACCCGTCCATGTGCCTTATCTCATACTAAGTCATATGGAAAGCGTCCTGAGCCAAAGAAATGCCTCGTTACCCTACGGAACGTTGATTGCCCGGATGTTGGAACTCCAAGGAGTTTCAATCCCGGAGAACGATTGGGATTTCCGATCGGAACAGCCAACAAATCTCGCATCTAAGGCAAACCTTCACCGACTTGGATATCGGTACTCATCGAACGTACAAGGTTGGGTTATCAGTGCCACTAAAGATACGGCAGCGTTCCACCTTCCTCGCAATCCTACTCGATGGCTGGAGGGTGACACCCAAACCGAGGAAGAGGAAAACGCCGACCCCGCCGATACTGACCTAAGCGGTGAAGCCCCGGATAGAAAACGTAAGAAGAAGGAGCGTGCAGAAAGCTCGAACGCCCCTTCCGAACACGACGAAAGGAGGTTTGCTTATATGAAGGCGTTATTCGAGGAGATGGATGAGCGGGTTGAAAAACATGGACGAATAATGCGAGACGCATTTCGTGAGGACCTGCATGCTTCCGAGACCAGGATGATCGAGAATGTGGGTCGTCAATTTTCCGATCTCTATGTTCACCTTGGAAATCGCTTCGGGCCATACACGGCACCCCAAGACCGAGTCCCGCGTACGTCTCCTCATCAGACCACCGAGCATCCGTCGGACTCCAACTCGGGACAATTCAATACCGACGCATTCTTCGCAGCTGATCCGAGCGCCCAACCCGAACAGAACCCTTACACCGGCCCTAATGAGATGTGATCGCCGGAGATGTTAAAAGTTTAAATGTGTTGTGTGTGTTATGTCATGATTCTTGTTTGTGAACAATTTGACTTGTTTATTGTTGTGTGTGTGTTAGTATCGGCATGTGTCATGCCTTGAACTGAGTAGTTTTGATTTAGTGTCAGTTTAAACTGTTGCATATATGTTGGTTTTTATTAATTATTTCTATATAACCTATTAGTCCAGAAGCAAGTGCGTTCGAACGCATTACTTTTTCCGTTCGGAACGCACACTAAAACTGTTTTATTTTATTGAAAATCTGCTAAATTTTGAAAGGATTGTCATCATTCCAAAACAAAAGAATTTGATCATACTTACGAGCTCATACATTCATCAATTCATTCTTTGAGGGGGAGCTCGCATTTAGGGGGAGCCTTCCGTTTTTGAAGTCTCCTTGGCCCTTTTGATCTCTTTCAAAATGGGGGAGAAACGATCGTACGGAAAGTTCTAAACTAAATGGTGAAACTCTCCAAACCGACAGTGTATTGAAATTAATCAAAAGGGGGAGTTTGTTGGTTCAAATTTCCTGATAGTTTGATTATTTCAAAACACTGTCATTACTAATGTTTACATCCAGAAAAGTGCAGGATAACATAGGTACGATACGAAGATGAAGGAGGACTTGTGAAGGAGGACTTCATTGGATTACATCAAGAATCAAGACATGAAGTCTCAAGATAAACAAGAAAAGAAGAAAACATGGAAGGCCATTGGAATACATCAAGACTCAAGATGTTGAAGCCTTCCGTGAGTGGGATACGCCACAAATAAACCATAGGTACAAACCTAGTAGAACTCAAGTAAAATCATGTTCAAAATAACAAAGAGTTCAGTCAAGCAGGAAGTGCGTTCTGAACGAACTCAAAGTCCGTTCAGAACGGACTTGCTAAATATCAAAACTTTAAAAGCTTGATTAGAATCAAACGTGTCACAGGGATGTGTGCGTTCGAACGAAGAATCATGTCCGTTCGAACGGATAATTAGAATCCGTTCAAACACCTTCTGAGTGCGTTGAACGGACAATCCTTCCTGTGAACGGAAAATGTCACAGGAATGTGTGCGTTCGAACTAACATCCATGTGCGTTCGAACGGACAACCTAGAATCCGTTCACCCACTTTTAAGTGCGTTGAACGGACTCTTGTTCCTGTGAACGCAAAATGCTATGTATAATTGAGTCCGTTACGAACGGACATTGTACGTTCGAACGGACCCAAGATGTACTTGCACGTTATTTTGAAACGGCTAGTGCAAACTTCAAGTGCGTTCTGAACGAACTGTAATGCGTTCGAACGCACTGCAAGTTTTCTGAAGGATTTCTATAGAGAGTATAAATAGAATCCTTCGTGGGTCTCTCTCTCCCAACTCTTCATTTTTCAAACATTCAAACCTAAAAAGAGAGAAACCCTAAGCTGTGATTATCTATATCAATTGATAGCTTGAGAAACCTCTTTAGATCATTGATCTACTTTCGATATTCTCCACTAATCGTATCCCACTCACGTGACCGATCACGTTGTAGCTCGATTAGTGAAAAAGTGTAATAGGCTAGTGCAACAAAGTGTAAAGAGCCTAAGCTATAGATCGATAGAAGCGTGTAAATCGATCTAGGCAAATCCTTGTAATCGAGTTGAGTTGGAATTCAATCGAAAGCCAAAAAGAGGCACAAGGCATTCCCGGAGACGTAGGTACTCGCAAATAATTGAGTCGGTCAATTAAGCGAGTAAAGGGTGAGTTAAAGCTACAAAGCAACCACCTACCGAACTTCGTAAACAAACATCTTGTGTCAAAGTGTTTGTACGGTATCATCTTTATCATCTAAATTATTATTTATTCCGCACCATAAATTAGGTTTAAATCTAAACTAAGTATAAGTTAGATTGCCAAATTTACCCCCCTCTAGGTTAGAATTAACCAACAAGTTAGTTAATAGGTATTTAAGGAGATAATTAGTTAGTAAATTAGTTAGTTATTATGTTAGTTATCTATTAATTAGTTAGTTAGTGATTTTGTCTGCTAGCTAGTAGTTAGTTAGTTAGTTATTTAGTTAGTTAGTTAGTTAGTTAGTTAGTTAGTTATCTAGTAGTTAGTTAGCTAGTTATTTAGTTAGTTAACTAGTTAGTTATTTAGTTTGTTAATTTGTTAGTTATCGAGTAGTAAGTTAGTTAGCTAGTTAGTTATTTAGTAAGATAGATAGTTAGTTAGTTAGTTAGCAGTAAGGTAGTTAGTTAGTTAGTTAGTGGTTATGTAGGAAGGTAGTTAGTTAGTTAGTTAATAGGTATGTAGGAAGGTAGTTAGTTAGTTAGTTATTTAGTTAGTTAGTTATCTAGTAGTTAGTTAGCTAGTTATTTAGTTAGTTAACTAGTTAGTTATTTAGTTTGTTAATTTGTTAGTTATCGAGTAGTTAGTTAGTTAGCTAGTTAGTTATTTAGTAAGTTAGATACTTAGTTAGTAAGTTAGTGCGATGGTAGTTAGTTAGTTAGTTAGGGGTATGTAGGAAGGTAGTTAGTTAGTTAGTTAGTTAATTAGTTATCTTGTTAGTTAGTTAAGAATTATTTATTTAGTTAGTTAGTTATTTAAATAGCTAGTAGTTATTTATTTAGTTATTTATTTAGTTAGTCAGTTACATAGTTAGTGGGTATGTTGGAAGGTAGTTAGTAAGTTAGTTAGTTGGTTAGTTAATAGGTATGTAGGAAGATAGTTAGTTAGTTAATTTGTTAGTTATTTTGATAGATGTCTTGTAGTTAGTTAATTAGTTAATTAGTTATTAGTTAGTCAGTTATTTAGTTAGTTAGCCTGTAGTTAGTAAGTTAGTTAGTTATTTAGTTAGTTAGTTAGTTGGTAGGTAGTTTGTTAGTTAGTTAGTGGGTATGAAGGAAGGAAGTTATTTAGTTAGTTAGTTAATATGTGTATGTTGGAAGATAGTTATTTAGTTGTTTAGTTAGTTTGTTAATTAGTTAATTAGTTAGTTATTTAGTTATTTAGTTAGTTAGTTAGATTGTTTGTTAGTCAGTTAGTTAGAAAGGTAGTTAGTTTGTTAGTTAATAGGTATATATGAAGATAGTTAGTTAGTAAGTTAGTTAGTTAACTAGTTTGTAAGTTAGCCAGTAGTCTGTTAGTTAGTTAATTATTTAGTTAGTTAGTTAGTTAGTTGGTGGGTATGTAGGATGGTAGTTAGTTAGTTAGTTAGATAATAGGTATTTAAGAAGATAGTTAGTTAGTAAATTAGTTAGTTATTATGTTAGTTATCTAGTAGTTAGTTAGTTAGTTATTTTGTCAGCTAGCTAGTTGTGAGTTAGTTAGTTAGTAGTTAGTTAGTTAGTTATTTAGTTAACTATTTAGTTATTTAGTTAGCTAGTTTGTTAGTTGTCTAGTAGTTAGTTAGTTAGCTAGTTAGTTAATTAGTTAGTTAGATAGTTAGTTAGTTAGTTAGTGGGAAGGTAGTTTGTTATTTAGTTAGTGGGTATGTAGGAAGGTAGTTAGTTAGTTAGTTAGTTAGTTAATATGTGTATGTCGGAAGATAGTTATTTAGTTAGTTTGTTAATTAGTTAATTAGTTAGTTATTTAGTTATTTAGTTAGTTAGTTAGATAGTTTGTTAGGTAGTTTGTTAGAAAGGTAGTTAGCGTGTTAGTTAATAGGTATGTATGAAGATAGTTAGTTAGTAAGTTAGTTAGTTAACTAGTTTGTTAGTTAGCCAGTAGTTTGTTAGTTAGTTAGTTAGTTAGTTAGTTAATTAGTTAGTTATTTAGTTAGTTAGTTAGTTAGTTAGTTAACTAGTAGTTAGTTAGTTAATTAGTTTATTAATTAGTTAGTTAAATAGTTAGTTAGTAAGTTAGTTAGTTAGTGGGTATGTAAGAAGGTAGCTAGTCAGTTAGTTAATTTGTTAGTTAATTAGTTGATTAGTTAGTTAGTTAGTTAATTAGTTAGTTAATTAGTTAGTTAATTCTTTAGTTTGTTAGTTAGTTAAATAGCTTGTAGTTATTTAGTTAGTTATTTATTTAATTAGTTAGTTACTTTGTTAATTGGTATGTTGGATGATAGTTAGTTAGTGAATTAGTTAGTTATTTAGTTAGTTATCTAGTAGTTAGTTAGTTAGTTTATTAGTTAGTTAATGAATTAGTTAGTTAGTAAGTTAGTTAGTTATTTAGTAGTTAGTTTGTTAGTTAGGTCATAAGTTAGTTATTTAGTTAGTTAGTTAGTTAGTTAGTTATCTAGTAGTTCGCTGATTAGTTATTTATTTAGTTAGTTAGTTAGTTAGTTGGTGGGTATGTGGGAATGTAGTTAGTTAGTTAGTTAATAGGTATTTAAGGAGATAGTTAGTTAGTAAATTAGTTCGTTATTATGTTAGTTATCTATTAATTAGTTAGTTAGTGATTTTGTCAGCTAGCTAGTAGTTATTTTGTTAGTTAGTTATTTAGTTAGTTAGTTAGTTAGTTATCTAGTAGTTAGTTAGTTAGTTATTTAGTTAGTTAACTAGTTAGTTATTTAGTTAGTTGGTTTGTTAGTTATCTAATAGTTTGTTAGTTAGCTAGTTAGTAATTTAGTAAGATAGATAGTTAGTTAGTTAATTAGCAGTAAGGTAGTCGGTTAGTTAGTTAGTGGGTATGTAGGAAGGACGTAGTTAGTAAGTTAGTTAGTTAGTTAGTTAATAGGTATGTACGAAGATAGTTATTTAGTTATTTGTTAGTTAGTTAGTTAGTTAGTTAGTTAGTTAGTTAATAGGTATGTATGGAGGTAGTTAGTTAGTTAACTGGTTAGTTAGTTAGATGGTAGTTAGTTTGTAAGTTAGTTAATTAGTGAGTGAGTTAGTTAGTTAGTTAGTTACTTAACTAGTAGTTAGTTAGATAATTAGTTAATTAATTAGTTAGCTAATTAGTTAGTTAGTAAGTTAGTTAGTTAGTGGGTATGTACAAAGGTAGCTAGTTAGTTAATTAGTTAATTAGTTAGTTAGTTTGCTAATTAGTTAGTTAGTTAGTTAAATAGCTAGTATTTATTTAGTTATTTATTTATTTATTTATATAGGTAGTTTGTTAATATGTATGTAGAAAGATAATTAGTTAGTCATTTAGTTTGTTATCAAGTAGTTAGTTAGTTAGTTAGTTATTTATTCAGTTAGCTAGTAGTCAGTTAGTTAGTTAGTAAGTTAGTAAGTTAGTTAGTTAGTCAGTTAATTAGTTAGTTGGTTAGTTAGATAGTCGATATGTATGTAAGAAGGTAGGTATGTAGTTAGTTAGTAAGTTAAATAGTTAGTTAGTTAGTTAGTTAGTTAGTTAGTTAGTTATCAAGTAGTTGGTTAGTTAGTTAGTTAGTTAACTAGTTAGTTATTTAGTTAGTTAGTTTGTTAGCTAGTAGTCAGCTAGTAATTTATTTAGTTAGCTAGTTAGTTGGTGGGTATGCAGAATGCAGTTAGTTAGTTTGTTAATTAGTTAGTTAGTTAATAAGTATGTCGGAAGATAGTTAGTTAGTTAGTTAATTTGTTAGTTAGTTAGTTAATTAGTTAGTTAGTTAATTAGTTAATTAGTTAGTTAATTCTTTAGTTAGTTAGTTAGTTAAATACCTAGTAGTTATTTAGTTAGTTATTTATTTATTTAGTTAGTTAATATGTTAGTGGGTATGTAGGAAGGTAGTTAGTAAGTAAGTTAGTTAGTTATTTAGTTATATAATATGTATGTAGGAAGATAGTTAGTTATTTAGTTAGTTATCTAGTAGTTAGTTAGTTAGTTAGTTATTTAGTTATTCAGTTAGCAAGTAGTTAGTTAGTTAGTTAGTTGGAAAGTTAGATAATAAGTTAGTTAGTTAGTTAGTTAGGGTATGTAAGAAGGTAGCTAGCTAGTTCGTTAGTTAGTTAATTGGTCAATTAGTTAGTTAGCTAGTAGTAAGTTAGTTAGTTACTTAAATAGTTAGTTAGTGAGTTAACTAGTTAACTAGTTAGTTATTTTGTTAGTTTATTAGTTAGTTAGTTAGCCAATAGTTAGTTAGTTAGTTAACTAGTTAGTTATTTAGTTAATTAGTTCGTTAGTTAGCCAGTTAGTTAGTTAGTTCGTTTGTATGAAGGTAGTTAGTTAATTAGTTAGGTATGTAGTTAATTAGTTAGTTAATATGTATATATGAAGATAGTTAGTTAGTAAGTTAGTCAGTTAATTAGTTAATTAGTTAGTTAGCTAGTAGATAGTTAGTATGTTAGTTAGTTAATTAGTTAGTTAGTTACTTAATTAGTTCGTGGTTATGTAGGAAGGTAATTAATTAGTTAAATTGTAAGCTAGTCAATTTGTTAGCTAGTAGCTACTTAGTTAGTTAGTTAATAGTTATGTAGGAAGTTAGTTAGTTAGTTAGTTAGTTAGTTAGTTAGTTGGTTCCTTTGTTAATTTGTTAGATAGTTAATAGGTATGTAGGAAGATAGTTAGTTACTTAGTTTGTTAGTTACTTAGTTAGTTAGTTAGTTATTTAGTTAGTTTGTTCGTTAGTTAGTGGGTATCTGTGAAGGTAGCTTGTTAGTTAGTTAGTTAGTTAGTTAGTTATTTTGTCAGTTAATAAATTAGTTGGCTAGTTAGTTAGTTAGTTAGTTAGTTAGTTATTATGTATGTGAGAAGGTAGTTAGTTAGTTAGTTTGTTAGTTAGTTAGATAGTTAATTAGTTAGTTAGTTAGTTAATAAGTTAGTTATTTAGTTAGTTAGTTACTTAGTTAGATAATAGTTAGTTAGTGAGTTAGCTAGTTAATCAATATATGTGTGGGAAGGTAGGTAGGTAGTTAGTTAGTTAGTTAGATAGTTAGTTATTTAATTAGTTAGTTAATTAGTCAGTTGGTTAGTTAGTTATCTAGTAGTTAGTTAGTTAGCTAGGTAATCAGTTAGTTATTTAGTTAATTAGTTAGTTAGTTTGTTAGCTAGTAGTTAGTTGGTTATTTATTTATTTAGTCAGTTAGTTAGTTAGTTAGTTAGTTAGTTAGTTAGGTTGTGGGTATGTAGGAAGGTAGTTAGTTTGTTAGTTAGTTAGTTAGTTAATAGGTATTTAAGAAGATAGTTAGATATTAAATAATATAGTTATTATGTTAGTTATCTAGTAATTAGTTAGTTAGTTAGTTATTTTGTCAGCTAGCTAGTAGTTAGTTATTTAGTTAGTTATCTAGTAATTAGTTAGTTAGTTAGTTATTTTGTCAGCTAGCTAGTAGTTAGTTATTTAGTTAGTTATCTAGTAGTTAGTTAGTTAGTTAGTTAGTTAGTTAACTAGTTAGTTATTCAGTTAGCAAGTTAGCTTACTAGTTAGTTACTTAGTTAGTTAGTGGGTATGTAGGATGTAAGTTAGTGGGTATGTAGGAAGGTAGTTAGTTAGTTTGTTAATAGGTATGTAGGAAGGTTGTTGTTTAGTTATTTAGTTAGTTTGTTAATTAGTGGATTAGTTAGTTATTTAGTTAGTCAGTTCGTTAGTTAGTTAGTTAGTTAGTTAGATAGGTAGTTAGTTAGTTAGTTAATATGTATGTATGAAGGTAGTTCGCTAGTAAGTCAGTAAACTAGTTAGATAGTTTGCTAGTAGTTAGTTGGTTAGTTAGTCAGTTATCTAGTTAATTTGTAATTTGTTTAGTTAGTTAGTTAGTTAGTTAGTTAGCTAGTAGTTAGTTAGTTAGTTAATTAGTTAATTAATTATAATTAGTTAGTTAGTAAGTTAGTTACTTAGTGGGATGTACGAATGTAGCTAGTTAGTTAGTTAGTTAATTAGTTATCTAGTTAGTTAGTTAAGAGTTATTTAGTTAGTTAGTTAGTTAGTTAAATAGCTAGTAGTTATTTAGTTAGTTATTTATTTAGTTAGTTAGTTACTTAGTTAGTGGGTATGTTGGAAGGCAGTTAGTAAGTTAGTTAGTTAGTTAGTTAATAGGGATGTAGGAAGATAGTTAGTTAGTTAATTAGGTAGTTATTTAGTTAGTTATCTAGTAGTTAGTTAGTTAGTTAGTTAGTTAGTTTGCAAGTTAGTTAGTTAGTTAGTTTGTTAATATGTATGTATCAAGGTAGGTAGTTAGTTAATTAGATAGTTAGTTAATGAGTTAGTTAATTAGTTAGTTAGTTAGTTAGTTAGTTAGTTAGTTAGTTAGTTAGTTATCTAGCAGTTAGTTAGTTAGTTAGTTAGTTCATCAATTAGTTATTTAGTTAGTTAGTTAGTTAGTAGTTAGCTGGTTAGTTAATTATTTAGTTAGTTAATTAGTTAGTTAGTTGGTGGGTATGTAGGAAGGTAGTTAGTTAGTTAGTTAGATAATAGGTATTTAAGAAGATAGTTAGTTAGTAAATTAGTTAGTTATTATGTTAGTTGTTTTGTCAGCTAGCTAGTAGTTAGTTAGTAGTTAGTTAGTTAGTTATTTAGTTAACTATTTAGTTATTTAGTTAGCTAGTTTGTTAGTTATCTTGTAGTTAGTTAGTTAGCTAGTTAGTTATTTAGTTAGTTAGATAGTTAGTTAGTTAGTTAGTGGGAAGGTAGTTTTTTAGTTAGTTAGTGGGTATGTAGGAAGGTAGTTAGTTAGTTAGTTAATTTGTGTATGTAGGAAGATAGTTATTTAGTTAGTTTATTAATTATTTAATTAGTTAGTTATTTAGTTATTTAGTTAGTTAGTTAGATAATATGTTAGTTAGTTAGTTAGAATGGTAGTTTGTTTGTTAGTTAACAGGTATGTATGAAGATAGTTAGTTAGTAAGTTAGTTAGGTTAACTGGTTTGTTAGTTAGCCAGTAGTTAGTTAGTTAGTTAGTTAGTTAGTTAGTTAGTTAATTAGTTAGTTATTTAGTTAGTTAGTTATTTAGTTAACTAGTAGTTAGTTAGTTAATTAGTTCATTAATTAGTTAGTTAAATAGTTAGTAACTAAGTTAGTTAGTTAGTGGGTATGTACGAAGGTAGCTAGTTAGTTAGTTAATTTGTTAGTTAATTAGTTAATTAGTTAGTTAATTAGTTAGTTAATTAGTTAGTTAATTCTTTAGTTAGTTAGTTAGTTAAATGACTTGTAGTTATTTAGTTAGTTATTTATTTAATTAGTTATTTACTTTGTTAATGGGTCTGTTGGATGATAGTTAGTTAGTGAATTAGTTAGTTATTTAGTTAGTTATCTAGTAGTTAGTTAGTTAATTAGTTAGTTAGTTTATTAGTTGGTTACTGAATTAGTTAGTTAGTTAGTTAGTTAGTTAGTTATTTAGTACTTAGTAAGTTAGTTAGTTAGGTCATCAGTTAGTTATTTAGTTAGTTAATTAGTTAGTTAGTTATCTAGTAGTTAGCTGGTTAGTTATTTATTTAGTTAGTCAGTTAGTTAATTGGTGGGTATGTGGGAATGTAGTTAGTTAGTTAGTTAATAGGTATTTAAGGAGATAGTTAGTTAGTAAATTAGTTAGTTATTGTGTTAGTTATCTATTAATTAGTTAGTTACTGATTTTGTCAGCTAGCTAGCTAGTAGTTAGTTAGTTAGTTATTTAGTTAGTTAGTTAGTTAGTTAGTTAGTTATCTAGTAGTTAGTTAGTTAGTTAGTTATTTAGTTAGTTAACTAGTTAGTTATTTGTTTAGTTTGTTTGTTAGTTATCTAGTAGTTAGTTAGTTAGCTAGTTAGTAATTTAGTGAGATAGATAGTTAGTTAGTTAGTTAGCAGTAAGGTAGTTAGTTAGTTAGTTAGTGGGTATGTAGGAAGGTAGTCAGTTAGTTAGTTAGCTAGTTAGTTAGTTAGTTAGTTAGTTAATTGGTATGTAGGAATTTATTTGGTTATTTGTTAGTTAGTTAGTTAGTTAGTTAGTCAGTTAGTTAGTTAATAGGTATGTTTGAAGATAGTTAGTTAGTAAGTTAGTTAGTTAACTGGTTAGTTAGTTAGATGGTAGTTAGCTTGTTAGTTAGTTAATTAGTTAGTTAGTTAGTTAGTTAGTTACTTAACTAGTAGTTAGTTAGATAATTAGTTAATTAATTAGTTAGTTAATTAGTTAGTTAGTAAGTTAGTTAGTTAGTGGGTATGTACGAAGGTAGCTAGTTAGTTAATTAGTTAGTTAGTTAGTTAATTAGTTAGTTGTTTATTTAGTTAGTTAGTTAGTTAAATAGCTAGTGTTTATTTAGTTAGTTACTTAATATGTATGTAGGAAAATAATTAGTTAGTTAATTAGTTAGTTATTTAGTTTGTTATCAAGTAGTTAGTTAGTTAGTTAGTTAGTTAGTTAGTTAGTCATTTATTATGTTAGCTAGTAGTTAGTTTGTTAGTAAGTTAGTTAGTTAGTTAGTTAATTAGTTTGTTGGTTAGTTTGTTAGTCAATATGTATGTAAGAAGGCAGGTAGGTAGTTAGTTAGTCAGCTAAATAGTTAGTTAGTTAGTTAGTTAGTTAGTAGTTGGTTAGTTAGTTAGTTAGTTAGTTCGTTAGTTAACTAGTTAGTTATTTAGTTAGTTAGTTTGTTAGCTAGTAGTTAGCTAGTAATTTATTTAGTTAGCTAGTTAGTTGGTGGGTATGCAGAATGTAGTTAGTTAGTTAGTTAGTGGGTATGTAGTTTGTTAGTTAGTTAGTTAATTAGTTAGTTAATAGGTATGTAGGAAGATAGTTATTTTGTTAGTTTGCTAATTAGTTAATTAGTTAGTTAGTTAGTTATTTAGTTATTTAGTTAGTTACTTTGTTAGTTAGTTAGTTAGAAAGTTAGTTAGTTAGTTAGTTAATTGGGATGTATGAAGGTAGTTAGTTAGTAAGTTAGATAGTTAGCTAGTAGTTAGTTAGTTAGTTAGTTAAATAGTTAGTTATTTAGTTAGTTATTTAGTTAGTTAACTAGTAGTTAGTTAGTTAGTTAGTTAGTTAATTAGTTCGTTATTTAGTCTGCTTGTTTTTTAGTTAGCTAGTAGTTAGTTAGTTAGTTAGTTAGTTAGAGCTAGTAGTTAGTTAGTTAGTTAATTGGCTAAGTTAGATAGCTAGCTGGTTGTTAGTTAGTTAGTTAGTAGGTATGTAGGAAGGTAGTTAGTTAGTTAGCTAGTTAGTTAGTTAGTTATCTAGTAGTTAGTTAGTTAGTAAGTAATTAAGTTAGTTAGTTAGTTAGTTAGTTACCTAGTAGTTAGTTAGTTAGTTAATTAGCTAGTTAGTTAACTAGCTAGTTATTTAGTTAGTTAGTTTGTTAGTTCTCTAGTAGTTAGTTAGTTAGCTAGTTAGTTATTTAGTTAGTTAGATAGTTAGTTAGTTAGTTAGTTAGTTAGTGGGAAGGTAGTTAGTTAGTTAGTGGGTACGTAGGAAAGTAGTTAGTTAGTTAGTTAATTAGTTAGTTAATAGGTATGTAGGAAGATAGTTATTTAGTTAGTTAGTTAGTTTGTTAATTAGTTAGTTAGTTAGTTAGTTATTTAGTTATTTAGTTAGTTAGTTAGTTAGTTAGTTCGTTAGTTAGAAAGGTAGTTAGTTAGTTAGTTAATATGTATGTATGAAGGTAGGTAGGTTGTAAGTTAGATAGTTAACTAGTTGGTTAGTTTGATAGTAGTTTGTTAGTTAGTTAGTTAGTTAGTTGATTAGTTAGTCATTTCGTTAGTTAACTAGTTAGTCTGTCAACTTGTAGTTAGTTCATAAATTAGTTAATTAATTAGTTAGTTCATTAGTTAGTTAGTATGTTAGTTAGTTAGTGGGTATGTACGAAGGTAGCTAGTTAGTTAGTTAATTAGTTAGTAAGTTTGTTAGTTAATTAGTTAGTTATTTATTTAGTTAGTTAGTTAGTTAAATAGCTAGTAGTTATTTAGTTGGCTATTTATTTATTTAGTTAGTTATTTAGTTAGTGGGTATGTAGGAAGGTAGTTAGTAAGTTAGTTAGTTTGTTTGTCAGTTAGTATGTATGTAGGAAGATAGTTAGTCAGTTAATTAGCTAGTTATTTAGTCAGGTATCTAGTAGTTAGTTAGTTAGTTAGCTAGTTAGTTATTTATTTATTTATTCAGTTAACTAGTTGTTAGTTAGTTAGTTAGTTAGTTAGTTAGTTAGTTAGTAAGCTAGTTAGTTAGTTAGTTAGCTAGTTAGTTAGTTAATTAATTAGTTAGTTAATTAGTTAGTCAATATGTATGTAAGAAGGTAGGTAGTTAGTTAGTTAGTTAATTAGCCAGTAGTTAGTTAGTTTGTTAGTTAGTATGTATGAAGATTGTCCGTTAGTTAGTTAGTTAGATTGTTAGTTAATTAGTTAGTCAGTTAGTTAATAAGTTAGTTATTTAGTTAGTTACTTAGTTAGTTAGCTAGTAGTTAGTTAGTTAGTGAGTTAGTTAGTTAATCAATATGTCTGTATCACGGTAGTTAGTTAGTTAGTTAGATAGTCAGTTAGTTAGTTAGTTAGGTCATCAGTTAGTTAGTTATTTAGTTAGTTAGTTAGTTAGCTAGCTTGTAGTTAGAAGGTTTGTTATTTATTTAGTTAGTTAGTTAGTTAGTTGGTGGGTATGTAGGAAGGTAGTTAGTTAGTTAGTTAGTTAATAGGTATTTAAGAAGATAGCCAGTTAGTAAATTTGTTAGTTATTATGTTAGTTATCTAGTAATTAGTTTGTTTGTTATTTTGTTTGCTAGCTAGTAGTTAGTTATTTAGTTATAAGTAAGTAAGTTAGTTATCTAGTAATTAGTAAGTTAGTTAGTTGGTTAATCAGTTTGTTATTTAGTTAGTTACTTAGTTAGTTAGCTAGTAGTTCGTTAGTTAGTGAGTTAGTTAGTTAATCAATATGTATGTATCAAGGTAGTTAGTTAGTTAGTTAGATAGTTAGTTAATGAGTTAGTTAACTAGTTTGTTAGTTAGTTAGTTAGTTAGTTAGTTAGTTAGTTAGTTATCTAGTAGGTAGTTTGTTAGTTAGGTCATCAATTAGTTATTTAGTTAGTTAGTTAGTTAGTCAGTAGTTAGCTGGTTAGTTATTTATTTAGTTAGTTAGTTAGTTGGTTGGTGGGTATGTAGGAGGGTAGTTAGTTAGTTAGTTAGATAATAGGTATTTAAGAAGATAGTTAGTTAGTAAATTAGTTTATTTATTATGTTAGTTATCTAGTAGTAAGTTAGTTAGTTATTTTGTCAGCTAGCTAGTAGTTAGTTAGTTAGTTTGTAGTTAGTTAGTTAGTTATTTAGTTAGCTAGTTTGTTAGCTATCTAGTAGTTAGTTATGTAGCTAGTTAGTTATTTATTTAGTTATATAGTTAGTTAGTTAGTTAGTGGGATGGTAGTTTGTTAGTTAGTTAGTGGGTATGTAGGAATGTAGTTAGTTAATTAGCTAGTTAGTTAGTTAATATGTGTATGTAGGAAGATAGCTATTTAGTTGTTTAGTTAGTTTGTTAATTAGTAAATTAGTTAGTTAGTTAGTTAGTTATTTTGTTATTTAGTTAGTTAGTTAGATAGTTTGTTAGTTAGTTAGAAGGGTAGTTAGTTTGTTAGTTAATAGGTATGTATGAAGATAGTTAGTTAGTTAACTAGTTTGTTAGTTAGCCAGTAGTTAGTTAGTTAGTCAGTTAGTTAACTAGTTGTTAGTTAGTTAATTAGTTCAGTAATTAGTTAGTTCA
Source organism: Luzula sylvatica (assembly GCA_946800325.1). Taxonomy (NCBI): domain Eukaryota; kingdom Viridiplantae; phylum Streptophyta; class Magnoliopsida; order Poales; family Juncaceae; genus Luzula; species Luzula sylvatica. The sequence goes on along the minus strand of OX326957.1, from coordinate 10,283,869 downwards.
TTAGTTAGTTAGTAAGTTAGTTAGTTAGTGGGTATGTACGAAGGTAGCTAGTTAGTTAGTTAAGTTGTTAGTTAATTAGTTAATTAGTTAGTTAGTTAGTTAATTAGTTAGTTAATTAGTTAGTTAATTCTTTAGTTAGTTAGTTAGTTAAATAGCTAGTAGTTATTTAGTTAGTTATTTATTTAATTAGTTAGTTACTTTGTTAATGGGTATGTTGGAAGATAGTTAGTTAGTGAATTAGTTTGTTATTTAGTTAGTTATCTAGTAGTTAGTTAGTTAGTTGGTGAATTAGTTAGTTAATTGGTGAATTAGTTAGTTAGTTAGTTAGTTAGTTATTTAGTAGTTAGTTAGTTAGTTCGTTAGGTCATCAGTTAGTTATTTAGTTTGTTAGTTAGTTAGTTAGTTAGTTATCTAGTAGTTAGCTCGTTAGTTATTTAGTTAGTTAGTTAGTTAGTTGGTGGGTATGTGGGAATGTAGTAAGTTAGTTAGTTAATAGGTATTTAAGGAGATAATTAGTTAGTAAATTCGTTAGTTATTATGTTAGTTATCTATTAATTAGTTAGTTAGTGATTTTGTCAGCTAGCTAGTAGTTAGTTAGTTAGTTAGTTAGTTAGTTAGTTAGTTAGTTATCTAGTAGTTAGTTAGCTAGTTATTTAGTTAGTTAACTAGTTAGTTATTTAGTTTGTTAATTTGTTAGTTATCGAGTAGTTAATTAGTTAGCTAGTTAGTTATTTAGTAAGATAGATAGTTAGTTAGTTAGTTAGCAGTAAGGTAGTTAGTTAGTTAGTTAGTGGTTATGTAGGAAGGTAGTTAGTTAGTTAGTTAATAGGTATGTAGGAAGGTAGTTAGTTAGTTATTTAGTTAGTTAGTTATCTAGTAGTTAGTTAGCTAGTTATTTAGTTAGTTAACTAGTTAGTTATTTAGTTTGTTAATTTGTTAGTTATCGAGTAGTTAGTTAGTTAGCTAGTTAGTTATTTAGTAAGATAGATAGTTAGTTAGTTAGTTAGCAGTAAGGTAGTTAGTTAGTTAGTTAGTGGTTATGTAGGAAGGTAGTTAGTTAGTTAGTTAATAGGTATGTAGGAAGATAGTTAATTAGTTAGTTTGTTAATTAGTTAATTTGTTAGTTAGTTAGTTAGTTAGTTAGTTAGCTAATAAGTATGTAGGAAGATAGTTAGATAGTTAATTAGTTATTTTTTTAGATAGATATCTAGTAATTAGTTACTTAGTTTGCTAGTTATTTGTTAGTTAGTTATTTAGTTAGTTAGTTAACTAGTCAGTTATTTAGTGAGTTAGTTAGTTAATAAGTACGTAGGAAGATAGTTAGTTATTTAGTTAGTTATCTAGTAGTTAGTTAGTTAGTTTGTCAGTTAGTTATATAGTTATTTATCTTGTAGTTAGTTAATTAGTTAGTTAGTTAGTTAGTTAGTTTATTACTTAGTCAGTTAGTTAGTTAGTTAGTGAGTTAGTTAGTTAGATAGTTAGTTAATTAATATGTATGTATCAAGTTAGTTAGTTAGTTAGTTAGTCAGATAGATAGTTAGTTAATTAGTTTGTTAGTTAATTTGTTAGTTAGTTAATGAGTCAGTTAGTTAGTTATCTAGTAGTTAGTTAGTCAGTTAGGTGATCAGTTAGTTATTTATTTAGTTAGTTAGTTATTTAGTTAGGTTGTAGCTAGCTGGTTAGTTATTTATTTGGTTAGTTAGTTAGTTGGGGGGTATGTAGGAAGGTAGGTAGTTAGTTAGTCAGTTAGTTAGTTAATAGGTATTTAAGAAGATAGTTAGTTAGTAAATAAGTTAGTTATTATGTTTGTTATCTAGTAGTTAGTAAGTTAGTTATTTTTGTCAGCTAGCTAGTTGTTAGTTAGTTAGTTAGTCAATAGTTAGTTAGTTAGTTATTTAGTTAACTATTTAGTTATTTAGTTAGTTTGTTTGTTAGTTATCTAGTAGGTAGTTTGTTAGCAAGTTAGTTATTTAGTTAGTTAGATAGTTAGTTAGTTAGTTAGTTAGTTATTGGGAAGGTAGTTTGTTAGTTAGTTAGTGGGTATGTAGGAAGGAAGGTAGTTAGTTAGTTAGTTAGTTAGTTAGTTAGTTAATACATCCTACATACCGACTAACAAACTAATGACTAATTAACTAATTAACTAACTATCAAACTAACTAACGAACTAGCTAACTAAATAACTACCTACTTACATACATACTAACAAACTAACTAACTAACTAATTAATTAACTAACTAACTAACTAACTAACTAACCAATGAACTAACTACGAGATAAATAACTAAATAACTAAGTGACTTACTAACTAACTAACAAACTACTACATAACTAACAAAATAACTAACTAATTTACTATCTATCTATCTTCCTACGTACTTATTAAATAACTCACTCACTAAACAACTAACTAGTTAACTAACTAAATAACTAACTAACTAACTAACTACAAGTTAACTAACTGAATAACTTACTAACAAATAACTAACAAACTAAGTAACTAACTACTAGATATCTATCTAAATAGTTAACTAATTAACTAACTAACTATCTTCCTACATACTAACTAACTAACTAACTAACTAACTAACTAACTACATTCCTGCATACCCATACTAACTAGCTACCTAAATAAATTATTAGCTAACTACTAGCTAACAAACTAACTAACTAACTAAATAACTAACTAGTTAATTAACTAACTAACTAACTGACCAACTACCCGATAACTAACTAACTAACTAACAATTTAACTAACTAACTAACTACCTTCTAACATACATATTGACTAACTAACTAACCAACAAACTAATTAACTAACTTACTAACTAACTTACCAACTAACTAACTAACTAACTAACTAACTAACTACTAGCTAACTGAATATATAACTAACTAACTAACTAACTAACTAACTAACTACTAGATAACTAACTAAATAACTAACTAACTATCTTCTTACATACATATTAACTAACTAACTAACTAACTAACTAACTAACTACCTTTCTACATACCAACTAACTAAGTAACTAAATAAATAAATAAATAACACACTAAATAACTACTAGCTATATAACTAACTAACTAACTAACTTAATAACTAACTAATTAACTAACTAACTAACTAATTAACTAACGAAATAACAAATTAACTAACTAACTATATACCTTCGTACATACCCACTAACTAACTAACTTACTAACTAACTAATTGACTAACTAATTAATTAACTAATTAACTAACTAACCACTAGTTAACTAACTAACCTACTAACTAACAACCTTCATACATACCTATCAACTAACAAACTAACTACCTTTCAAACTAACTAACTAACAAACTAACTAACTAAATAACTAAATAACTAACTGACTAACAAATGAACTAATCATCAAACTAACTAAATAACTGAATAACTATCTTCCTACGTACATATGAACTAACTAACTAACTAACTAACTAACTAACTAACTAACTAACGAACTAACTACCTTCATACATACCCACTAACTAACGAACTACCTACCTTCCCACTAACTAGGTAACTAATTAACTACTAGATAACTAACAAACTAACTAACTAAATAACTAACTAGTTAACTAACAAAATAACAAACTAACTAACTAACTAACTAAATAACTAACTAACTAACTAACTACTAATTAGCCGACAAAATATCTAACTAACTAATTACAAGATAACTAACATAATAACTAACTAATTTACTAACTAACTATCTTCTTAAATCCCTATTAACTAACTAACTACCTAACTACCTACCTTCCTACATACCCACCAACTAACTAACTAACCAAATAAATAACTAACCAGCTAACTACAAGCTAACTAACTCACTAACTAACTAACTAACTAACTAACTAACTAACTGATGACCTAACTAACTAACTAACTAACTAACTACTAGATAACTAATTAACAATCTGACTAGCTAACTAATTAACTAATTAACTAACTAACAAATTAACTTACTATCTAACTAACTAACTAACTACCTTGATACATACATATTGATTAACTGACTAATTCACTAACTAACAAACTAACTACTAGCTAACTAACTAACTAACTGACTACATAACTAACTGATTAACTAACTAACTAACTATCTAACTAATTAACTAACTATCTAACTAACTAACTAACTAACAACCTTCTTACATACTAACTAACTAACTAACTAACTAACTAACTACGTACTAGCTAATTAACTAACTAACTACCTACATACCTCCTTACATACATATTGACAAACTAACTAACTATTAACTATGTAACTAACTAACTAACTTACTAACTTACTTACTTACTAACTAACTAACTACTAGCTAATTGAACAAATAACTAACTAACTAACTAACTTACTAACTAACTATCTAACTAACTAACTACTAGATAACTAACTAAATAACTAACTAAATAATTAACTAATTAACTAACTAACTATCTTCCTATAGACAGATTAACTAACTAACTAACTAACTAACTAACTAACTAACTAACTACCTTCCTACGTACCCACAAACTAAGTAACTAACTAAATAAATAAATAACACACTACATAACTACTAGCTATTTAACTAACTAACTAACTAAATAAAGAACAAACTAATTAACTAACTAACTAACTAACTAACTAACCAACTAACTAACTAATTAACTGACGAAATAACAAATTGACTAACTAACTATCTACCTTCGTACATACCCACTAACTAACTAACTTACTAACTGACTAATTAACTAACTAATTAATTAACTAATTAACTAACTAACTAACTAACTAATTAACTAATTAACTAACGAACTACTAGCTAAGTAACTAACTAGTTAACTAACTAACTTACTAACTAACTACCTTCATACATACCTATCAACTAACAAACTAACTACCTTTCAAACTAACAAACTAACAAACTAACAAACTAACTAACTAAATAACTAAATAACTAACTAACTAACAAATTAACTAATTAACAAACTAACAAAATAACTAAATAACTATCTTCCTACATACCTATTAACTATCTAACTAACTAACGAACGAACTAACTACCTTCCTACATACCCACTAACTAACTACCTACCTACCTTCCCAATAATTAACTAACTAATTATCTAACTTACTAAATTACTAACTAGCTAACTAATTAACTACTAGATAACTAACAAACTAACTAACTAAATAACTAACTAGTTAACTAACTAAATAACTAACTAGCTAACTACGAGATAACTAACTAACTGACTAAATAACTAACTAACTTACTAACTACTAATTAGCTGACAAAATATCTAACTAACTAATTACTAGATAACTAACATAATAACTAACTAATTTACTAACTAACTATCTTCTTAAATCCCTCTATTAACTAACTAACTACCTTACTACGTACCTTCCTACATACCCACCAACTAACTAACAAACCAAATAAATAACTAACCAGCTAACTACAAGCTAACTAACTCACAAACTAACTAACTAACTAACAAACTAATGACCTAACTAACTAACTAACTAACTACTAGATAACTAACTAACTATCAGACTAACTAACTAATTAACTAATTAACTAACTAACAAATTAACTAACTATCTAACTAACTAACTACCTACCTTGATATATACATATTGATTAACTAACTCACTCACTAACTAACTAACTACTAGCTAACTAACTAACTAACTAACTAACTAACTAACTACGTAACTAACTGATTAACTAACTAACTAACTAACTAACTAATTAACTAACTATCAAACTAACTAACTAACTAACGACCTTCTTACATACTTACTAACTAACTAACTAACTACCTACTAGCGAATTAACTAACTAACTAACTAACTAACTAACTGCCTACCTCCTTTCATACATATTGACTAACTAACTAACTAACTAACTAATTAACTAACTAACTAACTACCTAACTAAATAACTAACTTACTTACTAACTAACTAACTACTAGCTAACTGAACAAATAACTAACTAACTAACTAACTACTAGATAACTAACTAAATAAGTAACTAATTAACTAACTAACTATCTTCCTACAGACATATTAACTAACTAACTTACTAACTACCTTCCTACATACTCACTAACTAAGTAACTAACTAAATAAATAAATAACTAACTAAATAACTACTAGCTATTTAGCTAACTAACTAACTAAAGAACTAACAAATTAACTAACTGACTAGCTACCTTCGTACATACCCACTAACTATCTAGCTTACTAACTAACTAATTAACTAACTAATTAACTAACTAACTAACTATCTAACTATATAACTAACAAATTAGCTAACTAACTAACTAACTAACTAACAAACTACTAGCTAACTAACTAACTAATTAACTAACTAACTTACTAACAAACTATCTTCATACATACCTATTAACAAACATACTAACTAGCTATTTAACTAACTAACTAACTAACTAAAGAACTAACAAATTAACTAACTAACTAGCTACCTTCGTACATACCCACTAACTATCTAACTTACTAACTAACTAATTAACTAACTAATTAATGAACTAATTAACTAACTAACTAACTAACTATATAACTAACTAATTAACTAACTAACTAACTAACTAATTAACTAACTAACTTACTAACAATCTACCTTCATACATACCTATTAACAAACATACTAACTACCTTTCTAACTAACTAACTAACTAACTAACAAACTAACAAACAAACAAACTAACTAACTAACTAACTAACTACCTTCCTACATACCCACCCACTAACTAACTAACTACCTTACCGCTAACTAACTAACTAACTACCTTTCTTACTAAATAACTAACTAGCTAACTAACTAACTACTATCTAGATAACTAACTAACTAACTAACTAACTAAATAACAAACTAACTAACTAACTACTAGCTAGCTGACAAAATAACTAACTAACTAATCAATTGATAACTAACATAATAACTAACTAATTTACTAACTATCTTCTTAAATACCTATTAACTAACTAACTAACTAACCACATTCCAACATACCCACCAACTAACTAACTAACTAACTAAATAAATAAATAACCATCTAACTACTAGCTAACTAACTAAATAACTACTTAAATAACTAACTGATGACCTAACAAACTAACTAACTAACTACTAGATAACTAACTAACGGACTGACTAACTAACTAACTAACTAATTCACTAACTAACTAATTAACTAACTAACTAACTAACTACTAGATAACTAACTAAATAACTAACTACTTAACTAACTAACTATCTTCCAACATACCCACTAACCAAGTAACTAACTAAAAAAATAGATAACTAACTTAATAACTACTAGCTATTTCACTAACTAACTAACTAAAGAATTAACTAACTAATTAATTAACTAACTAACTAACTAATTAACTAATTAACCAACAAATTAGCTAACTAACTAGCTACCTTCGTACATACCCACTAACTAACTTACTTACTAACTAACTAATTAACTAACTAACTAATGAACTAATTAACTAACTACCTACTATTTAACTAACTAACTAACTAACTAAATAACTAACTAATTAACTAACTAACTAACTAACTAACTAACTAACTAACTAACTACTAGCTAACTAACTAACTAGTTAACTAACTAACTTACTAACTAACTACCATCATACATTCCTATTAACTAACAAACTAACTAAATTTCTAACTAACTAACTAACTAAATAACTAAATAACTAACAAACTAACTAAATAACTGAGTGACTATCTTCCTACATACACCTATTAACTAACTAACTAACTAACTAACTAACTAACTAACTAACTACTAACTAACTACCTTCCTATATACCCAATAACTGACTAACAAACTACCTTCCCACTAACTAACTAACTAACTATCTAACTAACTATATAACTAACTTGCTAACTAACTAACTACTAGATAACTAACAAACTAACTAACTAAATAACTAAATAGTTAACTAAATAACTAACTAACTAACTGACTAACTAACTAACTAACTACTAGCTAGCTGACAAAATAACTAACTAACTAACTACTAGATTACTAACATAATAACTAACTAATTTAATTGCTAACTATCTTCTTAAATACCTATTAACTAACTAACTAACTAACTAACTACCTTCCTACATATCCACCAACTAACTAACTAACTAAATAAATAAGTAGCTAACCAGCTAACTACTGGCTAACTGCTAACTAACTAACTAACTAATTTACTAACTACCTTACCGCTAACTAACTAACTATCTATCTATCTAACTAAATAACTAACTAGCTAACTAACTAATTACTAGATAACTAACAAACTAACTAACTAAATTACTAACTAGTTAACTAACTAAATAACTAACTAACTAACTAACTAATAGATAACTAACTAACCAAATAACTAAATAACTAACTAACTAACTACAAGCTAGCTGACTAGATAACTAACCAACTAATTAATAGATAACTAACATAATAACTAACTAATTTACTAACTAACTATCTTGTTAAATACCTATTTGATGAGCGGGTTTTTGTGGTGTAAAATATCGTTGTGGTAAAAACCCCGAACAATCAACAAAATTTGTAATCTAAGTTTGTACAGTGGCAAATGTATAGATTCGTTCCACGGGGAGCAATTGCGTCAAAATTTGGATCAAAATGGATGAGAAATAACGAAGAAAATTCACAGAAGATAGTCCGTTACAACGGAAGTGGGTTCCGTTACAACGGACTTGAGTGAAATTTCTGCGCTAAGTGTGAGATGAACGTCCGTTACAACGGATGAAACTCCGTTATAACGCACTATACTTGTCCGTTATAACGAACAGTGGTTGCGTTGCAACGGATTGGTTAATCCGTTACAACGGACCCTTATGTCCGTTATAACGCACTTGTATTGAGCCTCTTGCGTGAAAATCATCACTAGTCCGTTACAACGGACATGTATGTGCGTTACAACGGAAGTATAACCAACTGAATATTAAAGGACCAACCGTCCAGTCCGTTGTAACGCAAATTGTGTCCGTTATAACGGAAGTAGTTCTGGAATTGAGTTTGAGTATTTTATTTGGGAGCAGTTTGATGGTTTGTTTTGGGATTGAATTAATGGAAATTTGAACTAAGTTTAAGGCAGAAATTGAGAGCAAAAGATCAAGTAAAAGGAAAAGTTTAGAACAAAGATTCAATTCAAATAACAAGGATTCATTCAAGCAAACAAAGGATTTAAACAAGAACAAGATTTACACAAATCCAAGTAATTTTATGCTACAAGAAATGCAAGAAAGGAAGGAAAACACCTAGAGAGATGAAGAGAGCTCCGAGTCTCGTCTTGAGTGCCTTCCTTGTTGTTCGAGTTGCTAGAGAGCTAGTCAATGCGCCCAACAATTTCCTTTCGTACCGATCCACCCGTCAATAGAAGTGAGCTTCGTACCGGTTGGGTGAGCTCAAGATGTGCAAAGGTTGATTGAAAAGAAGCTTCCAACCAATCACGCCGAGAAAGCTCGACTCTTCGCTTGTGAAAGTTCGAATGAAATAAGTTTCACCCTAATTCCACACTTTTCCTTAGTCGAAGTGTAAACCGATTCACCGAATGAAGTGAGCTTCTATTCGGTGACCGATCTTAGAAAAATTATCGTTCGTAGTTGCAATTCTTGCGCGTTCTTGAAAGTTTCTTGGACTTGCTTAAACGGGAGAGAGAGAGAGAGAGAGAGAGAGAGAGAGAGAGAATGGGCGTAAAAAGAGCGTACCAAACTCGTGGCCCTTGTGGTCATATTTATAGCACTCATGGAGTCTTCTTATTGGCCACGAGTTGGGGGTAAGGAAGTAATTCCCACCAAAGGTAGGTGGGCAGGATAAGGGCTAAGGGTTGAGTGGTTTTCGTGTAAACTTTTGTGTAAGTTTTCATCATGATAATTGTTTGCCTCCCGTCTCATTCATGTACCGAATATATCGATGTAATATATCGTTTTTACTCCTCTTGACGTGTTGGAGACAACTACACTCTCCAAATTCCCAGAAATTCCTTCTAATTCCTGTGATTAAGCAGTAAAACACACTTAGTGAAGAAATATTCATGTTATCTCAAATATGATTAATAAAGTATATAGAATTGTGCTTCACAAGGGCTAAAACCCCTAAATTAAGCATTAAATTTGTGCCTTATTTGCCTCACATCAAATACCCCCACACTTAAATCTTTGATCGTCCTCGATCAATTAGAGTATAAAAGTCAAACATAAGAGAGAATTGCATAAGATTTTGTTGAAGTTATATTGTTGGTTCAAAAACTAATTTCACGAATCAAATGGTTCACTCTCATTTCATCAAGTTCAATAGTTATTTAGAATGATATTGGTCTTTTCATTATTAGATCTCCAAATTAGTTCGAAATTTCATAAGAGTTTTTCATGACACTCGATCTCAAGCGGTAAGAGCGATTTAAACGTTTTTACTTCGAATTGCTTTACTCCACAATCTCAAAAGGACTCAATTCGAAGGCTATTATCGGGCCAAAATTTCCCGTTTTGCTAGATGATCTTAAATGCAAGTTATTCATTTTAAAACACGTTTGGTACAATGGTACAAGGTTCATACCCGTTTTCGATCAATTTTCCCGCTCATTCGTTTTCCTTTCTCTCTTTGGAAGTCTTTAACCGAAAGCCCCACTACACCGAAATGCAATGAGGTTACTCTCGGTGTTGTATTTTGACCTTCATCTTTTCTCACTCTTTTTTTTTTATATGAAGTCTTTAACCGAAAGCCCCACTACACCGAAATGCAATGAGGTTACTCTCGGTGTTGTCTTTTGACCTTCATTTTTTTTTTTTTTTTTTTTTTTTTTTAACAAACGGGTATAATTGATCTACTAACGGGTCCCCACAAACGGTCATTTCATAGTGCAATTGGTCATGTTTTAAATCTAGCAAAACGTACTTTAACGGCCACGCTAAGAACCTTACTCATAAGTCAATTATCAATTACGGGTTCGAAAATCGAGTTAAAACGTATCGCATGAACCGCGCATCGATCAAGTGTTTCAAACTCGTGAAATTTGAAACAATAGGGCTGGAATCCCCGAATAGATCTCTTCAAAATCATAACCAAATCCTCTAAAATATTTTGCAAACTTTCAATTTTGAGAGCGAAATTCAGAGTTAAATGAAAATTCGTTTAAAAACCAACAATTTTAATTCAATGAAGCGGAGAAAAATCTTTTTATGCATTTATTGCTTGACTTATTTATCATTGATGCTCCGGGTTCAAAAATAATGTTAAATATTCGAAAATTTTAATTAAAAGAGAAAACTTGCCAGAAACTATTCCGTTACAACGCAGTATAATGTCCGTTACAACGTACTAACTGCGTTATAACGGAGAACTATTCGTAGCTTAGTTTGAAAATTCTGAGTATGTCCGTTGCAACGGACATTGAGGTCCGTTACAACGCACATAGTTCTGGAAAATTTTGGGAATTTACCGTTGCAACGCAATTTACTGTGTTTTTTATGTCCGTTGCAACGCTATTTTTGGTCCGTCGTAACGCAATTGTATTCCGTCGTAACGGAGTACTAGCCGTAGAATGAGAATTGAATTTAGAGGGCTCTCCGTTACAACGCAATACCATTCCGTTACAACGGAACTCTTGGCGACAGTCAAAATTTTAAATTTCTGTACAGTCCGTTACAACGGACATTGAGGTCCGTTACAACGGAGTTGCTGGACAGATCAAAAATTTTCAATTTTCCCTGATTTTTAAATTTTTAATTGGGCTCATACAGGTCAAAGATTGTATGTTACCCCCCCACACTTAGAGATTACTTGTCCTCAAGTATAACAAATCGAAAATTCCTAAAAGAGGGATAATAGAGAGATACAACCTTTGATGCGTGGGCGTGCCTCCCTCGCTAGCGCTCTTGTTTAACGTCTTGAGCTCGACTTGGCCGAGCTCATCATTGGGAGGTGTCGTCGGGTTCTAGAGCTTGCTCCTCCATCCACCCGGTTTCGAAGTTTGCATGGTAATGCTTGAGTCGATGGCCGTTTACCTTGAACGTTTTGTTCGTTTCCTCGCTTCGAATTTCGACAACCCCAAATGTAGTCACATTGGTGACCACAAAAGGGCCGATCCATCGGGACCGTAGTTTCCCGGGGAAAAGTTTGAGACGAGAGTTGAATAACAACACTCTTTCCCCCTCATGAAAATCTTTCTTTTGAATCATTCGGTCATGAAATCTTTTGGCCCTTGCCTTGCACAAACTCGAATTGTCGTAGGCCTCTTGCCGGAATTCGTCTAGCTCGAGTAATTGAAGCTTACGTGCCGATGCGTCCTTCGGGTAGTCGAGGACAAATTGCTTGATCGCCCAAAAGGCCTTGTGCTCTAACTCGACCGGTAAATGGCACGCCTTTCCGTACACGAGTTTGAAAGGAGTCATACCTATTGGCGTTTTGAAAGCGGTACGGTACGCCCAAAGTGCGTCGCCGAGTCGAGTACTCCAATCCTTTCGTGTCGGGTTCACCACCTTCTCCAAAATAGACTTTATTTCTCGATTCGAAACCTCCGCTTGGCCGTTTGTTTGAGGATGATACGCGGTTGAGGTTCGATGGCTCACATGGTATTTCTCGAGGAGGCTTTGGAGATATCGATTGCAAAAATGAGAGCCTCGATCGCTTATAAGAACTCTTGGTATACCGAATCGTTGAAAGATGCTTTTCTTCAAGAAGTCCACCACCGTTTTCGAATCCGCATGCTTGGTTGGTACCGCCTCCACCCATTTTGTCACGTAATCTACACACAACAAGATGTAAGTGTAGCCAAAAGACGATGGAAACGGGCCCATGAAATCAATGCCCCAAACATCGAATGGTTCACACACATAGATTGAATTGAGGGGCATTTGATTTCTACGGCTCAAGTTCCCCGTCTTTTGGCAATTTGCACAACCTTTCACAAAGTTCGCAACGTCTTTATGCAAGGTTGGCCAATAAAATCCACATTCTTGTACCTTGTGTGTGGTACGTGCGATACCGAAATGTCCACCACATTGTAATGTATGACAAAAAGAAAGGATAGATTGTACCTCATTTTGGTGGACGCATTTTCGAATTACTTGGTCGGTGCAAATTCGAAATAAGATCGGGTCTTCCCAAATGTAGAATCGAGCGTTGCTTTTCATCTTATCGCGTTGTGCCTTGGAGAAGCTCGGGGGAAAATTCTTCGTGACGATGTAGTTGGCTAGGTCGGCGTACCATGGCGCTTCGACTTGGGCCGCGAGAACGTGTTCCTCGGGGAATTCCTCGCGAATCGGAACGAGGTCTTCAATCTTCAATGGGAGCCGACTCAAATGATCCGCCACGAGATTCTCGCATCCCTTTTTGTCCTTGATCTCGAGGTCGAATTCTTGAAGCAAAAGGATCCATCGGAGCAATCTCGGTTTGCATTCCTTCTTCTTCATCAAGTGTCTCAACGCTCCGTGATCCGAGAAGACTATCACTTTCGTACCTAAAAGATAAGAACGAAATTTCTCCAATGCAAACACAATTGCGAGGAGTTCCTTTTCGGTGGTGGTGTAGTTTCGTTGGGTATTGTCGAGAGACTTTGAGGCGTAGGCGATGACGTGAGGGTCTTTTCCTTCTCTTTGGCCAAGTACCGCCCCCACACTCGTGTCACTAGCGTCGCACATTATTTCGAATGGTAGCTCCCAATTTGGCGACTTGATGATAGGCGCGGAGCAAAGCTTTTCCTTGAGATTGTCGAAAGCCTCCTTGCACTTTGCATTGAACTCGAATTTTGCATCTTTTTGGAGAAGTTGGCACATCGGTTGCGAGGTTTTCGAGAAGTCTTTGATGAAGCGCCTATAGAATCCCGCATGGCCGAGAAAGGATCGCACGTCTTTCACCGTCCTTGGATACGGAAGCGTCTTGATTACGTCGATTTTCGCCTTGTCGACTTCCATTCCTTTCTCCGAGATTAAATGACCTAAAACAATTCCTTCGCTCACCATGAAGTGGCATTTCTCAAAATTCAAAACAAGGTTAGCTTCGATGCACTTTTCGAGTATTTGTGACAAGTGGCTTAGACATGATTCGAATGAGTCACCAAATACCGAAAAGTCATCCATAAAAACTTCTATAAATTTGGAAATATAATCGGAGAAAATAGAAAGCATACACCTTTGGAAAGTACCCGGAGCATTGCATAGCCCGAATGGCATGCGTCGGTACGCGAAGGTACCAAACGGGCACGTGAAAGTGGTCTTCTCTTGATCTTCGGGTGCGACCGGTATTTGGAAATAGCCCGAAAATCCATCGAGAAAGCAATAGAATGGATTTCCCGCGAGTCTTTCTAACATTTGATCGATGAATGGAAGCGGAAAATGATCCTTCTTTGTCGCCTTATTAAGCCTTCGATAATCGATGCAAACTCGCCACCCGTTTTGAACTCGAGTCGGTACTTGATCGCCTTCATCGTTCTCAACTATCGTCATCCCCGTTTTCTTCGGTACCACGTGTATTGGCGAGACCCATTTCGAATCGGCGATGGGGTAAATGATTCCGGCGTCGAGTAGCTTGATCACCTCTTTCTTTACAACTTCCATCATTGGCGGATTGAGCCGCCTTTGTGGTTCTCGCGAAGGCTTAGCATCGTCCTCGAGGATAATGCGGTGTGTGCACATGGAGGGACTAATGCCCGGAATGTCCGCGAGTGTCCACCCGAATGCCTTCTTGTTCCGTTTTAGCACTTCAACGAGTTTCTCTTCTTGTTCCTTTGCTAGACTCGAGGCAATTATCACCGGCAAGGTCTCCGCTTCATCGAGAAAAGCATAGTTTAGTCCAATAGGTAATTTTTTCAATTCTAACCTTGGAGCTTGTTCGATTGAAGGTGGAGCTCTTTGCATCGGGATTTCGAGATCTCTTAGAAAAAGTGCTTGATCTATGCTTCGTTCTTCTTCCAACTCCGACTCGATTTCGAATGTAGGATTGTCACATCCTTCAAATTCTTCGAACAAAGGGTTTGAGCTCCATTGAAAGTTTTCGAATGAGCTATCCATGACCTCTTGTACACAATCGTCGATCACGTCCATAGCACTTAAGTTGAGTGTACCTACAATGGGTTCCTTTAGTTTGTCAAAAATATTGAATTTGATTACCTCATCATCGAACTCCATCGTGAGCTCTCCCGCGTGTACATCGATTTTTGTGCGCGCCGTCTTCAAAAATGGCCGTCCAAGGAGAATCGGGGTTGAATCGTTACTCCCCTCATTCATGTCCAACACGTAGAAATCCGCGGGGAAGTAAAGTCCATTCACCGTCACGATCACATCTTCGACTACTCCCACCGGCTTCGTCGTAGATCTATCGGCCAATTGAATTACTACTTGTGTATCGTCGAGAGGGCCGAGATCTAGGGTTTTGAAAACCGAGAAGGGCATTACATTGATGGATGCGCCTAAATCGAGCATGCATTTGGGTAACTCGTGTTGCCCAATTTTGCAAGGGATAGCGAACATCCCCGGATCTTTGTGCTTTTGGGGGAGTCTCAAAATCGCCGAAACACTCTCCCCCACACTAATCAACTCATCTCCTTTCGTCTTTCTTTTGTTCGTGCACAATGCCTTGAGATATTTTGCCAAACGAGGCACTTCTTTGATTGCTTCGAGTAGAGGAATGTTTACCTCCACTTTCTTTAAGATGGCAAGCACGTCGTTGTTCGATTCGATTGGCTTTGGGAGACGACTCGGGAAAGGTGGCTTGACTTGAGTCGATTTTGTTTCTAGTTCTTGAGTTGGTAACGTCGCGGCTTGAGTCGGACTCTTCTTCGGTATCGGTACCTCGAGCTCCTTTTCTTCTTGTACCTCCTTGCTCTTCGAACTTTCTCCCACCTCTTTACCGCTTCGGAGCGATATTGCGTTCACATGCCTTTGCTCGGAAGGGGCCAAAGATTGAGATTGGAGTCGAGATGTACCTTGGGATTCGATTATGTTTACTCGAGTGGCAATTTGATTGATTTGAGTCTCCAAGTTGCCCACATGGCGATTCGTGTTCGAAACTTCTTGCCTTACACTTGAGATCTCTTGCTTCAATTCTTGCTTAAATTCTTGCTTCATCGTTTCCATGTTTTTATTGATACCTTGCAACATTTCCATTATCGTTTTCATGTCTTGATTTGGTTCTTGTGTTTGGGTTGGTTTATGAATCGCTTGAGTCGCATTTGGGTGTTGGTACGTGGCTGGTTTTGCGACCGCTTGTCGGTAAGGATCGGGTTGAGCATTGTTTGGATTCGACCAACTAAAGTTAGGATGGTTGCGGAGATTCGGATTATACGAATTTGAAGCGTCAAATTTCTTGTAAACGGCATTTGCATCTTCGATCACACTCGGGCATTCATCGGTGTGGTGGGTATTTGCGAGGCAAACCCCACATTTTTTCGTTTCCTCCTTGCCCAAAGCCTTCATGATGATCTCGAGCTTGTTGTTAAGCATGTCGACATTGAGGTCGCTACACGCGTTAACTCGGTATTCGACGTTCCTTCTTGATTGAGAATTGGTTGCCATCACTTCGAGTAGCTTCTTAATCTCTTCGAGATCCTTGTTCGCGATACTTCCCCCCGCGGATGCGTTGAGGAATTGGTTCTCCGAGTATCCTAGCCCGTTAATGAATTGTTCGTAGAGGAATTGGACCTCGACATTGTGGCTTGGGCATTCTTCCTTCAAACGCATGAATCGATCGTAGTATTCGTGGAATGTTTCGTTTGGTTTTTGCGTTATTGCCAAAAGTTCTCGCCTTATAGCCGCCAATCGAGAGGCCGAAAAATACCTCTCCTTGAAGAGGTTTGCTACTTCGTTGAATGGGAGAGGGCCTCTAAGCGCGTAGAACCAATCTTTGGGTCCTTCACCTAAGGAGTAAGGAAAAAGAAGAAGAAGAATGTCACTAAAAGCTTCATAATTCGAATATATGTTTAGTTGAATCTTGAAATCTTTTAAGTGTTTATGAGGGTTTTCCGTGGCTTTCCCATGAAAAATAGGCAATGAGCCTATAATGCTCGGATCCGCTTTGAAATTCGGAATATTGGGCCTAATAAAATTATAATTATCCTCCTCATCACCCATATTTGAATTTAAATGAGTAGAGAGAGAAGAAAAAGTTTGAGTTTGAAGTTGAGGTTCGTCTTGATCTTCTTGTGTCGGTTCCTTGCTCTTCTTAGAGCTCTTGTTCCTTCTTTCGATCTCCTTGACAAACGGAAGTAATTCTCCTTTTCGTGATCTTGTGTTGTGCATAAAGCTTTCTTCCTTCACCTAGATTGTCACAAAAGAAACAAAGAAGTGAGTAATCAATGTCATGAATTTAAATCTCAAATTTAGATCTAAAATATTGACTTAAACACCGCTCCCCGGCAGCGGCGCCATTTGATGAGCGGGTTTTTGTGGTGTAAAATATCGTTGTGGTAAAAACCCCGAACAATCAACAAAATTTGTAATCTAAGTTTGTACAGTGGCAAATGTATAGATTCGTTCCACGGGGAGCAATTGCGTCAAAATTTGGATCAAAATGGATGAGAAATAACGAAGAAAATTCACAGAAGATAGTCCGTTACAACGGAAGTGGGTTCCGTTACAACGGACTTGAGTGAAATTTCTGCGCTAAGTGTGAGATGAACGTCCGTTACAACGGATGAAACTCCGTTATAACGCACTATACTTGTCCGTTATAACGAACAGTGGTTGCGTTGCAACGGATTGGTTAATCCGTTACAACGGACCCTTATGTCCGTTATAACGCACTTGTATTGAGCCTCTTGCGTGAAAATCCTCACTAGTCCGTTACAACGGACATGTATGTGCGTTACAACGGAAGTATAACCAACTGAATATTAAAGGACCAACCGTCCAGTCCGTTGTAACGCAAATTGTGTCCGTTATAACGGAAGTAGTTCTGGAATTGAGTTTGAGTATTTTATTTGGGAGCAGTTTGATGGTTTGTTTTGGGATTGAATTAATGGAAATTTGAACTAAGTTTAAGGCAGAAATTGAGAGCAAAAGATCAAGTAAAAGGAAAAGTTTAGAACAAAGATTCAATTCAAATAACAAGGATTCATTCAAGCAAACAAAGGATTTAAACAAGAACAAGATTTACACAAATCCAAGTAATTTTATGCTACAAGAAATGCAAGAAAGGAAGGAAAACACCTAGAGAGATGAAGAGAGCTCCGAGTCTCGTCTTGAGTGCCTTCCTTGTTGTTCGAGTTGCTAGAGAGCTAGTCAATGCGCCCAACAATTTCCTTTCGTACCGATCCACCCGTCAATAGAAGTGAGCTTCGTACCGGTTGGGTGAGCTCAAGATGTGCAAAGGTTGATTGAAAAGAAGCTTCCAACCAATCACGCCGAGAAAGCTCGACTCTTCGCTTGTGAAAGTTCGAATGAAATAAGTTTCACCCTAATTCCACACTTTTCCTTAGTCGAAGTGTAAACCGATTCACCGAATGAAGTGAGCTTCTATTCGGTGACCGATCTTAGAAAAATTATCGTTCGTAGTTGCAATTCTTGCGCGTTCTTGAAAGTTTCTTGGACTTGCTTAAACGGGAGAGAGAGAGAGAGAGAGAGAGAGAGAGAGAGAGAATGGGCGTAAAAAGAGCGTACCAAACTCGTGGCCCTTGTGGTCATATTTATAGCACTCATGGAGTCTTCTTATTGGCCACGAGTTGGTGGAGAGGATTGGGGGTAAGGAAGTAATTCCCACCAAAGGTAGGTGGGCAGGATAAGGGCTAAGGGTTGAGTGGTTTTCGTGTAAACTTTTGTGTAAGTTTTCATCATGATAATTGTTTGCCTCCCGTCTCATTCATGTACCGAATATATCGATGTAATATATCGTTTTTACTCCTCTTGACGTGTTGGAGACAACTACACTCTCCAAATTCCCAGAAATTCCTTCTAATTCCTGTGATTAAGCAGTAAAACACACTTAGTGAAGAAATATTCATGTTATCTCAAATATGATTAATAAAGTATATAGAATTGTGCTTCACAAGGGCTAAAACCCCTAAATTAAGCATTAAATTTGTGCCTTATTTGCCTCACATCACTATTACCTAAATAACTAACTAACTAACTACATTCCCATATACCCACCTACTAACTAACAAACAAATAAATCAATAACTAACCAGCTAACTACTAGCTAACTAACTAACTAACTAACTAAATAACTAACTGATGACCTAACTAACTAACTAACTACTAGATAACTAAATTACTAACTGACTAACTAACTAACGAACTAATTAATTAACTAACTAATTAACTGACTATCTAACAAACAAACTAACTACCTCGATACATACATATTGATTAACTAACTAACTCACTAACTACCTAACTATTAGCGAACTAACTAACTAACTAAATAACTGACTGATTAACTAACCAACTAATTAACTATCTATCTATCTAACTCACTAATTAACAAACTTCTTACATACTAACTAACTAACTAACTAACTAACTACTAGCTAATTAACTAACTAACTAACTAACTAACTACATTCTTACATACATATTGACTAACTAACTAACTAATTAACCAATTAACTAACTAACTAACTAACTAACTAACTAACTAATTTACTAACTAACTAACTAACTAACTAACTAACGACTAGCTAACTAAATAACTAACTAACTAACTAACTAACTAACTAAGTAACTACTAGATAACAAACTAAATAACTAACTAATTAACTAACTAACTATCTTCCTACATACATATTAACTAACTAACTAACTAACTAACTACCTAACTAACTAACTTAATAACTACCTTCCTACATACCCACTAACTAAGTAACTAACTAACTAAATAAATAAATAACTAAATAACTACTAGCTATTTAACTAACTAACTAACTAAATAAATAACTAACTAATTAACTGATGACCTAATTAACTAACTATCTACTAGATAACTAACTAACTAACTGAATAACTAACTAACTAACTAATTAACTAACTATCTAACTAACTAACTAACTACCTTGATACATACACATTGATTAACTAACTAACTCACTAACTAACTACTAGCTAACTAACTAAGTAACTAACTAAATAACTAACTCATTAACGAACTAACTAACTAATGAACTAAATAACTAACTACCTTCTTACATACTACCTAACTAACTAACTAACTAACTAACTAACTACGAGCTAATTAACTAACTAACTAACTAACTACCTACCTTTTAACATACATATTGACTAACTAACTAACTTACTAACTATTTAACTAACTAACAAACTAACTAACTAACTAACTAACTAACTAACTAACTAACTACTAGTTACTTGCCTAACTGACTAACTAACTAACTACTAGATAACTAACTAAATAACTAACTAATTAACTAACCTAACTATCTTCCTACATACATATTAACTAACTAACTAACTAACTAACTAACTAACTAACTAACTAACTAACTAAGTTACTAACTACCTTCCAACATACCCACTTACTAAGTTACTAATTAAATAAATAAATAACTAACTGAATAACTACTAGCTATTTAACTAACTAACTAACTAACTGAATAAATACCTAACTAATTAACTAACTAACTAACTTTCTAATTGACTAACTAACTAAGAAATTAACTACCTAACTAACTACCTTCGTACACACCCACTAACTAACTAACTTACTAACTAACTAATTAACTAACTACCTACTAGTTAACTAACTAACTTACTAACTAACTAACTAACTAACTAACTAACTAACTAACTAATTACCTAACTAACTAACAAACTACTAGCTAACTAACTAACTAGTTAACTATCTAACTTACTAACTAACTACCTTCATACATACCTAAGAACTAACTAACTAAGTAACTAAATATGAAGGTAGTTAGTTAGTTTGTTAGTTATTTAGAAAGGTAGTTAGTTTGTTAGGTAATATGTATGTATGAAAGTAGTTAGTTAGTAAGTTAGTTAGTTAACTAGTTAGTTAGTTAGTTAGTACTTAGTTAGTTATTTAGTTAATTAGTTGGTTATGTACTTAGTTTGTTAGTTAGTTAGTTAGTTAAGTAGTAGTTAGTTAGTTAATTAGTTAATTAATTAGTTAGTTAATTAGTTAGTAAGTTAGTGCGTATGTATGAAGGTAGCTAGTTAGTTAGTTAATTTGTTAGTTAGTTAGTTAATTAGTTAGTTAGTTAGTTAATTACTTAATTAGTTAGTTATTTATTTAGTTTGTTAGTTAGTTAAATAGATAGTAGTTATTTAGTTAGTTATTTATTTATTTAGTTAGTTACTTAGTTAGTGGGTATGTAGGAAGGTAGTTAGTAAGATAGTTAGTTAGTTAGTTAGTTAGTTAGTTAATATGTATGTAGGAAGATAGTTAGTTAATTAGTTTGTTATTTAGTTAGTTATATAGTAGTTAGTTAGTTAGTTAGTTAGTTAGTTAGTTAGTTAGTTAGTTAGTTAGTTAGTTAGTTTGTTATTCCATTAGCTAGTAGTTAGGTAGTTAGTTAGTTAGTAAGTAAGTTAGTTAGTCAGTTAGTTAGTTAGTTTGTTAGATAGTTAGTTAGGTAATATGTATGTAAGAAGGTAGTTACCTAGTTTGTTAGTTAGTTAGTTAGTTAGTTAATTAGCTAGTAGTTAGTTAGTTAGTTAGTTAGTTAGTTAGTGTGTAATAAGGTTGTTAGTTTGTTAGTTAGTTAGATAGTTAGTTAATTAATCAGTTAGTTAGTTAATCAGTTAGTTATTTAGTTAGTTAGTTAGTGAGTTAGTTAGTAAATCAATATGTATGTCTCAAGGTAGTTAGTTAGTTAGTTAGATAGTTATTTAGTTTGTTAGTTAGTTAGTTAGTTAGTTAGTTAGTTAGTTAGCTAGCTAGTTATCTAGTTGTTAGTTAGTTCGTTAGGTCATCAGTTAGTTTTTTAGTTCGTTAGTTAGTTAGTTAGCTAGTAGTTATGTGGTTAGTTATTAAGTTAGTTAGTTAGTTAGTTAGTTTGTGGGTATGTAGGAAGGTAGTTAGTTAGTTAATAGGTATTTAAGAAGATAGTTAGTTCGTAAATTAGTTAGTTATTAGGGTAGTTATCTTGTAATTAGTTAGTTAGTTATTTTGTCAGCTAGCTAGCAGTTAGTTAGTTATTTAGTTAGTTAGTTAGTTAGTTAGTCATCTAGTAGTTAGACGTCAGTTATTTAGTTAGTTAACTAGTTAGTTATTTAGTTAGTTAGTTAGTTAGTTAGTTATCTAGTAGTTAGTTAGTCAGCTAGTTAGTTATTTAGTAAGTTAGATAGTTACTTAGTTAGTTAGTGGGAAGGTAGGTAGTTAGTTAGTTTGTTAGTGGGTATGTAGGAAGGTAGGTAGTTAGTTAGTTAGTTTGTTAGTCAATAGGTGTGTAGGAAGATAGTTATTTAGTTAGTTTGTTAATTAGTTCATTTGTTAGTTAGTTAGTTAGAAAGGTAGTTAGTTTCTTAGTCGATATGTATGAATGAATGTAGTTAGTTAGTAAGTTAGTTAGTTAACTAGTTAGTTAGTTAGCTAGTAGTTTGTTAGTTAGTTAGTTAGTTAATTAGTTAGTTATTTAGTTAGTTATTTAGTTAGTTAGTTAGTTAACTAGTAATTAGTTAGTAAATTACTTAATTAATTAGTTTGTTAATTAGTTAGTTAGTAAGTTAGTTAGTTAGTGGGTGTGTACGACGGTAGCTAGTCAGTTAGGTAATTTGTTAGTTCATTAGTTAATTAGTTAGTTAGTTAGTTAGTTAGTTAATTAGTGAGTTATTTATTTATTTAGTTAGTTAGTTAAATATCTAGTAGTTATTTAGTTAGTTATTTATTTAGTTAGTTAGTTAGTTAGTTGGGGCGTATGTAGGAAGGTAGTTAGTAAGTTAGTTAGTTAGTTAGTTAGTTAATATGTGTGTAGGAAGATAGTTAGTTAGTTAATTAGTTAGTTATTTAGTTAGTTATCTAGTAGTTAGTTAGTTAGTTAGTTAGTTAGTTCGTTATTTATTCAGTTCGCTAGTAGTTAGTTAGTAGTTAGTTAGTTAGTAAGTTAGTTAGTTAGTTAGTTAGTTAACAAGTTATTTATTTATTTAGTTTGTTTATTTAGTTATCTAGTAGTTAGTTAGTTAGTTAGCTAGTTAGTTATTTAGTTAGTTAGATAGTTAGTTAGTTAGTGGGAAGGTAGTTAGTTAGTTAGTTGGTGGATATGTAGGAAGGTACTTAGTTAGTAAGTTAGTTAGTTAGTTAGTTAGTTAATTAGTAAGTTAATAGGTATGTAGGAAGATAGTTATTTAGTTTGTTTGTTAATTAGTTAATTAGTTAGTTAGTTAGTTATTTAGTTATTTTATTACTTAGTTAGTTAGAAAGGTAGTTAGTTAGTTAGTTAATAAGTATGTATGAAGGTAGTTGGTTAGTAAGTTAGATAGTTAACTAGTTAGCTAGTTAGCTAGTAGTTTGTTAGTTAGTTAGTTAGTTAATTAGTTAGTAATTTAGTTAGTTAAATAGTAGTTAGTTAGTTATTTAGTTAATTAATTAGTTAGTTAATTAGTTAGTGAGTAAGTTAGTTAGTTGGTGGGTATGTACGAAGGTAGCTATGTATTTAGTCAATTTGTTAGTTGGTTAGTAAATTAGTTAGTTAGTTAGTTAGTTAATTAGTTAGTTATTCATTTATTTAGTTAGTTAGTTAAATAGCTTGTAGTTATTTAGTTAGTTATTTATTTAGTTAGTTAGTTTGTTAGTTAATTAGTTAGTACGAAGGTAGTTATTTAGTTAGTGCGTATGTAGGAAGGTAGTTAGTAAGTTAGTTAGTTAGTTAGTTAGTTGGTTAGTTAGTTAATATGTATGAAGGAAGATAGTTAGTTAGTTAATTAGTTAGTTATTTAGTTAGTTATGTAGTAGTTAGTTAGTTAGTTCGTTATTTATTCTGTTAGCAAGTAGTTAGTTAGTAGTTAGTTAGTTAGTAAGTTAGTTAGTTAGTTAGTTAGTTAGTTAGTTAGTTAGTTAACTAGTTATTTATTTAGTAAGTTTGTTTATTTAGTTATCTAGTAGTTAGTTAGTTAGCTAGTTAGTTATTTAGTCAGTTAGATAGTTAGTTAGTTAGTGGGAAGGTAGTTAGTTAGTTAGTTAGTGGATATGTAGGATGGTACTTAGTTAGTTAGTTTGTTAGTTAGTTAGTTAATTAGTGAGTTAATAGGTATGTAGGAAGATAGTTATTTAGTTAGTTAGTTAGTTTGTTAATTAGTTAATTAGTTAGTTAGTTAGTTATTTAGTTATTTTATTACTTACTTAGTTCGAAAGGTAGTTAGTTAGTTAGTTAATAAGTATGTATGAAGGTAGTTGGTTAGTAAGTTAGATAGTTAACTAGCTAGCTAGTTAGCTAGTAGTTTGTTAGTTAGTCAGTTAGTTAATTACTTAGTTATTTAGTTAGTCAAATACTAGTTAGTTAGTTATTAAGTTAATTAATTAGTTAGTTAATTAGTTAGTTAGTAAGTTTGTTAGTTAGTGGGTATGTACGAAGGTAGCTAGCTAGTTAGTTAATTTGTTTGTTAGTTAGTAAATTAGTTAGTTAGTTAGTAAATTAGTTAGTCATTTATTTATTTAGTTAGTTAGTTAAATAGCTTGAAGTTATTTAGTTTGTTAGTTACTTAGTTAGTGCGTATGTAGGAAGGTAGTTAGTAAGTTAGTTAGTTAGTTAGTTAATATGTATGTAGGAAGAGAGTTAGTTAGTTAATTAGTTAGTTATTTAATTAGTTATCTTGTAGTTAGTAAGTTAGTTAGTCAGTTCGTTATTTATTCAGTTAGCTAGTAGTTAGTAGTTAGTTAGTTAGTAAGTAAGTTAGTTAGTTAGTAAGTTAATTAGTTAGTTAGTTAGTTAGTTAGTCAATATGTATATAAGAAGGTAGTTAGTAGTTAGTTATTTAGTTAATTAGCTAGTAGTTAGTTAGTTAGTTAGTTAGTTAGTATGTAAGAAGATTGTTAGTTAGTTAGTTAGTTAGATGGCTAGTTAATTAGTTAGTTAGTTAGTTGATCAGTTAGTTATTTAGTTAGTTACTTAGTTAGTTAGCTAGTAGTTAGTTAGTTAGTGAGTTAGTTAGTTAATCAATATGTATCTATCAAGGTAGTTACTTAGTTAGTTAGTTAGATAGTTAGATAATTAGTTAGTTAATTAGTTAGTTAATTAGTTAGTCAGTTAATTAGTTAGTTATCTATTTAGTTAGTTAGTTAGTTATTTAGCTAGTTGTTGGCAAGTTAGTCATTTAGTTAGTTAGTTAGTTAGTTAGTTAGTTGGTGGGTATGTAGGAAGGTAGGTAGGTAGTTAGTTAGTTAGTTAGTTAATAGGTATTTAAGAATATAGTTAGTTAGTAAATTAGTTAGTTATTATGTTAGTTATCTAGTAATTAGTTAGTTAGTTATTTTTTCTGCTAGCTAGTAGTTAGTTAGTTAGCTAGTTATTTAGTTAGTTAGTTAGTTACTTATCTACTAGTTAGTTAGTTAGTTATTTATTTAGTCAACTAGTTAGTTAATTAGTTCGTTAGTTTGTTAGTTATCTAGTAGTTACATAGTTAGCTAGTTAGTCGTTTAGTTAGTTAGATAGTTGGTGTTTTAGTTAGTGGGAAGGTAGTTAGTTAGTTTGTTAGTGGGTATGTACGAAGGTAGTTAGTTAGTTAGTTAGTTAATAGGTACGTAGGAAGATAGTTATTCGGTTATTTAGTTAGTTTGTTAATTAGTGAATTTGTTAGTTAGTCAGTTAGTTAGTCATTAAGTACGTAGGAAGATAGTCAGTCAGTAAATTAGTTAGTTATTTAGATAGTTATCTAGTACTTAGTTAGTTAGTTATGTAGTCAGTTAGTTTGTTATTTAGTTATTTATCTAGTAGTTAGTTAATTAGTTAGTCAGTTAGTTAGTTAGTTAATTAATTTGTTAGTTAGTTAGTTAGTTAGTATGTATGTATGTAAGAAGGCACTTAGTTAGTTAATTAGTTAGTTAGTTAGTTAGTTTGATAGTCAGTTAATTAGTTAGGTAGTTACTAGTTAGTTAGTCGGTATATAGGATGGTAGTTAGTTAGATGGTTAGTTAGTCAATTAGTTAGTTAGTTAGTTAGTTAGTTAATAGGTATATAGGAAGACAATTAGTTAGTTAGTTAGTTAGATAGATATATACTAGTTAATAGGTATGTAGGAAGACAATTAGTTAGTTAGTTAGTTTGTTAGTGAGTTTGTAGGAAGGTAGTTAGTTAATTAGTTAGTTAGGTAGATAGCTATTTAGTTAGTTTATAGGTATGTATGAAGGTAGTTAGTTAGTTAGTTAGTTAATTAGTTCGGTATTTAGTCAGTTTGTTTGTTAATTAGCTAGTAGTTAGTTAGTTAGTTAGTTAGTTAGTTAGTTTGCTAGTAGTTAGTTAGTTAGTTAGTTGGCTAAGTTAGCTAGCTAGCTAGTAGTTAGTTAGTTAGTTAGTTAATAGGTATGTAGGAAGGTAGTTAGTTAGTTAGTAAGTAAGTTAGGTAGTTAGTTAGTTACCTAGTAGTCAGTTAGTTAATTAGTTAGTTAGTTAACTAATTAGTTAGTTAGTTAGTTAGTTAGTTAGTTAGTCAATATGTATGTAAGAAGGTAGTTAGTTAGTTAGTTAGTTAATTAGCCAGTAGTTAGTTAGTTAGTTAGTTAGTATGTAAGAAGGTTGTCAGTTAGTTAGTTAGTTAGATAGTTAGTTAATTAGTTAGTTAGTCAGTTAATCAGTTAGTTATTTAGTTAGTTTCTTAGATAGTTAGCTTGTAGCTAGTTGGTTAATCAATATGTATGTAACAAGGTAGTGAGTTAGTTTGTTAGATAGTTAGTTAATTAGTTAGTTAGTTAGTTAGTTAGTTAGTTAGTTAGTTAGTTAGTCAGTTAGTTAGATAGTTATCTAGTAGTTAGTTAGTTAGTTAGGTCATCAGTTTGTTAGTTATTTAGTTAGCTAGTAGTTAGAAGGTTATTTATTTATTTATTTAGTTAGTTAGTTAGTTGGTGGGTATATAGGAACGTAGTTAGTTAGTTAGTTAGTTAATAGGTATTTAAGAAGATAGTTAGTTAGTAAATTAGTTAGTTATTATGTTAGTTATCTAGTATTGAGTTAGTTAGTTATTTTGCCAGCTAGGTAGTTGTCAGTTAGTTAATTATTTAGTTGGTTTGTTAGTTAGTTAGTTAGCTAGTTATTCAGTTAGTTATTTAGTTAGTTAGTTTGTTAGTCATCTAGTAGTTAGTTAGTTAGCTAGTTAGTTATTCAGTTAGTTAGATAGTGAGTTAGTTAGTTAGTGGGAAGGTAGTTAATTAGTTAGTTAGTGGGTATGTAGAAAGGTAGGTAGTTAGTTAGTTAGTTAGTTAGTCAGTAGGTATTTAAGAATATAGTTAGTTGGTAAATTAGTTATTTATTATGTTAGTTATCTAGTAAGGAGTTAGTTAGTTATTTTGCCAGCTAGGTAGTTGTCAGTTAGTTAGTTATTTAGTTGGTTAGTTAGTTAGTTAGTTAGCTAGTTATTCAGTTAGTTATCTAGTTAGTTAGTTAGTTAGTTATCTAGTAGTTAGTTAGTTAGCTAGTTAGTTATTCGGTTAGTTAGATAGTGAGTTAGTTAGTTAGTGGGAAGGTAGTTAATTAGTTAGTTAGTGGGTATGTAGGAAGGTAGGTAGTTAGTTAGTTAGTTAGTTAGTTAGTCATAGGTATTTAAGAATATAGTTAGTTGGTAAATTAGTTATTTATTATGTTAGTTATCTAGTAATTAGTTAGTTAGTTATTTTGTCAGCTAGCTAGTAGTTAGTTAGTTAGTTATTTAGTCTGTTAGTTAGTTACTTATCTAGTAGTTAGTTAGTTAACTAGTTAGTTATTTAGTTAGTTTGTTTGTTAATTATCTAGTAGTTAGATAGTTAGTTAGTTAGATAGTTTGTTAGTTAGGTCATCAGTTAGTTTGTTAGTTAGGTCATCAGTTAGTTAGTTATTTAGTTAGTTAGTTAGTTAGCTAGTAGTTGGAAGGTTAGTTATTTATTTAGTTAGTTAGTTAGTTGGTGGGTATGTAGGAAGGTAGTTAGTTAGTTAGTTAGTTCATAGGTATTTAAGAAGATTGCTAGTTAGTAAATTAGTTAGTTATTATGTTAGTTATCTAGTAATTAGTTTGTTAGTTATTTTGTTAGCTAGCTAGTAGTTAGTTATTTAGTTAGTTATTTAGTTAGTAAGTCAGTTAGTTATCTAGTAGTTAGTTAGTTAGTTATTCAGTTAATTAACTAGTTAGTTATTTAGTTAGTTAGTTTGTTAGCTATCTAGTAGTTAGTTAGTTAGCTATTTAGTTATTCAGTTAGTTAGATAGTTAGTTAGTTAGTTAGTGGGAAGGTAGTTTGTTAGTTAGTTAGTGGGTATGTAGGAAGGAAGTTAGTTAGTTAGTTAGTTTATATGTGTATGTAGGAAGATAGGTATTTAGATGTTTAGTCAGTTTGTTAATTAGTTAATTAGTTAGTTATTTAGTTATTTAGTTAGTTAGTTAGATAGTATGTTAGTTAGTTAGTTAGAAAGGTAACTAGTTTGTTAGTTAATAGGTATGTATGAAGATAGTTAGTTAGTAAGTTAGTTAGTTAACTAGTTTGTTTGTTAGCCAGTAGTTTGTTAGTTAGTTAGTTGGTGGATATGTAGGAAGGTAGTTAGTTAGTTAGTTAGATAATAGGTATTTTAGAAGATAGTTAGTTAGTAAATTAGTTAGTTATTATGTTAGTTATCTTGTAGTTAGTTAGTTAGTTATTTTGTCAGCTAGCTAGTAGTTAGTTAGTTAGTTAGTAGTTAGTTAGTTAGTTATTTAGTTAATTATTTAGTTATTTAGTTAGCGAGTTTGTTAGTTATCTAGTAGTTAGTTAGTTAGCTAGTTAGTTATTTAGTTCATTAGATAGTTAGTTAGTTAGTGGGAAGGTAGTTTGTTATTTAGTTAATGGGTATGTAGGAAGGTAGTTAGTTAGTTAGTTAGTTTGTTAATATGTGTATGTCGGAAGATAGTTATTTAGTTAGTTTGTTAATTAGTTAATTAGTTAGTTATTTAGTTATTTGGTTAGTTAGTTAGATAGTTTGTTAGTTAGTTAGTTAGAAAGGTAGTTATATTGTTAGTTAATAGGTATGTATGAAGATAGTTTGTTAGTAAGTTAATTAGTTAACTAGTATGTTAGTTAGTTAGTTAGTTAGTTAATTAGTTAGTTATTTAGTTAGTTAGTTAGTTAGTTAACTAGTAGTTAGTTAGTTAATTTGTTCATTAATTAGTTAGTTAAATAGTTAGTTAGTAAGTTAGTTAGTTAGTGGGTATGTACGAAGGTAGTTAGTTAGTCAGTTAATCTGTTAGTTAGTTGGTTAGTTAGTCAATATGTATGTGAGAAGGTAGATAGTTAGTTAGTTAATTAGCTAGTAGTTAGTTAGTTAGTTAGTTTGTTAGTATGTAAGAAGGTTGTTAGTTAGATAGTTAGCTTGATAGTTACTTAATTAGTAAGTTAGTTGGTTAATCGGTTAGTTATTTAGTTAGTTACTTAGTTAGTTAGCTAGTAGTTAGTTAGGTAGTGAGTTAGTTAGTTAATCAATATGTATGTATCAAGATAGTTAGTAAGTTAGATAGATAGTTAGTTAATTAGTTAGTTAATTAGTTAGTTTGTTTGTTTGTCAGTTAGTTAGTTAGTTAGTTATCTAGTAGTTAGTTAGTTAGTTAGGTCATCAATTAGTAATTTAGTTAGTTAGTTAATAAGTAGTTAGCTAGTAGTTAGCTGGTTAGTTATTTAATTTGTTAGTTAGTTCGTTAGTTGGTGGATATGTGCGAAGGTAGTCAGTTAGATAGTTAGTTAATAGGTATTTAAGAAGATAGTTAGTTAGTAAATTAGTTAGTTATTAGTTTAGTTATCTGGTAGTTAGTTAGTTAGTAAGTAGTTAGTTAACTATTTAGGTATTTAGTTAGTTTGTTTGTTAGTTATCTAGTAGTTAGTTAGTTAGATAGTTAGTTAATTAGTTAGTGGGAAGGTAGTTTGTTAGTTAGTTAGTGGGTATGTAGGAAGGTAGTTAGTTAGTTAGTTAGTTAATAGGTGTACGTAGGAAGATAGTTATTTAGATGTTTAGTTAGTTTGTTAATTAGTTAATTAGTTGGTTAGTTTGTTATTTAGTTAGTTAGTTAGTTAGTTAGTTAGTTAGTTAGTTTGTTAGTTAGTTATTTGGAATGGTAGTTAGTTTGTTAGTCAATATGTATGTATGAATGTAGTTAGTTAGTAAGTTCGATAGTTAACTAGTTAGTTAGTTAGCTATTAGTTAGTTAATTAGTTAGTTAGTTAGCTAATTAGTTAGTTATTTAGTTAGTTAGTTATTTAGTTAACTAGTAGTTAGTTAGTTAATTAGGTCATTAATTAGTTAGTTAATTAGTTAGTTAGTAAGTTAGTTAGTTAGTGGGTATGTACAAAGGTAGCTAGTTAGTTAGTTAATTTGTTAGTTAGTTAGTTAATTAGTTAGTTAGTTAGTTAGTTAATTAGTTAGTTAATTCTTTAGTTAGTTAGTTAGTTAAATAGCTCGTAGTTATTTAGTTAGTTATTTATTTATTTAGTTAGTTACTTTGTCAGTGGGTATGTAGGAAGGTAGTTAGTAAGTAAGTTAGTTAGTTAGTTAGTTATATAATATGTATGTAGGAAGATTGTCAGTTATTTAGTTAGTTATCTAGTAGTTAGTTAGTTTGTTAGTTAGTTAGTTAGTTAGTTATTTATTTATTCAGTTAGCAGGTAGTTAGTTAGTTAGTTGGTAAGTTAAATAGTAAGTTAGTTAGTTAGTTAGTTTGGGTATGTAAGAAAGTAGCTAGCTAGTTCGTTAGTTAGTTCGTTAGTTAATTGGTCAATTAGTTAGTTAGCTAGTAGTAAGTTAGTTAGTGAGTTAACTAGTTAACTAGTTAGTTATTTTGATAGTTTATTAGTTAGTTAGTTAGGCAATAGTTAGTTAGTTAGTTAACTAGTCAGTTATTTAGTTAATTAGTTAGTTAGTTAGCCAGTTAGTTAGTTAGTTCGTTTGTATGAAGGTAGTAAGTTAATTAGTTAGGTAGGTAGTTAATTAGTTAGTTAATATGTATATATGAAGATAGTTAGTCTGTAAGTTAGTCTGTTAATTAGTTAATTAGTTAGTTAGCTAGTAGATAGTTAGTAAGTTAGTTAGTTAATTAGTAAGCTAGTCAATTAGTAAGATAGTTAGTAAGTTAGTTTGTTAGTTTATTAGTAAGCTAGTCAATTTGTTAGCTTGTAGTTACTTAGTTAGTTAGTTAATTGGTATGTAGGAAGTTAGTTAGTTAGTTAGTTAGTTAGTTAGTTAGTTAGTTCCTTTGTTAGTTAGTTAGATAGTTAATATGTATGTAGGAAGATAGTTAGTTACTTAGTTGGTTAGTTAGTTAGTTAGTTAGTTAGTTAGTTAGTTATTTAGTTAGTTTGTTCGTTAGTTAGTGGGTATCTAGGAAGGTAGCTAGTTAGTTAGTTACTTAGTTAGTTAGTTAATTAGTTATTTTGTCAGTTAATAAATTAGTTGGCTAGTTAGTTAGTTAGTTAGTTAGTTAGTTAGTTAGTTATTATGCATGTGAGAAGGTAGTTAGTTAGATAGTTAATTAGTTAGTTAGTTAGTTATTTAGTTAATAAGTTAGTTATTTAGTTTGTTACTTACTTAGTTAGAATAGTTAGTTAGTTAGTTAGTGAGTCAGCTAGTTAATCAATATATGTGTGTGAAGGTAGGTAGGTAGTTAGTTAGTTAGTTAGATAGTTAGTTATTTAATTAGTTAGTTAATTAGTCAGTTGGTTAGTTAGTTATCTAGTAGTTAGTTAGTTAGCTAGGTAATCAGTTAGTTATTTAGTTAGTTAGTTAGTTAGTTAGTTAGTTAGTTTGTTAGCTAGTAGTTAGTTGGTTATTTATTTATTTAGTTAGTTAGTTAGTTAGTTAGTTAGTTAGTCAGTTAGTTAGGTTGTGGGTATGTAGGAAGGTAGTTAGTTAGTTAGTTAGTTAGTTAATAGGTATTTAAGAAGATAGTTAGTTATTAAATTATATAGTTATTATGTTAGTTATCTAGTAATTAGTTAGTTAGTTAGTTATTTTGTCATCTAGCTAGTAGTTAGTTATTTAGTTAGTTATCTAGTAGTTAGTTAGTTAGTTAGTTAGTTAACTAGTTAGTTATTCAGTTAGCTAGTTAGCTTACTAGTTAGTGGGTATGTAGGAAGTTAGTTAGTTAGATAGTTTGTTAGTTAGTTAGTTAGAATGGTAATTAGTTTGTTAGTTAACAGGTATGTATGAAGATAGTTAGTTAGTAAGTTAGTTAGTTAACTGGTTTGTTAGTTAGCCAGTAGTTTGGTAGTTAGTTAGTTAGTTAGTTAGTTAGTTAGTTAATTAGTTAGTTATTTAGTTAGTTAGTTAGTTAGTTAACTAGTAGTTAGTTAGTTAATTAGTTCATTAATTAGTTAGTTAAATAGTTAGTTAGTAAGTTAGTTAGTTAGTGGGTATTTACGAAGGTAGCTAGTTAGTTAGTTAATTTGTTAGTTAATTAGTTAATTAGTTAGTTAGTTAATTCTTTAGTTAGTTAGTTAGTTAGTTAAATAGCTTGTAGTTATTTTGTTAGTTATTTATTTAATTAGTTAGTTACTTTGTTAATGGGTATGTTGGATGATAGTTAGTTAGTGAATTAGTTAGTTATTTAGTTAGTTATCTAGTAGTTAGTTAGTTAGTTTGTTAATTAGTTAGTTAGTGAATTAGTTAGTTAGTTAGTTAGTTAGTTATTTAGTAGTCAGTTAGTTAGTTAGTTAGGTCATCAGTTAGTTATTTAGTTAGTTAGTTAGTTAGTTAGTTAGTTATCTAGTAGTTAGCTGGTTAGTTATTTATTTAGTTAGTTAGTTAGTTAGTTGGTGTGTATGTGGGAATGTAGTTAGTTAGTTAGTTAATAGGTATTTAGGGAGATAGTTAGTTCGTAAATCAGTTAGTTATTATGTTAGGTATCTATTAATTAGTTAGTTAGTGATTTTGTCAGCTAGCTAGTAGTTAGTTAGTTAGTTAGTTATTTAGTTAGATAGTTAGTTAGTTAGTTAGTTATCTAGTAGTTAGTTAGTTAGTTATTTAGTTAGTTAACTAGTTAGTTATTTTGTTAGTTAGTTTGTTAGTTATCTAGTACTTAGTTAGTTAGCTAGTTAGTAATTTAGTAAGATAGATAGTTAGTTAGTTAGTTAGTTAGTTAGCAGTAAGGTAGTTAGTTAGTTAATTAGTGGATATGTAGGAAGGTAGTTAGTTAGTTAGTTAGTTTGTTAGTTAATAGGTATGTAGGAATATAGTTATTTAGTTATTTAGTTATTTGTTAGTTAGTTAGTTAGTTAGTTAGTTAGTTAGTTAATAGGTATGTATGAAGGTAGTTAGTTAGTAAGTTAGTTAGTTAACTGGTTAGTTAGTTAGATGGTAGTTAGCTTGTTAGTTAGTTAATTAGTTAGTTAGTTAGTTAGTTAGTTAGTTAGGTAGTTACTTAACTAGTAGTTAGTTAGATAATTAGTTAATTAATTGGTTTGTTAATTAGTTAGTTAGTTAGTTAGTGGGTATTTACGAAGATAGCTAGTTAGTTAAATAGTTAGTTAGTTAGTTAATTAGTTCGTTATTTATTTAGTTAGTCAGTTAGTTAAATAGCTAGTATTTATTTAGTTATTTATTTAGTTAGTTAGTTTGTTAATATGTATGTAGGAAAATAATTAGTTAGTTAATTAGTTAGTTATTTAGTTTGTTATCAAGTAGTTAGTTAGTTAGTTATTTATTCAGTTAGCTAGTAGTTAGTTAGTTAGTTAGTTAGTTAGTAAGTTAGTTAGTTAGTTAGTTAATTAGTTTGTTGGTTAGTTTGTTAGTCAATATGTATGTAAGAAGGCAGGTAGGTAGTTAGTTAGTCAGTTAAATAGTTAGTTAGTTAGTTTGTTAGTTAGTTAGTTAGTTTGTTAGTTAACTCATTAGTTATTTAGTTAGTTAGTTTGTTAGTTAGTTAGTTAGTTAGTTAGTTAATAAGAATGTAGGAAGATAGTTAGTTAGTTAATTTGTTATTTATTTAGATAGATATCTAGTAATTAGTTACTTAGTTTGTTAGTTATTAAGTCAATTAGTTAATTAGTTACTTAGTTAATTAGCGAGTAGTTAGTTAGTTAGTTAGGTAGTTAGTATGCAAGAAGGTTGTTAGTTAGTTAGTTTGTTAGATAGTTAGTTAATTAGCTAGTTAGTCAGTTAGTTATTTAGTTAGTTACTTTGTTATTTAGTTAGTTAACTGACTAATTAACTAATTAACTAACTATCTAAATAACTAACTAACTAACAACATTCTTACAAACTAACTAACTAACTAACTAACTAACTACCTACTGGCTAATTAACTAACTAACTAACTAACTAACAAACTAACTACCTAACTACCTACCTCCTTACATACATATTGACTAACTAACTAACTAACTAATTAACAAACTAAATAACTAACTAACTAACTTACTTACTTACTTACTAACTAACTAACTACTAGCTAATTGAACAAATAACTAACTAACTAACTAACTTACTAACTAACTAACTAACTAACTACTAGATAACTAACTAAATAACTAACTAATTAACTAACTAACTATCTTCCTACAGACTGATTAACTAACTAACTAACTAACTACCTTCCTACATACCCACTAACTAAGTAACTAACTAAATAAATAAATAACTAACTAAATAACTACTAGCTATTTACCTAACTAACTAACTAAAGAACTAACTAACTAATTAACTAACTAACTAACTAACTAATTAACTAACAAATTAACTAACTAACTAGCTACATTCGTACATACCCACTAACTATCTAACTTACTAACTCACTAATTAACTAAGTAATTAATGAACTAATTAACTAACTTACTACTAGTTAACTAACTAACTAACTTACTAACTAACTACCTTCATACATACCTATTAACAAACAAACTAGCTACCTTTCTAACAAACAAACTAACTAACAAACAAACTAACAAACAAACAAACAAACAAACTAACTAACTAACTAACTAACTACCTTCCTACATACCCAGCCACTAACTAACTAACTACCTTACCGCTAACTAACTAACAAACTACCTATCTAACTAAATAACTAACTAGCTAACTAACTAACTACGAGATAACTAACTAACTAACTAACTAACTAACTACTAGCTAGATGACAAAATAAATAACTAACTAATTAATAGATAACTAACATAATAACTAACTAATTTACTAACTAACTATCTTCTTAAATACCTATTAACTAACTAACTAACTAATTACATTCCCACGTACACACCAACTAACTAACTAACTAACTAAATAAATAACTAACCATCTAACTACTAGCTAACTGACTAACTAAATAACTAACTAAATAACTAACTGATGACCTATATAACTAACTAACTACTAGATAACTAACTAACTGACTGAGTAACTAACTAACTAACTAATTAACTAACTAACTAACTAACTAACTAACTACTAGATAACTAACTAAATAACTAACTAATTAACTAACTAACTATCTTCCAACATACCCACTAACTAAGTAACTAACTAAATAAATAAATGACAAACTAAATAACTACTAGCTATTTCACTAACTAACTAACTAAAGAATTAACTAACTAATTAACTAAC
The DNA here is from genome assembly GCA_946800325.1 of Luzula sylvatica. Classification (NCBI taxonomy): domain Eukaryota; kingdom Viridiplantae; phylum Streptophyta; class Magnoliopsida; order Poales; family Juncaceae; genus Luzula; species Luzula sylvatica. The sequence continues at coordinate 10,248,152 of OX326957.1, read as the reverse complement.
TAACTAACTAACTAATTAACTAATTAACTAACAAATTAATTAACTAGCTAGCCACCTTCGTACATACCCACTAACTAACTTACTTACTAACTAACTAATTAACTAACTAATTAATGAACTAATTAACTAACTAACTACTAGTTAACTAACTAATTAACTAACTAACTATCTTCCTACATACTAACTAACTTACTAACTAACTAACTACATTCTTGCATACCCATACTAACTAGTGAACTAAATAAATTACTAGCTAACTACTAGCTAACGAACTAACTAGCTAACTAAATAACTAACTAGTTAACTAACTAACTAACTAACTAACCAACTACCGGATAACTAACTAACTAACTAACTAACTAACAAACTAACTACCTTCTTACATACATATTGACTAACTAACTAACCAACAAACTAACTAACTAACTAACTAACTAACTAACTAACTTACCAGCTAACTAACTAACTAACTAACTAACTGACTACTAGCTAACAGAATAAATAACTAACTAACTAACTAACTAACTAACTAACTAACTAACTAACTACTAGATTACTAACTAAATAACTAACTAATTAACTAACTAACTATCTTCTTACATACATATTAACTAACTAACTATATAACTAACTAACTAACTAACTAACTACCTACCTTCCTACATACCCACTAACTAAGTAACTAACTAAATAAATAAATAACACACTAAATAACTACTAGCTATTTAACTAACTAACTACCTCAATAAATAACAAACTAATTAACTAACTAACTAACTAACTAATTAACTAACGAAATAAAAAATTAACTAACTCACTATCTACCTTCGTACATACCCACTAACTAACTAACTTACTAACTAACTAATTAACTAACTAATTAATTAACTAATTAACTAACTAAGTACTTGTTAACTAACTAACTTACTAACTAACTAACTAATTAACTAATTAACTAACGAACTACTAGCTAAGTAACTAACTAGTTAACTAACTAACTTACTTACTAACAACCTTCATACATACCTATCAACTGACAAACTGACTACCTTTCAAACTAACTAACTAACAAACTAACTAACTAACTAACTAAATAACTAAATAACTAAATAACTAACTAACTAACAAATGAACTAATCAACAAACTAACTAAATAACTAAATAACTATCTTCCTACGTACCTATGAAATAACTAACTAACTAACTAACGAACTAACTACCTTCCTACATACCCACTAACTAACGAACTACCTACTTTCCCACTAACTAACTAAATAACTATCTAACTTACTAAATTACTAGCTAGCTAACTAATTAACTACTAGATAACTAACAAACTAACTAACTAAATAACTAACTAGTTAACTAACTAAATAACTAACTAACTAACTAACTAACTAAATAACTAACTAACTAACTAACTACTAATTAGCTGACAAAATATCTAACTAACTAATTACAAGATAACTAACATAATAACTAACTAATTTACTAACTAACTATCTTCTTAAATCCCTATTAACTAACTACGTACCTACCTTCCTACATACCCACCAACTAACTAACTAACCAAATAAATAACTAACCAGCTAACTACAAGCTAACTAACTCACTCACTAACTAACTAACTAACTAACTAACTAACTAACTAACTAACTGATGACCTAACTAACTAACTAACTAACTACTAGATAACTAACTAACAATCTGACAAGCTAACTAATTAACTAATTAACTAACTAACAAATTAACTTACTATCTAACTAACTAACTAACGACCTTGATACATACATATTGATTAACTAACTAATTCACTAACTAACTAACTAACTACTAGCTAACTAACTAACTAACTAACTACAAAACTGACTGATTAACTAACTAACTAACTATCTAACTAATTAACTAACTATCTAACTAACTAACTAACTAACAACCTTCTTACATACTAACTAACTAACTAACTAACTAACTACGTACTAGTTAATTAACTAACTAACTACCTACCTACCTCCTTACATACATATTGACTAACTAACTAACTATTAACTATCTAATTAACTAACTAACTAACTTACTTACTTACTTACTAACTAACTAACTACTAGCTAATTGAACAAATAACTAACTAACTAACTAACTAACTAACTAACTAACTACTAGATACCTAACTAAATAACTAACTAATTAACTAACTAACTATCTTCCTACAGACAGATTAACTAACTAACTAACTAACTTACTTACAAACTACCTTCCTACATACCCACTAACTAAGTAACTACCTAAATAAATAAATAACTAACTAAATAACTACTTGCTATTTGACTAACTAACTAACTAAAGAACTAACTAACTAATTAACTAACTAACTAACTAACTAATTAACTAATTAACTAACAAATTAACTAACTAACTAGCTACATTCGTACATACCCACTAACTATATAACTTACTAACTAACTAATTAACTAACTAATTAATGAACTAATTAACTAACTAACTACTAGTTAACTAACTAACTAACTAACTAAATAACTAACTAATTGACTAACTAACTAACTAACTAACTAACTAACTACTAGCTAACTAACAAACTAACTTACTAACTTACTACCTTCATACATACATATTAACAAACTAACTAACTACCTTTCTAAGAAACTAACTAACAAACAAACTAACAAACATACAAACAAACTAACTACCTTCCTACATACCCACCAACTAACTGACTAACTAACTAACAAACTACATATCTAACTAAATAACTAACTAGCTAACTAGCTAAATACTAGATAACTAACTAACTATCTAACTAACTAAAAAACAAACAAACTAACTAACTACTAGCTAGATGACAAAATAACTAACTAGTTAATTAATAGGTAACTAACTTAATAACTAACTAATTTACTAACTAAGTATCTTCTTAAATACCTTTTAACTAACTAACTAACTAACTAACTAACTACATTCCCACATACCCACCAACTAACTGACTAACTAACTAAATAAATAACTAACCGTCTAACTACTAGCTAACTAACTAAATAATTAACTAAATAACTAACTGATGACCTAACTAACTAAATAACTAACTACTATATAACTAACTAACTGACTGACTAACTAACTAACTAACTAATTCACTAACTAACTAATTAACTAACTAACTAACTAACTAACTAACTAACTAACTAACTAACTACTAGATAACTAACTAAATAACTAACTAATTAACTAACTAACTATCTTCCAACATACCCACTAACTAAGTAACTAACTAAATAAATAAATAACTAACTAAATAACTACTAGCTTTTTCACTAACTAACTAACTAAAGAATTAACTAACTAATTAATTAACTAACTAACTAACTAATTAACTAATTAACTCACAAATGAACTAACTAGCTTGCTACCTTCGTACATACCCACTAACTAACAAACTTACTAACTAACTAATTAACTAACTAATTAATGAACTAACTAACTAACTAACTACTAGTTATCCAACTAATTAACTAACTACCTATCTTCCAACATACTAACTAACTAACTAACTAACTAACTAACTAACATACTAACTAACTAACTAACTAACGGATCCGCTTTGAAATTCGGAATATTGGGCCTAATAAAATTATAATTATCCTCCTCATTTCTAGGTGCTACTAATTCTCTCAAGGTTTTTGGCCTTGGAGCTCTTGTTTCATCACCCATATTTGAATTTAAATGAGTAGAGAGAGAAGAAAAAGTTTGAGTTTGAAGTTGAGGTTCGTCTTGATCTTCTTGTGTCGGTTCCTTGCTCTTCTTAGAGCTCTTGTTCCTTCTTTCGATCTCCTTGACAAACGGAAGTAATTCTCCTTTTCGTGATCTTGTGTTGTGCATAAAGCTTTCTTCCTTCACCTAGATTGTCACAAAAGAAACAAAGAAGTGAGTAATCAATGTCATGAATTTAAATCTCAAATTTAGATCTAAAATATTGACTTAAACACCGCTCCCCGGCAGCGGCGCCATTTGATGAGCGGGTTTTTGTGGTGTAAAATATCGTTGTGGTAAAAACCCCGAACAATCAACAAAATTTGTAATCTAAGTTTGTACAGTGGCAAATGTATAGATTCGTTCCACGGGGAGCAATTGCGTCAAAATTTGGATCAAAATGGATGAGAAATAACGAAGAAAATTCACAGAAGATAGTCCGTTACAACGGAAGTGGGTTCCGTTACAACGGACTTGAGTGAAATTTCTGCGCTAAGTGTGAGATGAACGTCCGTTACAACGGATGAAACTCCGTTATAACGCACTATACTTGTCCGTTATAACGAACAGTGGTTGCGTTGCAACGGATTGGTTAATCCGTTACAACGGACCCTTATGTCCGTTATAACGCACTTGTATTGAGCCTCTTGCGTGAAAATCCTCACTAGTCCGTTACAACGGACATGTATGTGCGTTACAACGGAAGTATAACCAACTGAATATTAAAGGACCAACCGTCCAGTCCGTTGTAACGCAAATTGTGTCCGTTATAACGGAAGTAGTTCTGGAATTGAGTTTGAGTATTTTATTTGGGAGCAGTTTGATGGTTTGTTTTGGGATTGAATTAATGGAAATTTGAACTAAGTTTAAGGCAGAAATTGAGAGCAAAAGATCAAGTAAAAGGAAAAGTTTAGAACAAAGATTCAATTCAAATAACAAGGATTCATTCAAGCAAACAAAGGATTTAAACAAGAACAAGATTTACACAAATCCAAGTAATTTTATGCTACAAGAAATGCAAGAAAGGAAGGAAAACACCTAGAGAGATGAAGAGAGCTCCGAGTCTCGTCTTGAGTGCCTTCCTTGTTGTTCGAGTTGCTAGAGAGCTAGTCAATGCGCCCAACAATTTCCTTTCGTACCGATCCACCCGTCAATAGAAGTGAGCTTCGTACCGGTTGGGTGAGCTCAAGATGTGCAAAGGTTGATTGAAAAGAAGCTTCCAACCAATCACGCCGAGAAAGCTCGACTCTTCGCTTGTGAAAGTTCGAATGAAATAAGTTTCACCCTAATTCCACACTTTTCCTTAGTCGAAGTGTAAACCGATTCACCGAATGAAGTGAGCTTCTATTCGGTGACCGATCTTAGAAAAATTATCGTTCGTAGTTGCAATTCTTGCGCGTTCTTGAAAGTTTCTTGGACTTGCTTAAACGGGAGAGAGAGAGAGAGAGAGAGAGAGAGAGAGAGAGAGAGAGAGAATGGGCGTAAAAAGAGCGTACCAAACTCGTGGCCCTTGTGGTCATATTTATAGCACTCATGGAGTCTTCTTATTGGCCACGAGTTGGTGGAGAGGATTGGGGGTAAGGAAGTAATTCCCACCAAAGGTAGGTGGGCAGGATAAGGGCTAAGGGTTGAGTGGTTTTCGTGTAAACTTTTGTGTAAGTTTTCATCATGATAATTGTTTGCCTCCCGTCTCATTCATGTACCGAATATATCGATGTAATATATCGTTTTTACTCCTCTTGACGTGTTGGAGACAACTACACTCTCCAAATTCCCAGAAATTCCTTCTAATTCCTGTGATTAAGCAGTAAAACACACTTAGTGAAGAAATATTCATGTTATCTCAAATATGATTAATAAAGTATATAGAATTGTGCTTCACAAGGGCTAAAACCCCTAAATTAAGCATTAAATTTGTGCCTTATTTGCCTCACATCACTATTACCTAAATAACTAACTAACTAACTACATTCCCATATACCCACCTACTAACTAACAAACAAATAAATCAATAACTAACCAGCTAACTACTAGCTAACTAACTAACTAACTAACTAAATAACTAACTGATGACCTAATTAACTAACTAACTACTAGATAACTAAATTACTAACTGACTAACTAACTAACGAACTAATTAACTAACTAACTAATTAACTGACTATCTAACAAACAAACTAACTACCTCGATACATACATATTGATTAACTAACTAACTCACTAACTACCTAACTATTAGCGAACTAACTAACTAACTAAATAACTGACTGATTAACTAACCAACTAATTAACTATCTATCTATCTAACTCACTAATTAACAAACTTCTTACATACTAACTAACTAACTAACTAACTAACTACTAGCTAATTAACTAACTAACTAACTAACTAACTACATTCTTACATACATATTGACTAACTAACTAACTAATTAACCAATTAACTAACTAACTAACTAACTAACTAACTAACTAATTTACTAACTAACTAACTAACTAACTAACTAACGACTAGCTAACTAAATAACTAACTAACTAACTAACTAACTAACTAAGTAACTACTAGATAACAAACTAAATAACTAACTAATTAACTAACTAACTATCTTCCTACATACATATTAACTAACTAACTAACTAACTAACTACCTAACTAACTAACTTAATAACTACCTTCCTACATACCCACTAACTAAGTAACTAACTAACTAAATAAATAAATAACTAAATAACTACTAGCTATTTAACTAACTAACTAACTAAATAAATAACTAACTAATTAACTGATGACCTAATTAACTAACTATCTACTAGATAACTAACTAACTAACTGAATAACTAACTAACTAACTAATTAACTAACTATCTAACTAACTAACTAACTACCTTGATACATACACATTGATTAACTAACTAACTCACTAACTAACTACTAGCTAACTAACTAAGTAACTAACTAAATAACTAACTCATTAACGAACTAACTAACTAATGAACTAAATAACTAACTACCTTCTTACATACTACCTAACTAACTAACTAACTAACTAACTAACTAACTACGAGCTAATTAACTAACTAACTAACTAACTACCTACCTTTTAACATACATATTGACTAACTAACTAACTTACTAACTATTTAACTAACTAACAAACTAACTAACTAACTAACTAACTAACTAACTAACTAACTACTAGTTACTTGCCTAACTGACTAACTAACTAACTACTAGATAACTAACTAAATAACTAACTAATTAACTAACCTAACTATCTTCCTACATACATATTAACTAACTAACTAACTAACTAACTAACTAACTAACTAACTAACTAACTAAGTTACTAACTACCTTCCAACATACCCACTTACTAAGTTACTAATTAAATAAATAAATAACTAACTGAATAACTACTAGCTATTTAACTAACTAACTAACTAACTGAATAAATACCTAACTAATTAACTAACTAACTAACTTTCTAATTGACTAACTAACTAAGAAATTAACTACCTAACTAACTACCTTCGTACACACCCACTAACTAACTAACTTACTAACTAACTAATTAACTAACTACCTACTAGTTAACTAACTAACTTACTAACTAACTAACTAACTAACTAACTAACTAACTAACTAAATAACTAACTAATTACCTAACTAACTAACAAACTACTAGCTAGCTAACTAACTAGTTAACTATCTAACTTACTAACTAACTACCTTCATACATACCTAAGAACTAACTAACTAAGTAACTAAATATGAAGGTAGTTAGTTAGTTTGTTAGTTAGTTAGAAAGGTAGTTAGTTTGTTAGGTAATATGTATGTATGAAGGTAGTTAGTTAGTAAGTTAGTTAGTTAACTAGTTAGTTAGTTAGTTAGTACTTAGTTAGTTATTTAGTTAATTAGTTGGTTATGTACTTAGTTTGTTAGTTAGTTAGTTAGTTAAGTAGTAGTTAGTTAGTTAATTAGTTAATTAATTAGTTAGTTAATTAGTTAGTAAGTTAGTGCGTATGTATGAAGGTAGCTAGTTAGTTAGTTAATTTGTTAGTTAGTTAGTTAATTAGTTAGTTAGTTAGTTAATTACTTAATTAGTTAGTTATTTATTTAGTTTGTTAGTTAGTTAAATAGATAGTAGTTATTTAGTTAGTTATTTATTTATTTAGTTAGTTACTTAGTTAGTGGGTATGTAGGAAGGTAGTTAGTAAGATAGTTAGTTAGTTAGTTAGTTAGTTAGTTAATATGTATGTAGGAAGATAGTTAGTTAATTAGTTTGTTATTTAGTTAGTTATATAGTAGTTAGTTAGTTAGTTAGTTAGTTAGTTAGTTAGTTAGTTAGTTAGTTAGTTTGTTATTCCATTAGCTAGTAGTTAGGTAGTTAGTTAGTTAGTAAGTAAGTTAGTTAGTCAGTTAGTTAGTTAGTTTGTTAGATAGTTAGTTAGGTAATATGTATGTAAGAAGGTAGTTACCTAGTTTGTTAGTTAGTTAGTTAGTTAGTTAATTAGCTAGTAGTTAGTTAGTTAGTTAGTTAGTTAGTTAGTGTGTAATAAGGTTGTTAGTTTGTTAGTTAGTTAGATAGTTAGTTAATTAATCAGTTAGTTAGTTAATCAGTTAGTTATTTAGTTAGTTAGTTAGTGAGTTAGTTAGTAAATCAATATGTATGTCTCAAGGTAGTTAGTTAGTTAGTTAGATAGTTATTTAGTTTGTTAGTTAGTTAGTTAGTTAGTTAGTTAGTTAGCTAGCTAGTTATCTAGTTGTTAGTTAGTTCGTTAGGTCATCAGTTAGTTTTTTAGTTCGTTAGTTAGTTAGTTAGCTAGTAGTTATGTGGTTAGTTATTAAGTTAGTTAGTTAGTTAGTTAGTTTGTGGGTATGTAGGAAGGTAGTTAGTTAGTTAATAGGTATTTAAGAAGATAGTTAGTTCGTAAATTAGTTAGTTATTAGGGTAGTTATCTTGTAATTAGTTAGTTAGTTATTTTGTCAGCTAGCTAGCAGTTAGTTAGTTATTTAGTTAGTTAGTTAGTTAGTTAGTCATCTAGTAGTTAGACGTCAGTTATTTAGTTAGTTAACTAGTTAGTTATTTAGTTAGTTAGTTAGTTAGTTAGTTATCTAGTAGTTAGTTAGTCAGCTAGTTAGTTATTTAGTAAGTTAGATAGTTACTTAGTTAGTTAGTGGGAAGGTAGGTAGTTAGTTAGTTTGTTAGTGGGTATGTAGGAAGGTAGGTAGTTAGTTAGTTAGTTAGTTAGTCAATAGGTGTGTAGGAAGATAGTTATTTAGTTAGTTTGTTAATTAGTTCATTTGTTAGTTAGTTAGTTAGAAAGGTAGTTAGTTTCTTAGTCGATATGTATGAATGAATGTAGTTAGTTAGTAAGTTAGTTAGTTAGCTAGTAGTTTGTTAGTTAGTTAGTTAGTTAATTAGTTAGTTATTTAGTTAGTTATTTAGTTAGTTAGTTAGTTAACTAGTAATTAGTTAGTAAATTACTTAATTAATTAGTTTGTTAATTAGTTAGTTAGTAAGTTAGTTAGTTAGTGGGTGTGTACGACGGTAGCTAGTCAGTTAGGTAATTTGTTAGTTCATTAGTTAATTAGTTAGTTAGTTAGTTAGTTAATTAGTGAGTTATTTATTTATTTAGTTAGTTAGTTAAATATCTAGTAGTTATTTAGTTAGTTATTTATTTAGTTAGTTAGTTAGTTAGTTGGGGCGTATGTAGGAAGGTAGTTAGTAAGTTAGTTAGTTAGTTAGTTAGTTAATATGTGTGTAGGAAGATAGTTAGTTAGTTAATTAGTTAGTTATTTAGTTAGTTATCTAGTAGTTAGTTAGTTAGTTAGTTAGTTAGTTCGTTATTTATTCAGTTCGCTAGTAGTTAGTTAGTAGTTAGTTAGTTAGTAAGTTAGTTAGTTAGTTAGTTAGTTAACAAGTTATTTATTTATTTAGTTTGTTTATTTAGTTATCTAGTAGTTAGTTAGTTAGTTAGCTAGTTAGTTATTTAGTTAGTTAGATAGTTAGTTAGTTAGTGGGAATGTAGTTAGTTAGTTAGTTGGTGGATATGTAGGAAGGTACTTAGTTAGTAAGTTAGTTAGTTAGTTAGTTAGTTAATTAGTAAGTTAATAGGTATGTAGGAAGATAGTTATTTAGTTTGTTTGTTAATTAGTTAATTAGTTAGTTAGTTAGTTATTTAGTTATTTTATTACTTAGTTAGTTAGAAAGGTAGTTAGTTAGTTAGTTAATAAGTATGTATGAAGGTAGTTGGTTAGTAAGTTAGATAGTTAACTAGTTAGCTAGTTAGCTAGTAGTTTGTTAGTTAGTTAGTTAGTTAATTAGTTAGTAATTTAGTTAGTTAAATAGTAGTTAGTTAGTTATTTAGTTAATTAATTAGTTAGTTAATTAGTTAGTGAGTAAGTTAGTTAGTTGGTGGGTATGTACGAAGGTAGCTATGTATTTAGTCAATTTGTTAGTTGGTTAGTAAATTAGTTAGTTAGTTAGTTAGTTAATTAGTTAGTTATTCATTTATTTAGTTAGTTAGTTAAATAGCTTGTAGTTATTTAGTTAGTTATTTATTTAGTTAGTTAGTTTGTTAGTTAATTAGTTAGTACGAAGGTAGTTATTTAGTTAGTGCGTATGTAGGAAGGTAGTTAGTAAGTTAGTTAGTTAGTTAGTTAGTTGGTTAGTTAGTTAATATGTATGAAGGAAGATAGTTAGTTAGTTAATTAGTTAGTTATTTAGTTAGTTATCTAGTAGTTAGTTAGTTAGTTCGTTATTTATTCTGTTAGCAAGTAGTTAGTTAGTAGTTAGTTAGTTAGTAAGTTAGTTAGTTAGTTAGTTAGTTAGTTAGTTAGTTAGTTAGTTAACTAGTTATTTATTTAGTAAGTTTGTTTATTTAGTTATCTAGTAGTTAGTTAGTTAGCTAGTTAGTTATTTAGTCAGTTAGATAGTTAGTTAGTTAGTGGGAAGGTAGTTAGTTAGTTAGTTAGTGGATATGTAGGATGGTACTTAGTTAGTTAGTTTGTTAGTTAGTTAGTTAATTAGTGAGTTAATAGGTATGTAGGAAGATAGTTATTTAGTTAGTTAGTTAGTTTGTTAATTAGTTAATTAGTTAGTTAGTTAGTTATTTAGTTATTTTATTACTTACTTAGTTCGAAAGGTAGTTAGTTAGTTAGTTAATAAGTATGTATGAAGGTAGTTGGTTAGTAAGTTAGATAGTTAACTAGCTAGCTAGTTAGCTAGTAGTTTGTTAGTTAGTCAGTTAGTTAATTACTTAGTTATTTAGTTAGTCAAATACTAGTTAGTTAGTTATTAAGTTAATTAATTAGTTAGTTAATTAGTTAGTTAGTAAGTTTGTTAGTTAGTGGGTATGTACGAAGGTAGCTAGCTAGTTAGTTAATTTGTTTGTTAGTTAGTAAATTAGTTAGTTAGTTAGTAAATTAGTTAGTCATTTATTTATTTAGTTAGTTAGTTAAATAGCTTGAAGTTATTTAGTTTGTTAGTTACTTAGTTAGTGCGTATGTAGGAAGGTAGTTAGTAAGTTAGTTAGTTAGTTAGTTAATATGTATGTAGGAAGAGAGTTAGTTAGTTAATTAGTTAGTTATTTAATTAGTTATCTTGTAGTTAGTAAGTTAGTTAGTCAGTTCGTTATTTATTCAGTTAGCTAGTAGTTAGTAGTTAGTTAGTTAGTAAGTAAGTTAGTTAGTTAGTAAGTTAATTAGTTAGTTAGTTAGTTAGTTAGTCAATATGTATATAAGAAGGTAGTTAGTAGTTAGTTATTTAGTTAATTAGCTAGTAGTTAGTTAGTTAGTTAGTTAATTAGTTAGTTAGTTAGTTAGTTAGTCAATATGTATATAAGAAGGTAGTTAGTAGTTAGTTATTTAGTTAATTAGCTAGTAGTTAGTTAGTTAGTTAGTTAGTTAGTATGTAAGAAGATTGTTAGTTAGTTAGTTAGTTAGATGGCTAGTTAATTAGTTAGTTAGTTAGTTGATCAGTTAGTTATTTAGTTAGTTACTTAGTTAGTTAGCTAGTAGTTAGTTAGTTAGTGAGTTAGTTAGTTAATCAATATGTATCTATCAAGGTAGTTACTTAGTTAGTTAGTTAGATAGTTAGATAATTAGTTAGTTAATTAGTTAGTTAATTAGTTAGTCAGTTAATTAGTTAGTTATCTATTTAGTTAGTTAGTTAGTTATTTAGCTAGTTGTTGGCAAGTTAGTCATTTAGTTAGTTAGTTAGTTAGTTAGTTAGTTGGTGGGTATGTAGGAAGGTAGGTAGGTAGTTAGTTAGTTAGTTAGTTAATAGGTATTTAAGAATATAGTTAGTTAGTAAATTAGTTAGTTATTATGTTAGTTATCTAGTAATTAGTTAGTTAGTTATTTTTTCTGCTAGCTAGTAGTTAGTTAGTTAGCTAGTTATTTAGTTAGTTAGTTAGTTACTTATCTACTAGTTAGTTAGTTAGTTATTTATTTAGTCAACTAGTTAGTTAATTAGTTCGTTAGTTTGTTAGTTATCTAGTAGTTACATAGTTAGCTAGTTAGTCGTTTAGTTAGTTAGATAGTTGGTGTTTTAGTTAGTGGGAAGGTAGTTAGTTAGTTTGTTAGTGGGTATGTACGAAGGTAGTTAGTTAGTTAGTTAGTTAATAGGTACGTAGGAAGATAGTTATTCGGTTATTTAGTTAGTTTGTTAATTAGTGAATTTGTTAGTTAGTCAGTTAGTTAGTCATTAAGTACGTAGGAAGATAGTCAGTCAGTAAATTAGTTAGTTATTTAGATAGTTATCTAGTACTTAGTTAGTTAGTTATGTAGTCAGTTAGTTTGTTATTTAGTTATTTATCTAGTAGTTAGTTAATTAGTTAGTCAGTTAGTTAGTTAGTTAATTAATTTGTTAGTTAGTTAGTTAGTTAGTATGTATGTATGTAAGAAGGCACTTAGTTAGTTAATTAGTTAGTTAGTTAGTTAGTTTGATAGTCAGTTAATTAGTTAGGTAGTTACTAGTTAGTTAGTCGGTATATAGGATGGTAGTTAGTTAGATGGTTAGTTAGTCAATTAGTTAGTTAGTTAGTTAGTTAGTTAATAGGTATATAGGAAGACAATTAGTTAGTTAGTCAGTTAGATAGATATATACTAGTTAATAGGTATGTAGGAAGACAATTAGTTAGTTAGTTAGTTTGTTAGTAAGTTTGTAGGAAGGTAGTTAGTTAATTAGTTAGTTAGGTAGATAGCTATTTAGTTAGTTTATAGGTATGTATGAAGGTAGTTAGTTAGTTAGTTAGTTAATTAGTTCGGTATTTAGTCAGTTTGTTTGTTAATTAGCTAGTAGTTAGTTAGTTAGTTAGTTAGTTAGTTAGTTTGCTAGTAGTTAGTTAGTTAGTTAGTTGGCTAAGTTAGCTAGCTAGCTAGTAGTTAGTTAGTTAGTTAGTTAATAGGTATGTAGGAAGGTAGTTAGTTAGTTAGTAAGTAAGTTAGGTAGTTAGTTAGTTACCTAGTAGTCAGTTAGTTAATTAGTTAGTTAGTTAACTAATTAGTTAGTTAGTTAGTTAGTTAGTTAGTTAGTCAATATGTATGTAAGAAGGTAGTTAGTTAGTTAGTTAGTTAATTAGCCAGTAGTTAGTTAGTTAGTTAGTTAGTATGTAAGAAGGTTGTCAGTTAGTTAGTTAGTTAGATAGTTAGTTAATTAGTTAGTTAGTCAGTTAATCAGTTAGTTATTTAGTTAGTTTCTTAGATAGTTAGCTTGTAGCTAGTTGGTTAATCAATATGTATGTAACAAGGTAGTGAGTTAGTTTGTTAGATAGTTAGTTAATTAGTTAGTTAGTTAGTTAGTTAGTTAGTTAGTTAGTTAGTTAGTTAGTTAGTCAGTTAGTTAGATAGTTATCTAGTAGTTAGTTAGTTAGTTAGGTCATCAGTTTGTTAGTTATTTAGTTAGCTAGTAGTTAGAAGGTTATTTATTTATTTATTTAGTTAGTTAGTTAGTTGGTGGGTATATAGGAACGTAGTTAGTTAGTTAGTTAGTTAATAGGTATTTAAGAAGATAGTTAGTTAGTAAATTAGTTAGTTATTATGTTAGTTATCTAGTATTGAGTTAGTTAGTTATTTTGCCAGCTAGGTAGTTGTCAGTTAGTTAATTATTTAGTTGGTTTGTTAGTTAGTTAGTTAGCTAGTTATTCAGTTAGTTATTTAGTTAGTTAGTTTGTTAGTCATCTAGTAGTTAGTTAGTTAGCTAGTTAGTTATTCAGTTAGTTAGATAGTGAGTTAGTTAGTTAGTGGGAAGGTAGTTAATTAGTTAGTTAGTGGGTATGTAGAAAGGTAGGTAGTTAGTTAGTTAGTTAGTTAGTCAGTAGGTATTTAAGAATATAGTTAGTTGGTAAATTAGTTATTTATTATGTTAGTTATCTAGTAAGGAGTTAGTTAGTTATTTTGCCAGCTAGGTAGTTGTCAGTTAGTTAGTTATTTAGTTGGTTAGTTAGTTAGTTAGTTAGCTAGTTATTCAGTTAGTTATCTAGTTAGTTAGTTAGTTAGTTATCTAGTAGTTAGTTAGTTAGCTAGTTAGTTATTCGGTTAGTTAGATAGTGATTTAGTTAGTTAGTGGGAAGGTAGTTAATTAGTTAGTTAGTGGGTATGTAGGAAGGTAGGTAGTTAGTTAGTTAGTTAGTTAGTTAGTCAATAGGTATTTAAGAATATAGTTAGTTGGTAAATTAGTTATTTATTATGTTAGTTATCTAGTAATTAGTTAGTTAGTTATTTTGTCAGCTAGCTAGTAGTTAGTTAGTTAGTTATTTAGTCTGTTAGTTAGTTACTTATCTAGTAGTTAGTTAGTTAACTAGTTAGTTATTTAGTTAGTTTGTTTGTTAATTATCTAGTAGTTAGATAGTTAGTTAGTTAGATAGTTTGTTAGTTAGGTCATCAGTTAGTTTGTTAGTTAGGTCATCAGTTAGTTAGTTATTTAGTTAGTTAGTTAGTTAGCTAGTAGTTGGAAGGTTAGTTATTTATTTAGTTAGTTAGTTAGTTGGTGGGTATGTAGGAAGGTAGTTAGTTAGTTAGTTAGTTCATAGGTATTTAAGAAGATTGCTAGTTAGTAAATTAGTTAGTTATTATGTTAGTTATCTAGTAATTAGTTTGTTAGTTATTTTGTTAGCTAGCTAGTAGTTAGTTATTTAGTTAGTTATTTAGTTAGTAAGTCAGTTAGTTATCTAGTAGTTAGTTAGTTAGTTATTCAGTTAATTAACTAGTTAGTTATTTAGTTAGTTAGTTTGTTAGGTATCTAGTAGTTAGTTAGTTAGCTATTTAGTTATTCAGTTAGTTAGATAGTTAGTTAGTTAGTTAGTGGGAAGGTAGTTTGTTAGTTAGTTAGTGGGTATGTAGGAAGGAAGTTAGTTAGTTAGTTAGTTTATATGTGTATGTAGGAAGATAGGTATTTAGATGTTTAGTCAGTTTGTTAATTAGTTAATTAGTTAGTTATTTAGTTATTTAGTTAGTTAGTTAGATAGTATGTTAGTTAGTTAGTTAGAAAGGTAACTAGTTTGTTAGTTAATAGGTATGTATGAAGATAGTTAGTTAGTAAGTTAGTTAGTTAACTAGTTTGTTTGTTAGCCAGTAGTTTGTTAGTTAGTTAGTTGGTGGATATGTAGGAAGGTAGTTAGTTAGTTAGTTAGATAATAGGTATTTTAGAAGATAGTTAGTTAGTAAATTAGTTAGTTATTATGTTAGTTATCTTGTAGTTAGTTAGTTAGTTATTTTGTCAGCTAGCTAGTAGTTAGTTACTTAGTTTGTAGTTAGTTAGTTAGTTATTTAGTTAATTATTTAGTTATTTAGTTAGCGAGTTTGTTAGTTATCTAGTAGTTAGTTAGTTAGCTAGTTAGTTATTTAGTTCATTAGATAGTTAGTTAGTTAGTGGGAAGGTAGTTTGTTATTTAGTTAATGGGTATGTAGGAAGGTAGTTAGTTAGTTAGTTAGTTTGTTAATATGTGTATGTCGGAAGATAGTTATTTAGTTAGTTTGTTAATTAGTTAATTAGTTAGTTATTTAGTTATTTGGTTAGTTAGTTAGATAGTTTGTTAGTTAGTTAGTTAGAAAGGTAGTTATATTGTTAGTTAATAGGTATGTATGAAGATAGTTTGTTAGTAAGTTAATTAGTTAACTAGTATGTTAGTTAGTTAGTTAGTTAGTTAATTAGTTAGTTATTTAGTTAGTTAGTTAGTTAGTTAACTAGTAGTTAGTTAGTTAATTTGTTCATTAATTAGTTAGTTAAATAGTTAGTTAGTAAGTTAGTTAGTTAGTGGGTATGTACGAAGGTAGTTAGTTAGTCAGTTAATCTGTTAGTTAGTTGGTTAGTTAGTCAATATGTATGTGAGAAGGTAGATAGTTAGTTAGTTAATTAGCTAGTAGTTAGTTAGTTAGTTAGTTTGTTAGTATGTAAGAAGGTTGTTAGTTAGATAGTTAGCTTGATAGTTACTTAATTAGTAAGTTAGTTGGTTAATCGGTTAGTTATTTAGTTAGTTACTTAGTTAGTTAGCTAGTAGTTAGTTAGGTAGTGAGTTAGTTAGTTAATCAATATGTATGTATCAAGATAGTTAGTAAGTTAGATAGATAGTTAGTTAATTAGTTAGTTAATTAGTTAGTTAGTTTGTTTGTCAGTTAGTTAGTTAGTTAGTTATCTAGTAGTTAGTTAGTTAGTTAGGTCATCAATTAGTAATTTAGTTAGTTAGTTAATAAGTAGTTAGCTAGTAGTTAGCTGGTTAGTTATTTAATTTGTTAGTTAGTTCGTTAGTTGGTGGATATGTGCGAAGGTAGTCAGTTAGATAGTTAGTTAATAGGTATTTAAGAAGATAGTTAGTTAGTAAATTAGTTAGTTATTAGTTTAGTTATCTGGTAGTTAGTTAGTTAGTAAGTAGTTAGTTAACTATTTAGGTATTTAGTTAGTTTGTTTGTTAGTTATCTAGTAGTTAGTTAGTTAGATAGTTAGTTAATTAGTTAGTGGGAAGGTAGTTTGTTAGTTAGTTAGTGGGTATGTAGGAAGGTAGTTAGTTAGTTAGTTAGTTAATAGGTGTACGTAGGAAGATAGTTATTTAGATGTTTAGTTAGTTTGTTAATTAGTTAATTAGTTGGTTAGTTTGTTATTTAGTTAGTTAGTTAGTTAGTTAGTTAGTTAGTTAGTTTGTTAGTTAGTTATTTGGAATGGTAGTTAGTTTGTTAGTCAATATGTATGTATGAATGTAGTTAGTTAGTAAGTTCGATAGTTAACTAGTTAGTTAGTTAGCTATTAGTTAGTTAATTAGTTAGTTAGTTAGCTAATTAGTTAGTTATTTAGTTAGTTAGTTATTTAGTTAACTAGTAGTTAGTTAGTTAATTAGGTCATTAATTAGTTAGTTAATTAGTTAGTTAGTAAGTTAGTTAGTTAGTGGGTATGTACAAAGGTAGCTAGTTAGTTAGTTAATTTGTTAGTTAGTTAGTTAATTAGTTAGTTAGTTAGTTAGTTAATTAGTTAGTTAATTCTTTAGTTAGTTAGTTAGTTAAATAGCTCGTAGTTATTTAGTTAGTTATTTATTTATTTAGTTAGTTACTTTGTCAGTGGGTATGTAGGAAGGTAGTTAGTAAGTAAGTTAGTTAGTTAGTTAGTTATATAATATGTATGTAGGAAGATTGTCAGTTATTTAGTTAGTTATCTAGTAGTTAGTTAGTTTGTTAGTTAGTTAGTTAGTTAGTTATTTATTTATTCAGTTAGCAGGTAGTTAGTTAGTTAGTTGGTAAGTTAAATAGTAAGTTAGTTAGTTAGTTAGTTTGGGTATGTAAGAAAGTAGCTAGCTAGTTCGTTAGTTAGTTCGTTAGTTAATTGGTCAATTAGTTAGTTAGCTAGTAGTAAGTTAGTTAGTGAGTTAACTAGTTAACTAGTTAGTTATTTTGATAGTTTATTAGTTAGTTAGTTAGGCAATAGTTAGTTAGTTAGTTAACTAGTCAGTTATTTAGTTAATTAGTTAGTTAGTTAGCCAGTTAGTTAGTTAGTTCGTTTGTATGAAGGTAGTAAGTTAATTAGTTAGGTAGGTAGTTAATTAGTTAGTTAATATGTATATATGAAGATAGTTAGTCTGTAAGTTAGTCTGTTAATTAGTTAATTAGTTAGTTAGCTAGTAGATAGTTAGTAAGTTAGTTAGTTAATTAGTAAGCTAGTCAATTAGTAAGATAGTTAGTAAGTTAGTTTGTTAGTTTATTAGTAAGCTAGTCAATTTGTTAGCTTGTAGTTACTTAGTTAGTTAGTTAATTGGTATGTAGGAAGTTAGTTAGTTAGTTAGTTAGTTAGTTAGTTAGTTAGTTCCTTTGTTAGTTAGTTAGATAGTTAATATGTATGTAGGAAGATAGTTAGTTACTTAGTTGGTTAGTTAGTTAGTTAGTTAGTTAGTTAGTTAGTTATTTAGTTAGTTTGTTCGTTAGTTAGTGGGTATCTAGGAAGGTAGCTAGTTAGTTAGTTACTTAGTTAGTTAGTTAATTAGTTATTTTGTCAGTTAATAAATTAGTTGGCTAGTTAGTTAGTTAGTTAGTTAGTTAGTTAGTTATTATGCATGTGAGAAGGTAGTTAGTTAGATAGTTAATTAGTTAGTTAGTTAGTTATTTAGTTAATAAGTTAGTTATTTAGTTTGTTACTTACTTAGTTAGAATAGTTAGTTAGTTAGTTAGTGAGTCAGCTAGTTAATCAATATATGTGTGTGAAGGTAGGTAGGTAGTTAGTTAGTTAGTTAGATAGTTAGTTATTTAATTAGTTAGTTAATTAGTCAGTTGGTTAGTTAGTTATCTAGTAGTTAGTTAGTTAGCTAGGTAATCAGTTAGTTATTTAGTTAGTTAGTTAGTTAGTTAGTTAGTTAGTTTGTTAGCTAGTAGTTAGTTGGTTATTTATTTATTTAGTTAGTTAGTTAGTTAGTTAGTTAGTTAGTCAGTTAGTTAGGTTGTGGGTATGTAGGAAGGTAGTTAGTTAGTTAGTTAGTTAGTTAATAGGTATTTAAGAAGATAGTTAGTTATTAAATTATATAGTTATTATGTTAGTTATCTAGTAATTAGTTAGTTAGTTAGTTATTTTGTCATCTAGCTAGTAGTTAGTTATTTAGTTAGTTATCTAGTAGTTAGTTAGTTAGTTAGTTAGTTAACTAGTTAGTTATTCAGTTAGCTAGTTAGCTTACTAGTTAGTGGGTATGTAGGAAGTTAGTTAGTTAGATAGTTTGTTAGTTAGTTAGTTAGAATGGTAATTAGTTTGTTAGTTAACAGGTATGTATGAAGATAGTTAGTTAGTAAGTTAGTTAGTTAACTGGTTTGTTAGTTAGCCAGTAGTTTGGTAGTTAGTTAGTTAGTTAGTTAGTTAGTTAGTTAATTAGTTAGTTATTTAGTTAGTTAGTTAGTTAGTTAACTAGTAGTTAGTTAGTTAATTAGTTCATTAATTAGTTAGTTAAATAGTTAGTTAGTAAGTTAGTTAGTTAGTGGGTATTTACGAAGGTAGCTAGTTAGTTAGTTAATTTGTTAGTTAATTAGTTAATTAGTTAGTTAGTTAATTCTTTAGTTAGTTAGTTAGTTAGTTAAATAGCTTGTAGTTATTTTGTTAGTTATTTATTTAATTAGTTAGTTACTTTGTTAATGGGTATGTTGGATGATAGTTAGTTAGTGAATTAGTTAGTTATTTAGTTAGTTATCTAGTAGTTAGTTAGTTAGTTAGTTAGTTTGTTAATTAGTTAGTTAGTGAATTAGTTAGTTAGTTAGTTAGTTAGTTATTTAGTAGTCAGTTAGTTAGTTAGTTAGGTCATCAGTTAGTTATTTAGTTAGTTAGTTAGTTAGTTAGTTAGTTATCTAGTAGTTAGCTGGTTAGTTATTTATTTAGTTAGTTAGTTAGTTAGTTGGTGTGTATGTGGGAATGTAGTTAGTTAGTTAGTTAATAGGTATTTAGGGAGATAGTTAGTTCGTAAATCAGTTAGTTATTATGTTAGGTATCTATTAATTAGTTAGTTAGTGATTTTGTCAGCTAGCTAGTAGTTAGTTAGTTAGTTAGTTATTTAGTTAGATAGTTAGTTAGTTAGTTAGTTATCTAGTAGTTAGTTAGTTAGTTATTTAGTTAGTTAACTAGTTTGTTATTTTGTTAGTTAGTTTGTTAGTTATCTAGTACTTAGTTAGTTAGCTAGTTAGTAATTTAGTAAGATAGATAGTTAGTTAGTTAGTTAGTTAGTTAGCAGTAAGGTAGTTAGTTAGTTAATTAGTGGATATGTAGGAAGGTAGTTAGTTAGTTAGTTAGTTTGTTAGTTAATAGGTATGTAGGAATATAGTTATTTAGTTATTTAGTTATTTGTTAGTTAGTTAGTTAGTTAGTTAGTTAGTTAGTTAATAGGTATGTATGAAGGTAGTTAGTTAGTAAGTTAGTTAGTTAACTGGTTAGTTAGTTAGATGGTAGTTAGCTTGTTAGTTAGTTAATTAGTTAGTTAGTTAGTTAGTTAGTTAGTTAGGTAGTTACTTAACTAGTAGTTAGTTAGATAATTAGTTAATTAATTGGTTTGTTAATTAGTTAGTTAGTTAGTTAGTGGGTATTTACGAAGATAGCTAGTTAGTTAAATAGTTAGTTAGTTAGTTAATTAGTTCGTTATTTATTTAGTTAGTCAGTTAGTTAAATAGCTAGTATTTATTTAGTTATTTGTTTAGTTAGTTAGTTTGTTAATATGTATGTAGGAAAATAATTAGTTAGTTAATTAGTTAGTTATTTAGTTTGTTATCAAGTAGTTAGTTAGTTAGTTAGTTAGTTATTTATTCAGTTAGCTAGTAGTTAGTTAGTTAGTTAGTTAGTTAGTAAGTTAGTTAGTTAGTTAGTTAATTAGTTTGTTGGTTAGTTTGTTAGTCAATATGTATGTAAGAAGGCAGGTAGGTAGTTAGTTAGTCAGTTAAATAGTTAGTTAGTTAGTTTGTTAGTTAGTTAGTTAGTTTGTTAGTTAACTCATTAGTTATTTAGTTAGTTAGTTTGTTAGTTAGTTAGTTAATAAGAATGTAGGAAGATAGTTAGTTAGTTAATTTGTTATTTATTTAGATAGATATCTAGTAATTAGTTACTTAGTTTGTTAGTTATTAAGTCAGTTAGTTAATTAGTTACTTAGTTAATTAGCGAGTAGTTAGTTAGTTAGTTAGGTAGTTAGTATGCAAGAAGGTTGTTAGTTAGTTAGTTTGTTAGATAGTTAGTTAATTAGCTAGTTAGTCAGTTAGTTATTTAGTTAGTTACTTTGTTATTTAGTTAGTTAACTGACTAATTAACTAATTAACTAACTATCTAAATAACTAACTAACTAACAACATTCTTACAAACTAACTAACTAACTAACTAACTAACTACCTACTGGCTAATTAACTAACTAACTAACTAACTAACAAACTAACTACCTAACTACCTACCTCCTTACATACATATTGACTAACTAACTAACTAACTAATTAACAAACTAAATAACTAACTAACTAACTTACTTACTTACTAACTAACTAACTACTAGCTAATTGAACAAATAACTAACTAACTAACTAACTGACTAACTAACTAACTAACTAACTACTAGATAACTAACTAAATAACTAACTAATTAACTAACTAACTATCTTCCTACAGACTGATTAACTAACTAACTAACTAACTACCTTCCTACATACCCACTAACTAAGTAACTAACTAAATAAATAAATAACTAACTAAATAACTACTAGCTATTTACCTAACTAACTAACTAAAGAACTAACTAACTAATTAACTAACTAACTAACTAACTAATTAACTAACAAATTAACTAACTAACTAGCTACATTCGTACATACCCACTAACTATCTAACTTACTAACTCACTAATTAACTAAGTAATTAATGAACTAATTAACTAACTTACTACTAGTTAACTAACTAACTAACTTACTAACTAACTACCTTCATACATACCTATTAACAAACAAACTAGCTACCTTTCTAACAAACAAACTAACTAACAAACAAACTAACAAACAAACAAACAAACAAACTAACTAACTAACTAACTAACTACCTTCCTACATACCCAGCCACTAACTAACTAACTACCTTACCGCTAACTAACTAACAAACTACCTATCTAACTAAATAACTAACTAGCTAACTAACTAACTACGAGATAACTAACTAACTAACTAACTAACTAACTACTAGCTAGATGACAAAATAAATAACTAACTAATTAATAGATAACTAACATAATAACTAACTAATTTACTAACTAACTATCTTCTTAAATACCTATTAACTAACTAACTAACTAATTACATTCCCACGTACACACCAACTAACTAACTAACTAACTAAATAAATAACTAACCATCTAACTACTAGCTAACTGACTAACTAAATAACTAACTAAATAACTAACTGATGACCTATATAACTAACTAACTACTAGATAACTAACTAACTGACTGAGTAACTAACTAACTAACTAATTAACTAACTAACTAACTAACTAACTAACTACTAGATAACTAACTAAATAACTAACTAATTAACTAACTAACAATCTTCCAACATACCCACTAACTAAGTAACTAACTAAATAAATAAATGACAAACTAAATAACTACTAGCTATTTCACTAACTAACTAACTAAAGAATTAACTAACTAATTAACTAACTAACTAACTAACTAATTAACTAATTAACTAACAAATTAATTAACTAGCTAGCCACCTTCGTACATACCCACTAACTAACTTACTTACTAACTAACTAATTAACTAACTAATTAATGAACTAATTAACTAACTAACTACTAGTTAACTAACTAATTAACTAACTAACTATCTTCCTACATACTAACTAACTTACTAACTAACTAACTACATTCTTGCATACCCATACTAACTAGTGAACTAAATAAATTACTAGCTAACTACTAGCTAACGAACTAACTAGCTAACTAAATAACTAACTAGTTAACTAACTAACTAACTAACTAACCAACTACCGGATAACTAACTAACTAACTAACTAACTAACAAACTAACTACCTTCTTACATACATATTGACTAACTAACTAACCAACAAACTAACTAACTAACTAACTAACTAACTAACTAACTTACCAGCTAACTAACTAACTAACTAACTAACTGACTACTAGCTAACAGAATAAATAACTAACTAACTAACTAACTAACTAACTAACTAACTAACTAACTACTAGATTACTAACTAAATAACTAACTAATTAACTAACTAACTATCTTCTTACATACATATTAACTAACTAACTATATAACTAACTAACTAACTAACTAACTACCTACCTTCCTACATACCCACTAACTAAGTAACTAACTAAATAAATAAATAACACACTAAATAACTACTAGCTATTTAACTAACTAACTACCTCAATAAATAACAAACTAATTAACTAACTAACTAACTAACTAATTAACTAACGAAATAAAAAATTAACTAACTCACTATCTACCTTCGTACATACCCACTAACTAACTAACTTACTAACTAACTAATTAACTAACTAATTAATTAACTAATTAACTAACTAAGTACTTGTTAACTAACTAACTTACTAACTAACTAACTAATTAACTAATTAACTAACGAACTACTAGCTAAGTAACTAACTAGTTAACTAACTAACTTACTTACTAACAACCTTCATACATACCTATCAACTGACAAACTGACTACCTTTCAAACTAACTAACTAACAAACTAACTAACTAACTAACTAAATAACTAAATAACTAAATAACTAACTAACTAACAAATGAACTAATCAACAAACTAACTAAATAACTAAATAACTATCTTCCTACGTACCTATGAAATAACTAACTAACTAACTAACGAACTAACTACCTTCCTACATACCCACTAACTAACGAACTACCTACTTTCCCACTAACTAACTAAATAACTATCTAACTTACTAAATTACTAGCTAGCTAACTAATTAACTACTAGATAACTAACAAACTAACTAACTAAATAACTAACTAGTTAACTAACTAAATAACTAACTAACTAACTAACTAACTAAATGACTAACTAACTAACTAACTACTAATTAGCTGACAAAATATCTAACTAACTAATTACAAGATAACTAACATAATAACTAACTAATTTACTAACTAACTATCTTCTTAAATCCCTATTAACTAACTACGTACCTACCTTCCTACATACCCACCAACTAACTAACTAACCAAATAAATAACTAACCAGCTAACTACAAGCTAACTAACTCACTCACTAACTAACTAACTAACTAACTAACTAACTAACTAACTAACTGATGACCTAACTAACTAACTAACTAACTACTAGATAACTAACTAACAATCTGACAAGCTAACTAATTAACTAATTAACTAACTAACAAATTAACTTACTATCTAACTAACTAACTAACGACCTTGATACATACATATTGATTAACTAACTAATTCACTAACTAACTAACTAACTACTAGCTAACTAACTAACTAACTAACTACAAAACTGACTGATTAACTAACTAACTAACTATCTAACTAATTAACTAACTATCTAACTAACTAACTAACTAACTAACAACCTTCTTACATACTAACTAACTAACTAACTAACTAACTACGTACTAGTTAATTAACTAACTAACTACCTACCTACCTCCTTACATACATATTGACTAACTAACTAACTATTAACTATCTAATTAACTAACTAACTAACTTACTTACTTACTTACTAACTAACTAACTACTAGCTAATTGAACAAATAACTAACTAACTAACTAACTAACTAACTAACTAACTACTAGATACCTAACTAAATAACTAACTAATTAACTAACTAACTATCTTCCTACAGACAGATTAACTAACTAACTAACTAACTTACTTACAAACTACCTTCCTACATACCCACTAACTAAGTAACTACCTAAATAAATAAATAACTAACTAAATAACTACTTGCTATTTGACTAACTAACTAACTAAAGAACTAACTAACTTATTAACTAACTAACTAACTAACTAATTAACTAATTAACTAACAAATTAACTAACTAACTAGCTACATTCGTACATACCCACTAACTATATAACTTACTAACTAACTAATTAACTAACTAATTAATGAACTAATTAACTAACTAACTACTAGTTAACTAACTAACTAACTAACTAAATAACTAACTAATTGACTAACTAACTAACTAACTAACTAACTAACTACTAGCTAACTAACAAACTAACTTACTAACTTACTACCTTCATACATACATATTAACAAACTAACTAACTACCTTTCTAAGAAACTAACTAACAAACAAACTAACAAACATACAAACAAACTAACTACCTTCCTACATACCCACCAACTAACTGACTAACTAACTAACAAACTACATATCTAACTAAATAACTAACTAGCTAACTAGCTAAATACTAGATAACTAACTAACTATCTAACTAACTAAAAAACAAACTAACTAACTAACTACTAGCTAGATGACAAAATAACTAACTAATTAATTAATAGGTAACTAACTTAATAACTAACTAATTTACTAACTAAGTATCTTCTTAAATACCTTTTAACTAACTAACTAACTAACTAACTAACTAACTACATTCCGACATACCCACCAACTAACTGACTAACTAACTAAATAAATAACTAACCGTCTAACTACTAGCTAACTAACTAAATAATTAACTAAATAACTAACTGATGACCTAACTAACTAAATAACTAACTACTATATAACTAACTAACTGACTGACTAACTAACTAACTAACTAATTCACTAACTAACTAATTAACTAACTAACTAACTAACTAACTAACTAACTAACTAACTAACTACTAGATAACTAACTAAATAACTAACTAATTAACTAACTAACTATCTTCCAACATACCCACTAACTAAGTAACTAACTAAATAAATAAATAACTAACTAAATAACTACTAGCTTTTTCACTAACTAACTAACTAAAGAATTAACTAACTAATTAATTAACTAACTAACTAACTAATTAACTAATTAACTCACAAATGAACTAACTAGCTTGCTACCTTCGTACATACCCACTAACTAACAAACTTACTAACTAACTAATTAACTAACTAATTAATGAACTAACTAACTAACTAACTACTAGTTATCCAACTAATTAACTAACTACCTATCTTCCAACATACTAACTAACTAACTAACTAACTAACTAACTAACTAACTAACTACATCCCCGCATACCCATACTAACTAGCTAACTAAATAAATTACGAGCCAGCTACTAGCTAACAAACTAACTAACTAACTAAATAACTAACGAACTAACTAACTAACCAACTACCTGATAACTAACAAACTAACTAACTAACAAACTAACTATTTAACTAACTAACTAACTAACTACCTTCTTACATACATATTGACTAACTAACTAACCAACAAACTAATTAACTAACTAACTAACTAACTAACTTACCAACTAACTAACTACTAGCTTACTGAATAAATAACTAACTAACTAACTAACTAACTAACTAACTACTAGATAACTAACTAATTAACTAACTAATTATCTTCTTACATACATATTAACTAACTAACTAACTAACTAACTACCTTCCTACGTACCCACAAACTAAGTAACTAACTAAATAAATAAATAACACACTAAATAACTACTAGCTATTTAACTAACTAACTAACTAAATAAATAATAAACTAATTAACTAACTAACTAACTAACTAACTAATTAACTAACGAAATAACAAATTGACGAACTAACTATCTACCTTCGTACATACCCACTAACTAACTAACTTACTAACTAACTAATTAACTAACGAATTAATTAACTAATTAACTAACTACTAGTTAACTAACTAACTAACTAACTAATTAACTAATTAACTAACGAACTACTAGCTAAGTAACTGACTAGTTAACTAACTAACTTACTAACTAACTAACTAACTACTAGCTAGCTGACAAAATAACTAACTAGCTAATCAATTGATAACTAACACAATAACTATCTAATTTACTAACTAACTATCTTCTTAAATACCTATTAACTAACTAACTAACCACATTCCATCATACCCACCAACTAACTACCTAACTAACTAAATAAATAAATAACCATCTAACTACTAGCTAACTAACTAAATAACTACCTAAATAACTAACTGATGACCTAACTAACTAACTAACTACTAGATAACTAACTAACTGACTGACTAACTAACTAACTAACTAATTCACTAACTAACTAATTAACTAACTAACTAACTAACTAACTAACTAACTACTAGATAACTAACTAAATAACTAATTAATTAACTAACTAACTATCTTCCAACATTCCCACTAACTAAGTAACTAACTAAATAAATAAATAACTAACTTAATAACTACTAGCTATTTCACTAACTAACTAACTAAAGAATGAACTAACTAATTAATTAACTAACAAACTAACTAATTAACTAACTAACTAACTAATTAGCTAACTAACTAGCTACCTTCGTACATACCCACTAACTAACTAACTTACTAACTAACTAATTAACTAACTAACTAATGAACTAACTAACTAACTACTATTTAACTAACTAACTAACTAACTAAATAAATAACTAATTAACTAACTAACTAACTAACTAACTAACTAACTAACTAACTACTAGCTAACTAACTAACTAGTTAACTAACTAACTTACTAACTAACTACCATCATACATTCCTATTAACTAACAAACTAACTAAATTTCTAACTAACTTACTAACAAACTAACTAACTAATTAACTAACTAAAAAACTAAATTACTAACAAACTAATTAACTAATCAACAAACTAACTAAATAACTGAATAACTATCTTCCTACATATACCTATTAACTAACTAACTAACTAACTAACTTGCTAACTAACTAACTAACTACCTTCCTATGTACCCACTAACTAACTAACAAACTACCTTCCCACTAACTAACTAACTAACTATCTAACTAACTATATAATTAACTTGCTAACTAACTAACTACTAGATAACTAACAAACTAACTAACTAAATAACTAAATTCTTAACTAAATAACTAACTGACTAACTGACTAACTAACTAACTAACTACTAGCTAGCTGACAAAATAACTAACTAACTAACTACTAGATTACTAACATAATAACTAACTAATTTACTAACAAACTATCTTCTTAAATACCTATTAACTAACTAACTAACTGACTACCTTCCTACATACCCACCAACTAACTAACTAACTAAATAAATAAGTAGCTAACTAGCTAACTACTAACAAACTAACTAACTAAATAACTAATTGATGACCTAACTAACTAACTAGTTACTAGATAACTAACTAACTAACTGACTAACTAACTAATTAACTAACTAATTAACTAACTAATTAACTAACTATCTAACTAACTAACTAACTAACTACCATGATACATATATATTGATTAACTAACTAACTCACTAACATAATAACTAACTAACTAACTACAAGACAACTAACATAATAACTAACTAATTTACTAACTAACTATCTTCTTAAGTACCTATTAACTAACTAACTAACTAACTAACTAACTAACTAACGAACTAACTAAATAACTAATTGATGACCTAACTAACTAACTTACAAGCGACTAGATAACTAACTAACTAACTGACAAATTAACTAACTAACTGACTAATTAACTAACTAATTAACTAACTATCTAACTAACTAACTAACTAACTACCTTGATACATACATATTGATTAACTAACTCACTAACTAACTAACTCACTAACTAACTTACTACTAGCTAACTAACTAAGTATCTAACTAAATAACTAACTGATTAACTAACTAACTAACTAACTAACCTACTAATTAGCTAACTATCAAACTAACTAACTAACTAACTAACAACCTTCTTACATACTAACTAACTAACTAACTAACTACAAGCTAATTAACAAACTAACTAACTAACTAACTAACTACATTCTTACATACATATTGACTGACGAACCAATTAACTAACTAACTAGCTACCTTCGTACCTACCCACTAACTAACTAACTTACTAACTGACTAATTAACAAACTAGTTAATGAACTAATTAACTAACTAACAACTAGTTAACTAACTAACAAACAAACAAACTAAATAACTAACTAATTAAATAACTAACTAACTAACTAACAAATTACTAGCTAACTAACTAACTTACTAACTACCTAACAAATTAATGACTAAATAACTATTAACTAGTTAACTTACTAACTAACTACCTTCATACATACCTGTTAACTAACAAACTAACTACCTTTCTAACTAACTAACGAACAAACTACCTAACTAAATAACTAAATAACTAACTAACTAACTAATTAACTAATTAACAAACTAACTAATTAACTAAATAAATATCTTCGTACATACACCTATTAACTAACTAACTAACTAACTAACTAACTTACTAACTAACTACCTTCCTACATACAAACTAACTAACTAACAAACTACCTTCCCCCTAACTAACTATCTAACTAACTAAATAACTAACTAGCTAACTAACTAACTACAAGATAACTAACAAACTAACTTACTAAATAACTAAATTGTTAACTAAATAACTAACAAACTAACTACTAACTAACTACCTAACTAAATACTATCTAGCTGACAAAATAACTAACTAACTAACTACTAGATAAGTAACATAATAACTAACTAATTTACTAACTAACTATCTTCTTAAATACCTATTAACTAACTAACTAACTAACTACCTACCTATATACCCACCAACTAACTAACTACATAAATAAATAAAAAAATAACAAGCTAACTACAAGCTAACTAACTAACTAACTAACTAAATAACTAATTGATGACCAAACTAACAAACTAACTACCTACTTACCTTCCTACATACATATTGACTAAATAACCAACCAACTAACAAACTAACTAACTAACTAACTAACTAACTAACTTACTAACTAACTAACTAACTAACTACTAGCTAACTGAATAAATAACATACTAACTAACTAACTAACTACTAGATAACTATCTAAATAACTAACTAATTAACTAACTAAGTATCTTCCTACATACATATTGACAAACTAACTAACTAACTAACTAACTAACTTACTAACTACCTTCCTATATACCCACTAACTAACTAAGTAACTAACTAAATAAATATATAAATAACTAACTACATAACTACTTGCTATTTAACTAACTTTCTAAATAAATAAATACATAACTAATTAACTAATTAAGTATCTTCCTACATACATATTAACAAACAAACAAACTAACTATCTAACTAACTAACTAACTACCTAACTAATTACCTTCCTACATACCCACTAACTAAGTAACTAACTAAATAAATATATAAATAACTAACTACATAACTACTAGCTATTTAACTAACTATCTAACTACATAAATAACTAACTAATTAACTCCCAAACTAACTAATTAACTAACTAACTAGCTACCTTCGTACATACCCACTAACTAACTAACTTACTAACTAACTAATTAACTAACTAATTAATTTACTAATTATCTAACTAACTACTACTTAAATAACTAACCAACTAACTAACAAACTAAATAACTAACTAACTAATTAACTGACTAACTAATTAACTGACTAACTAACAAACAAGTTAAGTAACTTACTAACTAACTACCTTCATACATACCTATTGACTAACTAACTAACTAACTAACTAACTAACAAAATTAACTAATCAACAAACTAACTAAATAACTAAATAACTATCTTCCTACATACCTATTAACTAACTAACTAACTAACTAACTACCTACCTACCTTCCTACATACCCACTAACTAACAAACTAGCTACCTTACCGCTAACTAACTAACTATCTATCTAACTAAATAACTAACTAGCTAACTAACTAACTACTAGATAATTAACAAACTAACTAAATAACTAACTAACTAACTAATAGATAACTAACTAACCAAATAACTAAATAACTAACTAATTAATAGATAACTAACATAATAACTAACTAATTTTCTAACTAACTATCTTGTTAAATACCTATTACCTAAATAACTAACTAACTAACTACATTCCCATATACCCACCAACTAACTAACTAACTAAATAAATCAATAACTAACCTGCTAACTACTA
Source organism: Luzula sylvatica (assembly GCA_946800325.1). Lineage (NCBI taxonomy): Eukaryota > Viridiplantae > Streptophyta > Magnoliopsida > Poales > Juncaceae > Luzula > Luzula sylvatica. The sequence goes on along the minus strand of OX326957.1, from coordinate 10,217,166 downwards.
GCTAACTAACTAACTAACTAACTAAATAACTAACTAATGACCTAACTAACTAACTAACTACTAGATAACTAAATAACTAACTGACTAACTAACTAACTAACTAAATAACTAACTAATGACCTAACTAACTAACTAACTACTAGATAACTAAATAACTAACTGACTAACTAACTAACTAACTCATTCACTAACTAACTAATTAACTAACTATCTAACTAACTAACTAACTACTTTGATACATACATATTGATTAACAAACTAACTCACTAACTAACTACTAGCTAACTAACAAAGTAACTAACTAAATAACTAACTGATTAACTAACTAACTAACTAACTAACTAATTAACTAACTATCTAACTAACTAACAAACTAACAAACTACCTTCTTACATACATATTGACTAACTATCTAACTAACTAACTAATTAACTAACTAACTAAATAACTAACTAACTTACTAACTTACTAACTAACTAACTAACTAACTACTAGCTGCATGAATAAATAACTAACTAGCTACTAGATAACTAACTAAATAACTAACTAATTAACTAACTAACTATCTTCCTACATACATATTAAAGAACGAACTAACTAACTAACTAACTTACTAACTACCTTTCTACATACCCACTAACTAAGTAACCTACTAAATAAATAAATAACTAACTAAATAACTACTAGCTACTTAACTAACTAACTAAATAAATAACTAGCTAATTAACCAATTAACTAAGTAACTAACTAATTAGTTACCTTCGTACATACCCACTAACTAACTAACTTACTAACTAACTAATTAACTAAATAATTAATTAACTAATTATCTAACTAACTACTAGTTATCTAAATAACTAACTAACTAATTAACTAACTAACTAACTAACTACCTTCCTACATATCCGCCAACTAACCAACTAACTAATTAAATAAATAACTAACCTGCTAACTACTAGCTAACTAACTAACTAACTAACTAACTAAATAGCTAACTGATGACCTAACTAACTAACTAACTACTAGATAACTAACTAACTAACTAATTAACTAACTAACTAATTAACTAACTATCTAACAAACTAACTAACTACCTTGATACATACATATTGATTAACTAACTAACTCACTAACTACTAGCTAACTGACTAACTAACTAACTAAATAACTGACTGATTAACTAACCAGCTAATTAACTATCTATCTATCTAACTCACTAACTAACAACCTTCTTACATACTAACTAACTAACTAACTAACTAACTACTAGCTAATTAACTGACTAACTAACTAACTAACTAACTAACTAACTACTAGCTAATTAACTAACTAACTAACTAACTAACTACATTCTTACATACATATTGACTAACTAGCTAACTAATTAACCAATTGACTAACTAACTAACTAATTAACTAATTTACTAACAACTAACTAACTAACGACTAGCTAACTAAATAAATAACTATCTAACTAACTAACTAACTAACTACTAGATAACAAACTAATTAACTGACTAATTAACTAACTAACTATCTTCCTACATACATATTAACTAAGTAACTAAGTAACTAACTAACTAAGTAACTAACTAACTTACTAACTACCTTCCTACATACCCACTAACTAAGTAACTAACTAACTAAATAAACAAATAACTAAATAACTACTAACTATTTAACTAACTAACTAACTAAATAAATAACTAACCAATTAACTGATGACCTAACTAACTAACGAACTACTAGATAACTAACAAATTAACTGAATAACTAACTAACTAACTAATTAACTAACTATCTAACTAACTAACTAACTAACTACATTGATACATACATATTGATTAACTAACTAACTCACTAACTAACTACTAGCTAACTAACTAAGTAACTAACTAAATAACTAACTCATTAACGAACTAACTAACTAATGAACTAAATAACTAACCACCTTCTTACATATTACCTAACTAACTAACTAACTAACTAACTAACTACTAGCTAATTAACAAACTAACTAACTAACTACCTACCTTTTAACATACATATTGACTAACTAACTAACTAACTAACTAACTATTTAACTAACTAGCAAACTAACTAACTAACTAACTAACTAACTAACTACTAGCTACCTGAATAAATAACTAACTAACTAACTAACTAACTAACTACTTAATAACTAACTAAATTACTAACTAATTAGCTAACATAACTATCTTCCTACATACATATTAACTAACTAACTAACTAACTAACTAACTAACTAACTAGTGGGTATGTAGGAAGGTAGTTAGTTAGTTAATTGGTATTTAAGAAGATAGTTAGTTCGTAAATTAGTTAGTTATTATGTTAGTTATCTTGTAATTAGTTAGTTAGTTATTTTATCAGCTAGCAAGCAGTTAGTTAGTTATTTAGTTAGTTAGCTAGTTAGTCATCTAGTAGTTAGACGTTAGTTATTTAGTTAGTTAACTAGTTAGTTATTTAGTTAGTTAGTTTGTTTGTTAGTTATCTAGTAGTTAGTTAGTTAGCTAGTTAGTTATTTAGTAAGTTCGATAGTTAGTTAGTTAGTTAGTGGGAAGGTAGGTAGTTAGTTAGTTAGTTAGTTAGTTATTTGGTTAGTTTGTTAGTTAGTTAGTTAGAAAGGTAGTTAGTTTGTTAGTCAATAGGTATTTAAGAAGATAGTTAGTTAGTAAATTAGTAAGTTATTTAGTTAGTTATTTAGTTAGTTAGTTAGTTAACTAGTAGTTAGTTAGTAAATTAGTTAATTAATTTGTTTGTTAATTAGTTAGTTAGTAAGTTAGTTAGTTAGTGGGTGTCTATGAAGGTAGCTAGTTAGTTAGGTAATTTGTTAGTTCATTAGTTAATTAGTTAGTTAGTTAGTTAGTTAATTAGTGAGTTATTTATTTATTTAGTTAGTTAGTTAAATAGCTAGTAGTTATTTAGTTAGTTATTTATTTAGTTAGTTAGTTAGTTAGTTCGTGCGTATGTAGGAAGGTAGTTTCTTAGTTAGTTAGTTAGTTAGTTAGTTCGTTATTTATTCAGTTGGCTAGTAGTTAGTTAGTAAGTTAGTTAGTTAGTTAGTTAGTTAACAAGTTATTTAGTTTGTTAGTTTGTTTATTTAGTTATCTAGTAGTTAGTTAGCTAGTTAGTTATTTAGTTAGTTAGATAGTTAGTTAGTTAGTGGGAAGGTAGTTAGTTAGTTAGTTGGTGGATATGTAGGAAGGTACTTAGTTAGTTAGTTAGTTAGTTAGTTAGTTAGTTAATAGGTATGTAGGAAGATAGTTATTTAGTTAGTTTGTTAATTAGTTAATTAGTTAGTTAGTTAGTTATTTAGTTATTTTATTACTTAGTTAGTTTGAAAGGTAGTTAGTTAGTTAGTTAATAAGTATGTATGAAGGTAGTAGGTTAGTAAGTTAGATAGTTAACTAGTTAGCTAGTTAGCTAGTAGTTTGTTAGTTAGTTGGTTAGTTAATTAGTTAGTAATTTAGTTAGTTAAATAGTAGTTAGTTAGTTATTTAGTTAATTAATTAGTTAGTTAATTAGTTAGTTAGTAAGTTAGTTAGTTGGTGGGTATGTACGAAGGTAGCTTGCTAGTCAGTTAATTTGTTTGTTGGTTAGTTAATTAGTTAGTTAGTTAGTTAGTTAGTTAATTAGTTAGTTATTTATTTATTTAGTTAGTTAGTTAAATGGCTTGTAGTTATTTAGTTAGTTAGTTACTTAGTTAGTGCGTATGTAGGAAGGTAGTTAGCAAGTTAGTTAGTCAGTTAGTTAGTTAGTTAGTTAGTTAATATGTATGAAGGAAGATAGTTAGTTAGTTAATTAGTTCGTTATTTAGTTAGTTATCTAGTAGTTAGTTAGTTAGTTCGTTATTTATTCAGTTAGCTAGTAGTTAGTTAGTAGTAAGTTAGTTAGTTAGTTAGTTAGTTAACTAGTTATTTATTTAGTAAGTTTGTTTATTTAGTTATCTAGTAGTTAGTTAGTTAGCTAGTTAGTTATTTAGTTAGTTAGATAGTTAGTTAGTTAGTGGGAAGGTAGTTAGTCAGTTAGTTAGTGGATATGTAGGATGGTACTTAGTTAGTTAGTTTGTTAGTTACTTAGTTAATTAGTTAGTTAATAGGTATGTAGGAAGATAGTTATTTAGTTAGTTAGTTAGTTTTTTAATTAGTTAATTAGTTAGTTAGTTAGTTATTTAGTTATTTTATTACTTAGTTAGTTAGAAAGGTAGTTAGTTAGTTAGTTAATAAGTATGTATGAAGGTAGTTGGTTAGTAAGTTAGATAGTTAACTAGCTAGCTAGTTAGCTAGTAGTTTGTTAGTTAGTCAGTTAGTTAATTAGTTAGTTATTTAGTTAGTCAAATAGTAGTTAGTTAGTAATTTAGTTAATTAATTAGTTAGTTAATTAGTTAGTTAGTAAGTTAGTTAGTTAGTGGGTATGTACGAAGGTAGCTAGCTAGTTAGTTAATTTGTTAGTTAGTTAGTAAATTAGTTAGTTAGTTAGTTAGTTAATTAGTTAGTTATTTATTTATTTATTTATTTATTTAGTTAGTTAAATAGCTTGTAGTTATTTAGTTAGTTATTTATTTAGTTTGTTAGTTACTTAGTTAGTGCGTATGTAGGAAGGTAGTTAGTAAGTTAGTTAGTTAGTTAGTTAATATGTATGTAGGAAGAGAGTAAGTTAGTTAATTAGTTAGTTAGTTAGTTAGTTCGTTATTTATTCAGTTAGCTAGTAGTTAGTTAGTAGTCAGTTAGTTAGTAAGTAAGTTAGTTAGTTAGTTAGTTAGTTATTTAGTCAATATGTATGTAAGAAGGTAGTTAGTAGTTAGTTATTTAGTTAATTAGCAAGTAGTTAGTTAGTTAGTTAGTTAGTATGTAAGAAGATTGTTAGTTAGTTAGTTAGATGGCTAGTTAATTAGTTAGTTAGTTAGTTGATCAGTTAGTTATTTAGTTAGTTACTTAGTTAGTTAGCTAGTAGTTAGTTAGTTAGTTAGTTAGTTAGTTAATCAATATGTATGTATCAAGGTAGTTAGTTAGTTAGTTAGTTAATCAATATGTATGTATCAAGGTAGTTAGTTAGTTAGTTAGTTATATAGTTAGATAATTAGTTAGTTAATTAGTTAGTTAATTAGTTGGTCAGTTAATTAGTTAGTTATCTATTAGTTAGTTAGTTAGTTAGTAAGGTCAACAGTTAGTTATTTAGTTAGTTAGTTAGTTATTTAGCTAGTAGTTGGCAAGTTAGTCATTTAGTTAGTTAGTTAGTTAGTTAGTTGGTGGGTATGTGGGAAGGTAGGTAGGTAGTTAGTTAGTTAGTTAGTTAGTTAATAGGTATTTAAGAATATAGTTAGTTAGTAAATTAGTTAGTTAGTTATTTTTTCTGCTAGCTAGTAGTTAGTTAGTTAGCTAGTTATTTAGTTAGTTAGTTAGTTACTTATCTAGTAGTTAGTTAGTTAGTTATTTATTTAGTTAACTAGTTAGTTATTTAGTTAGTTTGTTTGTTAGTTATCTAGTAGTTACATAGTTAGCTAGTTAGTCGTTTAGTTAGTTAGATAGTTGGTGTGTTAGTTAGTGGGAAGGTAGTTAGTTAGTTAGTTAGTGGGTATGTAGGAAGGTAGTTAGTTAGTTAGTTAGTTAATAGGTACGTAGGAAGATAGTTATTCGGTTATTTAGTTAGTTTGTTAATTAGTGAATTTGTTAGTTAGTCAGTTAGTTATTGAGTTATTTAGTTAGTTAGTTAGTTGGTTGGTTAGTTAGTTAGTTAGTTAGTTAATATGTATGTATGAAGGTAGTTAGTTAGTATGTTAGTTAGTTAACTAGTTAGTTAGTTAGCTAGTAGTTAGTTAGTTAGTTAGTTAATTAGTTAGTTATTTCGTTAGTTAGTTAGTTAGTTAGTTAACTAGTAGTTTGTTAGTTGATTAGTTAGTTTGTAAGTTAGTTAGTTAGTGGGCATGTACGAAGGTAGCTAGTTAGTTAGTTAATTTCTTTGTTAGTTAGTTAGTTAGTTAGTTGGTTAATTAGTTAGTTATTTATTTATTTAGTTTGTTAGTTAAATAGCTAGTAGTTATTTATTTATTTAGTTAGTTACTTAGTTGGTGGGTATGTAGGAAGGTAGTTAGTAAGTTAGTTAGTTAGTTAGTTAGTTAATACGTGTGTAGGAAGATAGTTAGTTAGTTAAGTAGTCAGTTATTTAGTTAGTTATATAGTGGTTAGTTAGTTAGTTAGTTATTTTTTCAGTTAGCTAGTAGTTAGTTAGTTAGTTAGTTAGTTTGTTAGTTAGTTTGTTAGTTAGTTTGTTAATTAGTTAGTTAGTTAGTTAGTTAGTTAGTTAGTTAAATAGTTAGTTAGATAGTTAGTTAGTTAGTTAGTTTTCAAGTAGTTGGTTAGTTAGTTAGATGGTTAGTTAACTAGTTAGTTAGTTAGCTAGTAGTTAGCTGGTAATTTATTTAGTTAGCTAGTTAGTTGGTGGGTATGCAGGAAGGTAGTTAGTTCGTTAGTTAGTTAGTTAGTTAGTCAATAAGTATGTAGGAAGATAGTTAGTTAATTAGTTAGTTATTTAGATAGATATCTAGTAGTTAGTTACTTGGAAGTTTAGTTATTTAGTTAGTTAGTTAGTTAGTTAGTTATTTAGTTAGTTAGTTATTTAGAAAGTTAGTTAGTTATTAAGTACGTAGAAAGATAGTCTGTCAGTAAATTAGTTTGTTATTTAGATAGTTATGTAGTAGTTAGTTAGTTAGTTATGTAGTCAGTTAGTTAGTTATTTAGTTATTTATCTAGTAGTTAGTTAATTAGTTAGTTAATTAGTTAGTTAGTTAGTTAATTAATTAGTTAGTTTGTTTGTTAGTACGTATGTATGTAAGAAGGCACTTAGTTAGTTAATTAGTTAGTTAGTTAGTTAGTTTGATAGTCAGTTAATTAGTTAGGTAGTTACTAGTTAGTTAGTCGGTATATAGGATGGTAGTTAGTTAGATGGTTACTTTGTCAATTAGTTAGTTAGTTAGTTATTAGGTATATAGGAAGACAATTAGTTAGTTAGTTAGTTAGATAGATTGATACTAGTTAATAGGTATGTAGGAAGACAATTAGTTAGTTGGTTAGTTAATTAGTTTGATACTAGTTAATTAGTTAGTTAGTTTGTTTGTTAGTGAGTTTGTAGGAAGGTAGTTAGTTAATTAGTTAGTTAGGTAGATAGCTATTTAGTTAGTTTATAGGTATGTATGAAGGTAGTTAGTTAGTTAGTTAGTTAGTTAATTAGTTCGTTATTTAGTCAGTTTATTTGTTAATTAGCTAGTAGTTAGTTAGTTAGTTAGTTAGTTAGTTAGCTAGTAGTTAGTTAGTTAGTTAGTTGGCTAAGTCAGCTAGCTAGCTAGTAGTTAGTTAGTTAGTTAGTTAATAGGTATGTAGGAAGGTAGTTAGTTAGTTAGTAAGTAAGTTAGATAGTTAGTTAGTTACCTAGTAGTCAGTCAGTTAATTAGTTAGTTAGTTAACTAGTTAGCTATTTAGTTAGTTAGTCTGTTAGTTCTCTAGTAGTTAGTTAGTTAGCTAGTTAGTTATTTAGTTAGTTAGATAGTTAGTTAGTTAGTGGGAAGGTAGGTAGTTAGTTAGTTAGTGGGTACGTAGGAAGGTAGTCAGTTAGTTAGTTAGTCAGTCAGTTAGTAAGTTAGTTAATTAATTAGTTAATAGGTATGTAGGAAGATAGTTATTTAGTTAGTTTGTTAGTTTGTTAATTAGTTAATTAGTTAGTTAGTTAGTTATTTAGTTATTTGGTTAGTTAGTTAGTTAGTTAGTTAGTTAGAATGGTAGTTAGTTAGTTAGGTAATAGGTATGTATGAAGGTAGTTAGTAAGTTTGATAGTTAACTAGTTAGTTAGTTAGCTAGTAGTTTGTTAGTTGATAACGGGTTTTTGGCTAACACTTAGGTTATATCGTTGAATAAAAATACCGTAAATCAAACAAGAGATATGTGAATACTAAAGATTGTATAGACTAAGTATGTAAGGATTCGTTCCACAGGGAGCTATTGCGTCAAAATATGATTAAACTTCAGATCGTTAAAATAATTATTTGTAAGTTTCCAAAATTAATGAAAATTTGTCTAGATAGAGGTCTAAATATTATGAAACTTATCCTAAAATTTCAAACAATTTGGACAACGGAATAAAAAGTTATTAACGAATTACAATCAGGTCTCTAAAAAACAATCTCTGGAAACAGCAGGTTTTCAGTTTAAGTGACAGTTTTCAAAAATTCATATCAATTCAAATATTTCATGAAATTCAATGATTCAAAAAGTTCCCGAAACTAGAAATCAAGATCTACGCAATGAAAGAATTGGTTTTTAGCAGATTTGGAAGGAGATCGTGAAAATTGACAAGTTTAGAAGGTTTTAAAAACAAGATTCAAGGGCAATCAGGGCAGTAATTTAAATAAGAAAAGCGAATTAACAACTAAAATTCTCGAGTTTATTAATCAACGCAAGAAATATTCAAAACAAACACAACCAAAAGAATTAAAGTAAAAGAAGGGTAACACCTATGCAAGTCCTAGAACGCCTAGAACTCGTTGTCGATGATGCCCCGTGAACCCGGCTAAACGCTAGCTCGAATTTCCGTCTTCTTCTATGTCGATCCTCCCGAATTGCCGAAGAACGCCTTCCGCAATACGATAGATCTAGTTCGTGTCGAGGTGGAGCAAGCACGCCTTCCTCCAAATCTTCACGTTGCACTCCTAGAGTTGAGAACGCCTCCACCCAAAGAACGGCTCTTGAAGATTTACTCTTTTCGGTTGTATTCTTGAATTTCTGGATGAGTTTGTAGAGAGAGAGAGAGTCGAAAATATGATAGAGAGCTTGCCCCCAAAGGGGAGAGAAAAGGGGGGGGGAGAGATAATTTGCCCTTGGCCTTAGGGTTTTATTTATAGACTTGATACTCCTCTTGATTGGAAAGGGTAATTATGGAAGGTTTAGGGGAGCAATAAATCAACTAAGAAGGCAACAAATCAATATAAAGAAGGCAACAAATTAGCTTGTTGGGGCTTGTGCATGGGCTGAGAGCTGGGGCTAGGCGTGGGCTGTGAGATTTGCCTGCGTGGGCTGTGAAATTTGCCTCTGCGGATAGGCCGATTGTTGCCCCTGTGCGTTGCAGCAGTTTGGTGATCTTCTTCTTTTGTTTTTGCCTTTCCTGCCTCGATCTTTCACCGAATATATCGATGTGATATATCATTTTAACTGTCTTCGGCGTACCGGAGGTAATGGTGCTGACCAAATTCCCAAATTATTCCTCTATATCCTGAAAATGGGCAAAGAACACATTAGTGTAGAAATATTCATGATGTTTTAAATATGTATCATAAAAGCATAGAATATAACTTCACAAAGGCTAAAATCCCTAAATAAGACTCGTCAAACGTGTTCCATTTGCCTCACATCATTAGTTAATTAGTTACTTATTTCGTTAGTTAACTAGTTAGTTAGTTAACTAGTAGTCAGTTAGTAAATTAGTTAGTTAGTAACTTAGTTAGTTAGTTAGTTAGTTAGTTAGTTAATATGTATGTAAGAAGATAGTTAGTTAGTTAATTAGTAAGTTTTTTAGTTAGGTATCTAGTAGTTAGTTAGTTAGTTAGTTAGTTATTCAGTCCGCTAGTAGTTAGTTTGTTAGTTAGTTAGTTAGTAAGTTAGTTAGTTAGTTAATTAGTTAGTTAGTTAGTTAGTCAATATGTATGTAAGAAGGTAGTTAGTTAGTTAGTTAGTTAGTTAGTTAGTTTGTTAATTAGCCAGTAGTTATTTAGTTTGTTAGTTAGTATGTAAGAAGGTTGTCAGTTAGTTAGTTAGTTAGATAGTTAGTTAATTAGATAGTTAGTTAGTTAATCAGTTAGTTATTTAGTTAGTTTCTTAGTTAGTTAGATAGTAGTTAGTTGGTTAATCAATATGTATGTAACAAGGTAGTTAGTTAGTTTGTTAGATAGTTAGTTAATTAGTTAGTTAGTTAGTTAGTTAGTCAGTTTGTTAGATAGTTATCTATTAGTTAGTTAGTTAGTTAGTTAGGTCATCAGTTTGTTAGTTATTTAGTTTGTTATTTAGTTAGCTAGTAGTTAGAAGGTTAGTAGTTATCTAGTAGTTAGTTAGTTAGATAGTTAGTTAGTTAGTTAGTGGGAAGGTAGTTTGTTAGTTAGTTAGTGGGTATGTAGGAAGGTAGTTAGTTAAATAGTTAGTTAATAGGTGTATGCAGGAAGATAGTTATTTAGATGTTTAGTTAGTTTGTTAATTAGTTAATTAGTTAGTTGGTTTGTTATTTAGTTAGTTAGTTAGTTAGTTTGTTAGTTAGTTATTTAGAAAGGTAGTTAGTTTGTTAGTCAATAGGTATGTATGAATGTAGTTAGTTAGTAAGTTAGATAGTTAACTAGTTAGTTAGTTAGCTATTAGTTAGTTAGTTAGTTAGTTAGTTAGTTAGTTAATTAGTTAGTTGTTTAGTTAGTTAGTTATTTAGTTAACTAGTAGTTAGTTAGTCAATTAGGTCATTAATTAGTTAGTTAATTAGTTAGTTAGTAAGTTAGTTAGTTAGAGGGTATGTACAAAGGTAGCTAGTTAGTTAGTTAATTTGTTAGTTAGTTAGTTAATTAGTTAGTTAGTTAGTTAGTTAGTTAATTAGTTAGTTAATTCTTTAGTTAGTTAGTTAGTTAAATAGCTAGTAGTTATTTAGTTAGTTATTTATTTATTTAGTTAGTTACTTTGTTTGTGGGTATGTAGGAAGGTAGTTAGTAAGTAAGTTAGTTAGTTAGTTAGTTATATAATATGTATGTAGGAAGATAGTTAGTTATTTAGTTAGTTATCTAGTAGTTAGTTAGTTAGTTAGTTAGTTAGTTATTTATTTATTCAGTAAGCAAGTAGTTAGTTAGTTAGTTGGTAAGTTAGATAGTAAGTTAGTTAGTTAGTTAGTTTGGGTATGTAAGATGGTAGCTAGCTAGTTCGTTCGTTAGTTAGTTAGTTAATTGGTCAATTAGCTAGTTAGCTTGTAGTAAGTTAGTTAGTTACTTAAATAGTTAGTTAGTGAGTTAACTAGTTAACTAGTTAGTTATTTTGTTAGTTTATTAGTTAGTTAGTTAGCCAATAGTTAGTTAGTCAGTTAACTAGTTAGTTATTTAGTTAATTAGTTAGTTAGTAAGCCAGTTAGTTAGTTAGTTCGTTTGTACGAAGGTAGTTAGTTAATTAGTTAGGTAGGTAGTTAATTAGTTAGTTAATATGTATATATGAAGATAGTTAGTTAGTAAGTTAGTCTGTTAATTAGTTAATTAGTTAGTTAGCTAGTAGATATTTAGTAAGTTAGTTAGTTAATTAGTAAGCTTGTCAATTAGTAAGATAGTTAGTAAGTTAGTTTGTTAGTTTATTAGTAAGCTAGTCAATTTGTTAGCTAGTAGTTACTTAGTTAGTTAGTTAATAGGTATGTAGGAAGTTAGTTAGTTAGTTAGTTAGTTAGTTAGTTAGTTCCTTTGTTAGTTAGTTAGATAGTTACAAGGTATGTATGAAGATAGTTAGTTACTTAGTTGGTTAGTTAGTTAGTTAGTTAGTTAGTTAATTTGTTCGTTAGTTAGTGGGTATCTAGGAAGGTAGCTAGTTTGTTAGTTAGTTAGTTAGTTGGTTAGTTAGTTACTTATTTTGTCTGTTAATAAATTAGTTGGCTAGTTAGTTAGTTAGTTAGTAAGTTAGTTATTATGTATGTGAGAAGGTAGTTAGTTAGTTAGATAGTTAATTAGTTAGTTAGTTAGTTAGTTAGTTAGATAGTTAGTTAATAAGTTAGTTATTTAGTTAGTTACTTACATAGTTAGATAATAGTTAGTTAGTGAGTGAGTCAGCTAGTTAATCAATATATGTGTGTGAAGGTAGGTAGGCAGTTAGTTAGATAGTTAGTTATTTAATTAGTTAGTTAATTAGTCTGTTGGTTAGTTAGTTATCTAGTAGTTAGTTAGTTAGCTAGGTAATCAGTTAGTTATTTAGTTAGTTAGTTAGTTAGTTAGTTAGTTTGTTAGCTAGTAGTTAGTTGGTTATTTATTTATTTAGTCAGTTAGTTAGTTAGTTAGTTAGTTAGTTAGTTAGGTTGTGGGTATGTAGGAAGGTAGTTAGTTAGTTAGTTAGTTAGTTAGTTAATAGGTATTTAAGTAGATAGTTAGTTATTAAATTATATAGTTATTATGTTAGTTATCTAGTAATTAGTTAGTTAGTTAGTTATTTTGTCCGCTAGCTAGTAGTTAGTTATTTAGTTAGTTATCTAGTAGTTAGTTAGTTAGTTAGTTAGTTAACTAGTTAGTTATTCAGTTAGCTAGTTGGCTTACTAGTTACTTACTTAGTTAGTTAGTGGGTATGTAGGAAGTTAGTTAGTGGGTATGTAGGAAGGTAGTTAGTTAGTTTGTTAATAGGTATGTAGGAAGGTACTTATTTAGTTAGTTTGTTAATTAGTTGATTAGTTAGTTATTTAGTTAGTCAGTTCGTTAGTTAGTTAGTTAGATAGGTAGTTAGTTAGTTAGTTAATATGTATGTATGAAGGTAGTTCGCCAGTAAGTTAGTAAACTAGTTAGATAGTTTGCTAGTAGTTAGTTAGTTAGTTAGTTAGTTAGTTAGTTAGCTAGTTAATTAGTAATTTGTTTAGTTAGTTAGTTAGTTAGTTAGTTAGTAAGCTAGTAGTTAGTTAGTTAGTTAATTAGTTAATTAATTAGTTTGTTAATTAGTTAGTTAGTAAGTTAGTTAGTTAGTGGGTGTGTACGAAGGTAGCTAGTTAGTTAGGTAATTTGTTAGTTCATTAGTTAATTAGTTAGTTAGTTGGTTAGTTAATTAATTAGTTATTTAGTAAGATGGATAGTTAGTTAGTTAGTTAGCAGTAAGGTAGTTAGTAGGTATGTAGGAAGGTAGTTCGTTAGTTAGTTAGTTTGTTAGTTAATAGGTATGTAGGAATATAATTATTTAGTTATTTAGTTATTTGTTAGTTAGTTAGTTAGTTAGTTAGTTAGTTAGTTAGTTAGTTAATAGGTATGTATGAAGGTAGTTAGTTAGTAAGTTAGTCAGTTAACTGGTTAGTTAGTTATATGGTAGTTAGCTTGTTAGTTAGTTAATTAGTTAGTTAGTTAGTTAGTTAGTTAGTTACTTAACTAGTAGTTAGTTAGATAATTAGTTAATTAGTTAGTTAGTTAGTGGGTATATACGAAGGTAGCTAGTTAGTTAATTAGTTAGTTAGTTAGTTAATTAGTTAGTTATTTATTTAGTTAGTTAGTTAGTTAAATAGCTAGTATTTATTTAGTTATTTATTTATTTAGTTAGTTAATTAATATGTATGTAGAAAAATATTTAGTTAGTTAATTAGTTAGTTATTTAGTTTGTTATCAAGTAGTTAGTTAGTTAGTTATTTATTCAGTTAGCTAGTAGTTAGTTAGTTAGTTAATTAGTTAGTAAGTTAGTCAGTTAGTTAGTTAATTAGTTTGTTGGTTAGTTTGTTAGTCAATACGTATGTAAGAAGGCAGGTAGGTAGTTAGTTAGTCAGTTAAATAGTTAGTTAGTTAGTTAGTTAGTTAGTAGTTGGTTAGTTAGTTAGTTAGTTAGTTAACTCATTAGTTATTTAGTTAGTTTGTTTGTTAGCTAGTAGTTAGCTAGTAATTTTTTTAATTAGCTAGTTAGTTGGTGGGTATGCAGAATGTAGTTAGTTAGTTAGTTAGTTAGTTAGTTAGTTAGTTAGTTAATAAGTATGTACGAAAATAGTTAGTTAGTTAATTTGTTATTTATTTAGATAGATATCTAGTAATTAGTTACTTAGTTTGTTAGTTATTAAGTTAGTTAGTTAATTAGTTAGTTAGCTAATTAGCGAGTAGTTAGTTAGTTAGTTAGGTAGTTAGTATGCAAGAAGGTTGTTAGTTAGTTTGTTTGCTAGATAGTTAGTTAATTAGCTAGTTAGTCAGTTAGTTATTTAGTTAGTTACTTAGTTAGTTAGCAAGTAGTTAGTTAGTTAGTGCCTTTGTTAGTTAATCAATATGTATGTATCAAGGTAGTTAGTTAGTTAGATAGTTAGTTAATTAATTAGTTAGTTAGCTATCTAGTAGTTAGTTAGTTAGTTAGGTCATAAATTAGTAATTTAGTTAGTTAGTTAGTTCGGTAGTTAGCTAGTAGTTAGCTGGTTATTTATTTATTTAGTTAGTTAGTTAGTTAGTTGGTGGGTATATAGGAAGGTAGTTAGTTAGTTAGTTAGTTAATTGATATTTAAGAAGATAGTTAGTTAGAAAATTAGTTAGTTATTATGTTAGTTATCTAGTATTTAGTTAGTTAGTTATTTTGTCAGCTAGTAGTTAGTTACTTAGTTAGTTAGTAGTTAGTTAGTTAGTTATTTAGTTAACTATTTAGTTATTTAGTTAGTTAGTTTGTTATTTATCTAGTAGTTAGTTAGTTAGTTAGTTAGTTAGTTAGTTAGATAGTGGGAAGATAGTTAGTTAGTTAGTTAGTTAGTTAGTTAGTTAGTTAGTGGGAAGGTAGTTTGTTAGTAAGATAGTGGGTATCTAGGAAGGTAGGTAGTTAGTTAGATAGTTAGTTAATAGGTGTATGTAGGAAGATAGTTATTTAGTTATTAAGTTAGTTTGTTAATTAGTTAGTTAGTTAGTTATTTAGATAACTAACTAACTAACTAACTACTGGCTAACTAACTAACTAACTAACTAACTAACTAACTAACTAACTAACTAACTAACTAAATAACTAACTAACTAACTAACTACTAATTAGCTGACAAAATATCTAACTAACTAATTACAAGATAACTAACATAATAACTAACTAATTTACTAACTAACTATCTTCTTAAATCCCTATTAACTAACTAACTACCTACCTTCCTACATACCCACCAACTAACAAACTAACCAAATAAATAACTAACCAGCTAACTACAAGCTAACTAACTCACTAACTAACTAACTAACTAACTAACTAACTAACTGATGACCTAACTAACTAACTAACTACTACATAACTAACTAACAATCTGACTAGCTAACTAATTAACTAATTAACTAACTAACAAATTAACTTACTATCTAACTAACTATCTAACGACCTTGATACATACATATTGATTAACTAACTAATTCACTAACTAACTGACTAACTACTAGCTAACTAACTAACTAACTAACTACAAAACTAACTGATTAACTAACTAACTAACTATCTAACTAATTAACTAACTATCTAACTAACTAACTAACAAACAACCTTCTTACATACTAACTAACTAACTAAATAACTAACTAACTAACTAACTACGTACTAGCTAATTAACTAACTAACTACCTACCTACCTCCTTACATACATATTGACAAACTAACTAACTATTAACTATCTAACTAACTAACTAACTAAATAACTTACTTACTTACTAACTAATTAACTACTAGCTAATTGAACAAATAACTAACTAACTAACTAACTACATAACTAATTGATTAACTAACTAACTAACTATCTAACTAACTACGTACTAGCTAATTAACTTACTAACTACCTACCTACCTCCTTACATACATACTGACTAACTAACTAACTATTAACTATCTAACTAACTAACTAACTAACTAACTTACTTACTTACTAACTAACTAACTACTAGCTAATTGAACAAATAACTAACTAACTAACTAACTACTAGATAACTAACTAAATAACTAACTAATTAACTAACTAACTATCTTCCTACAGACAGATTAACTAACTAACTAACTAACTTACTAACTACCTTCCTACATACCCACTAACTAAGTAACTAACTAAATAAATAAATAACTAACTAAATAACTACTAGCTATTTAACTAACTAACTAACTAAAGAACTAACTAACTAATTAACTAACTAACTAACTAACTAATTAACTAATTAACTAACAAATTAACTAACTAACTAGCTACATTCGTACATACCCACTAACTATCTAACTTACTAACTAACTAATTAACTAACTAATTAATGAACTAATTAACTAACTTACTCCTAGTTAACTAACTAACTAACTTACTAACAAACTACCTTCATACATACCTATTAACAAACAAACTGGCTACCTTTCTAACAAACTAACTAACTAACAAACTAACTAACAAACTAACTAACTAACTAACTAACTAACTAACTAACTACCTTCCTACATACCCAGCCACTAACTAACTAACTACCTTACCGCTAACTAACTAACAAACTACCTATCTAACTAAATAACTAACTAGCTAACTAACTAACTACTAGATAACTAACTAACTAACTAACTAACTAAATAACTAACTAACTAACTAACTAACTAACAACCAGCTAGATGACAAAATAAATAACTAACTAATTAATAGATAACTAACATAATAACTAACTAATTCACTAACTAACTATCTTCTTAAATACCTATTAACTAACTAACTAACTAACTACATTCCCACATACGCACCAACTAACTAACTAACTAACTAAATAAATAACTAACCATCTAACTACTAGCTAACTGACTAAATAACTAACTAAATAACTAACTGATGACCTAACTAACTAACTAACTGCTAGATAACTAACTAACTGACTGACTAACTAACTAACTAACTAACTAACAAACTACTAGATAACTAACTAAATAACTAACTAATTAACTAACTAACTATCTTCCAACATACCCACTAATAACTAAGTAACTAACTAAATAAATAAATAATAAACTAAATAACTACTAGCTATTTCACTAACTAACCAACTAAAGAATTAACTAACTAATTAATTAACTAATTAACTAACTAATTAACTAATTAACTAACAAATTAACTAACTAGCTAGCTACCTTCGTACATACCCACTAACTAACTTACTTACTAACTAACTAATTAACTAACTAATTAATGAACTAATTAACTAACTAACTACTAGTTAACTAACTAATTAACTAACTAACTATCTTCCTACATACTAACTAACTTACTAACTAACTAACTACATTCCTTCATACCCATACTAACTAGTGAACTAAATAAATTACTAGCTAACTACTAGCTAACAAACTAACTAGCTAACTAAATAACTAACTAGTTAACTAACTAACTAACAAACTAACCAACTACCGGATAACTAACTAACTAACGAACTAACTACCTTCTTACATACATATTGACTAACTAACTAACCAACAAACTAATTAACTAACTAACCAACAAACTAACTTACCAGCTAACTAACTAACTAACTAACTGACTACTAGCTAACTGAATAAATAACTAACTAACTAACTAACTAACTAACTACTAGATAACTAACTAAATAACTAACTAATTAACTAACTAACTATCTTCTTACGTACATATTAACTAACTAACTAACTAACTAACTAACTAACTACCTACCTTCCTACATACCTACTAACTAACTAACTAATTAACTGACGAAATAAAAAATTAACTAACTAACTATCCACCTTCGTAAATACCCACTAACTAACTAACTTACTAACTAACTAATTAACTAACTAATTAATTAACTAATTAACTAACTAACAACTAGTTAACTAACTAACTTACTAACTAACTAACTAATTAACTAATTAACTAACGAACTGTTAGCGAAGTAACTAACTAGTTAACTAACTAACTTACGTACTAACAACCTTCATACATACCTATCAACTAACAAACTAACTACCTTTCAAACTAACAAACTAACTAACTAACTAACTAAATAACTAACTAACTAACAAATGAACTAATCAACAAACTAACTAAATAACTAAATAACTATCTTCCTACGTACCTATGAACTAACTAACTAACTAACTAACTAACATACTAACTACCTTCCTACATACCCACTAACTAACGAACTACCTACCTTCCCACTAACTAACTAAATAACTATCTAACTTACTAAATTACTAACTAGCTAACTAATTAACTACTAGATAACTAACAAACTAACTAACTAAATAACTAACTAGTCAACTAACTAAATAACTAACTAACTAACTAACTAACTAAATAACTAACTAACTTACTAACTACTAATTAGCTGACAAAATATCTAACTAACTAATTACAAGATAACTAACATAATAACTAACTAATTTACTAACTAACTATCATCTTAAATCCCTATTAACTAACTAACTACCTACCTTCCTACATACCCACCAAGTAACTAACTAACCAAATAAATAACTAACCAGCTAACTACAAGCTAACTAACTCACTAACTAACTAACTAACTAACTAACTAACTGATGACCTAACTAACTAACTAACTACTAGATAACTAACTAACAATCTGACTAGCTAACTAATTAACTAATTAACTAACTAACAAATTAACTTACTATCTAACTAACTAACTAACGACCTTGATACATACATATTGATTAACTAACTAATTTACTAACTAACTAACTAATTAACTACTAGCTAACTAACTAACTAACTAACTACATAACTAACAAATTAACTAACTAACTAACTAATTAACTAACTATCTAACTAATTAACTAACTATCTAACTAACTAACTAATAAACAACCTTCTTACATACTAACTAACTAACTAACTAACTGACTAACTAACTACGTACTAGCTAATTAACTAACTAACTACCTACCTACCTCCTTACATACATATTGACTAACTAACTAACTATTAACTATCTAACTGACTAACTAACTAACTAACTTACTTACTTACTAACTAACTAACTACTAGCTAATTGAACAAATAACTAACTAACTAACTAACTACATAACTAACTGATTAACTAACTAACTAACTATCTAACTAATTGACTCAATATCTAACTAAATAACTAACTAACAACCTTCTTACAAACTAACTAACTAACTAACTAACTACGTACTAGCCAATTAACTAACTAACTACCTACCTACCTCCTTACATATATACTGACTAACCAACTAACTATTAACTATCTAACTAACTAACTAACTAACTTACTTACTTACTAACTAACTAACTACTAGCTAATTGAACAAATAACTAACTAACTAACTACTAGATAACTAACTAAATAACTAACTAATTAACTAACTAACTAACTAACATACTAACTACCTTCCTACATACCCACTAACTACGTAACTACCTAAATAAATAAATAACTAACTAAATAACTACTAGCTATTTAACTAACGAACTAACTAAAGAACTAACTGACTAATTAACTAACTAACTAACTAATTAACTAATTAACTAACAAATTAACTAACTAACTGTAGGGAAATATCCTCGTCCCCGGGCCCGCGCAGCGGAATGAAGGCCCGGTCCGATTCATCGTACCCTCGAAGGCATGGCGTGATCTCGGGAATCGGGGAATCGGACTAACTAGCTACATTAACTAATTAACTAATTAACTAATTAACTAACTAATTAACTAATTAACTAACTAACTAACTAACTAATTAACTAATTAACTAACTAATTAACTAACTAACTAGCTACATTCGTACATACCCACTAACTATATAACTAACTAACTAACTAATTAACTAACTAATTAATGAACTAATTAACTAACTAACTACTAGTTAACTAACTAACTATCTTCCAACATACTAGATTCACTACTAGATAACTAACTAATTCACTTAACTAACTAACTAACTAACTAACTAACTAACTAACTACTAGATAACTAACTAAATAACTAACTAATTAACTAACTAACTATCTTCCAACATACCTACTAACTAAGTAACTAACTAAATAAATAAATAACTAACTTAATAACTACTAGCTATTTCACTAACTAACTAACTAAAGAATGAACTAACTAATTAATTAACTAACTAACTAACTAATTAACTAACTCACTAACTAACTAGCTACCTTCGTACATATCCACTAACTAACTAACTTACTAACTAACTAATTAACTAACTAACTAATGAACCAATTAACTAACTAACTACTATTTAACTAACTAACTAACTAACTAAATAAATAACTAATTAACTAACTAACTAACTAACTAACTAACTACTAGCTAACTAACTAACTAGTTAACTAACTAACTTACTAACTAACTACCATCATACATTCCTATTAACTAACAAACTAACTAAATTTCTAACTAACTTACTAACAAACTAACTAACTAACTAACTAACTAAATAACTAAATAACTAACAAACTAATTAACTAATCAACAAACTAACTAAATAACTGAATAACTATCTTCCTACATACACCTATTAACTAACTAACTAACTGACTAACTAGCTAACTAACTAACTAACTACCTTCCTATATACCCACTAACTAACTAACAAACTACCTTCCCACTAACTAACTAACTAATTATCTAACTAACTATATAACTAACTTGCTAACTAACTAACTACTAGATAACTAACAAACTAACTAACTAAATAACTAAATTGTTAACTAAATAACTAACTAACTAACTGACTAACTAACTAACTAACTACTAGCTAGCTGACAAAATAACTAACTAACTAACTACTAGATTACTAACATAATAACTAACTAATTTACTAACTAACTATCTTCTTAAATACCTATTAACTAACTAACTAACTGACTACCTTCCTACATACCCACCAACTAACTAACTAACTAAATAAATAAGTAGCTAACCAGCTAACTACTAACAAACTAACTAACTAAATAACTAATTGATGACCTAACTAACTAACTAGTTACTAGATAACTAACTAACTAACTAACTGACTAACTAACTAATTAACTAACTAATTAACTAACTAATTAACTAACTGTCTAACTAACTAACTAACTACCTTGATACATACATATTGATTAACTAACTAACTCACTAACATAATAACTAACTAACTAACTACAAGATAACTAACATAATAACTAACTAATTTACTAACTAACTATCTTCTTAAGTACCTATTAACTAACTAACTAACTAACTAACTAACTAACTAACTAACTAATTAACTAAATAACTAATTGATGACCTAACTAACTAACTAACTAGCAACTAGATAACTAACTAACTAACTGACAAATTAACTAACTAACTAACTAATTAACTAACTAATTAACTAACTATCTAACTAACTAACTAACTACCATGATACATACATATTGATTAACTAACTCACTAACTAACTAGCTCACTACCTTACCGCTAACTAACTAACTAACTAACTACCTTACCGCTAACTAACTAACTATCTATCTAACTAAATAACTAACTAGCTAACTAACTAACTACTAGATAACTAACAAACTAACTAAATAACTAACTAACTAACTAATAGATAACTAACTAACCAAATAACTAAATAACTAACTAACTAACTACTAGCTAGCTGACTAAATAACTAACTAACTAATTAATAGATAACTAACATAATAACTAACTAATTTACTAACTAACTATCTTGTTAAATACCTATTACCTAAATAACTAACTAACTAACTACATTCCCATATACCCACCAACTAACTAACTAACTAAATAAATCAATAACTAACCTGCTAACTACTAGCTAACTAACTAACTAACTAACTAAATAACTAACTAATGACCTAACTAACTAACTAACTACTAGATAACTAAATAACTAACTGACTGACTAACTAACTAACTAATTCACCAACTAACTAATTAACTAACTATCTAACTAACTAACTAACTACTTTGATACATACATATTGATTAACAATCTAACTCACTAACTAACTACTAGCTAACTAACAAAGTAACTAACTAAATAACTAACTGATTAACTAACTAACTAACTAACTAACTAATTAACTAACTATCTAACTAACTAACTAACTAACAAACTACCTTCTTACATACATATTGACTAACTAACTAACTAACAAATTAACTAACTAACTAAATAACTAACTAACTTACTAACTTACTAACTAACTAACTAACTAACTAACTACTAGCTGCATGAATAAATAACTAACTAGCTACTAGATAACTAACTAAATAACTAACTAATTGTCTAACTAACTATCTTCCTACATACATATTAAAGAACGAACTAACTAACTAACTAACTAACTTATTAACTACCTTCCTACATACCCACTAACTAAGTAACCTACTAAATAAATAAATAACTAACTAAATAACTACTAGCTACTTAACTAACCAACTAAATAAATAACTAGCTAATTAACTAACTACCTAACTAATTAACTAGCTAATTGACAAATTAACTAACTAATTAGTTACCTTCGTACATACCCACTAACTAACTAACTTACTAACTAACTAATTAACTAAATAATTAATTAACTAATTATCTAACTAACTACTAGTTATATAAATAACTAACTAACTAATTAACTAACTAACTAACTAACTACCTTCCTACATATCCGCCAACTAACCAACTAACTAATTAAACAAATAACTAACCTGCTAACTACTAGCTAACTAACTAACTAACTAACAAACAAACTAACTAACTAAATAGCTAACTGATGACCTAACTAACTAACTAACTACTAGATAACTAACTAACTAACTAATTAACTAACTAACTAATTAACTAACTATCTAACAAACTAACTAACTACCTTGATACATACATATTGATTAACTAACTAACTCACTAACTACCTAACTACTAGCTAACTAACTAACTAACTAACTAAATAACTGACTGATTAACTAACCAACTAATTAACTATCTATCTATCTAACTTACTAACTAACTACCTTCTTACATACTAACTAACTAACTAACTAACTAACTAACTAATAGCTAATTAACTAACTAACTAACTAACTAACTAACTAACTAACTAACTAACTACATTCTTACATACATATTGACTAACTAGCTAACTAATTAACCAATTGACTAACTAACTAACTAACTAACTAATTTACTAACTAACTAACTAACTAACTAACGACTAGCTAACTAAATATATAACTATCTAACTAACTAACTAACAAACTACTAGATAACAAACTAAATAACTAACTAATTAACTAACTAACTATCTTCC
Source organism: Luzula sylvatica (assembly GCA_946800325.1). Classification (NCBI taxonomy): domain Eukaryota; kingdom Viridiplantae; phylum Streptophyta; class Magnoliopsida; order Poales; family Juncaceae; genus Luzula; species Luzula sylvatica. The sequence continues at coordinate 10,194,153 of OX326957.1, read as the reverse complement.
TACATACATATTAACTAAGTAACTAAGTAACTAACTAACTAACTAAGTAACTAACTAACTTACTTACTACCTTCCTACATACCCACTAACAAAGTAACTAACTAACTAAATAAATAAATAACTAAATAACTACTAGCTATTTAACTAACTAACTAACTAAATAAATAACTAACTAATTAACTGATGACCTAACTAACTAACGAACTACTAGATAACTAACTAACTAACTGAATAACTAACTAACTAACTAATTAACTAACTATCTGACTAACTAACTAACTAACTACATTGATACATACATATTGATTAACTAACTAACTCACTAACTAACGAATAGCTAACTAACTAAGTAACTAACTAAATAACTAACTCATTAACGAACTAACTAACTAATGAACTAAATAACTAACTACCTTCTTACATACTACCTAACTAACTAACTAACTAACTATCTAACTAACTACTAGCTAATTAACTAACTAACTAACTACCTACCTACCTTTTAACATACATATTGACTAACTAACTAACTAACTAACTATTTAACTAACTAGCAAACTAACTAACTAACTAACTAACTAACTAACTACTAGCTACCTGAATAAATAACTAACTAACTAACTAACTAACTAACTACATAATAACTAACTAAATTACTAACTAATTAACTAACCTAACTATCTTCCTACATACTAACTAACTAACTAACTAACTAACTAACTAACTAACTAACTAACTAACTTACTAACTACCTTCCAACATACCCACTTACTAAGTAACTAATTAAATAAATAAATAACTAACTAAATAACTACTGGCTATTTAACTAACTAACTAACTAACTAAATAAATATCTAACTAATTAACTAACTAACTAACTATCTAATTAACTAACTAACTAATTAACAAATTAACTACCTAACTAACTACCTTCGTACACACCCACTAACTAACTAACTAACTAACTAACTAATTAACTAACTACCTACTAGTTAACTAACTAACTAACTAACTAACTAACTAACTAACTAATTAACTGACTAACTAACTAACTACTAACTAACTGAGTATGAAGGTAGTTAGTTAGTTTGTTAGTTAGTCAGAAAGGTAGTTAGTTTGTTAGTTAATATGTATGTATGAAGGTAGTTAGTTAGTAAGTTAGTTAGTTAACTAGTTAGTTAGTTAGTTAGTACTTAGTTAGTTATTTAGTTAATTAGATAGTTATTTACTTAGTTTGTTAGTTAGTTAGTTAGTTAAGTAGTAGTTAGTTAGTTAATTAGTCAATTAATTAGTTACTTAATTAGTTAGTTAGTTAGTGCGTATGTATGAAGGTAGCTAGTTATTTAGTTAATTTGTTAGTTAGTTAGTTAATTAGTCAGTTAGTTAGTTAATTAGTTAATTAGTTAGTTATTTATTTAGTTCGTTAGTTAGTTAGATAGATAGTAGTTATTTAGTTAGTTATTTATTTATTTAGTTAGTTACTTAGTTAGTGGGTATGTAGGAAGGTAGTTAGTAAGATAGTTAGTTAGTTAGTTAGTTAGTTAGTTAATATGTATGTAGGAAGATAGTTAGTTAATTAGTTTGTTTGCTAGTTAGAAAGGTAGTTAGTTTGTTAGTTAATATGTATGTATGAAGGTAGTTAGTTAGTAAGTTAGTTAGTTAAATAGTTAGTTAGTTAGTTAGTACTTAGTTAGTTATTTAGTTAATTAGTTAGTTATTTACTTAGTTTGTTAGTTAGTTAGTTAGTTAAGTAGTAGTTAGTTAGTTAATTAGTTAATTAATTAGTTACTTAAGTAGTTAGTTAGTTAGTGCGTATGTATGAAGGTAGCTAGTTAGTTAGTTAATTTGTTAGTTAGTTAGTTAATTAGTTAGTTAGTTAGTTAATTAGTTAATTAGTTATTTATTTATTTAGTTCGTTAGTTAGTTAGATAGATAGTAGTTATTTAGTTAGTTATTTATTTATTTAGTTAGTTACTTAGTTAGTGGGTATGTAGGAAGGTAGTTAGTAAGATAGTTAGTTAGTTAGTTAGTTAGTTAGTTAGTTAATATGTATGTAGGAAGATAGTTAGTTAATTAGTTAGTTATTTAGTTAGTTATCTAGTAGTTAGTTAGTTAGTTAGTTAGTTAGTTGGTTAGTTAGTTATTCCATTAGCTAGTAGTTATATAGTTAGTTAGTTAGTTAGTTAGTAATTTATTTAGTCAGTTAGTTAGTTAGTTAGTTAGATAGTTAGTTAGGTAATATGTATGTAATAAGTTAGTTACCTAGTTTGTTAGTTAGTTAGTTAATTAGCTAGTAGTTAGTTAGTTAGTCAGTTAGTTAGTATGTAATAAGGTTGTTAGTTAGTTAGTTAGTTAGATAGTTAGTTAATTAGTTTGTTAGTTAGTTAGTTAATCAGTTAGTTATTTAGTTAGTTAGTTAGTAAATCAATATGTATGTATCAAGGTAGTTAGTTAGTTAGTTAGATAGTTATTTAGTTTGTTAGTTAGTTAGTTAGTTAGTTAGTTAGTTAGGTAGTTAGTTAGTTAGTTAGCTAGTTATCTAGTTGTTAGTTAGTTCGTTAAGTCATCAGTTAGTTTTTTAGTTCGTTAGTTAGTTAGGTAGCTAGTAGTTATGTGGTTAGTTATTAAGTTAGTTAGTTAGTTAGTTAGTTTGTGGGTATGTAGGAAGGTAGTTAGTTAGTTAATAGGTATTTAAGAAGATAGTTAGTTCGTAAATTAGTTAGTTATTATGTTAGTTATCTTGTAATTAGTTAGTTAGTTATTTAGTTAGTTAGCTAGTTAGTCATCTAGTAGTTAGACGTTAGTTATTTAGTTAGTTAACTAGTTAGTTATTTAGTTAGTTAGTTAGTTTGTTAGTTATCTAGTAGTTAGTTAGTTAGCTAGTTAGTTATTTAGTAAGTTTGATAGTTAGTTAGTTAGTTAGTTAGTGGGAAGGTATGTAGTTAGTTAGCTAGTTAGTGGGTATGTAGGAAGGTAGGTAGTTAGTTAGTTAGTTAGTTAGTTAGTTAATAGGTATGTAGGAAGATAGTTATTTAGTTAGTTTGTTAATTAGTTCATTTGTTAGTTAGTTAGTTATTTAGTTATTTGGTTAGTTTGTTAGTTAGTTAGTTAGAAAGGTAGTTAGTTTGTTAGTCAATAGGTATGTATGAATGTAGTTAGTTAGTAAGTTAGTTAGTTAACTAGTTAGTTAGTTTGCTAGTAGTTTGTTAGTTAGTGAGTTAGTTAATTAGTTAGTTATTTAGTTAGTTATTTAGTTAGTTAGTTAGTTAACTAGTAGTTAGTTAGTAAATTAGTTTATTAATTTGTTTGTTAATTAGTTAGTTAGTAAGTTAGTTAGTTAGTGGGTGTCTACGAAGGTAGCTAGTTAATTAGGTAATTTGTTAGTTCATTAGTAAATAAGTTAGTTAGTTAGTTAGTTAATTAGTGAGTTATTTATTTATTTAGTTAGTTAGTTAAATAACTAGTAGTTATTTAGTTAGTTATTTATTTAGTTAGTTAGTTAGTTAGTTCGAGCGTATGTAGGAAGGTAGTTAGTTAGTTAGTTCGTTATTTATTCAGTTGGCTAGTAGTTAGTTAGTAAGTTAGTTAGTTAGTTAGTTAGTTAACAAGTTATTTATTTTGTTAGTTTGTTTATTTAGTTATCTAGTAGTTAGTTAGTTAGCTAGTTAGTTATTTAGTTAGTTAGATAGTTAGTTAGTTAGTGGGAAGGTAGTTAGTTAGTTAGTTGGTGGATATGTAGGAAGGTACTTAGTTAGTTAGTTAGTTAGTTAGTTAGTTAGTTAGTTAATAGGTATGTAGGAAGATAGTTATTTAGTTAGTTTTTTAATTAGTTAATTAGTTAGTCAGTTTGTTATTTAGTTATTTTATTACTTAGTTAGTTAGAAAGGTAGTTAGTTAGTTAGTTAGTTAATAAGTATGTATGGAGGTAGTAGGTTAGTTAGTTAGATAGTTAACTAGTTAGCTAGTTAGCTAGTAGTTTGTTAGTTAGTTGGTTAGTTAATGAGTTAGTAATTTAGTTAGTTAAATAGTAGTTAGTTAGTTATTTAGTTAATTAATTAGTTAGTTAATTAGTTAGTTAGTAAGTTAGTTAGTTGGTGGGTATGTACGAAGGTAGCTTGCTAGTTAGTTAATTTGTTAGTTGGTTAGTTAATTAGTTAGTTAGTTAGTTAGTTAATTAGTTAGTTATTTATTTATTTAGTTAGTTAGTTATATAGTTAGTTAGTTACTTAGTAAGTGCGTATGTAGGAGGGTAGTTAGTAAGTTAGTTAGTTAGTTAGTTAGTTAGTTAGTTAGTTAGTTAATATGTATGAAGGAAGATAGTTAGTTAGTTAATTAGTTCGTTATTTAGTTAGTTATCTAGTAGTTAGTTAGTTAGTTCGTTATTTATTCAGTTAGCTAGTAGTTAGTTAGTAGTTAGTTAGTTAGTTAACTAGTTATTTATTTAGTAAGTTTGTTTATTTAGTTATCTAGTAGTTAGTTAGTTAGCTAGTTAGTTATTTAGTTAGTTAGATAGTTAGTTAGTTAGTGGGAAGGTAGTTAGTCAGTTAGTTAGTGGATATGTAGGATGGTACTTAGTTAGTCAGTTTATTAGTAACTTAGTTAATTAGTTAGTTAATAGGTATGTAGGAAGATAGTTATTTAGTTAGTTAGTTAGTTTTTTAATTAGTTAATTAGTTAGTTAGTTAGTTATTTAGTTATTTTATTACTTAGTTAGTTAGAAAGGTAGTTAGTTAGTTAGTTAATAAGTATGTATGAAGGTAGTTGGTTAGTAAGTTAGATAGTTAACTAGCTAGCTAGTTAGCTAGTAGTTTGTTAGTTAGTCAGTTAGTTAATTAGTTAGTTATTTAGTTAGTCAAATAGTAGTTAGTTAGTTATTTTGTTAATTAATTAGTTAGTTAATTAGTTAGTTAGTAAGTTAGTTAGTTAGTGGGTATGTACGAAGGTAGCTAGCTAGTTAGTTAATTTGTTAGTTAGTTAGTAAATTAGTTAGTTAGTTACTTAGTTAATTAGTTAGTTATTTATTTATTTAGTTAGTTAGTTAAATAGCTTGTAGTTATTTAGTTAGTTATTTATTTAGTTTGTTAGTTACTTAGTTAGTGCGTATGTAGGAAGGTAGTTAGTAAGTTAGTTAGTTAGTTAGTTAATATGTATGTAGGAAGAGAGTAAGTTAGTTAATTAGTTAGTTCTTTAGTTAGTTATCTAGTAGTTAGTTAGTTAGTTAGTTAGTTCGTTATTTATTCAGTTAGCTAGTAGTTAGTTAGTAGTCAGTTAGTTAGTAAGTAAGTTAGTTAGTTAGTTAGTTATTTAGTTAGTCAATATGTATGTAAGAAGGTAGTTAATAGTTAGTTATTTAGTTAATTAACTAGTAGTTAGTTAGTTAGTTAGTTAGTATGTAAGAAGATTGTTAGTTAGTTAGTTAGATGGCTAGTTAATTAGTTAGTTAGTTAGTTGATCAGTTAGTTATTTAGTTAGTTACTTAGTTAGTTAGCTAGTAGTTAGTTAGTTAGTTAGTTAGTTAATCAATATGTATGTATCAAGGTAGTTAGTTAGTTAGTTAGTTAGATAGTTAGATAATTAGTTAGTTAATTAGTTAGTTAATTAGTTGGTCAGTTAATTAGTTAGTTATCTATTAGTTAGTTAGTTAGTTAGTAGGGTCAACAGTTAGTTATTTAGTTAGTTAGTTAGTTATTTAGCTAGTAGTTGGCAAGTTAGTCATTTAGTTAGTTAGTTAGTTAGTTAGTTAGTTGGTGGGTATGTGGGAAGGTAGGTAGGTAGTTAGTTAGTTAGTTAGTTAGTTAGTTAATAGGTATTTAAGAATATAGTTAGTTAGTAAATTAGTTAGTTATTAAGTTAGTTATCTAGTAATTAGTTAGTTAGTTATTTTTTCTGCTAGCTAGTAGTTAGTTAGTTACCTAGTTATTTAGTTAGTTAGTTAGTCACTTATCTAGTAGTTAGTTAGTTAGTTATTTATTTAGTTAATTAGTTAGTTATTTAGTTAGTTAGTTTGTTAGTTATCTAGTAGTTACATAGTTAGCTAGTTAGTCGTTTAGTTAGTTAGATAGTTGGTGTGTTAGTTAGTGGGAAGGTAGTTAGTTAGTTAGTTAGTGGGTATGTAGGAAGGTAGTTAGTTAGTTAATAGGTACGTAGGAAGATAGTTATTCGGTTATTTAGTTAGTTTGTTAATTAGTGAATTTGTTAGTTAGTCAGTTAGTTATTGAGTTATTTAGTTAGTTAGTTAGTTGGTTGGTTAGTTAGTTAGTTAGTTAGTTAATAGGTATGTATGAAGGTAGTTAGTTAGTATGTTAGTTAGTGTTAACGGGTTTTTGGCTAACAGTTAGGTTACATCGTTGAATAAAAACACCGTAAATCAAACAAGAAACATGTGAATACTAAAGATTCTATAGACTAAGTATGTAAGGATTCGTTCCACAGGGAGCTATTGCGTCAAAATATGATTAAACTTCAGATCTTTAAAATAATTATTTCTAAGTTTCCAAAATTAATGAAAATTTGTCTAGAGAGAGGTCTGAATATTATAAAACTTATCCTAAAATTTTCAAACAATTTGGACAACGGAATAAAAAGTTATTAACGAATTACAATCAGGTCTCTAAAAAACAATCTCTGGAAACAGCAGGTTTTCAGTTTAAGTGACAGTTTTCAAAAATTCATATCAATTCAAATATTTCATGAAATTTAACGATTCAAAAAGTTCCCGAAACTAGAAATCAAGATCTACGCAATGAAAGAATTGGTTTTTAGCAGATTTGGAAGGAGATCGTGAAAATTGACAAGTTTAGAAGGTTTTAAAAACAAGATTCAAGGGCAATCAAGGCAGTAATTTAAATAAGAAAATCGAATTAACAACTAAAATTCTCGAGTTTATTAATCAACGCAAGAAATATTAAAAGAATCACAACCAAAAACTGAAATAAAAGAAAGAAACCACCTAATCAAGCCCTAGAACGCCTAGTGACTTGTGTCGATGCCTTCCCGTCGATCCGGTTGAACGCCAACTCGAGTCTCCGTTTCTTCTCACGCGGATCCTCTTCAATTCGTCGAAGAACGCCTTCCGCACGAATGACCGATCCTTTCCTTGTGTCGAGATGGAGCAAGAACGCCTTAACTCCAATTTCTTCACGTACAACCCTAGGGCGAGAACGCCTCTACCAAAGAGTTGGTCTTGAATTTCACGGTTCTTGGTTGAATCTTGTTTGTTTCTTGGAAGAGTTTGTGGAGAGAGATGGTAGAGAGCTTGCCCCCAAAGGGGAGAGAAAAGGGGGGGGGGAGAGATGATTTGCCCTTGGCCTTAGGGTCTTATTTAAAGGCTTGATACTCCTCTTGATTGGAAAGGGTAATTATGGAAGGTTTAGGGGAGCAATAAATCAACTAAGAAGGCAACAAATTAATCTAAAGGAGGCCACAAATCAATCTAAAGAAGGCAACAAATTAGCTTGTTGGGGCTTCTGCATGGGCTGAGAGCTGGGGCTAGGCGTGTGCTGTGAGATTTGCCTGCGTGGGCTGTGAATTCTGCCTCTGCGGCCAGGCCCATTGTTGCCCCTGTGCGTTGCAGCAGTTTGGTGATCTTCTTCTTTTGTTTTTGCCTTTCCCGCCTCGATCTTTCACCGAATATATCGATGTGATATATCATTTTGACTATATTCGGCGTGCCGGAGGCATTGGTGCTGACCAAATTCCCAAATTATTCCTCTATCTCCTGAAACTGGGCAAAGAACACATTAGTGTAGAAATATTCATGATGTTTGAAATATGTATCATAAAAGCATAGAATATAACTTCACAAGGGCTAAAATCCCTAAATAAGATTCGTAAAACGTGTTCCATTTGCGTCACATCAGTTAGTTAACTAGTTAGTTAGTTAGCTAGTAGTTAGTTAGTTAGTTAGTTAATTAGTTAGTTATTTCGTTAGTTAGTTAGTTAGTTAGTTAACTAGTAGTTAGTTAGTTGATTAGTTTGTTTGTAAGTTAGTTAGTTAGTGGGCATGTACGAAGGTAGCTAGTTAGTTAGTTAATTTCTTTGTTAGTTAGTTAATTAGTTAGTTAGTTAGTTAATTAGTTAGTTATTTATTTATTTAGTTAGTTAGTTAAATAGCTTCTAGTTATATAGTTAGTTAGTTACTTAGTTAGTGCGTATGTAGGAAGGTAGTTAGTAAGTTAGTTAGTTAGTTAGTTAGTTAGTTAGTTAGTTAGTTAGTTAGTTAGTTAATATGTATGAAGGAAGATAGTTAGTTAGTTAATTAGTTAGTTATTTAGTTAGTTATCTAGTAGTTAGTTAGTTAGTTCGTTATTTATTCAGTTAGCTAGTAGTTAGTTAGTAGTTGGTTAGTTAGTAAGTTAGTTAGTTAGTTAGTTAGTTAACTAGTTATTTATTTTGTAAGTTTGTTTATTTAGTTATCTAGTAGTTAGTTAGTTAGCTAGTTAGTTATTTAGTTAGTTAGATAGTTAGTTAGTTAGTGGGAAGGTAGTTAGTCAGTTAGTTAGTGGATATGTAGGATGGTACTTAGTTAGTTAGTTTGTTAGTTACTTAGTTAATTAGTTAGTTAATAGGTATGTAGGAAGAGAGTTATTTAGTTAGTTAGTTAGTTTTTTAATTAGTTAATTAGTTAGTTAGTTAGTTATTTTGTTATTTTATTACTTAGTTAGTTAGTTAATAAGTATGTATGAAGGTAGTTGGTTAGTAAGTTAGATAGTTAACTAGCTAGCTAGTTAGCTAGTAGTTTGTTAGTTAGTCAGTTAGTTAATCAGTTAGTTATTTAGTTAGTCAAATAGTAGTTAGTTAGTTATTTTGTTAATTAATTAGTTAGTTAATTAGTTAGTTAGTAAGTTAGTTAGTTAGTGGGTATGTACGAAGGTAGCTAGCTAGTTAGTTAATTTGTTAGTTAGTTAGTAAATTAGTTAGTTAGTTAGTTAGTTAATTAGTTAGTTATTTATTTATTTAGTTAGTTAGTTAAATAGCTTGTAGTTATTTAGTTAGTTATTTATTTAGTATGTTAGTTACTTAGTTAGTGCGTATGTAGGAAGGTAGTTAGTAAGTTAGTTAGTTAGTTAGTTAATATGTATGTAGGAAGAGAGTAAGTTAGTTAATTAGTTAGTTCTTTAGTTAGTTATCTAGTAGTTAGTTAGTTAGTTAGTTAGTTCGTTATTTATTCAGTTAGCTAGTAGTTAGTTAGTAGTCAGTTAGTTAGTAAGTAAGTTAGTTAGTTAGTTAGTTAGTTAGTTAGTTAGTCAATATGTATGTAAGAAGGTAGTTAGTAGTTAGTTATTTAGTTAATTAACTAGTAGTTAGTTAGTTAGTTAGTTAGTATGTAAGAAGATTGTTAGTTAGTTAGTTAGATGGCTAGTTAATTAGTTAGTTAGTTAGTTGATCAGTTAGTTATTTAGTTAGTTACTTAGTTAGTTAGCTAGTAGTTAGTTAGTTAGTTAGTTAGTTAGTTAGTTAATCAATATGTATGTATCAAGGTAGTTAGTTAGTTAGTTAGTTAGATAGTTAGATAATTAGTTAGTTAATTAGTTAGTTAATTAGTTAGTCAGTTAATTAGTTAGTTATCTATTAGTTAGTTAGTTAGTCAGTTAATTAGTTAGTTTTCTGCTAGCTAGTAGTTAGTTAGTTACCTAGTTATTTAGTTAGTTAGTTAGTCACTTATCTAGTAGTTAGTTAGTTAGTTATTTATTTAGTTAATTAGTTAGTTATTTAGTTAGTTAGTTTGTTAGTTATCTAGTAGTTACATAGTTAGCTAGTTAGTCGTTTAGTTAGTTAGATAGTTGGTGTGTTAGTTAGTGGGAAGGTAGATAGTTAGTTAGTTAGTGGGTATGTAGGAAGGTAGATAGTTAGTTAGTTAATAGGTACGTAGGAAGATAGTTATTCGGTTATTTAGTTAGTTTGTTAATTAGTGAATTTGTTAGTTAGTCAGTTAGTTATTGAGTTATTTAGTTTGTTAGTTAGTTGGTTGGTTAGTTAGTTAGTTAGTTCGTTAATAGGTATGTATGAAGGTAGTTAGTTAGTATGTTAGTTAGTTAACTAGTTTGTTAGTCAGCTAGTAGTTAGTTAGTTAGTTAGTTAATTAGTTAGTTATTTCGTTAGTTAGTTAGTTAGTTAGTTAACTAGTAGTTAGTTAGTTGATTAGTTTGTTTGTAAGTTAGTTAGTTAGTGGGCATGTACGAAGGTAGCTAGTTAGTTAGTTAATTTCTTTGTTAGTTAGTTAATTAGTTAGTTAGTTGGTTAATTAGTTAGTTATTTATTTATTTAGTTTGTTAGTTAAATAGCTAGTAGTTATTTATTTATTTAGTTAGTTACTTAGTTTGTGGGTATGTAGGAAGGTAGTTAGTAAGTTAGTTAGTTAGTTAGTTAGTTAATACGTGTGTAGGAAGATAGTTAGCTAGTTAATTAGTCAGTTATTTAGTTAGTTATATAGTGGTTAGTTAGTTAGTTAGATATTTATTCAGTTAGCTAGTAGTTAGTTAGTTAGTTAGTTTGTTGGTAAGTTAGTTTGTTAGTTAGTTAGTTAATTAGTTAGTTAGTTAGTTAGTTAGTTAGTCAGTTAGATAGTTAGTTAGTTAGTTAGTTTTCAAGTAGTTGGTTAGTTAGTTAGTTGGTTAGTTAACTAGTTAGTTAGTTAGCTAGTAGTTAGCTGGTAATTTATTTAGTTAGCTAGTTAGTTGGTGGGTATGCAGGAAGGTAGTTAGTTAGTTAGTTAGTTAGTTAGTTAGTTAGTCAATAAGTATATAGGAAGATAGTTAGTTAATTAGTTAGTTATTTAGATAGATATCTAGTAGTTAGTTACTTGGATTGTTAGTTATTTAGTTAGTTAGTTAGTTAGTTATTTAGTTAGTTAATTATTTAGTAAGTTAGTTAGTTATTAAGTACGTAGAAAGATAGTCAGTCAGTAAATTAGTTAGTTATTTAGATAGTTATCTAGTAGTTAGTTAGCTAGTTATGTAGTCAGTTAGTTAGTTATTTAGTTATTTATCTAGTAGTTAGTTAATTAGTTAGTTAATTAGTTAGTTAGTTAGTTAATTAATTAGTTAGTTAGTTTGTTAGTACGTATGTATGTAAGAAGGCACTTAGTTAGTTAATTAGTTAGTTAGTTAGTTAGTTTGATAGTCAGTTAATTAGTTAGGTAGTTACTAGTTAGTTAGTCGGTATATAGGATGGTAGTTAGTTAGATGGTTAGTTAGTCAATTAGTTAGTTAGTTAGTTATTAGGTATATAGGAAGACAATTAGTTAGTTAGTTAGTTAGATAGATAGATACTAGTTAATAGGTATGTAGGAAGACAATTAGTTAGTTAGTTAGTTAATTAGTTTGATACTAGTTAATTAGTTAGTTAGTTAGTTTGTTAGTGAGTTTGTAGGAAGGTAGTTAGTTAATTAGTTAGTCAGGTAGATAGCTATTTAGTTAGTTTATAGGTATGTATGAAGGTAGTTAGTTAGTTAGTTAGTTAATTAGTTCGTTATTTAGTCAGTTTATTTGTTAATTAGCTAGTAGTTAGTTAGTTAGTTAGTTAGTTAGTTAGCTAGTAGTTAGTTAGTTAGTTAGTTAGTTAGTTAGCTAGTAGTTAGTTAGTTAGTTAGTTGGCTAAGTCAGCAAGCTAGCTAGTAGTTAGTTAGTTAGTTAGTTAGTTAGTTAATAGGTATGTAGGAAGGTAGTTAGTTAGTTAGTAAGTAAGTTAGATAGTTAGTTAGTTACCTAGTAGTCAGTTAGTCAATTAGTTAGTTAGTTAACTAGTTAGCTATTTGGTTAGTTAGTCTGTTAGTTCTCTAGTAGTTAGTTAGTTAGCTAGTTAGTTATTTAGTTAGTTAGATAGTTAGTTAGTTAGTTAGTTAGTGGGAATGTAGGTAGTTAGTTAGTTAGTGGGTACGTAGGAAGGTAGTCAGTTAGTTAGTTAGTCAGTCAGTTAGTAAGTTAGTTAATTAGTTCGTTAATAGGTATGTAGGAAGATAGTTATTTAGTTAGTTTGTTAGTTTGTTAATTAGTTAATTAGTTAGTTATTTAGTTATTTGGTTAGTTAGTTAGTTAGTTAGTCAGTTAGTTAGTTAGTTAGAAAGGTAGTTAGTTAGTTAGGTAATAGGTATGTATGAAGGTAGTTAGTAAGTTTGATAGTTAACTAGTTAGTTAGTTAGCTAGTAGTTAGTTAGTTAGTTAGCTAGTAGTTTGTTAGTTTGTTAGTTAATTAGTTACTTATTTCGTTAGTTAACTAGTTAGTTAGTTAACTAGTAGTCAGTTAGTAAATTAGTTAGTTAGTAAGTTAGTTAGTTAGTTAGTTAGTTAGTTAATATGTATGTAAGAAGATAGTTAGTTAGTTAATTGGTAAGTTATTTAGTTAGGTATCTTGTAGTTAGTTAGTTAGTTAGTTAGTTAGTTATTCAGTCCGCTAGTAGTTAGTTTGTTAGTTAGTTAGTTAGTAAGTTAGTTAGTTAGTTAATTTGTTAGTTAGTTAGTTAGTCAATATGTATGTAAGAAGGTAGTTAGTTAGTTAGTTAGTTAGTTAGTTAGTTAGTTAATTAGCCAGTAGTTAGTTAGTTTGTTAGTTAGTATGTAAGAAGGTTGTCAGTTAGTTAGTTAGTTAGATAGTTAGTTAATTAGATAGTTAGTTAGTTAATCAGTTAGTTATTTAGTTAGTTTCTTAGTTAGTTAGCTAGTAGTTAGTTGGTTAATCAATATGTATGTAACAAGGTAGTTTGTTAGTTTGTTAGATAGTTAGTTAATTAGTTAGTTAGTTAGTTAGTTAGTTAGTCAGTTAGTTAGATAGTTATCTATTAGTTAGTTAGTTAGTTAGTTAGGTCATCAGTTTGTTAGTTATTTAGTTAGTTATTTAGTTAGCTAGTAGTTAGAAGGTTAGTTATTTATTTATCTAGTTACTTAGTTAGTTGGTGGGTATATAGGAAGGTAGTTAGTTAGTTAATAGGTATTTAAGAAGATAGTTAGTTAGTAAATTAGTTAGTTATTATGTTAGTTATCTAGTAATGAGTTAGTTAGTTATTTTGCCGGCTAGCTAGTAGTTAGTTAGTTAGTTATTTAGTTGGTTAGTTAGTTAGTTAGTTAGCTAGTTATTCAGTTAGTTATTTAGTTGGTTAGTTAGTTAGTTAGTTAGCTAGTTATTCAGTTAGTTATTTAGTTAGTTAGTTTGTTAGTTATCTAGTAGTTAGTTAGTTAGCTAGTTAGTTATTCAGTTAGTTAGATAGTGAGTTAGTTAGTTAGTGGGAAGGTAGTTAATTAGTTAGTTAGTGGGCATATAGGAAGGTAGGTAGTTAGTTAGTTAGTTAGTTAGTCAATAGGTATTTAAGAATATAGTTAGTTAGTAAATTAGTTAGTTATTATGATAGTTATCTAGTAATTAGTTAGTTAGTTATTTTGTCAGCTAGCTAGTAGTTAGTTAGTTAGTTATTCAGTTAGTTAGTTAGTTACTTATCTAGTACTTAGTTAGTTAACTAGTTAGTTATTTAGTTAGTTAGTTTGTTAATTATCTAGTAGTTCGTTAGTTAGTTAGTTAAATAGTTAGTTAGTTAGATAGTTTGTTACTTAGGTCATCAGTTAGTTTGTTAGTTAGGTCATCAGTAAGTTAGTTATTTAGTTAGTTAGTTAGTTAGCTTGTAGTTGGAAGGTTAGTTATTTATTTAGTTAGTTAGTTATTTAGTTGGTGGGTATGTAGGAAGGTAGTTAGTTAGTTAGTTAGTTAATAGGTATTTAAGAAGATAGCTAGTTAGTAATTTGTTAGTTATTATGTTAGTTATCTAGTAATTAGTTTGTTAGTTATTTTGTTAGCTAGCTAGTAGTTAGTTATTTAGTTAGTTATTTAGTTAGTAAGTCAGTTAGTTATCTAGTAATTAGTTAGTTAGTTAGTTATTCAGTTAGTTAACTAGTTAGTTATTTAGTTAGTTAGTTTGTTAGCTATCTAGTAGTTAGTTAGTTAGCTAGTTAGTTATTCAGTTAGTTAGATAGTTAGTTAGTTAGTTAGTGGGAAGGTAGTTTGTTAGTTAGTTAGTGGGTATGTAGGAAGGAAGTTAGTTAGTTAGTTAGTTAATATGTGTATGTAGGAAGATAGTTATTTAGTCGTTTAGTTAGTTTGTTAATTAGTTAATTAGTTAGTTATTTAGTTATTTAGTTAGTTAGTTAGATAGTTTGTTAGTTAGTTAGTTAGAAAGGTAGTTAGTTTGTTAGTTAATATGTATGTATGAAGATAGTTAGTTAGTAAGTTAGTTAGTTAACTAGTTTCTTAGTTAGCCAGTAGTTTGTTAGTTAGTTAATTATTTAGTTAGTTAGTTGGTTAGTTAGTTGGTGGATATGTAGGAAGGTAGTTAGTTAGTTAGTTAGATAATAGGTATTTAAGAAGATAGTTAGTTAGTAAATTATTTAGTTATTATGTTAGTTATCTAGTAGTTAGTTAGTTAGTTATTTTGTCAGCTAGCTAGTAGTTAGTTAGTTAGTTAGTAGTAAGTTAGTTAGTTATTTAGTTAACTATTTAGTCATTTAGTTAGCGAGTTTGTTAGTTATCTAGTAGTTAGTTAGTTAGCTAGTTAATTATTTAGTTAATTAGATAGTTAGTTTGTTAGTTAGTGGGAAGGTAGTTTGTTATTTAGTTAATGGGTATGTAGGAAGGTAGTTAGTTAGTTAGTTAGTTAGTTAGTTAGTCAATATGTGTATGTCGGAAGATAGTTATTTAGTTGTTTAGTTAGTTTGGTAATTAGTTAATTAGTTAGTTATTTAGTTATTTAGTTAGTTAGTTAGATAGTTTGTTAGTTAGTTAGTTAGAAAGGTAGTTAGATTGTTAGTTAATAGGTACGTATGAAGATAGTTAGTTAGTAAGTTATTTAGTTAACTAGTTTGTTAATTAGCCAGTAGTTAGTTAGTTAGTTAGTAAGTTAGTTAATTAGTTAGTTATTTAGTTAGTTAGTTAGTTAGTTAGTTAGTTAACTAGTAGTTAGTTAGTTAATTTGTTCATTAATTAGTTAGTTAAATAGTTAGTTAGTAAGTTAGTTAGTTAGTGGGTATGTACGAAGGTAGTTAGTTAGTTAGTTAATCTGTTAGTTAGTTGGTTACTTAGTCAATATGTATGTAAGAAGTTAGTTAGTTAGTTAGTTAATGAGCTAGTAGTTAGTTAGTTAGTTAGTTTGTTAGTATGTAAGAAGGTTGTTTGTTAGATAGTTAGCTTGGTAGTTACTTAATTAGTAAGTTAGTTAGTTGGTTAATCAGTTAGTTATTTAGTTAGTTACTTAGTTAGTTAGCTAGTAGTTAGTTAGGTAGTGAGTTAGTTAGTTAATCAATATGTATGTATCAAGGTAGTTAGTTAGTTAGTTAGATAGTTAGTTAATTAGTTAGTTAATTAGTTAGTTAGTTTGTTTGTTTGTCAGTTAGTTAGTTAGTTAGTTATCTAGTAGTTAGTTTGTTAGTTAGGTCATCAATTAGTAATTTAGTCAGTTAGTTAGTAAGTAGTTAGCTAG
The DNA here is from genome assembly GCA_946800325.1 of Luzula sylvatica. Classification (NCBI taxonomy): domain Eukaryota; kingdom Viridiplantae; phylum Streptophyta; class Magnoliopsida; order Poales; family Juncaceae; genus Luzula; species Luzula sylvatica. Next base: position 10,178,696 of record OX326957.1, on the reverse strand, counting down.
TAGTTAGCTGGTTAGTTATTTATTTTGTTTGTTAGTTCATTAGTTGGTGGATATGTACGAAGGTAGTTAGTTAGATAGTTAGTTAATAGGTATTTAATAAGATAGTTAGTTAGTAAATTAGTTAGTTATTAGTTTAGTTATCTGGTAGTTAGTTAGTTTGTTAGTAGTTAGTTAACTATTTAGTTATTTAGTTAGTTTGTTTGTTAGTTATCTAGTAGTTAGTTAGTTAGATAGTTAGTTAGTTAGTTAGTGGGAAGGTAGTTTGTTAGTTAGTTAGTGGGTATGTAGGAAGGTAGTTAGTTAGTTAGTTAGTTAGTTAATAGGTGTATGTAGGAAGATAGTTATTTAGATGTTTAGTTAGTTTGTTAATTAGTTAATTAGTTAGTTGGTTTGTTATTTAGTTAGTTAGTTAGTTAGTTTGTTAGTTAGTTATTTAGAAAGGTAGTTAGTTTGTTAGTCAATAGGTATGTATGAATGTAGTTAGTTAGTAAGTTAGATAGTTAACTAGTTAGTTAGTTAGCTATTAGTTAGTTAGTTAGTTAGTTAGTTAGTTAATTAGTTAGTTGTTTAGTTAGTTAGTTATTTAGTTAACTAGTAGTTAGTTAGTTAATTAGGTCATTAATTAGTTAGTTAATTAGTTAGTTAGTAAGTTAGTTAGTTAGAGGGTATGTACAAAGGTAGCTAGTTAGTTAGTTAATTTGTTAGTTAGTTAGTTAATTAGTTAGTTAGTTAGTTAGTTAATTAGTTAGTTAATTCTTTAGTTAGTTAGTTAGTTAAATAGCTAGTAGTTATTTAGTTATTTATTTATTTATTTAGTTATTTACTTTGTTAGTGGGTATGTAGGAAGGTAGTTAGTAAGTAAGTTAGTTAGTTAGTTAGTTAGTTATATAATATGTATGTAGGAAGATAGTTAGTTATTTAGTTAGTTATGTAGTAGTTAGTTAGTTAGTTAGTTAGTTATTTATTTATTTATTCAGTTAGCAAGTAGTTAGTTAGTTAGTTGGTAAGTTAGATAGTAAGTTAGTTAGTTAGTTAGTTTGTGTATGTAAGATGGTAGCTAACTAGTTCGTTAGTTAGTTAGTTAGTTAATTGGTCAATTAGTTAGTTAGCTTGTAGTAAGTTAGTTAGTTACTTAATTAGTTAGTTAGTGAGTTAACTAGTTAACTAGTTAGTTATTTTGTTAGTTTATTAGTTAGTTAGTTAGCCAATAGTTAGTTAGTTAGTTAACTAGTTAATTATTTAGTTAATTAGTTAGTTAGTAAGCCAGTTAGTAAGTTAGTTCGTTTGTACGAAGGTAGTTAGTTAATTAGTTAGGTAGGTAGTTAATTAGTTAGTTAATATGTATATATGAAGATAGTTAGTTAGTAAGTTAGTATGTTAATTAGTTAATTAGTTAGTTAGCTAGTAGATAGTTAGTAAGTTAGTTAGTTAATTAGTAAGCTAGTCAATTAGTAAGATAGTTAGTAAGTAAGTTTGTTAGTTTATTAGTAAGCTAGTCAATTTGTTAGCTAGTAGTTACTTAGTTAGTTAGTTAATAGGTATGTAGGAAGTTAGTTAGTTAGTTAGTTAGTTAGTTCCTTTGTTAGTTAGTTAGATAGTTAATAGGTATGTAGGAAGATAGTTAGTTACTTAGTTGGTTAGTTAGTTAGTTAGTTTGTTAGTTAGTTATTTAGTTAGTTTGTTCGTTAGTTGGTGGGTATCTAGGATGGTAGCTAGTTTATTAGTTAGTTAGTTAGTTAGTTAGTTAGTTAGTTAGTTAGTTAGTTATTTTGTCAGTTAATAAATTAGTTGGCTAGTTAATTAGTTAGTTAGTTAGTTAGTTATTATGTATGTGAGAAGGTAGTTAGTTAGTTAGTTAGATAGTTAATTAGTTAGTTAGTTAGTTAGTTAGTTAGTTAGTTAGTTAGTTAATAAGTTATTTATTTAGTTAGTTACTTACTTAGTTAGATAATAGTTAGTTAGTGAGTGAGTCAGCTAGTTAATCAATATATGTGTGTGAAGGTAGGTAGGTAGTTAGTTAGTTAGTGAGATAGTTAGTTATTTAATTAGTTAGTTAATTAGTCAGTTGGTTAGTTAGTTATCTAGTAGTTAGTTAGTTAGCTAGGTAATCAGTTAGTTATTTAGTTAGTTAGTTAGTTAGTTAGTTAGTTTGTTAGCTAGTAGTTAGTTGGTTATTTATTTATTTAGTTAGTTAGTTAGTTAGTAAGTTAGTTAGGTTGTGGGTATGTAGGAAGGTAGTTAGTTAGTTAGTTAGTTAGTTAGTTAATAGGTATTTAAGAAGATAGTTAGTTATTATGTTAGTTATCTAGTAATTAGTTAGTTAGTTAGTTATTTAGTTAGTTATCTAGTAGTTAGTTAGGTAGTTAGTTAGTTAACTAGTTAGTTATTCAGTTAGCTAGTTGGCTTACTAGTTAGGTACTTAGTTATTTAGTTAGTAATTAGTGGGTATGTAGGAAGTTAGTTAGTGGGTATGTAGGAAGGTAGTTAGTTAGTTTGTTAATAGGTATGTAGGAAGGTAGTTATTTAGTTATTTAGTTAGTTTGTTAATTAGTTGATTAGTTAGTTATTTAGTTAGTCAGTTCGTTAGTTAGTTAGTTAGATTGGTAGTTAGTTAGTTAGTTAATATGTACGTATGAAGGTAGTTCGCTAGTAAGTTAGTAAACTAGTTAGATAGTTTGCTAGTAGTTAGTTAGTTAGTTAGTTAGTTAGTTAGCTAGTTAATTAGTAATTTGTTTAGTTAGTTAGTTAGTTAGTTAGTAAGCTAGTAGTTAGTTAGTTAGTTAATTAGTTAATTAATTAGTTTGTTAATTAGTTAGTTAGTAAGTCAGTTACTTAGTGGGATGTACGAATGTAGCTAGTTAGTTAGGTAGTTAATTAGTTATCTAGTTAGTTAGTTAAGAGTTATTTAGTTAGTTAGTTAGTTAGTTAGTTAAATATCTAGTAGTTATTTAGTTAGTTATTTATTTAGTTAGTTAGTTAGTTAGTTAGTGGGTATGTTGGAAGGCAGTTAGTAAGTTAGTTAGTAACTTAGTTAATAGGGATGTAGGAAGATAGTTAGTTAGTTAATTAGTTAGTTATTTAGTTAGTTATCTTGTAGTTAATTAGTTAGTTAGTTAGTTAGTTGGTTAGTTAGTTAGTTTGCAAGTTAGTTAGTTAGTTAGTTTGTTAATATGTATGTATCAAGGTAGGTAGTTAGTTAATTAGATAGTTAGTTAATGAGTTAGTTAATTAGTTAGTTTGTTAGTTAGTTAGTCAGTTAGTTAGTTAGTTATCTAGCAGTTAGTTAGTTAGTTAGTTCATCAATTAGTTATTTAGTTAGTTAGTTAGTTAGTAGTTAGCTGGTTAGTTAATTATTTAGTTAGTTAATTAGTTAGTTAGTTGGTGGGTATGTAGGAAGGTAGTTAGTTAGTTAGTTAGATAATAGGTATTTAAGAAGATAGTTAGTTAGTAAATTAGTTAGTTATTACGTTAGTTATTTTGTCAGCTAGCTAGTAGTTAGTTAGTTAGTTAGTAGTTAGTTAGTTAGTTATTTAGTTAACTATTTAGTTATTTAGTTAGCAAGTTTGTTAGTTATCTTGTAGTTAGTTAGTTAGCTAGTTAGTTATTTAGTTAGTTAGATAGTTAGTTAGTTAGTTAGTGGGAAGGTAGTTTGTTAGTTAGTTAGTGGGTATGTAGGAAGGTAGTTAGTTAGTTAGTTAATTGGTGTATGTAGGAAGATAGTTGTTTAGTTGTTTAGTTAGTTTGTTAATTAGTTAATTAGTTAGTTATTTAGTTATTTAGTAAGTTAGTTAGATAGTTAGTTAGTTAGTTAGTCAGAATGGTAGTTAGTTTGTTAGTTAACAGGTCTGTATGAAGATAGTTAGTTAGTAAGTTAGTTAGTTAACTGGTTTGTTAGTTAGCCAGTAGTTTGTTAGTTAGTTAGTTAGTTAGTTAGTTAATTAGTTAGTTATTTAGTTAGTTAGTTAGTTAGTTAACTAGTAGTTAGTTAGTTAATTAGTTCATTAATTAGTTAGTTAAATAGTTAGTTAGTAAGTTCGTTAGTTAGTGGGTATTTACGAAGGTAGCTAGTTAGTTAGTTAATTTGTTAGTTAATTAGTTAGTTAATTATTTAGTTAGTTAGTTAGTTAAATATCTTGTAGTTATTTAGTTAGTTATTTATTTAATTAGTTAGTTACTTTGTTAATGGGTTTGTTGGATGATAGTTAGTTTGTGAATTAGTTAGTTATTTTGTTAGTTATCTAGTAATTAGTTAGTTAGTTAGTTAGTTAGTTAGTTAATTAGTTAGTCAGTGAATTAGTTAGTTAGTTAGTTAGTTAGTTAGTTATTTAGTAGTTAGTTAGTTAGTTAGGTCATCAGTTAGTTATTTAGTTAGTTAGTTTTCTAGTAGTTAGCTGGTTAGTTATTTATTTAGTTAGTTAGTTAGTTAGTTGGTGGGTATGTGGGAATGTAGTTAGTTAGTTAGTTATATATTAATTAGTTAGTTAGTGATTTTGTCAGCTAGCTAGTAGTTAGTTAGTTAGTTAGTTAGTTAGTCATTTAGTTTGATAGTTAGTTATTTAGTTAGTTATCTAGTAGTTAGTTAGTTAGTTATTTAGTTAGTTAACTAGTTAGTTATTTTGTTAGTTTGTTTCTTAGTTATCTAGTAGTTAGTTAGTTAGCTAGTTAGTAATTTAGTAAGATAGATAGTTAGTTAATTAGTTAGCAGTAAGGTAGTTAGTAGGTATGTAGGAAGGTAGTTAGTTAGTTAGTTAGTTTGTTAGTTAATAGGTATGTAGGAATATAGTTATTTAGTTATTTAGTTATTTGTTAGTTAGTTAGTTAGTTAGTTAGTTAGTTAGTTAATAGGTATGTATGAAGGTAGTTAGTCAGTAAGTCAGTTAGTTAACTGGTTAGTTAGTTAGATGGTAGTTAGCTTGTTAGTTAGTTAATTAGTTAGTTGGTTAGTTAGTTAGTTAGTTAGTTACTTGACTAGTAGTTAGTTAGATAATTAGTTAATTAACTAGTTAGTTAATTAGTTAGTTAGTTAGTGGGTATGTACGAAGGAAGCTAGTTAGTTAATTAGTTACTTAGTTAGTTAATTAGTTAGTTATTTATTTAGTTATTTAGTTAGTTAAATAGCTAGTATTTATTTAGTTATTTATTTATTTAGTTAGTTAATTAATATGTATGTAGGAAAATAATTAGTTAGTTAATTAGTTAGTTATTTAGTTTGTTATCAAGTAGTTAGTTAGTTAGTTAGTTAGTTAGTTAGTTATTCAGTTAGCTAGTAGTTAGTTAGTTAGTTAGTTAGTTAGTAAGTTAGTAAGTTAGTTAGTTAATTAGTTTGTTGGTTAGTTTGTTAGTCAATACGTATGTAAGAAGGCAGGTAGGTAGTTAGTTAGTCAGTTAAATAGTTAGTTAGTTAGTTTGTTAGTTAGTAGTTGGTTAGTTAGTTAGTTAGTTAGTTAGTTAGTTAGTTAACTCATTAGTTATTTAGTTAGTTTGTTTGTTAGCTAGTAGTTAGCTAGTAATTTTTTTAGTTAGCTAGTTAGTTGGTGGGTATGCAGAATGTAGTTAGTTAGTTAGTTAGTTAGTTAGTTAGTTAATAAGTATGTAGGAAGATAGTTAGTTAGTTAATTTGTTATTTATTTAGATAGATATCTAGTAATTAGTTACTTAGTTTGTTAGTTATTAAGTTAGTCAGTTAATTAGTTAGTTAGCTAATTAGCGAGTAGTTAGTTAGTTAGTTAGGTAGTTAGTATGCAAGAAAGTTGTTAGTTAGTTAGTTTGTTAGATAGTTAGTCAATTAGCTAGTTAGTCAGTTAGTTATTTAGTTAGTTACTTAGTTAGTTAGCAAGTGGTTAGTGAGTTAGTGCCTTTGTTAGTTAATCAATATGTATGTATCAAGGTAGTTAGTTAGTTAGATAGTTAGTTAATTAATTAGTTAGTTAGCTATCAAGTAGTTAGTTAGTTAGTTAGGTCATAAATTAGTAATTTAGTTAGTTAGTTAGTTCGGTAGTTAGCTAGTAGTTAGCTGGTTATTTATTTATTTAGTTAGTTAGTTAGTTAGTTGGTGGGTATATAGGAAGGTAGTTAGTTAGTTAGTTAGTTAATAGGTATTTAAGAAGATAGTTAGTTAGAAAATTAGTTAGTTATTATGTTAGTTATATAGTATTTAGTTAGTTAGTTATTTTGTCAGCTAGTAGTTAGTTAGTTAGTAAGTTAGTAGTAAGTTAGTTAGTTATTTAGTTAACTATTTAGTTATTTAGTTAGTTAGTTTGTTATTTATCTAGTAGTTAGTTAGTTAGTTAGTTAGTTAGATAGTGGGAGGGTAGTTTGTTAGTTAGTTAGTTAGTGGGAAGGTAGTTTGTTAGTTAGATAGTGGGTATGTAGGAAGGTAGGTAGTTAGTTAGTTAGTTAGTTAGTTAATATGTGTATGTAGGAAGATAGTTATTTAGTTATTTAGTTAGTTTGTTAATTAGTTAATTAGTTAGTTAGTTAGTTATTTAGTTATTTAGTTAGTTACTTAGTTACTTAGATAGTTAGTGAGAAAGGTAGTTAGTTTGGTAGTTAATAGTTATGTACGAAGGTAGTCAGTAAGTTAGTTAGTTAACTAGTTAGTTAGTTAGCTAGTAGTTTGTTAGTTAGTTAGTTAATTAGTTAGTTAGTTATTTAGTTAGTTAGTTAGTTAGTTAACTAGTAGTTAGGTAGTTAATTAGTTCATTAATTAGTTAGTTAGTAAGTTAGTTAGTTAGTGGGTATGTACGAAGGTAGCTAGTTAGTTAGTTAATTTGTTAGTTAATTAATTAATTAGTTAGTTAGTTAGTTAGTTAGTTAGTTAATTATTTAGTAAATTCTTTAGTTAGTTAGTTCGTTAAATAGCTAGTAGTTATTTAGTTAGTTATTTATTTATTTAGTTAGTTACTTTGTGAGTGGGTATGTAGGAAGGTAGTTAGTAAGTTAGTTAGTTAGTTAGTTAGTTAGTTATTTAGTAGTTAGTTTTTTATTCAGTTAGCTAGTAGTTAGTTAGTTAGTAAGTTAGTTAGTTAGTTAGTTAGTGAATTAGTTAGTTAGTTAGTTAGTCAATATATACGTAAGAAGTTAGGTAGCTAGTTAGTTAGTCAATTAGCTAGTAATTAGTTAGTTTGTTAGTTAGTTTGTTAGTATGTAGGAAGGTTGTATGTTAGTTAGTTAGTTAGTTAGATAATTAGTTAATTAGTTAGTCAGTTAATCAGTTAGTTATTTAGTTAGTTACTTAGTTAGTTAGCTAGTAGTTAGTTAGTTAGCGAGTTAGTTAATCAATATGTATGTATCAAGGTAGTTACTTAGTTAGTATGTTAGATAGTTAATTAGTTAGTTAGTTAATTAGTTAGTTAGTTAATGAGTCAGTTAGTTAGTTAGTTATCTAGTAGTCAGTTAGTTAGTTAGGTCATCAGTTAGTTATTTAGTTAGTTAGTTAGTTATTTTGTTAGCTAGTAGTTAGCTGGTTAGTTATTTATTTTGTTAGTTAGTTAGTTGGTGGATAAGTAGGAAGGTAGTTAGTTCGTTAGTTAGTTAATAGGTATTTAAAAAGATAGTTAGTTTGTAAATTAGTTAGTTATTTTGTCAGCTAGCTAGTAGTTAGTCAATTAATTAGTTAGTTAGTAGTTAGTTAGTTAGTTAGTTAGTTAACTATTTAGTTAACTATTTAGTTAGTTTGTTAGTTAACTAACTAACTAACTAATTAACTAACTATCTAAATAACTAACTAACTAACAACCTTCTTACATACTAACTAACTAACTAACTAATTAACTAACTACCTACTGGATAATTAACTAACTAACTAACTAACTACATACCTCCTTACATACATATTGACTAACTAACTAACTAACTAATTAACAAACTAAATAACTAACTAACTAACTTACTTACTTACTAACTAACTACTAGCTAATTGAACAAATAACTAACTAACTAACTAACTAACTAACTAACTAACTAACTACTAGATAACTAACTAAATAACTAACTAATTAACTAACTAACTATCTTCCTACAGACAGATTAACTAACTAACTAACTAACTTACTAACTACCTTCCTACATACCCACTAACTATGTAACTAACTAAATAAATAAATAACTAACTAAATAACTACTAGCTATTTAACTAACGAACTAACTAAAGAACTAACTAACTAATTTACTAACTAACTAACTAACTAATTAACTAACAAATTAACTAACTAACTAGCTACATTCGTACATACCCACTAACTATCTAACTTGCTACCTAACTAATTAACTAAGTAATTAACTAACTTACTACTAGTTAACTAACTAACTAACTTACTAACTAACTACCTTCATACATACCTATTAACAAACAAACTAGCTACCTTTCTAACAAACTAACTAACAAACAAACTAACTAACTAACTAACTAACTACCTTCCTTCATACCCATCCACTAACTAACTAACTACCTTACCGCTAACTAACTAACAAACTACCTATCTAACTAAATAACTAACTAGCTAACTAACTAACTACTAGATAACTAACTAACTAACTAACTAACTAACTACTAGCTAGATGACAAAATAAATAACTAACTAATTAATAGATAACTAACATAATAACTAACTAATTTACTAACTAACTATCTTCTTAAATACCTATTAACTAACTAACTAACTAACTACATTCCCACATACACACCAACTAACTAACTAACTAACTAACTAAATAAATAACTAACCATCTAACTACTAGCTAACTGACTACCTAAATAACTAACTAAATAACTAACTGATGACCTAATTAACTAACTAACTACTAGATAACTAACTAACTGACTGACTAACTAACTAACTAATTAACTACATAACTAACTAACTAACTAACTAACTAACTGCTAGATAACTAACTAAATAACTAACTAATTAACTAACTAACTATCTTCCAACATACCCACTAACTAAGTAACTAACTAAATAAATAAATGACAAACTAAATAACTACTAGCTATTTCACTAACTAACTAACTAAAGAATTAACTAACTAATTAACTAACTAACTAACTAACTAATTAACTAACTAACTAACAAATTAATTAAATAGCTAGCCACCTTCGTACATACCCACTAACTAACTTACTTACTAACTAACTAATTAACTAACTAATTAATGAACTAATTAACTAACTAACTACTAGTTAACTAACTAATTAACTAACTAACTATCTTCCTACATACTAACTAACTTACTAACTAACTAACAACATTCTTGCATACCCATACTAACTAGTGAACTAAATAAATTACTAGCTAACTACTAGCTAACGAACTAACTAGCTAACTAAATAACTAACTAGTTAACTAACTAACTAACTAACTAACCAACTACCGGATAACTAACTAACTAACTAACTAACAAACTAACTACCTTCTTACATACATATTGACTAACTAACTAACCAACTAACTAACTAACTAACTAACTAACTAACTAACTTACCAGCTAACTAACTAACTAACTAACTGACTACTAGCTAACAGAATAAATAACTAACTAACTAACTAACTAACCAACTACTAGATTACTAACTAAATAACTAACTAATTAACTAACTAACTATCTTCTTACATACATATTAACTAACTAACTATATAACTAACTAACTAACTAACTAACTACCTACCTTCCTGCATACCCACTAACTAAGTAACTAACTAAATAAATAAATAACACACTAAATAACTACTAGCTATTTTACTAACTAACTACCTAAATAAATAACTAACTACTTAACTAACTAACTAACTAACTAATTAACTAACGAAATAAAAAATTAACTAACTAACTATCTACCTTCGTACATACCCACTAACTAACTAACTTACTAACGAACTAATTAACTAACTAATTAATTAACTAATTAACTAACTAACTACTAGTTAACTAACTAACTTACTATCTAACTAACTAATTAACTAATTAACTAACGAACTACTAGCTAAGTAACTAACTAGTTAACTAACTAACTTACTTACTAAGAACCTTCATACATACCTATCAACTAACAAACTAACTACCTTTCAAACTAACTAACTAATAAACTAACTAACTAACTAACTAAATAACTAAATAACTAAATAACTAAATAACTAACAAATGAACTAATCAACAAACTAACTAAATAGCTAAATAACTATCTTCCTACGTACCTATGAACTAACCAACTAACTAACTAACTAACTAACGAACTAACTACCTTCCTACATACCCAGTAACTAACGAACTACCTACCTTCCCACTAACTAACTAAATAACTATCTAACTTACTAAATTACTAACTAGCTATCTAATTAACTACTAGATAACTAACAAACTAACTAACTAAATAACTAACTAGTTAACTAACTAAATAACTAACTAACTAACTAACTAACTAACTAACTAAATAACTAACTAACTAACTAACTACTAATTAGCTGACAAAATATCTAACTAACTAATTACAAGATAACTAGCATAATAACTAACTAATTTACTAACTTACTATCTTCTTAAATCCCTATTAACTAACTAACTACCAACCTTCCTACATACCCACCAACTAACTAACTAACCAAATAAATAACTAACCACCTAACTACAAGCTAACTAACTCACTCACTAACTAACTAACTAACTAACTAACTAACAGATGACCTAACTAACTAACTAACTAACTAACTACTAGATAACTAACTAACAATCTGACTAGCTAACTAATTAACTAATTAACTAACTAACAAATTAACTTACTATCTAACTAACTAACTAACGACCTTGATACATACATATTGATTAACTAACTAATTCACCAACTAACTAACTAACTACTAGCTAACTAACTAACTAACTAACTAACTACAAAACTAACTGATTAACTAACTAACTAACTATCTAACTAATTAACTGACTATCTAACTAACTAACTAACTAACAACCTTCTTACATACTAACTAACTAACTAACTAACTACGTACTAGCTAATTAACTAACTAACTACCTACCTACCTCCTTACATACATATTGACTAACTAACTAACTATTAACTATCTAATTAACTAACTAACTAACTAACTTACTTACTAACTAACTAACTAACTACTAGCTAATTGAACAAATAACTAACTAACTAACTAACTAACTAACTAACTAACTAACTAACTACTAGATACCTAACTAAATAACTAACTAATTAACTAACTAACTATCTTCCTACAGACAGATTAACTAACTAACTAACTAACTTACTTACTAACTACCTTCCTACATAACCACTAACTAAGTAACTACCTAAATAAATAAATAACTAACTAAATGACTACTAGATATTTAACTAACTAACTAACTAAAGAACTAACTAACTAATTAACTAACTAACTAACTAACTAACTAATTAACTAATTAACTAACAAATTAACTAACTAACTAGCTACATTCGTACATACCCACTAACTATATAACTAACTAACTAACTAATTAACTAACTAATTAATGAACTAATTAATTAACTAACTACTAGTTAACTAACTAACTAACTAACTAAATAACTAACTAATTGACTAACTAACTAACTAACTAACTAACTAACTACTAGCTAACTAACTAACTAACTTACTAACTTACTACCTTCATACATACATATTAACAAACTAACTAACTACCTTTCTAACAAACTAACAAACAAACTAACTAACAAACATACAAACAAACTAACTACCTTCCTACATACCCACCCACTAACTAACTAACTACCTTACCGCTAACTAACTAACAAACTACATATCTAACTAAATAACTAACTAGCTAACTAGCTAACTACTAGATAACTAACTAACTAACTAACTAAAAAACTAACTAACTAACTAACTACTAGCTATATGACAAAATAACTAACTAATTTACTAACTAACTATCTTCTTAAATACCTTTTAACTAACTAACTAACTAACTAACTAACTACATTCCCACATACCCACCAACTAACTGACTAACTAACTAAATAAATAACTAACCATCTAACTACTAGCTAACTAACTAAATAATTAACTAAATAACTAACTGATGACCTAACTAACTAAATAACTAACTACTATATATCTAACTAACTGACTGACTAACTAACTAACTAACTAATTCACTAACTAACTAATTAACTAACTAACTAACTAACTAACTAACTAACTAACTAACTAACTACTGGATAACTAACTAAATAACTAACTAATTAACTAACTAACTATCTTCCAACATACCCACTAACTAAGTAACTAACTAAATAAATAAATAACTAACTAAATAACTACTAGCTATTTCACTAACTAACTAACTAAAGAATTAACTAACTAATTAATTAACTAACTAACTAACTAATTAACTAATTAACTCACAAATTAACTAACTAGCTTGCTACCTTCGTACATACCCACTAACTAACTAACTTACTAACTAACTAATTAACTAACTAATTAATGAACTAACTAACTAACTAACTACTAGTTATCCAACTAATTAACTAACTACCTATCTTCCTACATACTAACTAACTAACTAACTAACTAACTAACTACATTCCCGCATACCCATACTAACTAGCTAACAAACTAACAAACTAACTAAATAACTAACTAACTAACTAACTAACCAACTAACTGATAACTAACAAACTGACTAACTAACAAACTAACTATTTAACTAACTAACTTACTAACTACCTTCTTACATACATATTGACTAACTAACTAACCAACAAACTAATTAACTAACTAACTAACTAACTAACTTACCAACTAACTAACTACTAGCTTACTGAATAAATAACTAACTAACTAACTAGCTAACTAACTACTAGCTATTTAACTAACTAACTAACTAAATAAATAACAAACTAATTAACTAACTAACTAACTAACTAACTAATTAACTAACGAAATAACAAATTGACGAACTAACTATCTACCTTCGTACATACCCACTAACTAACTAACTTACTAACTAACTAATTAACTAACGAATTAATTAACTAATTAACTAACTACTAGTTAACTAACTAACTAACTAACTAACTAACTAACTAACTAATTAACTAATTAACTAACGAACTACTAGCTAAGTAACTGACTAGTTAACTAACTAACTTACTAACTAACTACCTTCATACATACCTATCGACTAACAAACTAACTACCTTTCAAACTAACTAACTAACAAACTAACTAAATAACTAACTAAATAACTAAATAACTAACTAACTAACAAATTAACTAATTAACAAACTAACGAAATAACTAAATGACTATCTTCCTACATACCTATTAACTAACTAACTAACTAACTACCTTCCTATATACCCACTAACTACCTACCTACCAACCTTCCCACTAACTAACTAACTAATTATCTAACTTACTAAATTACTGACTAGCTAACTAATTAACTACTAGATAACTAACAAACTAACTATCTAAATAACTAACTAGTTAACTAACTAAATAACTAACTAACTAACTACGAGATAACTGAAAACGGGTTTTTGGCTAACACTTAGGTTATATCGTTGAATAAAAATACCGTAAATCAAACAAGAAACATGTGAATACTAAAGATTGTATAGACTAAGTATGTAAGGATTCGTTCCACAGGGAGCTATTGCGTCAAAATATGATTAAACTTCAGATCGTTAAAATAATTATTTCTAAGTTTCCAAAATTAATGAAAATTTGTCTAGAGAGAGGCCTGAATATTATGAAACTTATCCTAAAATTTCAAACAATTTGGACAACGGAATAAAAAGTCATTAACGAATTACAATCAGGTCTCTAAAAAACAATCTCTGGAAACAGCAGGTTTTCAGTTTAAGTGACAGTTTTCAAAAATTCATATCAATTTAAATATTTCATGAAATTCAATGATTCAAAAAGTTCCCGAAACTAGAAATCAAGATCTACGCAATGAAAGAATTGGTTTTTAGCAGATTTGGAAGGAAATCGTGAAAATTGACAAGTTTAGAACAAAAGAAAATATTTTAAGAAAGCAAAAGAACTCAATTCAATCTCAAGTTTATTAATCAACACAAGAATTTATTAAAAGAATCACAACCAAAAACTGAAATAAAAGAAAGAAACCACCTAATCAAGCCCTAGAACGCCTAGTGACTTGTGTCGATGCCTTCCCGTCGATCCGGTTGAACGCCAACTCGAGTCTCCGTTTCTTCTCACGCGGATCCTCTTCAATTCGTCGAAGAACGCCTTCCGCACGAATGACCGATCCCTTCCTTGTGTCGAGATGGAGCAAGAACGCCTTAACTCCAATTTCGTCACGTACAACCCTAGGGCGAGAACGCCTCTACCAAAGAGTTGGTCTTGAGTTTCACGGTTCTTGGTTGAATCTTGTTTGTTTCTTGGAAGAGTTTGTGGAGAGAGATGGTAGAGAGCTTGCCCCCAAAGGGGAGAGAAAAGGGGGGCAGGAGAGATGGTTTGCCCTTGGCCTTAGGGTCTTATTTATAGGCTTCATGGTGTCTTCTGATTGGTTGAGGGAGATATGGAAGGTTTTGGGGCTGGATGAGGGAGAAATGGAAGGTTTTGGGGAGATATGGAAGGTTTTGGGGCTGGATGAGGGAGAAATGGAAGGTTTTGGGGAGCAACAAATCAACTAAGAAGGCAACAAATCAATCTAAAGAAGGCAACAAATTAGCTGGTTGGGGCTTGTGCATGGGCTGAGAGCTGGGGCTAGGCGTGGGCTGTGAATTTTGCCTGCGTGGGCTGTGAATTTTGCCTCTGCGGCCAGGCCCTGTGCGTTGCAGCAGTTTGGTGATCTTCTTCTTTTGTTTTTGCCTTTCCCGCCTCGATCCTTCACCGAATATATCGATGTGATATATCGTTTTGACTGTCTTCGGCATGCCGGAGGTAATGGTGCTGACCAAATTCCAAAATTATTCGTCTATCTCCTGAATATGGGCAAACAACAAATTAGTGTAGAAATATTCATGATGTTTGAAATATGTATCATAAAAGCATAGAATATAACTTCACAAGGGCTAAAATCGCAAAATAAGATTCGTAAAACGTGTTCCATTTGCCTCACATCAATAACTAACTAACTAACTAACTAAATAACTAACTAACTAACTAACTACTAATTAGCTGACAAAATATCTAACTAACTAATTACTGGATAACTAACATAATAACTAACTAATTTACTAACTAACTATCTTCTTAAATCCCTATTAACTAACTAACTACCTAACTACGTACCTTCCTACACACCCACCAACTAACTAACAAACCAAATAAATAACTAACCAGCAAACCAAATAAATAACTAACTCACTAACTAACTAACTAACTAACTAACTAACTAATGACCTAACTAACTAACTAACTACTAGATAACTAACTAACTATCAGACTAACTAACTAATTAACTAATTAACTAACTAACAAATTAACTAATTATCTAAATACGTACCTTGATATATACATATTGATTAACTAACTAACTCACTAACGAACTAACTACTAGCTAACTAACTAACTTACTAACTGCGTAACTAACTGATTTACTAACTAATTAACTAACTATCTAACTAACTAACTAACTAACAACCTTCTTACATACTTACTAACTAACTAACTAACTACCTACTAGCGAATTAACTAACTAACTAACTAACTAACTACCTACCTCCTTATATACATATTGACTAACTAACTAACTAACTAACTAATTAACTAACTAACTAACTACCAAACTAAATAACTAACTTACTTACTAACTAACTAACTACTAGCTAACTGAACAAATAACTAACTAACTAACTAACTAACTACTAGATAACTAACTAAATAACGAACTAATTAACTAACTAACTATCTTCCTACAGACAGATTAACTAACTAACTAACTAACTTACAAACTACCTTTCTACATACTCACTAACTAAGTAACTAACTAAAGAACTAACAAATTAACTAACTAACTAGCTACCTTCGTACATACCCACTAACTATCTAACTTACTAACTAACTAATTAACTAACTAATTAACTAACGAACTAACTAACTATATAACTAACTAATTAATTAACGAACTAACTAACTAACTAACTACTAGCTAACTAACAAACTAATTAACTAACTAACTTACTAACAAACTACCTTCATACATACCTATTAGCAAACATACTAACAACCTTTCTAACTAACTAACAAACTAACAAACTAACAAACAAACAATCTAACTAACTAACTAACTAACTACCTTCCTACATACCCACCCACTAACTAACTAACTACCTTACCGCTAACTAACTAACAAACTACATATCTAACTAAATAACTAACTAGCTAACTAGCTAACTACTAGATAACTAACTAACTAACTAACTAAAAAACTAACTAACTAACTAACTACTAGCTATATGACAAAATAACTAACTAATTTACTAACTAACTATCTTCTTAAATACCTTTTAACTAACTAACTAACTAACTAACTAACTACATTCCCACATACCCACCAACTAACTGACTAACTAACTAAATAAATAACTAACCATCTAACTACTAGCTAACTAACTAAATAATTAACTAAATAACTAACTGATGACCTAACTAACTAAATAACTAACTACTATATATCTAACTAACTGACTGACTAACTAACTAACTAACTAATTCACTAACTAACTAATTAACTAACTAACTAACTAACTAACTAACTAACTAACTAACTAACTACTGGATAACTAACTAAATAACTAACTAATTAACTAACTAACTATCTTCCAACATACCCACTAACTAAGTAACTAACTAAATAAATAAATAACTAACTAAATAACTACTAGCTATTTCACTAACTAACTAACTAAAGAATTAACTAACTAATTAATTAACTAACTAACTAACTAATTAACTAATTAACTCACAAATTAACTAACTAGCTTGCTACCTTCGTACATACCCACTAACTAACTAACTTACTAACTAACTAATTAACTAACTAATTAATGAACTAACTAACTAACTAACTACTAGTTATCCAACTAATTAACTAACTACCTATCTTCCTACATACTAACTAACTAACTAACTAACTAACTAACTACATTCCCGCATACCCATACTAACTAGCTAACAAACTAACAAACTAACTAAATAACTAACTAACTAACTAACTAACCAACTACCTGATAACTAACAAACTGACTAACTAACAAACTAACTATTTAACTTACTAACTAACTAATTAACTAACTAATTAACTAACGAACTAACTAACTATATAACTAACTAATTAATTAACGAACTAACTAACTAACTAACTACTAGCTAACTAACAAACTAATTAACTAACTAACTTACTAACAAACTACCTTCATACATACCTATTAGCAAACATACTAACAACCTTTCTAACTAACTAACAAACTAACAAACTAACAAACAAACAATCTAACTAACTAACTAACTAACTACCTTCCTACATACCCACCCACTAACTAACTAACTACCTTACCGCTAACTAACTAACAAACTACATATCTAACTAAATAACTAACTAGCTAACTAGCTAACTACTAGATAACTAACTAACTAACTAACTAAAAAACTAACTAACTAACTAACTACTAGCTATATGACAAAATAACTAACTAATTTACTAACTAACTATCTTCTTAAATACCTTTTAACTAACTAACTAACTAACTAACTAACTACATTCCCACATACCCACCAACTAACTGACTAACTAACAAAATAAATAACTAACCATCTAACTACTAGCTAACTAACTAAATAATTAACTAAATAACTAACTGATGACCTAACTAACTAAATAACTAACTACTATATAACTAACTAACTGACTGACTAACTAACTAACTAACTAATTCACTAACTAACTAATTAACTAACTAACTAACTAACTAACTAACTACTGGATAACTAACTAAATAACTAACTAATTAACTAACTAACTATCTTCCAACATACCCACTAACTAAGTAACTAACTAAATAAATAAATAACTAACTAAATAACTACTAGCTATTTCACTAACTAACTAACTAAAGAATTAACTAACTAATTAATTAACTAACTAACTAACTAATTAACTAATTAACTCACAAATTAACTAACTAGCTTGCTACCTTCGTACATACCCACTAACTAACTAACTAACTAACTAACTAATTATCTAACTACCTACCTCCTCATATGGACTAACTAACTAACTAACTAACTACCTACCTCCTCATATACATATGGACTAACTAACTAACTAACTAACTAATTAACTAACTAACTAACTACCAAACTAAATAACTAACTTACTTACTAACTAACTAACTACTAGCTAACTGAACAAATAACTAACTAACTAACTAACTAACTACTAGATAACTAACTAAATAACGAACTAATTAACTAACTAACTATCTTCCTACAGACAGATTAACTAACTAACTAACTAACTTACAAACTACCTTTCTACATACTCACTAACTAAGTAACTAACTAAAGAACTAACAAATTAACTAACTAACTAGCTACCTTCGTACATACCCACTAACTATCTAACTTACTAACTAACTAATTAACTAACTAATTAACTAACGAACTAACTAACTATATAACTAACTAATTAATTAACTAACTAACTAACTAACTAACTAACTACTAGCTAACTAACTAACTAATTAACTAACTAACTTACTAACAAACTACCTTCATACATACCTATTAACAAACATACTAACAACCTTTCTAACTAACTAACTAACTAACAAACTAACAAACAAACAATCTAACTAACTAACTAACTAACTACCTTCCTACATACCCACCCACTAACTAACTAACTACCTTACCGCAAACTAACTAACAAACTACATATCTAACTAAATAACCAACTAGCTAACTAGCTAACTACTAGATAACTAACTAACTAACTAACTAAAAAACTAACTAACTAACTAACTACTAGCTATATGACAAAATAACTAACTAATTTACTAACTAACTATCTTCTTAAATACCTTTTAACTAACTAACTAACTAACTACATTCCCACATGCCCACCAACTTACTGACTAACTAACTAAATAAATAACTAACCATCTAACTACTAGCTAACTAACTAAATAATTAACTAAATAACTAACTGATGACCTAACTAACTAAATAACTAACTACTATATAACTAACTAACTGACTAACTAACTAACTAACTAACTAATTCACTAACTAACTAATTAACTAACAAACTAACTAACTAACTAACTAACTAACTACTGGATAACTAACTAAATAACTAACTAATTAACTAACTAACTATCTTCCAACATACCTACTAACTAAGTAACTAACTAAATAAATAAATAACTAACTAAATAACTACTAGCTATTTCACTAACTAACTAACTAAAGAATTAACTAACTAATTAATTAACTTACTAACTAACTAATTAACTAATTAACTCACAAATTAACTAACTAGCTTGCTACCTTCGTACATACCCACTAACTAACTAACTTACTAACTAACTAATTAACTAACTAATTAATGAACTAACTAACTAACTAACTACTAGTTATCCAACTAATTAACTAACTACCTATCTTCCTACATACTAACTAACTAACTAACTAACTAACTAACTACATTCCCGCATACCCATACTAACTAGCTAACAAACTAACTAACTAACTAAATAACTAACTAACTAACTAACTAACCAACTACCTGATAACTAACAAACTAACTAACTAACAAACTAACTATTTAACTAACTAACTTACTAACTACCTTCTTACATACATATTGACGAACTAACTAACCAACAAACTAATTAACTAACTAACTAACTAACTAACTAACTTACCAACTAACTAACTACTAGCTTACTGAATAAATAACTAACTAACTAACTAGCTAACTAACTACTAGCTATTTAACTAACTAACTAACTAAATAAATAACTAACTAATTAACTAACTAACTAACTAACTAACTAATTAACTAACGAAATAACAAATTGACGAACTAACTATCTACCTTCGTACATACCCACTAACTAACTAACTTACTAACTAACTAATTAACTAACGAATTAATTAACTAATTAACTAACTACTAGTTAACTAACTAACTAACTAACTAACTAACTAATTAACTAATTAACTAACGAACTACTAGCTAAGTAACTGACTAGTTAACTAACTAACTTACTAACTAACTACCTTCATACATACCTATCGACTAACAAACTAACTACCTTTCAAACTAACTAACTAACAAACTAACTAAATAACTAACTAAATAACTAAATAACTAACTAACTAACAAATTAACTAATTAACAAACTAACGAAATAACTAAATGACTATCTTCCTACATACCTATTAACTGACTAACTAACTAACTAACGAACTAACTACCTTCCTATATACCCACTAACTAACTACCTACCTACCTTCCCACTAACAAACTAACTAATTATCTAACTTACTAAATTACTGACTAGCTAACTAATTAACTACTGGATAACTAACAAACTAACTAACTAAATAACTAACTAGTTAACTAACTAAATAACTAACTAACTAACTACGAGATAACTAACTAACTAACTAACTAAATAACTAACTAACTAACTACTAATTAGCTGACAAAATATCTAACTAACTAATTACTAGATAACTAACATAATAACTAACTAATTTACTAACTAACTATCTTCTTAAATCCCTATTAACTAACTAACTACCTAACTACGTACCTTCCTACACACCCACCAACTAACTAACAAACCAAATAAATAACTGACCAGCAAACCAAATAAATAACTAACTCACTAACTAACTAACTAACTAACGAACTAACTAACAAACTAATGACCTAACTAACTAACTAACTACTAGATAACTAACTAACTATCAGACTAACTAACTAATTAACTAATTAACTAACTAACAAATTAACTAATTATCTAACTACCTACCTTGATATATACATATTGATTAACTAACTAACTCACTAACGAACTAACTACTAGCTAACTAACTAACTAACTAACTAACTGCGTAACTAACGTATTTACTAACTAATTAACTAACTATCTAACTAACTAACTAACTAACAACCTTCTTACATACTTACTAACTAACTAACTAACTACCTACTAGCGAATTAACTAACTAACTAACTAACTAACTACCTACCTCCTTATATACATATTGACTAACTAACTAACTAACTAACTAACTAATTAACTAACTAACTAACTACCAAACTAAATAACTAACTTACTTACTAACTAACTAACTACTAGCTAACTGAACAAATAACTAACTAACTAACTAACTAACTAACTACTAGATAACTAACTAAATAACGAACTAATTAACTAACTAACTATCTTCCTACAGACAGATTAACTAACTAACTAACTAACTCACAAACTACCTTTCTACATACTCACTAACTAAGTAACTAACTAAAGAACTAACAAATTAACAAACTAACTAGCTACCTTCGTACATACCCACTAACTATCTAACTTACTAACTAACTATTTCACTAACTAATTAACTAACGAACTAACTAACTATATAACTAACTAATTAATTAACTAACTAACTAACTAATTAACTAACTAACTACTAGCTAACTAACTAACTAATTAACTAACTAACTTACTAACAAACTACCTTCATACATACCTATTAACAAACATACTAACAACCTTTCTAACTAACTAACTAACTAACAAACTAACAAACAAACAATCTAACTAACTAACTAACTAACTACCTTCCAACATACCCACCCACTAACTAACTAACTACCTTACCGCTAACTAACTGACTAACTAACTAACTACCTTTCTAACTAAATAACTAACTAGCTAACTAACTATCTACTATCTTGGTAACTAACTAACTAACTAACTAAATAACTAACTAACTAACTAACTACTAGCTAGCTGACAAAATAACTAACTAGCTAATCAATTGATTACTAACACAATAACTATCTAATTTACTAACTAACTATCTTCTTAAATACCTATTAACTAACTAACTAACTAACCACATTCCCACATACCCACCAACTAACTACTTAACTAACTAAATAAATAAATAACCATCTAACTACTAGCTAACTAACTAAATAACTACCAAAATAACTAACTGATGACCTAACTAACTAACTAACTACTAGATAACTAACTAACTGACTGACTAACTAACTAACTAACTAATTCACTAACTAACTAATTAACTAACTAACTAACTAACTAACTAACTACTAGATAACTAACTAAATAACTATCTAATTAACTAACTAACTATCTTCCAACATACCCACTAACTAAGTAACTAACTAAATAAATAAATAACTAACTTACTAACTAACTAACTAACTAACTAACTAAATAACTAAATAACTAACAAACTAATTAACTAATCAAAAAACTAACTAAATAACTGAATAACTATCTTCCCACATACACCTATTAACTAACTAACTAACTAACTAGCTAACTAACTAACTAACTACCTTCCTATATACCCACTAACTAACTAACAAACTACTTTCCCACTAACTAACTAACTAACTAACTATCTAACTAACTATATAACTAACTTGCTAACTAACAAACTACTAGATAACTAACAAACTAACTAACTAAATAACTAAATTGTTAACTAAATAACTAACTAACTAACTGACTAACTAACTAACTAACTACTAGCTAGCTGACAAAATAACTAACTAACTAACTACTAGATTACTAACATAATAACTAACTAATTTACTGACTAACTATCTTCTTAAATACCTATTAACTGACTAACTAACTGACTACCTTCCTACATACCCACCAACTAACAAACTAACTAAATAAATAAGTAGCTAACCAGCTAACTACTAACAAACTAACTAACTAAATAACTAATTGATGACCTAACTAACTAACTAGTTACTAGATAACTAACAAACTAACTAACTGACTAACTAACTAATTAACTAACTAATTAACAAACTAATTAACTAACTATCTAACTAACTAACTAACTACCTTGATACATACATATTGATTACCTAACTAACTCACTAACATAATAACTAACTAACTAACTACAAGATAACTAACATAATAACTAACTAATTTACTAACTAACTATCTTCTTAAGTACCTATTAACTAACTAACTAACTAACTAACTAACTAACTAACTAAATAACTAATTGATGACCTAACTAACTAACTAACTAGCAACTAGATAACTAACTAACTAACTGACAAATTAACTAACTAACTAACTAATTAACTAACTATCCAACTAACTAACTAACTACCTTGATACATACATATTGAATAACTAACTCACTAACTAACTAACTCACTAACTAACTTACTACTAGCTAACTAACTAAGTATCTAACTAAATAACTAACTGATTAACTAACTAACTAACTAACCTACTAATTAGCTAACAATCAAACTAACTAACTAACTAACTAACTAACAACCTTCATACATACTAACTAACTAACTAACTACAAGCTAATTAACTAACTAACTAACTAACTACATTCTTACATACATATTGATTGACTAACCAATTAACTAACAAATTAACTAACTAACTAGCTACCTTCGTACCTACCCACTAACTAACAAACTTACTAACTAACTAATTAACAAACTAGTTAATGAACTAATTAACTAACTAACAACTAGTTAACTAACTAACAAACTAACAAACTAAATAACTAACTAATTAAATAACTAACTAACTAACTAACAAATTACTAGCTAACTAACTAACTTACTAACTACCTAACAAATTAATGACTAAATAACTATTAACTAACTAACTTACTAACTAACTACCTTCATACATACCAGTTAACTAACAAACTAACTACCTTTCTAACTAACTAACGAACAAACTACCTAACTAAATAACTAAATAACTAACTAACAAAATAATTAACTAATTAACAAACTAACTAATTAACTCAATAACTATCTTTGTACATACACCTATTAACTAACTAACTAACTAACTAACTTACTAACTAACTACCTTCCTACATACAAACTAACTAACTAACAAACTACCTTCCCACTAACTAACTATCTAACTATCTAACTAACTAAATAACTAACTGGCTAACTAACTAACTACAAGATAACTAACAAACTAACAAACTAAATAACTAAATTGTTAACTAAATAACTAACAAACTAACTACTGACTAACTACCTAACTAAATACTAGCTAGCCGACAAAATAAATAACTAACTAACTACTAGATAAGTAACATAATAACAAACTATTTTACTAACTAACTATCTTCTTAAATACCTATTAACTAACTAACTAACTAACTACCTACCTATATACCCACCAACTAACTAACTAACTAACTAAATAAAAAAATAAAAAAATAACAAGCTAATTACAAGCTAACTAACTAACTAACTAACTAAATAACTAATTGATGACCAAACTAACAAACTAACTACCTACCTATCTTCCTACATACATATTGACTAAATAACCAACTAACTAATTAACTAACTAACTAACTAACTACCTAACTAACTAACTGACTAACTACTAGCTAACTGAATAAATAATATACTAACTAACTAACTAACTAACTAACTACTAGATAACTATCTAAATAACTAACTAATTAACTAACTAAGTATCTTCCTACATACATATTAACAAACTAACTAACTAACTAACTAACTAACTTACTAACTACCTTCCTATATACCCACTAACTAACTAAGTAACTAACTAAATAAATATATAAATAACTAACTACATAACTACTTGCTATTTAACTAACTATCTAAATAAATAAATACATAACTAATTAACTAATTAAGTATCTTCCTACATACATATTAACAAACTAACTAACTGACTAACTGACTAACTAACTAACTAACTAACTTACTAATTACCTTCCTACATACCCACTAACTAAGTAACTAACTAAGTAAATATATAAATAACTAACTAAATAACTAATAGCTATTTAACTAACTATCTAACTACATAAATAACTAACTAATTAACTACCAAACTAACTAATTAACTAACTAGCTACCTTCGTACATACCCACTAACTAACTAACTTACTAACTGACTAATTAACTAACAAATTAATTAACTAATTATCTAACTAACTACTACTTAAATAACTAACCAACTAACTAACTAACTAAATAACTAACTAACTAATTAACTGACTAACTAACAAACAAGTTAAGTAACTTACTAACTAACTACCTTCATACATACCTATTAACTAACTAACTAACTAACTAACTAACTAACTAACAAAATTAACTAATCAACAAGCTAACAAAATAACTAAATAACTATCTTCTTACATACCTATTAACTAACTAACTAACTAACTAACTAACTAACTAACTACCTACCTACCTTCCTACATACCCACTAACTAACTAACTAGCTACCTTACCGCTAACTAACAGACTATCTATCTAACTAAATAACTAACTAGCTAACTAACTAACTACTAGATAACTAACAAACTAACTAAATAACTAACTAACTAACTAATAGATAACTAACTAAGCAAATAACTAATTAACTAACTAACTAACTACTAGCTAGCTGACTAAATAACTAACTAACTAATTAATAGATAACTAACATAATAACTAACTAATTTACTAACTAACTATCTTGTTAAATACCTATTACCTAAATAACTAACTAACTAACTACATTCCCATATACCAACCAACTAACTAACTAACTAAATAAATCAATAACTAACCTGCTAACTACTAGCTAACTAACTAACTAACTAACTAAATAACTTACTAATGACCTAACTAACTAACTAACTACTAGATAACTAAATAACTAACTGACTGACTTACTAACTAACTAATTAAGTAACTATCTAACTACCTAACAAACTACTTTGATACATACATATTGATTAACAAACTAACTCACTGACTAACTAACTAACTGATTAACTAACTAACTAACTAATTAACTAACTATCTAACTAACTAACTAACTAACAAACTACCTTCTTACATACATATTGACTAACTAACTAACTAACTAACTAATTAACTAACTAACTAAATGACTAACTAACTTACTAACTTACTAACTAACTAACTAACTAACTAACTACTAGTTGCATGAATAAATAACTAACTAGCCACTAGATAACTAACTAAATAACTAACTAATTAACTAACTAACTATCTTCCTACATACATATTAAAGAACGAACTAACTAACTAACTAACTAACTTACTAACTACCTTTCTACATAACCACTAACTAAGTAACCTACAAAATAAATAAATAACTAACTAAATAACTACTAGCTACTTAACTAACTAACTAAATAAATAACTAGCTAATTAACTAACTAACTAACTAATTAACTAACCAATTGACAAATTAACAAACTAATTAGTTACCTTCGTACATACCCACTAACTAAATAACTTACTAACTAACTAATTAACTAAATAATTAATTAACTAATTATCTAACTAACTACTAGTTATCTAAATAACTA
The DNA here is from genome assembly GCA_946800325.1 of Luzula sylvatica. Taxonomy (NCBI): domain Eukaryota; kingdom Viridiplantae; phylum Streptophyta; class Magnoliopsida; order Poales; family Juncaceae; genus Luzula; species Luzula sylvatica. Next base: position 10,152,051 of record OX326957.1, on the reverse strand, counting down.
ACTAACTAATTAACTAACTAACTACCTTCCTACATATCCGCCAACTAACCAACTAACTAATTAAATAAATAACTAACCTGCTAACTACTAGCTAACTAACTAACTAACTAACTAACTAAATAGCTAACTGATGACCTAACTAACTAACTAACTACTAGATAACTAACTAACTAACTAATTAACTAACTAACTAATTAACTAACTATCTAACAAACTAACTAACTACCTTGATACATACATATTGATTAACTAACTAACTCACTAACTACCTAACTACTAGCTAACTAACTCACTAACTAACTATATAACTGACTGATTAACTAACCAACTAATTAACTATCTATCTATCTAACTCACTAACTAACAACCTTCTTACATACTAACTAACTAACTAACTAACTAACTAACTAATAGCAAATTAACTAACTAACTAACTAACTAACTAACTAACTAACTAACTACATTCTTACATATATATTGACTAACTAGCTAACTAATTAACCAATTGACTAACTAACTAACAAACTAACTAATTTACTAACTAACTAACTAACTAACTAACGACTAGATAACTAAATTAATAACTATCTAACTAACTAACTAACTAACTAACTACTAGATAACTAACTAAATAACTAACTAATTAACTAACTAACTATCTTCCTACATACATATTAACTAAGTAACTAAGTAACTAACTTACTAACTACCTTCCTACATACCCACTAACTAAGTAACTAACTAACTAAATAAATAAATAACTAAATAACTACTAGCTATTTAACTAACTAACTAACTAAATAAATAACTAACTAATTAACTGATGACCTAACTAACTAACGAACTACTAGATAACTAACTAACTATCTGAATAACTAACTAACTAACTAATTAACTAACTATCTAACTAACTAACTAACTAACTACATTGATACATACATATTGATTAACTAACTAACTCACTAACTAACTACTAGCTAACTAACTAAGTAACTAACTAAATAACTAACTCATTAACGAACTAACTAACTAATGAACTAAATAACTAACTACCTTCTTACATACTACCTAACTAACTAACTAACTAACTAACTACTAGCTAATTAACTAACTAACTAACTAACTACCTACCTTTTAACATACATATTGACTAACTAACTAACTAACTAACTATTTAACTAACTAGCAAACTAACTAACTAACTAACTAACTAACTAACTAACTAACTACTAGCTACCTGAATAAATAACTAACTAACCAACTAACTAACTAACTACTCAATAACTAACTAAATTACTAACTAATTAACTAACCTAACTATCTTCCTACATACATATTAACTAACTAACTAACTAACTAACTAACTAACTAACTAACTAACTAACATAATAACTACCTTCCAACATACCCACTTAATAAGTAACTAATTAAATAAATAAATAACTAACTAAATAACTACTAGCTATTGAACTAACTAACTAACTAACTAACTAAATAAATACCTAACTAATTAACTAACTAACTAACTAACTATCTAATTAACTAACTAACTAACAAATTAACTAACTACCTTCGTACACACCCACTAACTAACTAACTTACTAACTAACTAATTAACTAACTACCTACTAGTTAACTAACTAACTAACTAACTAACTAACTAACTAATTAACTGACTAACTAACTAACTACTAGCTAACTAACTAACTAGTTAACTATCTGACTTACTAACTAACTACCTTCATACATACCTAAGAACTAACTTACTAACTAACTGAGTATGAAGGTAGTTAGTTAGTTTGTTAGTTAGTTAGAAAGGTAGTTAGTTTGTTAGTTAATATGTATGTATGTAGGTAGTTAGTTAGTAAGTTAGTTAGTTAACTAGGTAGTTAGTTAGTTAGTACTTAGTTAGTTATTTAGTTAATTAGTTAGTTATTTACTTAGTTTGTTAGTTAGTTAGTTAGTTAAGTAGTAGTTAGTTAGTTAATTAGTTAATTAATTAGTTACTTAATTAGTTAGTTAGTTAGTGCGTATGTATGAAGGTAGCTAGTTAGTTAGTTAATTTGTTAGTTAGTTAGTTAATTAGTTAGTTAGTTAGTTAATTAGTTAATTAGTTAGTTATTTATTTAGTTCGTTAGTTAGTTAGATAGATAGTAGTTATTTATTTATTTAGTTAGTTACTTAGTTAGTGGGTATGTAGGGAGGTAGTTAGTAAGATAGTTAGTTAGTTAGTTAGTTAGTTAGTTAGTTAATATGTATGTAGGAAGATAGTTAGTTAAATAGTTAGTTATTTAGTTAGTTATCTAGTAGTTAGTTAGTTAGTTAGTTAGTTAGTTATTTATTCCATTAGCTAGTAGTTAGTTAGTTAGTTAGTTAGTTAGTTAGTAAGTTAGTTAGTCAGTTAGTTAGTTAGTTAGTTAGATAGTTAGTTAGGTAATATGTATGTAAGAAGGTAGTTACCTAGTTTGTTAGTTAGTTAGTTAATTAGCTAGTAGTTAGTTAGTTAGTTAGTTATTTAGTATGTAATAAGGTTGTTAGTTAGTTAGTTAGATAGTTAGTTAATTAGTTTGTTAGTTAGTTAATCAGTTAGTTATTTAGTTAGTTAGTTAGTAAATCAATATGTATGTATCAAGGTAGTTAGTTAGTTAGTTAGATAGTTATTTAGTTTGTTAGTAAGTTAGTTAGTTAGTTATTTAGTTAGTTAGTTAGCTAGTTATCTAGTTGTTAGTTAGTTCGTTAGGTCATCAGTTAGTTTTTTAGTTCGTTAGTTAGTTAGTTAGCTAGTAGTTATGTGGTTTGTTATTAAGTTAGTTAGTTATTAAGTTAGTTTGTGGGTATGTAGGAAGGTAGTTAGTTAGTTAATTGGTATTTAAGAAGATAGTTAGTTCGTAAATTAGTTAGTTATTATGTTAGTTATCTTGTAATTAGTTAGTCAGTTATTTTGTCAGCTAGCTAGCAGTTAGTTAGTTATTTAGTTAGTTAGCTAGTTAGTCATCTAGTAGTTAGACGTTAGTTATTTAGTTAGTTAACTAGTTAGTTATTTAGTTAGTTAGTTAGTTTGTTAGTTATCTAGTAGTTAGTTAGTTAGCTAGTTAGTTATTTAGTAAGATTGATAGTTAGTTAGTTAGTTAGTGGGAAGGTAGGTAGTTAGTTAGTTAGTTAGTGGGTATGTAGGAAGGTAGGTAGTTAGTTAGTTAGTTAGTTAGTTAGTTAGTTAATAGGTATGTAGGAAGATAGTTATTTAGTTAGTTTGTTAATTTGTTCATTTGTTAGTTAGTTAGTTATTTAGTTATTTGGTTAGTTTGTTAGTTAGTTAGTTAGAAAGGTAGTTAGTTTGTTAGTCAACAGGTATGTATGAATGTAGTTAGTTAGTAAGTTAGTTAGTTAACTAGTTAGTTAGTTTGCTAGTAGTTTGTTAGTTAGTTAGTTAGTTAATTAGTTAGTTATTTAGTTAGTTATTTAGTTAGTTAGTTAGTTAGTTAACTAGTAGTTAGTTAGTAAATTAGTTAATTAATTTGTTTGTTAATTAGTTAGTTAGTAAGTTAGTTAGTTAGTGGGTGTCTACGAAGGTAGCTAGTTAGTTAGGTAATTTGTTAGTTCATTAGTTAATTAGTTAGTTAGTTAGTTAGTTAATTAGTGAGTTATTTATTTATTTAGTTAGTTAGTTAAATAGCTAGTAGTTATTTAGTTAGTTATTTATTTAGTTAGTTAGTTGGTTAGTTCGTGCGTATGTAGGAAGGTAGTTACTTACTTAGTTAGTTAGTTAGTTCGTTATTTATTCAGTTGGCTAGTAGTTAGTTAGTAAGTTAGTTAGTTAGTTAGTTAGTTAGTTAACAAGTTATTTATTTTGTTAGTTTGTTTATTTAGTAGTTAGTTATTTAGCTAGTTAGTTATTTAGTTGGTTAGATAGTTAGTTACTTAGTGGGAAGGTAGTTAGTTAGTTAGTTGGTGGATATGTAGGAAGGTACTTAGTTAGTTAGTTAGTTAGTTAATAGGTATGTAGGAAGATAGTTATTTAGTTAGTTTGTTAATTAGTTAATTAGTTAGTTAGTTTTTAGTTATTTTATTACTTAGTTAGTTAGAAAGGTAGTTAGTTAGTTAGTTAATAAGTATGTATGAAGGTAGTAGGTTAGTACGTTAGATAGTTAACTAGTTAGCTAGTTAGCTAGTAGTTTGTTAGTTAGTTGGTTAGTTAATTAGTTAGTAATTTAGTTAGTTAAATAGTAGTTAGTTAGTTATTTAGTTAATTAATTAGTTAGTTAATTAGTTAGTTAGTGAGTTAGTTAGTTGGTGGGTATGTACGAAGGTAGCTTGCTAGTTAGTTAATTTGTTAGTTGGTTAGTTAATTAGTTAGTTAGTTAGTTAGTTAGTTAGTTAAATAGTTAGTTATTTATTTATTTAGTTAGTTAGTTAAATAGCTTGTAGTTATTTAGTTAGTTAGTTACTTAGTTAGTGCGTATGTAGGGAGGTAGTTAGTAAGTTAGTTAGTTAGTTAGTAAGTGAATTAGTTAGTTAGTTAGTTAGTTAATTAGTTCGTTATTTAGTTAGTTATCTAGTAGTTAGTTAGTTAGTTCGTTATTTATTCAGTTAGCTAGTAGTGAGTTAGTAGTTAGTTAGCTAGTAAGTTAGTTAGTTAGTTAGTTAGTTAGTTAGTTAGTTAGTTAACTAGTTATTTATTTAGTAAGTTTGTTTATTTAGTTATCTAGTAGTTAGTTAGTTAGCTAGTTAGTTATTTAGTTAGTTACATAGTTAGTTAGTTAGTGGGAAGGTAGTTAGTCAGTTAGTTAGTGGATATGTAGGATGGTACTTAGTTAGTTAGTTAGTTAGTTACTTAGTTAATTAGTTAGTTAATAGGTATGTAGGAAGATAGTTATTTAGTTAGTTAGTTAGTTTTTTAATTAGTTAATTAGTTAGTTAGTTAGTTATTTAGTTATTTTATTACTTAGTTAGTTAGAAAGGTAGTTAGTTAGTTAGTTAATAAGTATGTATGAAGGTAGTTGGTTAGTAAGTTAGGTAGTTAACTAGCTAGCTAGTTAGCTAGTAGTTTGTTAGTTAGTCAGTTAGTTAATTAGTTAGTTATTTAGTTAGTCAAATAGTAGTTAGTTAGTTATTTAGTTAATTAATTAGTTAGTTAATTAGTTAGTTAGTAAGTTAGTTAGTTAGTGGGTATGTACGAAGGTAGCTAGCTAGTTAGTTAATTTGTTAGTTAGTTAGTAAATTAGTTAGTTAGTTAGTTAGTTAATTAGTTAGTTATTTATTTATTTAGTTAGTTAGTTAAATAGCTTGTAGTTATTTAGTTAGTTATTTATTTAGTTTGTTAGTTACTTAGTTAGTGCGTATGTAGGAAGGTAGTTAGTAAGTTAGTTAGTTAGTTAGTTAATATGTATGTAGGAAGCGAGTAAGTTAGTTAATTAGTTAGTTCTTTAGTTAGTTATCTAGTTGTTAGTTAGTTAGTTAGTTAGTTCATTATTTATTCAGTTAGCTAGTAGTTAGTTAGTAGTCAGTTAGTTAGTAAGTAAGTTAGTTAGTTAGTTAGTTAGTTAGTTAGTCAATATGTATGTAAGAAGGTAGTTAGTAGTTAGTTATTTAGTTAATTAGATAGTAGTTAGGTAGTTAGTTAGTTAGTATGTAAGAAGATTGTTAGTTAGTTAGTTAGATGGCTAGTTAATTAGTTAGTTAGTTAGTTGATCAGTTAGTTAATTAGTTAGTTACTTAGTTAGTTAGCTAGTAGTTAGTTAGTTAGTTAGTTAATCAATATGTATGTATCAAGGTAGTTAGTTAGTTAGTTAGTTAATCAATATGTATGTATAAAGGTAGTTAGTTAGTTAGTTAGTTAGATAGTTAGATAATTAGTTAGTTAATTAGTTAGTTAATTAGTTAGTCAGTGAATTAGTTAGTTATCTATTAGTTAGTTATTTAGTTAGTAAGGTCAACAGTTAGTTATTTAGTTAGTTAGTTAGTTATTTAGCTAGTAGTTGGCAAGTTAGTCATTTAGTTAGTTAGTTAGTTAGTTAGTTAGTTAGTTAGTTGGTGGGTATGTGGGAAGGTAGGTAGGTAGTTAGTTAGTTAGTTAGTCAGTTAATAGGTATTTAAGAATATAGTTAGTTAGTAAATTAGTTAGTTATTATGTTAGTTATCTAGTAATTAGTTAGTTAGTTATTTTTTCTGCTAGCTAGTAGTTAGTTAGTTAGCTAGTTATTTAGTTAGTTAGTTAGTTACTTATCTCGTAGTTAGTCAGTTAGTTATTTATTTAGTTAACTAGTTAGTTATTTAGTTAGTTTGTTTGTTAGTTATCTAGTAGTTACATAGTTAGCTAGTTAGTTAGTTATCTAGTAGTTACATAGTTAGCTAGTTAGTCATTTAATTAGTTAGTTAGTTAGTTAGTTTGATAGTCAGTTAATTAGTTGGGTAGTTACTAGTTAGTTAGTCGGTATATAGGATGGTAGTTAGTTAGATGGTTAGTTAGTCAATTAGTTAGTTAGTTAGTTATTAGGTATATAGGAAGACAATTAGTTAGTTAGTTAGTTAATTAGTTTGATACTAGTTAATTAGTTGGTTAGTTTGTTTGTTAGTGAGTTTGTAGGAAGGTAGTTAGTTAATTAGTTAGTTAGGTAGATAGCTATTTAGTTAGTTTATAGGTATGTATGAAGGCAGTTAGTTAGTTAGTAAGTTAATTAGTTCGTTATTTAGTCAGTTTATTTGTTAATTAGCTAGTAGTTAGTTAGTTAGTTAGTTAGTTAGTTAGTTAGCTAGTAGTTAGTTAGTTAGTTAGTTAGTTGGCTAAGTCAGCTAGCTAGCTAGTAGTTAGTTAGTTAGTTAGTTAGTTAGTTAATAGGTATGTAGGAAGGTAGTTAGTTAGTTAGTAAGTAAGTTAGATAGTTAGTTAGTTACCTAGTAGTCAGTAAGTTAATTAGTTAGTTAGTTAACTAGTTAGCTATTTAGTTAGTTAGTATGTTAGTTCTCTAGTAGTTAGTTAGTTAGTTAGCTAGTTAGTTATTTAGTTAGTTAGATAGTTAGTTAGTTAGTTAGTTAGTGGGAAGGTAGGTAGTTAGTTAGTTAGTGGGTACGTAGGAACGTAGTCAGTTAGTAAGTTAGTTAATTAGTTAGTCAATAGGTATGTAGGAAGATAGTTATTTAGTTAGTTTGTTAGTTTGTTAATTAGTTAATTAGTTAGTTTGTTAGTTATTTAGTTATTTGGTTAGTTAGTTAGTTAGTTAGTTAGTTAGAAAGGTAGTTAGTTAGTTAGGTAATAGGTATGTATGAAGGTAGTTAGTAAGTTTGATAGTTAACTAGTTAGTTAGTTAGCTAGTAGTTAGTTAGTTAGTTAGCTAGTAGTTTGTTAGTTAATTAGTTACTTATTTCGTTAGTTAACTAGTTTGTTAGTTAACTAGTAGTCAGTTAGTAAATTAGTTAGTTAGTAAGTTAGTTAGTCAGTTAGTTAGTTAGTTAATATGTATGTAAGAAGATAGTTAGTTAGTTAATTAGTAAGTTATTTAGTTAGGTATCTAGTAGTTAGTTAGTTAGTTAGTTAGTTAGTTATTCAGTCCGCTAGTAGTTAGTTTGTTAGTTAGTTAGTTAGTAAGTTAGTTAGTTAATTAATTAGTTAGTTAGTTAGTCAATATGTATATAAGAAGGTAGTTAGCTAGTTAGTTAGTTAGTTTGTTAATTAGCCAGTAGTTAGTTAGTTTGTTAGTTAGTATGTAAGAAGGTTGTCAGTTAGTTAGTTAGTTAGATCGTTAGTTAATTAGATAGTTAGTTAGTTAATCAGTTAGTTATTTAGTTAGTTTCTTAGTTAGTTAGCTAGTAGTTAGTTAGTTATTTAGTTAGTTTCTTAGTTAGTTAGCTAGTAGTTAGTTTGTTAATTAGTTAATTAGTTAGTTGGTTTGTTATTTAGTTAGTTAGTTAGTTAGTTTGTTAGTTAGTTATTTAGAAAGGTAGTTAGTTTGTTAGTCAATAGGTATGTATGAATGTAGTTAGTTAGTAAGTTAGATAGTTAACTAGTTAGTTAGTTAGCTATTTGTTAGTTAGTTAGTTAGTTAGTTAGTTAGTTAGTTAATTAGTTAGTTGTTTAGTTAGTTAGTTATTTAGTTAACTAGTAGTTAGTTAGTTAATTAGGTCATTAATTAGTTAGTTAATTAGTTAGTTAGTAAGTTAGTTAGTTAGAGGGTATGTACAAAGGTAGCTAGTTAGTTAGTTAATTTGTTAGTTAGTTAGTTAATTAGTTAGTTAGTTAGTTAGTTTGTTAATTAGTTAGTTAATTCTTTAGTTAGTTAGTTAGTTAAATAACTAGTAGTTATTTAGTTAGTTATTTATTTATTTAGTTAGTTACTTTGTTAGTGGGTATGTAGGAAGGTAGTTAGTAAGTAAGTTAGTTAGTTAGTTAGTTATATAATATGTATGTAGGAATATAGTTAGTTATTTAGTTAGTTATCTAGTAGTTATTTAGTTAGTTAGTTAGTTAGTTATTTATTTATTCAGTTAGCAAGTAGTTAGTTAGTTAGTTGGTAAGTTAGATAGTAAGTTAGTTAGTTAGTTAGTTTGGGTATGTAAGACGGTAGCTAGCTAGTTCGTCAGTTAGTTAGTTAGTTAATTGGTCAATTAGTTAGTTAGCTTGTAGTAAGTTAGTTAGTTACTTAATTAGTTAGTTAGTGAGTTAACTAGTTAGTTATTTTGTTAGTTTATTAGTTAGTTAGTTAGCCAATAGTTAGTTAGTTAGTTAACTAGTTAGTTATTTAGTTAATTAGTTAGTTAGTAAGCCAGTTAGTTAGTTAGTTCGTTTGTACGAAGGTAGTTAGTTAATTAGTTAGGTAGGTAGTTAATTAGTTAGTTAATATGTATATATGAAGATAGTTAGTTAGTAAGTTAGTCTGTTAATTAGTTAGTTAGCTAGTAGATAGTTAGTAAGTTAGTTAGTTAATTAGTTAGCTAGTCAATTAGTAAGATAGTTAGTAAGTTAGTTTGTTAGTTTATTAGTAAGCCAGTCAATTTGTTAGCTAGTAGTTACTTAGTTGGTTAGTTAATAGGTATGTAGAAAGTTAGTTAGTTAGTTAGTTAGTTAGTTAGTTAGTTAGTTAGTTAGTTCCTTTGTTAGTTAGTTAGATAGTTAATAGGTATGTAGGAAGATAGTTAGTTACTTAGTTGGTTAGTTAGTTAGTTAGTTAGTTAGTTAGTTAGTTAGTTATTTAGTTAGTTTGTTCGTTAGTTAGTGGGTATCTAGCAAGGTAGCTAGTTTGTTAGTTAGTTAGTTAGTTAGTTGGCTAGTTAGTTAGTTAGTTAGTAAGTTAGTTAGTTAGTTAGATAGTTAATTAGTTAGTTAGTTAGTTAGTTAGTTAGTTAGTTAGTTATTTAGTTAGTTACTTACTTAGTTAGGTAATAGTTAGTTAGTGAGTGAGTCAGCTAGTTAATCAATATATGTGTGTGAAGGTAGGTAGGTAGTTAGTTAGTTAGTTAGATAGTTAGTTATTTAATTAGTTAGTTAATTAGTCAGTTGGTTAGTTAGTTATCTAGTAGTTAGTTAGTTAGCTAGGTAATCAGTTAGTTATTTAGTAAGTTAGTTAGTTAGTTTGTTAGTTTGTTAGCTAGTAGTTAGTTGGTTATTTATTTATTGATGAGCGGGTTTTTGGCGTGTAAAATTATCGTTGTATTCGAAAACCCGATTCAATCAACAAGTTTGAAAATATAGTTGTATAGTGGAAAATATGAAAGTTCGTTCCACGAGGAGTATATGCGTCAATTAATGAATCAAAACTAGACAAGAAATAGCAAAGAAAATTCACAGAATATAGTCCGTTATAACGGAATATGAGTCCGTTACAACGGACTTGAGTGAAAATTCTGGCGCTAAGTGTGAGATGAACGTCCGTTACAACGGATGAAACTCCGTTATAACGCACTAAACTGGTCCGTTATAACGAACAGTGGTTGCGTTGCGACGGATTGGTTAATCCGTTACAACGGACCGAGATGTCCGTTACAACGCACTTGTATTGATTCCCTTGAATAAAAATTCTGACTAGTCCGTTACAACGGAACTCTAGTTGCGTTACAACGGAAGTATAACCAACTGAATATTAAAGGACCAACCGTCTAGTCCGTTGTAACGCAATGTGAGTCCGTTATAACGGAAGTAGTTCTGAATTTCTGATTTGAGATTTGATTTGGGAGCAATTTGATGGTTTGTTTTGGATTCAAATTTAGAAGTAATTAAACTAAGTAACAAGCACTAAGATCACACAAACAAACAAAGAAGATTTAGAGCAAAGAAAAAGAACTAAAGATTCGTTAAACCGAGAATTCTTTACACAACAAAATCCAATCAAACAACAATTAATCAAGTAATTGAAAAGGAGTACACCTAGTTGAGAAAGCCTCGAAGTGAAGCTCCTTGTCTCCTTGCCTCGCACCGAAATATCCTTGTTCCTTGTCTCGAGAGTGATGGATTGTACCGAAAGGATGAAGCTCCGAGTCACGGATCGCAATCACTTCGAAGAAACGCGGATCGAGTCACGGCACTTCTTCTCAAATCCACCGTAGGGAATAGCTCCTTGTCACGGCCCGATCTTCGAAGGATGAGAAGGATTCGTCGAAGGGATGAGCTCCCTTGTCTCGACTTGTCCTTGAGAGATTTTTCTTGATTGATCTTGAAGTATCTTGAAGGTTCTTGATGTTCTTGACGGTTCTTGGAAGTTCTTGAGAGGGAGAGAGAAGAGAGAGAGAGAAAGTTTGGTGCAATCTCTTATTGGTCACGAGTTGGTGGAGAGGATTGAGGGTAGTTGGGGGTGGTAGGTGAGGTAGGTGGGGCTGTAGAGTGGCAATTGTGTGAGTGGTTTTCGAGTAGATTTTGGTGCAATCTCTTATGTTGATGATTATTTGCCTTCTCCTTCACACGTGTACCGAATTGGTCGGTATGATATATTGATTTAAACGGCGCGAGGAGACGAAGGCAACTACACTCTTGGATTGCCTAGAATTTCCACCTAAAACCTGTAATTAAGCAATAAAACACACTTAGTGAAGAAATATTCTTGTTATTTCAAATATGAACAATTATATATAAAGTTGTGATTCAAAAAGGGCTAAAATCCCCAAATTAGATATCAAAAAGGTGCTTTATTTTCCTCTTATCAAATACCCCCATACTTAAACCCTTGATCGTCCTCGATCATGATGAGCGTAAAAATCAAGCACAAAGAAAAATGCATGTATAGGTTTTATTGAAATTATATTCATCGATCTCAAAACTCAATTCTCACGAGATAATTGTTTACTCTTATCATAATCACTAATATTGAAAGAGATAAGTTTGAGTTATATTAGAATCTATTTTCAATGAATTGCACAAATTCGAAGAGTTTATTAGAGCAAATGATCTCAACCGAAAAAAAATGATTAAACACCATCATTCAATTCTTTTCACTCCACAATTCACAAGGATTATCATGAAAAAGCATTAATGAAAACCAATTTTTCCGTTTTGCAAAAATCATTTCGTAAATGTAAATTGTCACTTTTAAACCGTTCGGTACGTTAGTACTTGGTTCATCTTCGATTTCTACTAAATTTTCCCAACTTGCGCTCAATTTTTGAACTCCTTTTCTTTCCTTTTTATTATTTTTATTTTTCTTCTTTTCTTTTATTATTTTTATTTCTTTTCTTTTGTTCGTTATTGCTTTCGATGGTCCCCATGTGTGTTCTTTGGGATAACAAGTGGTCATGACTCACACCACTCATTACTTAGTAAAACCCCATGGATCCGCGCAATATTTAGCCAACAAGTGGTCATGACTCACACCACTCGTTACTTAATCAATCGCACGGACTCGACAATCGAAAGCGCTTTAATCCGTGATTGTAGAAAACTTTTTCGCATCGACTCTTGATCATGACTCACACCAAGAACCGGCTACTTTGGTTTACTACGACTCATGCACCCCTTTAGCCAACAAGTGGTCATGACTCACACCATTCATTACTTAATCAAGGTGCATGAGCTCATCGAATCAAGCTTTGAGCGTAAATTGGTTCCCGTTAGTGTAATTTCGAATCCCCATGAACGGTCGACCTCTTTAAGTGCAAATGGTCAAATTTTAGATTCAAGCAAAACTTACTAAATTGGTTCAAACAAAACTTTTTAGAAATTCCATTTTCAAAATGGGTTTATTTATTGAAAATGGTGTGTCATGTAAATCAAGGATTGATCAATTGTCAAAAACTTATGAATTTAGTGAATTCATTGATTAGGGTTTGAATCCCCAAAAGAATCTCTTCAAGATCTCAATCAACTCCTTCAAATATTTGTGAAAATTTCAAATTTGAGAGTAAAATTATGCTAGTTTGGTGAAAATTTGTTTAAAAATCGATGATTTATTCAATGAGGTGGAGAAAAACCTTTAACTTGCATAAAATCATTTGCTTGTATATCCTTGATGCTCAAAGAAATTTTAGAATGTCGAAAAATTCAATTAAAAGCTCGTTTTTTCCATTTTTTTAGGTAAAAAACAAATTTTGCCAGAAACAGTTCCGTTGTAACTGACCTTAGGTCCGTTACAACCAAGTTGCAAAAAAAAAAAAAATTTATTTTTAATCAAAGACTGTGTGTATATCCCCCCCATACTTATTCCTTCGCTTGTCCTCAAGCGATAATAAAGAGAAAAATTAAAAAAATTAAGGAGAGACACAACCTTTGATGCGTGGTGCTTGATCGTCTTCGACTTGTTGCTCCTTCATCCATCTTGTTGCATTTCTCGTGTCTTGGTCACACCAATTGATCTTGAGCATGTAGTCCTTGCACCGTTGGTACGAGGGTTTGCCTCCCTCGCTAGCGCTCTCGTTTATGGTCTCGAGCTCGACCATGCCGATGTTATCCTCCTTCAAAATTAAACGAAGCACTAACATGGATCGCTACTTTTCGACCGCCTCGAAATACTCCCTCTGAGATGTTGGAGATGAGAGAAATCGGCGTGTGTATCACTTGTTTTGCATATGTGGAAAGTGGCGTAAATATTTCCTCAATCTTGCTTCGAATTTTTCGAATTGCTTCATCGCTTGGAGTTTGATGAAGAGGAGTTGTGAGAGGCGTGAGTGTCTCGAATGTATTTGACTTCCTTGATAAATCTACACAAGGTGAATTTCTATCATGAGAAGCATCATAGTTCTTATATGGATTAAAATTGATGATATATGGAAAGAATTCACCTTGGAGAATTGTAGATTTCTCTTCTTGCTCGTTTGATAATTGCGCGTTTTCATCGATTGGAGTGAGTTGAACCATCTTTTGGAGAGTCGAATCCAATGACACCTTTTCTTCTTCAATCCTCGTTCCAATGCTTTCATCGAGTCCCCCCATACTTGAACTCTTGTCGTTTTCAATCTCCACGTAATTCTCCTCATTTGAATCCCTTAACTCGAGGCAAATTGATCTTATCGTTTGTTTTATTTCTTCGCATCCTTGTTTAAACTCTTATTTAAAGGATATCATCATTGCCGTCATTTCCTCCATCATTCTTTTTAATTCTTGATTTGGATCTTCGATTTGGGATTGAATTGGTTGATCTTGGTATTCAAATTCGTTTTGAGATGGTTCGTATATGGGGTTTGAGTACATGGGGTTTGAGTAGTTGTTAGCGGTTTCGGCATAGAATTGTGTCTCATAACTCCATGGGGATTCGTTTTCGTATTGGTGAGTTTTGTTGATGGGATTTTGATAAAGGGTCTCGGTGTGTGATTCATCGTTTTGATTTGAGGGTGAACTTGAGAGCCAACCGAGCCTTCGTTCTTCCATGGATTTTAGAGCTTCGTCTTCTTCTCTATCTTTCCTTTCTTCCATTTCTTCCCATTCTTGAAATTCTAATTTTTGTATTTCTAGCTCGATAATCTCTTGATTTGTCGTGGAGTCCGGATATCTTTTTGCGGCTCTATCGAGACGTATTAACTCCCGAAGCGATTTTGGTCTTTCTTGATGATCCATCTTGCTCCACTTTGTGTACCTTGCAAGAATAGAAAAATTTCGAAATTAGTGAAATATCAAGTTCAAATGTATCAAATCTATTAAAAATATCACTCGAGATTGCAAGTTTGATTCAAAATTAGACTTAAACATTACTCCCCGGCAGTGGCGCCATTTGATGAGCGGGTTTTTGGCGTGTAAAATTATCGTTGTATTCGAAAACCCGATTCAATCAACAAGTTGGAAAATATAGTTGTATAGTGGAAAATATGAAAGTTCGTTCCACGAGGAGTATATGCGTCAATTAATGAATCAAAACTAGACAAGAAATAGCAAAGAAAATTCACAGAATATAGTCCGTTATAATGGAATATGAGTCCGTTACAACGGACTTGAGTGAAAATTCTGGCGCTAAGTGTGAGATGAACGTCCGTTACAACGGATGAAACTCCGTTATAACGCACTAAACTGGTCCGTTATAACGAACAGTGGTTGCGTTGCGACGGATTGGTTAATCCGTTACAACGGACCGAGATGTCCGTTACAACGCACTTGTATTGATTCCCTTGAATAAAAATTCTGACTAGTCCGTTACAACGGAACTCTAGTTGCGTTACAACGGAAGTATAACCAACTGAATATTAAAGGACCAATCGTCTAGTCAGTTGTAACGCAATGTGAGTCCATTATAACGGAAGTAGTTCTGGATTTCTGATTTGAGATTTGATTTGGGAGCAATTTGATGGTTTGTTTTGGATTCAAATTTAGAAGTAATTAAACTAAGTAACAAGCACTAAGATCACACAAACAAACAAAGAAGATTTAGAGCAAAGAAAAAGAACTAAAGATTCGTTAAACCGAGAATTCTTTACACAACAAAATCCAATCAAACAACAATTAATCAAGTAATTGAAAAGGAGTACACCTAGTTGAGAAAGCCTCGAAGTGAAGCTCCTTGTCTCCTTGCCTCGCACCGAAAGATCCTTGTTCCTTGTCTCGAGAGTGATGGATTGTACCGAAAGGATGAAGCTCCGAGTCACGGATCGCAATCACTTCGAAGAAACGCGGATCGAGTCACGGCACTTCTTCTCAAATCCACCGTAGGGAATAGCTCCTTGTCACGGCCCGATCTTCGAAGGATGAGAAGGATTCGTCGAAGGGATGAGCTCCCTTGTCTCGACTTGTCCTTGAGAGATTTTTCTTGATTGATCTTGAAGTATCTTGAAGGTTCTTGATGTTCTTGACGGTTCTTGGAAGTTCTTGAGAGGGAGAGACAAGAGAGAGAGAGAAAGTGCTCCGAAGAGCGGGGGAGGGGGCGCACCCAACTCGTGGCCCTTTTGTACTTATTTATAGCACTCACGGAGTCTTCTTATTGGTCACGAGTTGGTGGAGAGGATTGAGGGTAGTTGGGGGTGGTAGGTGAGGTAGGTGGGGCTGTAGAGTGGCAATTGTGTGAGTGGTTTTCGAGTAGAGTTTGGTGCAATCTCTTATGTTGATGATTATTTGCCTCCTCCTTCACACGTGTACCGAATTGGTCGGTATGATATATCGATTTAAACGGCGCGAGGAGACGAAGGCAACTACACTCTTGGATTTCCGAGAATTTCCACCTAAAACCTATAATTAAGCAATAAAACACACTTAGTGAAGAAATATTCTTGTTATGTCAAATATGAACAATTATATATAAAGTTGTGATTCAAAAAGGGCTAAAATCCCCAAATTAGATATCAAAAAGGTGCTTTATTTTCCTCTGATCATTTATTTAGTCAGTTAGTTAGTTAGTTAGTTAGTTAGGTTGTGGGTATGTAGGAAGGTAGTTAGTTTGTTAGTTAGTTAGTTAGTTAATAGGTATTTAAGAAGATAGTTAGTTATTAAATTATATAGTTATTATGTTAGTTATCTAGTAATTAGTTAGTTAGTTAGTTATTTTGTCAGCTAGCTAGTAGTTAGTTATTTAGTTAGTTATCTAGTAGTTAGTTAGTTAGTTAGTTAGTTAGTTAACTAGTTAGTTATTCAGTTAGCTAGTTGGCTTACTAGTTAGTTACTTAGTTAGGGCTTGTTTGGATGTCTAGGAAAAAAGGGGTTAAACCCAGGTTAGGAAAATAATACTAGAAAAACCTAATTCTATGTTTGGATCGGTATTTAAGGAATTTATAGTAATTATTGGTTAAGGAAGTTTTCAGGAATTTTATATAGAAAAGGGATGAAAAAAAAAACTGAACAATTTGCTCAGTATTTTCTAGTTTCTTCAAGGAACATGGTGACGCTTCGTTATCTCCCCTCCCGCCATTTCTATTTCTCCTTTTCTTCATCCCGCCATATCTCTCACTCTCTCGCAAGAATATATTGGGGAAAAAATCTCTCTCACTCTCGCCAGAAGGGAGAAGTGGCTTTTGAGACCTTTCACTGATGCTTTGTAAGTTCTAATTTCATTTGGCTTTTACCTCTCTCTCTCTCTATCTCTCGTTCAGATAAGTATGCATTTTCATGGCTTTGTAAACTTTGATTCATCCTTATTCAAATGATTATAAATACTTGATGCCCTTAATTGATTTATGCCCTAGTTGATTATACAAATTTGCAAAGAAATTAATGAATCCATCAATTTATTAATCTGTCAATTTTTGGTTATTAATTCCTTCAGGACATAATTGAAATTTTTTTCTAATTAAGGGTTATATATGCAACAAAATTTGGTTATCAATTAAGGGTTATTAATTCCTTCCGGACAGAATTTATTTTGTTATTATTCTATCAATTATATATGCACAATTACTTATAATTAAGGGTTATTTATGCACAATTAATTATTATTCTTTATATCTTAATTTTGAATAGAGAAATGGATAGTATCGCTAGTATGGATGGAAGGGAAGCTACCGAAAGAGTGTCACGCAAAAATTCTATAAAACGAGCATCTTGGACCGAACCGCAAAAACTATTCTTAATTGAGTTGTTGCATAAGTTCAATAATCCACATTATCGTGGTAATATTGGTTGGAAACAAATAGGTTGGAGCGAAATGACAAAACATTTCAATGAAAAATTTCCTCTTGCGAATTATAGTACAAAGCAACTTATTGAACAAGAGCAAGCCCTAAAAAAAGCTTATAAAGCAATTAAGGGATTAAAAGACAATAGCGGTTTTGGATGGGATTATAATACTAAGAAGGTCACGGCACCACCCGATGTTTTGGAAGAGCTATTTGAAAAAAACCCTAGCGCTAAAGAGTGGCATAACAAAACATTTTTATATTACGATGATCTTGCACCACTATATGAAGGTAAAATATTTAAATTGTAAAAATTGTTTTTTAAAAAAATGGCCCAGATTTTATTATGAAAAAAAGTTACTGCATTTGTTATATTTAAAAACAATCCCTAACTTATGGATTTGACTTCTTAGGTTGTCTTGCGGAGGGTTCTCTGAGACGAGGAACGAGTCAAATTGCAAGGCCGCAATCAGTGGGAAATATGGACGATTCTCCTAGAACTCCGGTTTCTTCTAATGTTAGATCTACTTGGGGACCCGGAGAGGATGCCTTCATAAACGTAGAGAACGAACCTCTTTTCGGAGATTTTTTATCATGTACGCAAGAGGCTAATTTTAGTCAAAATAATCCATCCATGCAAGCACCCGACTTTACACAAGTTGAAACTCCAACACATGTGAATACTTCTCAAGAACAAGCTTTTTCGCGGCGTACAAGAAAACGTAAGGGAAACGCTAGTTTTCATGATGACTATTTGGAGATGAAAAAATATGAGACGGATAAGTATGTACAAGAAATGAGAAGCCAAAATGAGATAGCAAAAAAACGGTTCGATCTAGAAATAAAATACTCATTTGCGAATGCAATGGAGTTAATCGACCGCATGAACGCATTTTCGTTTGAACACTATGAGAAGGTGACAACTTTATTTTTAAATGATGAAAAAATTATGAAGGCTTTTATTGATGTCAAAGAAGAATTTAAGGAGTGTTGGATTATGTCGAAAATTAATAATCTATGAGTTATAATATTACGCATTTTGGTTATTGTTTGTGAGAGAAGTTTTATTTTGATAATGTTTTGTAAGAGACATTATAATATTTTGTGTTCTTATTGTGTTTTAATTTTAATATATTTTGTATGGATGTTTTTTTCAAGTTTGAAATCATGGTTCTTTTTTCAACTAAGAAAATAATCTGTATCTCCAAATTGAAAAAAAAAAAACAGAGAGCTAAAGAGAATCACAAACTTGGCAAATTAAAATTGGAATGAAAAAATAATCTGCATCTCCTAATCATCCCACATTCAAATTGTTCTATTTCGATACGAAACATAATCATCCCACATTTTTGTAGCAATTTCTTCTCGTTTTTGGTTTCCGGCATTGCGTCTTTGATTAAGTCTCGGTATGTCATTGGCGTAGTTATCATCTCCATCCGGCATATCAATAATCACATTTGAATCAATATGATCATTTGTTTGTTGGGTATGCGACATGTCTCCGTTGTGGTAAGAAATTAGATTATGAATGGTGCATGCGGCATGTACAAGATCTATTTGTTTTTCGATAGGATGCCGTGATCCGGTTTTAAGAATGGGGAACCGCATCTTTAATATTCCGATAGCACGTTCAATATGATTTCTAAGTTGAGCATGACGCAAATTGAATAATTCTTTTGCATTTTGTGGTCTTTGATTGAGTCGTCCATGCTCTTTCAAATGATATCGTACACCACGATAAGGAGCAATAAATTGTGGTGTATTCGCATAACCTCCATCAACCAAAAAAAATTTACCTTCCGGCACGGTAAATCCATTATCAATTGCACTTTGTAACACTTTAGCATCTGACGCAGATCCTTCCCACCCTGCCATCACATAGACAAAACGTAAGTCGAAATCACATGCAAGCATAACATTTTGCGAAAGTGTTTGTTTTCGGTTGCGATATGGATCTTGTTTATTCGAGCTAATTGTAATTGGTATATGAGTGCCATCAATTGCTCCAACACAGTCCTACATTTAGAAAAATTAGATTGAATAAAATCAAAATGCAAAAGAAAATTGTCAAAAAAAAATACAATGTCTACTGACCTTGAAATATGCATAGAATTTTGGATTATTTTGTATTTTTTCGTGGATCGTTAATGAAGGTGGCCGTATCACCTCAAATGAATAATTGACTATAATATTTAACATTTCATCAAAATGACGGCTAACCGTCTCACTACTATGCATAAAACGGTCCATCAATGTTTGTGTGCTTGCAGCTTTAGACATCGTGTACAAGAACATTGCAAGTTGTTCTTGTACTGTTATGCCTTTGTCTGTATCTCGAACTCCTCGATTTCGTAATATTTCGACCAATCCATGAAAAATAAATTTTTCCATGTGAAACGCTGGTTTGCAACGCATTTCATGACCTTCTAGTATCTCTCTCACATACTTGTCTCCCGACAATATTGAAGTTTCGGGATTATTTTTCATGGCAGGAAGTAGTATGTTGTTCATCTCGAAATCATCATTTTGCACTCTCCATTGATGAAAATTGGATATATTAAATGGAAAAAATGGAGGATTATTCATGGTGAAAATGAAGGATTATTGATGAAAAAGAAGGAGAAAAAAAGTTGAAAATGAATCGGTTTTATAGAAGATTAATGGCTACTATTTTTTTTCAAAAAAAATTCAAGTACTAGTTTCCAGGAATTAAAATATAACGGCTAGCTTTTAAATTTTATGTCTTGTACTAATTAATTTTACATAGTGTATGGTCAAAAAAATTTATTATAGTATGTTTTCAAAATATTATCTTTCCCTATATATTATTTCCTAGACAGATTCCTAAAATCAATCCAAACATGCATTTATATTTTTTGGTCAATCTTTCCTTACTCATTGGGAATACCCATTTTCCAATCCTAATCCCTATAAATATACTATCCTAAACTAGAAAATACTAACGCATCCAAACAAGCCCTTAGTTAGTGGGTATGTAGGAAGTTAGTTAGTGGGTATGTAGGAAGGTAGTTAGTTAGTTTGTTAATAGGTATTTAGGAAGGTAGTTATTTAGTTATTTAGTTAGTTTGTTAATTAGTTGATTAGTTAGTTATTTAGTTAGTCAGTTCGTTAGTTAGTTAGTTAGATAGGTAGTTAGTTAGTTAGTTAATATGTATGTATGAAGGTAGTTCGCTAGTAAGTTAGTAAACTAGTTAGATAGTTTGCTAGTAGTTAGTTAGTTAGTTAGTTAGTTAGTTAGCTAGTTAATTAGTAATTGGTTTAGTTAGTTAGTTAGTTAGTAAGCTAGTAGTTAGTTAGTTAGTTAATTAGTTAATTAATTAGTTTGTTACTTAGTGGGATGTACGAATGTAGCTAGTTAGTTAGTTCGTTAATTAATTATCTAGTTAGTTAGTTAAGAGTTATTTAGTTAGTTAGTTAGTTAGTTAAATATCTAGTAGTTATTTAGTTAGTTATTTATTTAGTTAGTTAGTTACTTAGTTAGTGGGTATGTTGGAAGGCAGTTAGTAAGTTATTTAGTTACTTAGTTAATAGGGATGTAGGAAGATAGTTAGTTAGTTAATTAGTTAGTTATTTAGTTAGTTATCTAGTAGTTAATTAGTTAGTTAGTTAGTTAGTTAGTTAGTTAGTTGGTTAGTTAGTTAGTTTGCAAGTTAGTTAGTTAGTTAGTTTGCAAGTTAGTTAGTTAGTTAGTTTGTTAATATGTATGTATCAAGGTAGGTAGTTAGTTAATTAGATAGTTAGTTAATGAGTTAGTTAATTAGTTAGTTAGTTAGTTAGTCAGTTAGTTAGTTAGTTATCTAGCAATTAGTTAGTTAGTTAGTTCATCAATTAGTTATTTAATTAGTTAGTTAGTTAGTAGTTCGCTAGTAGTTAGCTGGTTAGTTAATTATTTAGTTAGTTAATTAGTTAGTTAGTTGGTGGGTATGTAGGAAGGTAGTTAGTTAGTTAGTTAGATAATAGGTATTTAAGAAGATAGTTAGTTAGTAAATTAGTTAGTTACTATGTTAGTTATTTTGTCAGCTAGCTAGTAGTTAGTTAGTTAGTTAGTAGTTAGTTAGTTAGTTATTTAGTTAACTATTTAGTTATTTACTTAGCTAGTTTGTTAGTTATCTTGTAGTTAGTTAGTTAGCCAGTTAGTTATTTAGGTAGTTAGATAGTTAGTTAGTTAGTTAGTGGGAAGGTAGTTTGTTAGTTAGTTAGTGGGTATGTAGGAAGGTAGTTAGTTAGTTAGTTAATTTGTGTATGTAGGAAGATAGTTGTTTAGTTAGTTTGTTAATTAGTTAATTAGTTAGTTATTTAGTTATTTAGTTAGTTAGTTAGATAGTTAGTTAGTTAGTTAGTTAGAATGGTAGTTAGTTTGTTAGTTAACATGTATGTATGAAGATAGTTAGTTAGTAAGTTAGTTAGTTAACTGGTTTGTTAGTTAGCCAGTGGTTTGTTAGTTAGTTAGCTAGTTAGTTAGTTAATTAGTTAGTTATTTAGTTAGTTAGTTAACTAGTAGTTAGTTAGTTAATTAGTTCCTTAATTAGTTAGTTAAATAGTTAGTTAGTAAGTTAGTTAGTTAGTGGGTATTTACGAAGGTAGCTAGTTAGTTAGTTAATTTGTTAGTTAATTAGTTAATTAGTTAGTTAGTTAATTCTTTAGTTAGTTAGTTAGTTAAATAGCTTGTAGTTATTTAGTTAGTTATTTATTTAATTAGTTAGTTACTTTGTTAATGGGTTTGTTGGATGATAGTTAGTTAGTGAATTAGTTAGTTATTTAGTTAGTTATCTAGTAGTTAGTTAGTCAGTTAGTTAGTTAGTTAATTAGTTAGTTAGTGAATTAGTTAGTTAGTTAGTTAGTTAGTAGTTAGTTAGTTAGTTAGTTAGTAAGGTCATCAGTTAGTTATTTAGTTAGTTAGTTAGTTAGTCAGTTATCTAGTAGTTAGCTGGTTAGTTATTTATTTAGTTAGTTAGTTAGTTAGTTTGTGGGTATGTGGTAATGTAGTTAGTTAGTTAGTTAATAGGTATTTAAGGAGATTGTTAGTTAGTAAATTAGTTAGTTATTATGTTAGTTATCTATTAATTAGTTAGTAAGTGATTTTGTCAGCTAGCTAGTAGTTAGTTAGTTAGTTAGTTAGTTAGTCATTTAGTTAGATAGTTAGTTATTTAGTTAGTTATCTAGCAGTTAGTTAGTTAGTTATTTAGTTAGTTAACTAGTTAGTTATTTTGTTAGTTTGTTTCTTAGTTATCTAGTAGTTAGTTAGTTAGCTAGTTAGTAATTTAGTAAGATAGATAGTTAGTTAGTTAGTTAGCAGTAAGGTAGTTAGTAGGTATGTAGGAAGGTAGTTAGTTAGTTAGTTAGTTTGTTAGTTAATAGGTATGTAGGAATATAGTTATTTAGTTATTTAGTTATTTGTTAGTTAGTTAGTTAGTTAGTTAGTTAGTTAATAGGTATGTATGAAGGTAGTTAGTTAGTAAGTTAGTTAGTTAACTGGTTAGTTAGTTAGATGGTAGTTAGCTTGTTAGTTAGTTAATTAGTTAGTTAGTTAGTTAGTTAGTTAGTTAATTAACTAGTTGTTAGTTAGATAATTAGTTAATTAACTAGTTAGTTAATTAGTTAGTTAGTTAGTGGGTATGTACGAAGGTAGCTAGTTAGTTAATTAGTTAGTTAGTTAGTTAATTAGTTAGGTATTTATTTAGTTAGTTAGTTAGTTAAATAGCTAGTATTTATTTAGTTATTTATTTATTTAGTTAGTTAATTAATATGTATGTAGGAAAATAATTAGTTAGTTAATTAGTTAGTTATTTATTTTGTTATCAAGTAGTTAGTTAGTTAGTTAGTTAGTTAGTTATTTATTCAGTTAGATAGTAGTTAGGTAGTTAGTTAGTTAGTTAGTAAGTTAGTAAGTTAGTTAGTTAATTAGTTTGTTGGTTAGTTTGTTAGTCAATACGTATGTAAGAAGGCAGGTAGGTAGTTAGTTAGTCAGTTAAATAGTTACTTAGTTAGTTAGTTAGTTAGTTAGTAGTTGGTTAGTTAGTTAGTTAGTTAGTTAACTCATTAGTTATTTAGTTAGTATGTTTGTTAGCTAGTAG
Source organism: Luzula sylvatica (assembly GCA_946800325.1). Lineage (NCBI taxonomy): Eukaryota > Viridiplantae > Streptophyta > Magnoliopsida > Poales > Juncaceae > Luzula > Luzula sylvatica. The sequence continues at coordinate 10,129,015 of OX326957.1, read as the reverse complement.
TTAGCTAGTAATTTTTTTAGTTAGCTAGGTAGTTGGTGGGTATGCAGAATGTAGTTAGTTAGTTAGTTAGTTAGTTAGTTAGTTAGTTAGTTAGTTAGTAAGTTAATAAGTACGTAGGAAGATAGTTAGTTAGTTAATTTGTTATTTATTTAGATAGATATCTAGTAATTAGTTACTTAGTTTGTTAGTTATTAAGTTAGTTAGTTAATTAGTTAGTTAGCTAATTAGCGAGTAGTTAGTTAGTTAGTTAGGTAGTTAGTATGCAAGAAGGTTGTTAGTTAGTTTGTTTGGTAGATAGTTAGTTAATTAGCTAGTTAGTCATTTAGTTATTTAGTTAGTTACTTAGTTAGTTAGCAAGTAGTTAGTTAGTTAGTGCCTTTGTTAGTTAATCAATATGTATGTATCAAGGTAGTTAGTTAGTTAGATAGTTAGTTAATTAATTAGTTAGTTAGCTATCTAGTAGTTAGTTAGTTAGTTAGTTAGGTCATAAATTAGTAATTTAGTTAGTTACTTAGTTCGGTAGTTAGCTAGTAGTTAGCTGGTTATTTATTTATTTAGGTAGTTAGTTAGTTAGTTGGTGTGTATATAGGAAGGTAGTTAGTGAGTTAGTTAGTTAATAGGTATTTAAGAAGATAGTTAGTTAGAAAATTAGTTAGTTATTTTGTCAGCTAGTAGTTAGTTAGTTAGTTAGTAGTTAGTTAGTTAGTTATTTAGTTAACTATTTAGTTATTTAGTTAGTTAGTTTGTTATTTATCTGGTAGTTAGTTAGTTAGTTAGTTAGTTAGTTAGTTAGATAGTGGGAAGGTAGTTTGTTAGTTAGTTAGTTAGTTAGTTAGTGGGAAGGTAGTTTGTTAGTTAGATAGTGGGTATGTAGGAAGGTAGGTAGTTAGTTAGTTAGTTAGTTAATAGGTGTATGTAGGAAGATAGTTATTTAGTTAGTTTGTTAATTAATTAGTTAGTCATTTAGTTATTTAGTTAGTTAGTTAGTTACTTAGATAGTTAGTTAGAAAGGTAGTTAGTTTGGTAGTTAATAGTTATGTACGAAGGTAGTTAGTAAGTTAGTTAGTTAACTAGTTAGTTAGTTAGCTAGTAGTTTGTTAGTTAATTAGTTAATTAGTTAGTTATTTAGTTAGTTAGTTAGTTAGTTAACTAGTAGTTAGTTAACTAGTAGTTAGTTAGTTGATTGGTTCATTAATTAGTTAGTTAGTAAGTTAGTTAGTTAGTGGGTATGTACGAAGGTAGCTAGTTAGTTAGATAATTTGTTAGTTAGTTATATAGTTAGTTAATTATTTAGTAAATTCTTTAGTTAGTTAGTTCGTTAAATAGCTAGTAGTTATTTAGTTAGTAATTTATTTATTTAGTTAGTTGCTTTGTGAGTGGGTATGTAGGAAGGTAGTTAGTAAGTTAGTTAGTTAGTTGGTTAGTTAGTTAATTAATATGTATGTAGGAAGATAGTTAGTTAGTTAATTAGTTAGTTATTTAGTAGTTAGTTAGTTAGTTAGTTTTTTATTCAGTTAGCTAGTAGTTAGTTAGTTAGTAAGTTAGTTAGTTAGTTAGTCAGTGAATTAGTTAGTTAGTTAGTTAGTCAGTATATACGTAAGAAGGTAGGTAGGTAGTTAGTTAGTCAATTAGCTAGTAATTAGTTAGTTTGTTAGTTAGTTAGTTAGTATGTAGGAAGGTTGTTTGTTAGTTAGTTAGTTAGATAATTAGTTAATTAGTTAGTTAATTAATCAGTTAGTTATTTACTTAGTTACTTAGTTAGTTAGCTAGTAGTTAGTTAGTTAGCGAGTTAGTTAATCAATATGTATGTATCAAGGTAGTTACTTAGTTAGTATGTTAGATAGTTAATTAGTTAGTTAGTTAATTAGTTAGTTAGTTAATGAGTCAGTTAGTTAGTTAGTTATCTAGTAGTCAGTTAGTTAGTTAGGTCATCAGTTAGTTATTTAGTTAGTTAGTTAGTTATTTTTTTAGCTAGTAGTTAGCTGGTTAGTTATTTATTTTGTTAGTTAGTTAGTTGGTGGGTATGTAGGAAGATAGTTAGTTCGTTAGTTAGTTAATAGGTATTTAAGAAGATAGTTAGTTAGTAAATTAGTTAGTTATTTTGTCAGCTAGCTAGTAGTTAGTTAATTAGTTAGTTAGTTAGTAGTTAGTTAGTTAGTTAGTTAGTTAACTATTTAGTTATTTAGTTAGTTAGTTTGTGAGTTATCTAGTAGTTGGTTAGCAAGTTAGTTATTTACTTAGTTAGATAGTAAGTTAGTTAGTTAGTGGGAAGGTAGTTTGTTAGTTAGTTGGGTATGTAGGAAGGTAGGTAGGTAGGTAGTTAGTTACCTACTAATTAACAAACTACCTACCTAAAAACTCACTAACAAACAAACTAACTAACTAACTAACTAATTAACTAGTATATAACTAACTAACTTATTAACTAACTAACTAACTAATTGTCTTCCTACATGCATATTAACTAGTATCTATATAACTAACTAACTAACTGTCTTCATATATACCTATTAACAAATTGACTAACCAAACAACTAACTGCCATCCTACATACCGACTAACAAACTAATGACTAAATAACTAATTAACTAACTATCAAACTAACTAACGAACTAGCTAACTAAGTAACTGTCTTCTTACATACATACTAACTAACTAACTAACTAACTAACTAACTAACTAACTGATTAATTAACTAACTAACTAACTAACTAACCAATGAACTAACTACAAGATAAATAACTAAATAACTAACTGACTTACTAACTAACTAACAAACTACTACATAACTAACTAAATAACTAACTAATTTACTATCTATCTATCTTCCTACGTACTTATTAACTAACTCACTCATTAAATAACTAACTAGTTCACAAACTAAATAACTTACTAACAAATAACTAACAAACTAAGTATCAATCTAAATAGTTAACTAATTAACTAACTAACTATCTTCCTACATACTAACTGACTAACTAACTAACTAACTATCTAACTAACTAACTAACTAACTAACTAACTAACTACCTTGATACATACATATTGATTAACAAACTAACTTACTAACTAACTAACTAACTACTAGCTAACTAACTAACCAACTAACTACATAACTTACTGATTAACTAAATAACTAACTAACTAACTAATTAAATAACTATCTAACTAACTAACTAACTAACAACCTTCTTACATACTAACTAACTAATTAACTAACTAACTACCTACTGGCTAATTAACTAACTAACTAACTAACTAACTAACTACCTACCTCCTTTACATACATATTGACTAACTAACTAACTAACTAATTAACAAACTAAATAACTAACCAACTAACTAACTTACTTACTAACCAACTAACTACTAGCTAATTGAACAAATAACTAACTAACTAACTAACTAACTAACTACTAGATAACTAACTAAATAACTAACTAATTAACTAACTAACTATCTTCCTACAGACAGATTAACTAACTAACTAACTAACTTACTAACTACCTTCCTACATACCCACTAACTAAGTAACTAACTAAATAAATAAATAACTAACTAAATAACTACTAGCTATTTAACTAACTAACTAACTAAAGAACTAACTAACTAATTAACTAACTAACTAATTAACTAATTAACTAACAAATTAACTAACTAACTAACTAATTAACTAACTAATTAATGAACTAATTAACTAACTTACTCCTAGTTAACTAACTAACTAACTTACTAACTAACAACCTTCATACATATCTATTAACAAACAAACTAGCTACCTTTCTAACTAACTAACTAACTAACTAACTAACTAACTAACTAACTAACTAACTAACTAACTAACTAACTACCTTCCTACATACCCAGCCACTAACTAACTTACTACCTTACCGCTAACTAACTAACAAACTACCTATCTAACTAAATAACTAACTAGCTAACTAACTAACTACTAGATAACTAACTAACTAACTAACTAACTAAATAACTAACTAACTAACTAACTACCAGCTAGATGACAAAATAAATAACTAACTAATTAATAGATAACTAACATAATAACTGACTAATTTACTAACTAACTATCTTCTTAAATACCTATTAACTAACTAACTAACTAACTACATTCCCACTAACTAACTAACTAACTAACTAACTAAATAACTAACTAAATAAATAACTAACTAAATAAATAACAAACCATATAACTACTAGCTAACTGACTAAATAACTAACTAGATAACTAACTGATGACCTAACTAACTAACTAACTGCTAGATAACTAACTAACTGACTGACTAACTAACTGACTAATTAACTAACTAACTAACTAACTAACAAACTACTAGATAACTAACTAAATAACTAACTAATTAACTAACTAACTATATTCCAACATACCCACTAATAACTAAGTAACTAACTAAATAAATAAATAATAAACTAAATAACTACTAGCTATTTCACTAACTAACGAACTAAAGCATTAACTAACTAATTAATTAACTAACTAACTAACTAATTAACTAATTAACTAACAAATTAACTAACTAGGTAGCTACCTTCGTACATACCCACTAACTAACTTACTTACTAACTAACTAATTAACTAACTAATTAATGAACTAATTAACTAACTAACTACTAGTTAACTAACTAATTAACTAACTAACTATCTTCCTACATACTAACTAACTTACTAACTAACTAACTACATTCCTTCATACCCATACTAACTAGTGAACTAAATAAATTACTAGCTAACTACTAGCTAACAAACTAACTAGCTAACTAAATAACTAACTAGTTAACTAACTAACTAACTAACTAACCAATTACCTGATAACTAACTAACTAACTAACTAACTAACTAACTAACTAACTAACTAACTACCTTCTTTCATACATACTGACTAACTAACTAACCAACAAACTAATTAACTAACTAACTAACTAACTAACTTACCAGCTAACTAACTAACTAACTAACTGACTACTAGCTAACTGAATAAATAACTTACTAACTAACTAACTAACTAACTACTAGATAACTAACTAAATAACTAACTAATTAACTAACTAACTATCTTCTTACATACATATTGACTAACTAACTGACTAACTAACTAACTAACTACCTACCTTCCAACATACCCACTAACTAAGTAACTAACTAAATAAATAAATTACACACTAAATAACTACTAGCTATTTAACTAACTAACTAACTAAATAAATAACAAACTAATTAACTAACTAACTAACTAACTAATTAACTGACGAAATAAAAAATTAACTAACTACCTATCTACCTTCGTACATACCCACTAACTAACTAACTTACTAACTAACTAATTAACTAACTAATTAATTAACTAATTAACTAACTAACTACTAGTTAACTAACTAACTTATTAACTAACTAACTAATTAACTAATTAACTAACGAACTACTAGTTAACTAATTAACTTACTTACTAACAACCTTCATACATACCTATCAACTGACAAACTAACTACCTTTCAAACTTACTAACTAACAAACTAACTAACTAACTAACTCAATAACTAACTAACAAATGAACTAATCAACATACTAAATAACTATCTTCCTACATACCCACTATGAACTAACTAACTAAATAACTAACTAACTAAATAACTATCTTCCTACGTACCTATGAACTAACTAACTAACTAACTAACTAACGAACTAACTACCTTCCTACATACCCACTAACTAACGAACTTCCTACCTTCCCACTAACTAACTAAATAACTATCTAACTTACTAAATTACTAACTAGCTAACTAATTAACTACTAGATAACTAACAAACTAACTAACTAAATAACTAACTAGTCAACTAACTAAATAACTAACTAACTAACTAACTAACTAAATAACTAACTAACTAACTAACTACTAATTAGCTGACAAAATATCTAACTGACTAATTACAAGATAACTAACGTAATAACTAACTAATTTACTAACTAACTATCTTCTTAAATCCCTATTAACTAACTAACTACCTACCTTCCTACATACCCACCAACTGACTAACTAACCAAATAAATAACTAACCAGCTAACTACAAGCTAACTAACTCACTAACTAACTAACTAACTAACTAACTAACTAACTGATGACCTAACTAACTAACTAACTACTAGATAACTAACTAACAATCTGACTAGCTAACTAATTAACTAATTAACTAACTAACAAATTAACTTACTATCTAACTAACTAACTAACGACCTTGATACATACATATTGATTAACTAACTAATTCACTAACTAATTAACTAACTACTAGCTAACTAACTAACTAACTACATAACTAACTGATTAACTAACTAACTAACTATCTAACTAATTAACTAACTATCTAACTAACTAACTAACAAACAACCTTCTTACATACTAACTAACTAACTAACTAACTAACTAACTACGTACTAGCTAATTAACTAACTAACTACCTACCTACCTCCTTACGTACATATTGACTAACTAACTAACTATTAACTATCTAACTAACTAACTAACTAACTAACTAACTTACTTACTTACTAACTAACTAACTACTAGCTAATTGAACAAATAACTGATTAACTAACTAACTACATAACTAACTGATTAACTAACTAACTAAATAACTATCTAACTAATTGACTAACTATCTAACTAAATAACTAACTAACAACCTTCTTACATACTAACTAACTAACTAACTAACTACGTACTAGCTAATTAACTATCTAACTACCTACCTACCTCCTTACATACATATTGACTAACTAACGAACTATTAACTATCTAACTAACTAACTAACTAACTAACTTACTTACTTACTAACTAACTAACTACTAGCAAATTGAACAAATAACTAACTAACTAACTAACTAACTAACTAACTACTAGATAACTAACTAAATAACTAACTAATTAACTAACTAACTATCTTCCTACAGACAGATTAACTAACTAACTAACTAACATACTAACTACCTTCCTACATACCCACTAACTAAGTAACTACCTAAATAAATAAATAACTAACTAAATAACTACTAGCTATTTAACTAACTAACTAACTAAAGAACTAACTGACTAATTAACTAACTAACTAACTAATTAACTAATTAACTAACAAATTAACTAACTAACTGTAGGGAAATATCCTCGACCCCGGGCCCGCGCAGCGGAATGAAGGCCCGGTCCGATTCATCGTACCCTCGAAGTCATGGCGTGATCTTGGGAGTCGGGGAATCGGACCGGGCCTTCATTCCGCTGCGAGGATATTTCAATTAGTCATAGTTCAAATATTAACTTCCATAACGTTAATACCTGAGAGGCCGGTTGCTGAAACCGCTTTGCCCTTCTTCACATCCTCGCGGTAAGACTTGCAATCACGCTTCCAATGTCCAGCCTTGTGACAATGGTAGCATGTCTCATCTTTCGATTTCTCCTTTCCATTTTTATTCGGCTTTGAACGTTTCTTAGACGAATCGCCCTTGGACTTTGATCTCTTACGATCCTTATTCTGAATTGTGAGAACATTTCCGGCAACTCTTGCCTTGATCTCTCCGGACGACTTCAAAGTCTCCGATTCAAAATTCTTGAGCATTCCGTGAAGCTCAGGGACCGTCTTATCCATCGAATGCATGTGATAGTTAGTCACGAACGGAGAAAACATTGGAGGAAGTGCGCACAAGATCAAATCTTGTTGCATAATCTTCGACAATTTCTCTCCTAGCCTCTCTAGACGGTCTATGAGAGCTTGCACCTTCAAAACTTGAGTGCTTACCGAAGACCCCGAAGGCATCTTGCAGTTTACCAACTCTTTGAGCGTACTGAACCTTTCAATACGCTCCTGCTCTTGGAACATTTCCTTGAGCACAACGTTTATCGAGTATGCATCCGAGTCCTCAAACTGCTTTTGAAGACTAGCGTCCATACATGCCAACATGAGGCACGTAACGTCATTTGTGGGTATGTAGGAAGGTAGTTAGTTAGTTAATAGGTATTTAAGAAGATAGTTAGTTCGCAAATTAGTTAGTTATTATGTTAGTTATCTTGTAATTAGTTAGTTAGTTATTTTGTCGGCTAGCTAGCAGTTAGTTAGTTATTTAGTTAGTTAGTTAGTTAGTCATCTAGTAGTTAGACGTTAGTTATTTAGTTAGTTAACTAGTTAGTTATTTAGTTAGTTAGTTAGTTTGTTAGTTATCTAGTAGTTAGTTAGTTAGCTAGTTAGTTATTTAGTAAGTTAGATAGTTAGTTAGTATGTCAGTGGGAAGGTAGGTAGTTAGTTAGTTAGTTATTGGGTATGTAGGAAGGTAGGTAGTTAGTTAGTTAGTTAGTTAGTTAATAGGTATGTAGGAAGATAGTTATTTAGATAGTTTGTTAATTAGTTCATTTGTTTGTTAGTTAGTTATTTATTTATTTGGTTAGTTTGTTAGTTAGTTAGGTAGAAAGGTAGTTAGTTTGTTCGTCGATAGGTATGTATGAATGTAGTTAGTTCGTAAGTTAGTTAGTAAACTAGTTAGTTAGTTAGCTAGTAGTTTGTTAGTTAGTTAGTTAGTTAATTAGTTAGTTAGTTAGTTAGTTAACTAGTAGTTAGTTAGTAAATTAGTTAATTAATTAGTTTGTTAATTAGTTAGTTAGTAAGTTAGTTAATTAGTGGGTGTGTACGAAGGTAGCTTGTTAGTTAGGTAATTTGTTAGTTCATTAGTTAATTAGTTAGTAAGTTAGTTAGTTAATTAATTAGTTATTTATTTAGTTAGTTAGTTAGTTAAATAGCTAGTAGTTATTTAGTTAGTTATTTATTTAGTTAGTTAGTTAGTTAGTTCGTGCGTATGTAGGAAGGTAGTTAATAAGTCAGTTAGTTAGTTAGTTAGTTAGTTAGTTAGTTAGTTAGTTAGTTAATATGTGTGTAGGAAGATAGTTAGTTAGTTAATTAGTTAGTTATTTAGTTAGTTATCTAGTAGTTAGTTAGTTTTATATTTTTTCAGTTAGCTAGTAGTTAGTTAGTAGTTAGTTAGTTAGTAAGTTAGTTAGTTAGTTAGTTAGTTAACAAGTTATTTATTTAGTTAGTTTGTTTATTTAGTAATCTAGTAGTTAGTTAGTTATCTAGTTAGTTATTTAGTTAGTTAGATAGTTAGTTAGTTAGTGGGAAGGTAGTTAGTTAGTTAGTTGGTGGATATGTAGGAAGGTACTTAGTTAGTTAGTTAGTTAGTTAGTTAGTTAAATAGTAAGTTAATAGGTATGTAGGAAGATAGTTATTTAGTTAGTTTGTTAATTAGTTAATTACTTAGTTAGTTAGTTATTTTATTACTTAGTTAGTTAGAAAGGTAGTTAGCTAGTTAGTTAAAAAGTATGTATGAAGGTAATTGGTTAGTTAGTGAGATAGTTAACTAGTTAGCTAGTTAGCTAGTAGTTTGTTAGTTAGTCAGTTAGTTAATTAGTTAGTTATTTAGTTAGTCAAATAGTAGTTAGTTAGTTATTTAGTTAATCAATTAGTTAGTTAATTAGTTAGTTAGTAAGTTAGTTAGTTAGTGGGTATGTACGAAGGTAGCTAGCTAGTTAGTTAATTTGTTAGTTAGTTAGTAAATTAGTTAGTTAGTTAGTTAGTTAATTAGTAAGTTATTTATTTATTTAGTTAGTTAGTTAAATAGCTTGTAGTTATTTAGTTAGTTATTTATTTAGATTGTTAGTTACTAAGTTAGTGCATATGTAGGAAGGTAGTTAGTAAGTTAGTTAGTTAGTTAGTTAATATGTATGTAGGAAGAGAGTTAGTTAGTTAATTAGTTAGTTATTTAGTTAGTTATCTAGTAGTTAGTTAGTTAGTTAGTTAGTTCGTTACTTATTCAGTTATCTAGTTGTTAGTTAGTAGTTAGTTAGTTAGTAAGTAAGTTAGTTAGTTAGTTAGTTAATTAGTTAGTTAGTTAGTTAGTTAGTTAGTCAATATGTATGTAAGAAGGTAGTTAGTAGTTAGTTATTTAGTTAATTAGCTAGTAGTTTGTTAGTTAGTTAGTTAGTATGTAAGAAGATTGTTAGTTAGTTAGTTAGTTAGATGGCAAGTTAATTAGTTAGTTAGTTAGTTGATCAGTTAGTTATTTAGTTAGTTACTTAGTTAGTTAGCTAGTAGTTAGTTAGTTAGTGAGTTAGTTAGTTAATCAATATGTATGTATCAAGGTAGTTAGTTAGTTAGTTAGTTAGTTAGATAGTTAGATAATTAGTTAGTTAATTACTTAGTTAATTAGTTAGTCAGTTAATTAATTAGTTAGTTGGTGGGTATGTAGGAAGGTAGGTAGGTAGTTAGTTAGTTAGTTAGTTAATAGGTATTTAAGAATATAGTTAGTTAGTAAATTAGTTAGTTATTATGTTAGTTATCTAGTAATTAGTTAGTTAGTTATTTTTTCAGCTAGCTAGTAGTTAGTTAGTTAGCTAGTTATTTAGTTAGTTAGTTAGTTACTTATCTAGTAGTTAGTTAGTTAGTTAACTAGTTAGATAACTAGTTAGTTATTTAGTTAGTTTGTTTGTTAGTTATCTAGTAGTTACATAGTTGGCTAGTTAGTCGTTTAGTTAGTTAGATAATTAGTGTGTTAGTTAGTGGGAAGGTAGTTAGTTAGTTAGTTAGTGGGTATGTAGGAAGGTAGTTAGTTAGTTAGTTAGTTAATAGGTACGTAGGAAGATAGTTATTCGGTTATTTAGTTAGTTTGTTAATTAGTGAATTTGTTAGTTAGTCAGTTAGTTATTGAGTTATTTAGTTAGTTAGTTAGTTAGTTGGTTAGTTAGTTAGTTAGTTAGTTAATAGGTATGTATGAAGGTAGTTAGTTAGTATGTTAGTTAGTTAACTAGTTAGTTAGTTAGCTAGTAGTTAGTTAGTTAGTTAGTTAGTTAATTAGTTAGTTATTTCGTTAGTTAGTTAGTTAGTTAGTTAACTAGTAGTTAGTTAGTTGGTTAGTTAGTTAGTTAGTGGGCACGTACGAAGGTAGCTAGTTAGTTAGTTAATTTCGTTGTTAGTTAGTTAATTAGTTAGTTAGTTGGTTAATTAGTTAGTTATTTATTTATTTAGTTTGTTAGTTAAATAGCTAGTAGTTATTTATTTATTTAGTTAGTCACTTAGTTAGTGGGTATGTAGGAAGGTAGTTAGTAAGTTAGTTAGTTAGTTAGTTAGTGAATACGTATGTAGGAAGATAGTTAGTTAGTTAATTAATTAGTTATTTAGTTAGTTATATAGTGGTTAGTTAGTTAGTTAGTTAGTTAGTTATTTATTCAGTTAGCTAGTAGTTAGTTAGTTAGTTAGTTAGTTGGTAAGTTAGTTAGTTAGTTAGTTAGTTAGTTAGTTAGTTATATAGTTAGTTAGATAGTTAGTTAGTTAGTTAGTTTTCAAGTAGTTGGTTAGTTAGTTAGTTGGTTAGTTAACTAGTTAGTTAGTTAGCTAGTAGTTAGCTGGTAATTTATTTAGTTAGCTAGTTAGTTTGTGGGTATGCAGGAAGGTACTTACTTCGTTCGTTAGTTAGTTAGTTAGTCAATAAGTATGTAGGAAGATAGTTAGTTAATTAGTTAGATACTTAGATAGATATCTAGTAGTTAGTTACTTGGATTGTTAGTTATTTAGTTAGTTAGTTAGTTAGTTAGTTATTTAGTTGGATAGTTAACTAGTTAGTTATTTAGTAAGTTAGTTAGTTATTAAGTACGTAGGAAGATAGTCAGTAAGTAAATTATTTAGTTATATAGATAGTTATCTAGTAGTTAGTTATTTAGTTATGTAGTCAGTTAGTTAGTTATTTAGTTATTTATCTAGTAGTTAGTTAATTAGTTAGTTAATTAGTTAGTTAGTTAGTTAATTAATTAGTTAGTTCGTTAGTTAGTTAGTATGTATGTATGTAAGAAGGCACTTAGTTAGTTAATTAGTTAGTTAGTTAGTTAGTTAGTTAGTTAATTAATTAGTTAGTTCGTTAGTTAGTTAGTATGTATGTATGTAAGAAGGCACTTAGTTAGTTAATTAGTTAGTTAGTTAGTTAGTTTGATAGTCAGTTAATTAGTTAGGTAGTTACTAGTTAGTTAGTCGGTATATAGGATGGTAGTTAGTTAGATGGTTAGTTAGTCAATTAGTTAGCTAGTTAGTCAGTTAGTTAATAGGTGTATAGGAAGACAATTAGTTAGTTAGTTAGTTAGATAGATATATACTAGTTAATAGGTATGTAGGAAGACAATTAGTTAGTTAGTTTGTTTGTTAGTGAGTTTGTAGGAAGGTAGTTAGTTAATTAGTTAGTTAGGTAGATAGCTATTTAGTTAGTTTATAGGTATGTATGAAGGTAGTTAGTTAGTTAGTTAGTTAATTAGTTCGTTATTTAGTCAGTTTGTTTGTTAATTAGCTAGTAGTTAGTTAGTTAGTTAGTTAGTTAGTTAGTTGGCTAGTAGTTAGTTAGTTAGTTAGTTGGCTAAGTTAGCTAGCTAGCTAGTAGTTAGTTAGTTAGTTAGTTAATAGGTATGTAGGAAGGTAGTTAGTTAGTTAGTAAGTAAGTTAGGTAGTTAGTTAGTTACCTAGTAGTCAGTTAGTTAATTAGTTAGTTAGTTAACTAGTTAGCTATTTAGTTAGTTAGTCTGTTAGTTCTCTAGTAGTTAGTTAGTTAGCTAGTTAGTTATTTAGTTAGTTAGATAGTCAGTTAGTTAGTTAGTTAGTGGGAACGTAGGTAGTTAGTTAGTTAGTGGGTACGTAGGAAGGTAGTCAGTTAGTTAGTTAGTCAGTCAGTTAGTTAGTTAGTTAATTAGTTAGTTAATAGGTATGTAGGAAGATAGTTATTTAGTTAGTTTGTTAGTTTGTTAATTAGTTAATTAGTTAGTTAGTTAGTTATTTAGTTATTTGGTTAGTTAGTTAGTTAGTTAGTTAGTTAGTTAGTTAGTTAGTAAGTTGGTTAGTTAACTAGTTAGTTAGTTAGCTAGTAGTTAGTTAGTTAGCTAGCTAGTAGTTAGTTAGTTAGTTAGTTAGTTAGTTAATTAGTTAGTTATTTCGTTAGTTAACTAGTTAGTTAGTTAACTAGTAGTCTGTTAGTAAATTAGTTAGTTAGTAAGTTAGTTAGTTAGTTAGTTAGTTAGTTAATATGTACGTAAGAAGATAGTTAGTTAGTTAATCAGTAAGTTATTTAGTTAGGTATCTAGTAGTTAGTTAGTTAGTTAGTTAGTTAGTTATTTAGTCCGCTAGTACTTAGTTTGTTAGTTAGTTAGTTAGTACCTTAGTTAGTTAGTTAGTTAATTAGTTAGTTAGTTAGTTAGTCAATATGTATCTAAGAAGGTAGTTAGTTAGTTAGTTAGTTAGTTAGTTAGTTAATTAGCCAGTAGTTAGTTAGTTTGTTAGTTAGTATGTAAGAAGGTTGTCAGTTAGTTAGTTAGTTAGATAGTTAGTTAATTAGTTAGTTAGTCAGTTAATCAGTTAGTTATTTAGTTAGTTTCTTAGATAGTTAGGTAGTAGCTAGTTGGTTAATCAATTTGTATGTAACAATGTAGTTAGTTAGTTTGTTAGATAGTTAGTCAATTAGTCAGTTAGTTAGTTAGTTAGTTAGTTAGTCAGTTAGTGGGCATGTACGAAGGTAGCTAGTTAGTTAGTTAATTTCTTTGTTAGTTAGTTAATTAGTTAGTTAGTTGGTTAATTAGTTAGTTATTTATTTATTTAGTTTGTTAGTTAAATAGCTAGTAGTTATTTATTTATTTAGTTAGTCACTTAGTTAGTGGGTATGTAGGAAGGTAGTTAGTAAGTTAGTTAGTTAGTTAGTTAGTGAATACGTATGTAGGAAGATAGTTAGTTAGTTAATTAGTTAGTTATTTAGTTAGTTATATAGTGGTTAGTTAGTTAGTTAGTTAGTTAGTTATTTATTCAGTTAGCTAGTAGTTAGTTAGTTAGTTAGTTAGTTGGTAAGTTAGTTAGTTAGTTAGTTAGTTAATTAGTTAGTTAGTTAGTTAGTTAGTTAGTTAGATAGTTAGTTAGTTAGTTAGTTTTCATGTAGTTGGTTAGTTAGTTAGTTGGTTAGTTAACTAGTTAGTTAGTTAGCTAGTAGTTAGCTGGTAATTTATTTAGTTAGCTAGTTAGTTTGTGGGTATGCAGGAAGGTACTTAGTTCGTTAGTTAGTTAGTTAGTTAGTCAATAAGTATGTAGGAAGATAGTTAGTTAATGAGTTAGATATTTAGATAGATATCTAGTAGTTAGTTACTTGGATTGTTAGTTATTTAGTTAGTTACTTAGTTAGTTAGTTATTTAGTTAGATAGTTAACTAGTTAGTTATTTAGTAAGTTAGTTAGTTATTAAGTACGTAGGAAGATAGTCAGTCAGTAAATTAGTTAGTTATATAGATAGTTATCTAGTAGTTAGTTAGTTAGTAATGTAGTCAGTTAGTTAGTTATTTAGTTATTTATCTAGTAGTTAGTTAATTAGTTAGTTAATTAGTTAGATAGTTAGTTAATTAATTAGTTAGTTAGTTAGTTAGTATGTATGTATGTAAGAAGGCACTTAGTTAGTTAATTAGTTAGTTAGTTAGTTAGTTTGATAGTCAGTTAATTAGTTAGGTAGTTACTAGTTAGTTAGTCGGTATATAGGGTGGTAGTTAGTTAGATGGTTAGTTAGTCAATTAGTTAGTTAGTTAGTTAGTTAGTTAATAGGTCTATAGGAAGACAATTAGTTAGTTAGTTAGTTAGATAGATATATACTAGTTAATAGGTATGTAGGAAGACAATTAGTTAGTTAGTTTGTTTGTTTGTGAGTTTGTAGGAAGGTAGTTAGTTAATTAGTTAGTTAAGTAGATAGCTATTTAGTTAGTTTATAGGTATGTATGAAGGTAGTTAGTTAGTTAGTTAGTTAATTAGTTAGTTATTTAGTCAGTTTGTTTGTTAATTAGCTAGTAGTTAGTTAGTTAGTTAGTTAGTTAGTTAGTTAGTTAGCTAGTAGTTAGTTAGTTAGTTAGTTGGCTAAGTTAGCTAGCTAGCTAGTAGTTAGTTAGTTAGTTAGTTAGTTAGTTAATAGGTATGTAGGAAGGTAGTTAGTTAGTTTGTAAGTAAGTTAGGTAGTTAGTTAGTTACCTAGTAGTCAATTAGTTAATTAGTTAGTTAGTTAACTAGTTAGCTATTTATTTAGTTAGTCTGTTAGTTCTCTAGTAGTTAGTTAGTTAGCTAGTTAGTTATTTAGTTAGTTAGATAGTCAGTTAGTTAGTTAGTTAGTGGGAAGGTAGGTAGTTAGTTAGTTAGTGGGTACGTAGGAAGGTAGTCAGTTAGTTAGTTAGTCGGTCAGTTAGTTAGTTAGTTAATTAGTTAGTTAATAGGTATGTAGGAAGATAGTTATTTAGTTAGTTTGTTAGTTTGTTAATTAGTTAATTAGTTAGTTAGTTAGTTATTTAGTTATTTGGTTAGTTAGTTAGTTAGTTAGTTAGTTAGTTAGTTAGTAAGTTAGTAAGTTGGTTAGTTGACTAGTTAGTTAGTTAGCTAGTAGTTAGTTAGTTAGCTAGCTAGTAGTTAGTTAGTTAGTTAGTTAGTTAGTTAATTAGTTAGTTATTTCGTTAGTTAACTAGTTAGTTAGTTAACTAGTAGTCTGTTAGTAAATTAGTTAGTTAGTAAGTTAGTTAGTTAGTTAGTTAGTTAGTTAATATGTATGTAAGAAGATAGTTAGTTAGTTAATCAGTAAGTTATTTAGTTAGGTATCTAGTAGTTAGTTAGTTAGTTAGTTAGTTAGTTATTCAGTCCGCTAGTAGTTAGTTTGTTAGTTAGTTAGTTTGTACCTTAGTTAGTTAGTTAGTTAATTAGTTAGTTAGTTAGTTAGTCAATATGTATCTATGAAGGTAGTTAGTTAGTTAGTTAGTTAGTTAGTTAATTAGCCAGTAGTTAGTTAGTTTGTTAGTTAGTATGTAAGAAGGTTGTCAGTTAGTTAGTTAGTTAGATAGTTAGTTAATTAGTTAGTTAGTTAGTCAGTTAATCAGTTAGTTATTTAGTTAGTTTCTTAGATAGTTAGGTAGTAGCTAGTTGGTTAATCAATTTGTATGTAACAATGTAGTTAGTTAGTGTGTTAGATAGTTAGTTAATTAGTTAGTTAGTTAGTTAGTTAGTTAGTTAGTTAGGTCATCAGTATGTTAGTTATTTAGTTAGTTATTTAGTTAGCTAGTAGTTAAAAGGTTAGTTATTTATTTATTTAGTTAGTTAGTTAGTTGGTGGGTATACAGGAAGGTAGTCAGTTAGTTAGTTCGTTAGTTAGTTAATAGGTATTTAAGAAGATAGTTAGTTAGTAAATTAGTTAGTTATTATGTTAGTTATCTAGTAATGAGTTAGTTAGTTATTTTGCCAGCTAGCTAGTAGTTAGTTAGTTAGTTATTTAGTTGGTTAGTTAGTTAGTTAGTTAGCTAGTTATTCAGTTAGTTATTTAGTTAGTTAGTTTGTTAGTTATCTAGTAGTTAGTTAGTTAGCTAGTTAGTTATTCAGTTAGTTAGATAGTGAGTTAGTTAGTAAGTGGGAAGGTAGTTAATTAGTTAGTTAGTGGGTATGTAGGAAGGTAGGTAGTTAGTTAGTCAGTTAGTTAGTCAATAGGTATTTAAGAATATAGGTAGTTAGTAAATTAGTTAGTTATTATGTTAGTTATCTAGTAATTAGTTAGTTAGTTATTTTGTCATCTTGCTAGTAGTTAGTTAGTTAGTTAGTTAGTTAGTTATTTAGATAATTAGTTAGTTACTTATCTAGTAGTTAGTTAGTTAACTAGTTAGTTATTTAGTTAGTTTGTTTGGTAATTATCTAGTAGTTAGTTAGTTAGCTAGTTAGTCATTTAGTTAGTTAGATAGTTAGTTAGTTAGTTAGTGGGAAGGTACTTAGTTAGTTAGTTAGTGGGTATGGAGGATAGTAGTTAGTTAGTTAATAGGTATGTAGGAAGATAGTTATTCGGTTATTTTGTTAGTTAGTTAGTTCGTTAGTTAGTTATGTAAATTGTAGTTAGTTTGTTCATTAGTTAAGTAATTAGTTAGTTAATTAGTTAGTTAGTAGTTAGTTATCTAGTAGTTAGTTAGTTAGCTAGTTAGTAATTTAGTAAGATAGATAGTTAGTTAGTTAGTTAGCAGTAAGGTAGTTAGTTAGTTAGTTAGTGGGTATGTAGGAAGGTAGTTAGTTAGTTAGTTTGTTTGTTAGTTAATAGGTATGTAGGAATATAGTTATTTAGTTATTTAGTTATTTGTTAGTTAGTAAGTTAGTTAGTTAGTTAGTTAATAGGTATGTATGAAGGTAGTTAGTTAGGAAGTTAGTTAGTTAACTGGTTAGTTAGTTAGATGGTAGTTAGCTTGTCAGTTAGTTAATTAGTTAGTTAGTTTGTTAGTTAGTTACTTAGTTACTTAACTAGTAGTTAGTTAGATAATTAGTTAATTAATTAGTTAGTTAATTAGTTAGTTAGTTAGTGGGTATGTACGAATATAGCTAGTTAGTTAATTAGTTAGTTAGTTAGTTAATTAGTTCGTTATTTATTTAGTTAGTCAGTTAGTTAAATAGCTAGGGTTTATTTAGTTATTTATTTATTTATTTAGTTAGTTAGTTAGTTAATATGTATGTAGGAATATAATTAGTTAGTTAATTAGTTAGTTATTTAGTTTGTTATCAAGTAGTTAGTTAGTTAGTTACTTAGTTATTTATTCAGTTAGCTAGTAGTTAGTTAGTTAGTTAGTTAGTTAGTAAGTTAGTTAGTTAGTTAGTTAGTCAATTAGTTTGTTGGTTAGTTTGTTAGTCAATATGTATGTAAGAAGGCAGGTAGGTAGTTAGTTAGTCAGTTAAATAGTTAGTTAGTTAGTTAGTTAGTTAGTTAGTTAGTTAGTTAGTTAGTTAGTTAGTTAGTTAGTTAGTTAGTTAGTTAGTTAGTTAGTTAACTCATTAGTTATTTAGTTAGTTAGTTTGTTAGTTAGTTAGTTAGTTAGTTAGTTAATAAGAATGTAGGAAGATAGTTAGTTAGTTAATTTGTTATTTATTTAGATAGATATCTAGTAATTAGTTACTTAGTTTGTTAGTTATTAAGTTAGTTAGTTAATTAGTTAGTTAGTTAATTAGCGAGTAGTTAGTTAGTTTGTTAGGTAGTTAGTATGCAAGAAGGTTGTTAGTTAGCTAGTTTGTTAGATAGTTAGTTAATTAGCTAGTTAGTCAGTTAGTTATTTAGGTAGTTACTTAGTTAGTTAGCAAGTAGTTAGTTAGTTAGTGCCTTAGTTAGTTAATCAATTTGTATGTATCAAGGTATTTAGATTGTTAGATAGTTAGTTAATTAATCAGTTAGTTAGTTATCTAGTAGTTAGTTAGTTAGTTAGGTCATAAATTAGTAATTCAGTTAGTTAGTTAGTTTGGTAGTTAGCTAGTTGTTAGGTTGTTAGTTATTTATTTAGTTAGTTAGTTAGTTAGTTGGTGGGTATATAGCAAGGTAGTTAGTTTGTTAGTTAGTTAATAGGTATTTAAGAAGATAGTTAGTTAGAAAATTAGTTAGTTATTATGTTAGTTATCTAGTATTTAGTTAGTTAGTTATTTTGTCAGCTAGTAGTTAGTTAGTTAGTTAGTAGTTAGTTAGTTAGTTATTTAGTTAACTATTTAGTTATTTAGTTAGTTTGTTTGTTATTTATCTTGTAGTTAGTTAGTTAGTTAGTTAGTTATTTAGTTAGTTAGATAGTGGGAAGGTAGTTTGTTAGTTAGTTAGTTAGTTAGTTAGTGGGAAGGTAGTTTGTTAGTTAGATAGTGCGTATGTAGGATGGTAGGTAGTTAGTTAGTTAGTTAGTTAATAGGTGTATGTAGGAAGATAGTTATTTAGTTATTTAGTTAGTTTGTTAATTAGTTAATTAGTTAGTTAGTTATTTAGTTATTTATTTAGTTAGTTAGTTACTTAGTTAGTTAGTTAGAAAGGTAGTTAGTTTGGTAGTTAATAGGTATGTACGAAGGTAGTTAGTAAGTTAGTTAGTTAACTAGTTGGTTAGTTAGCTAGTAGTTAGTTAGTTAGTTAGTTAGTTAATTAGTTTGTTATTTAGTTAGTTAGTTAGTTAGTTAACTAGTAGTTAGTTAGTTAATTAGTTCATTAATTAGTTAGTCAATAAGTTAGTTAGTTAGTGGGTATGTACGAAGGTAGCTAGTTAGTTAGTTAATTTGTTAGTTAATTAGTTAATTAGTTAGTTAGTTCGTTAGTTAATTATTTAGTTAATTATTTAGTTAGTTAGTTAGTTAGTTAAATAGCTAGTAGTTATTTAGTTAGTTATTTATTTATTTGGTTAGTTACTTTGTGAGTGGGTATATAGGAAGGTAGTTAGTAAGTTAGTTGGTTAGTTAATTAATATGTATGTAGGAAGATAGTTAGTTAGTTAATTAGTTAGTTATTTAGTAGTTAGTTAGTTAGTTAGTTAGTTAGTTATTTATTCAGTTAGCTAGTAGTTAGTTAGTTAGTAAGTTAGTTAGTTAGTTAGTTAGTGAGTTAGTTAGTTAGTTAGTTAGTCAATATATACGTAAGAAGGTAGGTAGTTAGTTAGTTTGTTAATTAGATAGTAATTAGTTAGTTTGTTAGTTAGTTAGTTAATATGTATGAAGGTTGTTTGTTAGTTAGTTAGTTAGTTAGATAATTAGTTAATTAGTTAGTCAGTTAATCAGTTAGTTATTTAGTTAGTTACTTAGTTAGTTAGCTAGTAGTTAGTTAGTTAGCAAGTTAGTTAATCAATATGTATGTATCAAGGTAGTTACTTAGTTAGTACGTTAGATAGTTAACTTACTAACTAGCTAACTAACTAACTACCTTCCTACATACCCGGCCACTAACTAACTAACTACCTTACCGCTAACTCACTAATAAACTACCTATCTAACTAAATAACTGACTAGCTAACTAACTAACTACTAGATAACTAACTAACTAACTAACTAACTAACTACTAGCTAGATGACAAAATAAATAACTAACTAATTAATAGATAACTAACATAATAACTAACTAATTTACTAACTAACTATCTTCTTAAATACCTATTAACTAACTAACTAACTAACTACATTCCCACATACACAACAACTAACTAACTAACTAACTAAATAAATTACTAACCATCTAACTACTAGCTAACTGACTAACTAAATAACTAACTAAATAACTAACTGATGACCTAACTAACTAACTAACTAACTAACTGACTAACTAACTAATTAACTAACTAACTAACTAACTAACTAACAACTAGATAACTAACTAAATAACTAACTAATTAACTAACTAACTATCTTCCAACATACCCACTAACTAAGTAACTAACTAAATAAATAAATGTCAAACTAAATAACTACTAGCTATTTCACTAACTAACTGACTAAAGAATTAACTAACTAATTAACTAACTAACTAACTAACTAATTAACTACTTAACTAACAAATTAACTAACTAGCTAGCCACCTTCGTACATACCCACTAACTAACTTACTTACTAACTAACTAATTAACTAACTAATTAATGAACTAATTAACTAACTAACTACTAGTTAACTAACTAATTAACTAACTAACTATCTTCATACATACTAACTAACTTACTAACTAACTAACTACATTCCTGCATACCCATACTAACTAGTGAACTAAATAAATTACCAGCTAACTACTAGCTAACAAACTAACTAGCTAACTAAATAACTAACTAGTTAACTAACTAACTAACTAACTAACCAACTACCGGATAACTAACTAACTAACTAACTAACTAACTAACTAACTACCTTCTTACATACATATTGACTAACTAACTAACCAACAAACTAACTAACTAACTAACTAACTAACTAACTTACCAGCTAACTAACGAACTAACTAACTGACTACTAGCTAACTGAATAAATAACTAACTAACTAACTAACTAACTAACTAACTACTAGATTACAAACTAAATAACTAACTAAATAACTAACTAACTATCTTCTTACATACATATTAACAAACTAACTAACTAACTAACTAACTAACTAACTACCTACCTTCCTACATACCCACTAACTAAGTAACTAACTAAATAAATAAATAACACACTAAATAACTACTAGCTTTTTAACAAACTAACTACCTAAATAAATAACTAACTAATTAACTAACTAACTAACTAACTAATTAACTAACGAAATAAAAAATTAACTAACTAACTATCTACCTTCGTACATACCCATTAACTAACTAACTTACTAACTAACTAATTAATTAACTAATTAACTAACTAACTACTAGTTAACTAACTAACTTACTAACTAACATACTAATTAACTAATTAACTAACGAACTACTAGCTAAGTAACTAACTAGTTAACTAACTAACTTACTTACTAACAACCTTCATACATACCTATCAACTAACAAACTAACTACCTTTCAAACTAACTAACTAACAAACTAACTAACTAACTAACTAAATAACTTAATAACTAAATAACTAACTAACTAACAACTGAACTAATCAACAAACTAACTAACTAACTCAATAACCATCTTCCTACGTACCTACGAACTAACTAACTAACTAACTAACTAACTAACGAACTAACTACCTTCCTACATACCCACTAACTAACGAACTACCTACCTTCCCACTAACTAACTAACTAACTAACTATCTAACTTACTAAATTACTAACTAGCTAACTAATTAACTACTAGATAACTAACAAACTAACTAACTAAATAACTAACTAGTTAACTAACTAAATAACTAACTAACTAACTAACTAACTAACTAAATAACTAACTAATTAACTAACTACTAATTAGCTGACAAAATATCTAACTAACTAATTACAAGATAACTAACATAATAACTAACTAATTTACTAACTAACTATCTTCTTAAATCCCTATTAACTAACTAACTACCTACCTTCCTACATACCCACCAACTAACTAACTAACCAAATAAATAACTAACCAGCTAACTACAAGCTAACTAACTCACTAACTAACTAACTAACTAACTAACTAACTAACTGATGACCTAACTAACTAACTAACTATGTACTATATAACTAACTAACAATATGACTAGCTAACTAATTAACTAATTAACTAACTAACAAATTAACTTACTATCTAACTAACTAACTAACGACCTTGATACATACATATTGATTAACTAACTAATTCACTAACTAACTAACTAACTACTAGCTAACTAACTAACTAACTAACTACAAAACTAACTGATTAACTAACTAACTAACTATCTAACTAATTAACTAACTATCTAACTAACTAACTAACTAACAACCTTCTTACATACTAACTAACTAACTAACTAACTACGTACTAGCTAATTAACTAACTAACTACCTACCTACCTCCTTACATACATATTGACTAACTAACTAACTATTAACTATCTAATTAACTAACTAACTAACAAACTTACTTACTTACTAACTAACTAACTACTAGTTAATTGAACAAATATCTAACTAACTAACTAACTAACTAACTAACTAACTAACTAACTAACTACTAGATACCTAACTAAATAACTAACTAATTAACTAACTAAATATCTTCCTACAGACAGATTAACTAACTAACTAACTAATTTACTTACTAACTACTTTCCTACATACCCACTAACTAAGTAACTACCTAAATAAATAAATAACTAACTAAATAACTACTAGCTATTTAACTAACTAACTAACTAAAGAACTAACTAACTAATTAACTAACTAACTAACTAACTAATTAACTAATTAACTAACAAATTAACTAACTAACTAGCTACATTCGTACATACCCACTAACTATATAACTAACTAACTAACTAATTAAATAACTAATTAATGAACTAATT
Source organism: Luzula sylvatica (assembly GCA_946800325.1). Lineage (NCBI taxonomy): Eukaryota > Viridiplantae > Streptophyta > Magnoliopsida > Poales > Juncaceae > Luzula > Luzula sylvatica. The sequence continues at coordinate 10,106,177 of OX326957.1, read as the reverse complement.
AACTAACTAACTACTAGTTAACTAACTAACTAACTAACTAAATAACTAACTAATTGACTAACTAACTAACTAACTAACTAACTAACTACTAGCTAACTAACTAACTAACTTACTAACTTACTACCTTCATACATACATATTAACAAACTAACTAACTACCTTTCTAACAAACTAACTAACTAACTAACTAACTACCTTCCTACATACCCACCCACTAACTAACTAACTACCTTACTGCTAACTAACTAACAAACTACATATCTAACTAAATAACTAACTAGCTAACTAGCTAAATACTAGATAACTAACTAACTAACTAACTAAAAAACTAACTAACTAACTAACTACTAGCTAGATGACAAAATAACTAACTAATTAATTAATAGATGACTAACTTAATAACTAACTAATTTACTAACTAACTATCTTCTTAAATAACTTTTAACTAACTAACTAACAAACTAACTAACTACATTCCCACATACCCACCAACTAACTGACTAACTAACTAAATAAATAACTAACCATCTAACTACTAGCTAACTAAGTAAATAATTAACTAAATAACTAACTGATGACCTAACTAACTAAATAACTAACTACTATATAACTAACTAACTGACTGACTAACTAACTAACTAACTAATTCACTACCTAACTAATTAAGTAACTAACTAACTAACTAACTAACTAACTAACTAACTAACTAACTAACTACTAGATAACTAACTAAATAACTAACTAATTAACTAACTAACTATCTTCCAACATACCCACTAACTAAGTAACTAACTAAATAAATAAATAACTAACTAAATAACTACTAGCTATTTCACTAACTGACTAACTAAAGAATTTACTAACTAATTAATTAACTAACTAACTAACTAATTAACTAATTCACTCACAAATTAACTAACTAGCTTGCTACCTTCGTACATACCCACTAACTAACTAACTTACTAACTAACTAATTAACTAACTAATTAATAAACTAACTAACTAACTGACTACTAGTTATCCAACTAATTAACTAACTACCTATCTTCCTACATACTAACTAACTAACTAACTAACTAACTAACTACATTCCCGCATACCCATACTAACTAGCTAACTAAAAAAATTACGAGGTAGCTACTAGCTAACAAACTAACTAACTAACTAAATAACTAACTAACTAACTAACTAACCAACTACCTGATAACTAACAAACTAACAAACTGACAAACTAACTATTTAACTAACTAACTAACTAACTACCTTCTTACATACATATTGACTAACTAACTAACCAACAAACTAATTAACTAACTAACTAACTTACCAACTAACTAACTACTAGCTTACTGAATAAATAACTAACTAACTAACTAACTAACTAACTAACTACTAGATGACTAACTAAATAACTTACTAATTAACTAACTAACTATCTACTTACATACATATTAACTAACTAACTAACTAACTAACTAACTAACTAACTAACTAACTAACTACCTTCCTACGTACCCACAAACTAAGTAACTAACTAAATAAATAAATAACACAGTAAATAACTACTAGCTATTTAACTAACTAACTAACTAAATAAATAACAAACTAATTAACTAACTAACTAACTAACTAACTAATTAACTAACGAAATAACAAATTGACGAACTATCTGTCTACCTTCGTACATACCCACTAACTAACTAACTTACTAACTAACTAACTAACTAACTAATTAACTTACTAACTAACTAATTAACTAACGAATTAATTAACTAATTAACTAACTACTAGTTAACTAACTAACTAACTAACTAACTAACTAATTAACTAATTAACTAACGAACTACTAGCTAAGTAACTGACTAGTTAACTAACTAACTTACTAACTAACTACCTTCATACATACCTATCGACTAACAAACTAACTACCTTTCAAACTAACTAACTAACAAACTAACTAAATAACTAACTAAATAACTAAATAAATAACTAACTAACAAATTAACTAATTAACAAACTAACGAAATAACTAAATAACTATCTTCCTACATACCTATTAACTAACTAACTAAGTAACTAACGAACTAACTACCTTCCTATATACCCACTAACTAACTACCTTCCTACCTTCCCACTAACTAACTAACTAATTATCTAACTTACTAAATTACTGACTAGCTAACTAATTAACTACTAGATAACTAACAAACTAACTAATTAAATAACTAACTAGTTAACTAACTAAATAACTAACTAACTAACTACGAGATAACTAACTAACTAACTAACTAATTAACTACTAATTAGCTAACAAAATATCTAACTAACTAATTACTAGATAACTAACATAATAACTAACTAATTTACTAACTAACTATCTTCTTAAATCCCTACTGACTAACTAACTACCTAACTACGTACCTTCCTACACACCCACCAACTAACTAACAAACCAAATAAATGACTAACCAGCAAACTACAAGCTAACTAACTCACTAACTAACTAACTAACTAACTAACTAACAAACTAATGACCTAACTAACTAACTAACAACTAGATAACTAACTAACTATAAGACTAACTAACTAACAAATTAACTAATTATCTAACTACCTACCTTGATATATCCATTTTGATTAACTAACTAACTCAATAACGAACTAACTACTAGCTAACTAACTAACTAACTAACTAACTAACTACGTAACTAACTGATTAACTCACTAATTAACTAACTATCTAACTAACTAACTAACTAACAACCTTCTTACATACATAATAACTAACTAACTAACTACCTACTAGCGAATTAACTAACTAACTAACTAACTAACCACCGACCTCCTTACATACATATTGACTAACTAACTAACTAACTAACTAACTAATTAACTAACTAACTAACTACCAAACTAAATAACTAACTTACTTACTAACTAACTAACTACTAGCTAACTTAACAAATAACTAACTAACTAACTAACTAACTACTAGATAACGAACTAATTAACTAACTAACTATCTTCCTACAGACAGATTAACTAAGTAACTAACTAACTTACAAACTACCTTCCTACATACTCACTAACTAAGTAACTAACTAAAGAACTAACAAATTAACTAACTAACTAGCTACCTTCGTACATACCCACTAACTATCTAACTTACTAACTAACTAATTAACGATCTAATTAACTAACGAACTAACTAACTATATAACTAACTAATTAATTAACTAACTAACTAACTAACTAACAAACTACTAGCAAACTAACTAACTAATTAACTAACTAACTTACTAACAAACTACCTTCATACATACCTATTAACAAACATACTAACTACCTTTCTAACTAACTAACTAACTAACAAACTAACAAACTAACTAACTTACTAACTAACTAACTACCTTCCTACATACCCACCCACTAACTAACTGACTACCTTACCGCTAACTAACTAACTAACTAACTAACTACCTTTCTAACTAAATAACTAACTAGCTAACTAACTATCTACTATCTAGATTACTAACTAACTAACTAACTAACTAAATAACTAACTAACTAACTAACTACTAGCTAGCTGACAAAATAACTAACTAGCTAATCAATTGATAACTAACACAATAACTATCTAATTTACTAACTAACTATCTTCTTAAATACCTATTGACTAACTAAATAACTAACCAAATTCCCACATACCCACCAACTAACTACCTAACTAACTAAATAAATAAATAACCATCTAACTACTAGCTAACTAACTAAATAACTACCTAAATAACTAACTGATGACCTAACTAACTAACTAACTACTAGATAACTAACTAACTGACTGACTAACTAACTAACTAACTAATTCAGTTAACTAACTAATTAACTAACTAACTAACTAACTAACTAACTACTAGATAACTAACTAAATAACTAACTAATTAACTAACTAACTATCTTCCAACATACCCACTAACTAAGTAACTAACTAAATAAATGACTAACTAACTTAATAACTACTAGCTATTTCACAAACTAACTAACTAAAGAATGAACTAACTAATTAATTAACTAACTAACTAACTAATTAACTGACTCACTAACTAACTTGCTACCTTCGTACATATCCACTAACTAACTAACTCACTAACTAACTAATTAACTAACTAACTAATGAACTAATTAACTAACTAACTACTATTTAACTAACTAACTAACTAACTAAATAAATAACTAATTAACTAACTAACTAACTAACTAACTAACTAAGTACTAGCTAACTAACTAACTAGTTAACTAACTAACTTACTAACTAACTACCATCATACATTCCTATTAACTAACAAACTAACTAAATAACTAAAAAACTAACAAACTAATTAACTAATCAACAAACTAACTAAATAACTGAATAACTATCTTCCTACATACACCTATTAACTAACTAACTAACTAACTAACTAGCTAACTAACTAACTAACAAACTACCTTCGCATATAACTAACTTGCTAACTAACTAGCTAACTAACTAACTAACTAACTAACTAACTATCTTCCTATATACCCACTAACTAACTAACAAACTATCTTCGCACTAACTAACTAACTAACTATCTAACTAAGTATATAACTAACTTGCTAACTAACTAACTACTAGATAACTAACAAAGTAACTAACTAAATAACTAAATTGTTAACTAAATAACTAACTAACTGACTGACTAACTAACTATCTACTAGCTAGCTGACAAAATAACTAACTAACTAATTACTAGATTACTAACATAATAACTAACTAATTTACTAACTAACTATCTTCTTAAATACCTATTAACTAACTAACTGACTGACTACCTTCCTACATACCCACCAACTAACTAACTAACTAACTAAATAAGTAGCTAACCAGCTAACTACTAACAAACTAACTAACTAAATAACTAATTGATGACCTAACTAACTATCTAGTTACTAGATAACTAACTAACTAACTAACTGACTAACTAACTAATTAACTAACTAATTAACTAACTATCTAACTAACTAACTAACTACCCTGATACATACATATTGATTAACTAACTAACTCACTAACATAATAACTAACTAACTAACTACAAGATGACTAACATAATAACTAACTAATTGACTAACTAACTATGTTCTTAAGTACCTATTAACTAACTAACTAACTAACTAACTAACTAACTAAATAACTAATTGATGACCTAACTGACTAACTAACTAGCAACTAGATAACTAACTAACTAACTGACAAATTAACTAACTAACTAACTAATTAACTAACTAATTAACTAACTATCTAACTAACTAACTAACTACCTTGATACATACATATTGATTAACTAACTCACTAACTAACTAACTCACTACCTTACCGCTAACTAACTAACTAACTACCTTACCGCTAACTAACTAACTATCTATCTAACTAAATAACTAACTAGCTAACTAACTAACTACTAGATAACTAACAAACTAACTAAATAACTAATAGATAACAAACTAACCAAATAACTAAATAACTAACTAACTAACTACATTCCCATATACCCACCAACTAACTAACTAACTAAATAAATCAATAACTAACCTGCTAACTACTAGCTAACTAACTAACTAACTAACTAACTAAATAACTAACTAATGACCTAACTAACTAACTAACTACTAGATAACTAAATAACTAACTGACTAACTAACTAACTAACTAATTCACTAACTAACTAATTAACTAACTATCTGACTAACTAACTAACTACTTTGATACATACATATTGATTAACAAACTAACTCACTAACTAACTACTAGCTAACTAACAAAGTAACTAACTAAATAACTAACTGATTAACTAACTAACTAACTAACTAACTAATTAACTAACTATCTAACTAACTAACTAACTAACAAACTACCTTCTTACATACATATTGAATAACTAACTAACTAATTAACTAACTAACTAAATAACTAACTAACTTACTAACTTACTAACTAACTAACTAACCAACTAACTACTAGCTGCATGAATAAATAACAAACTAGCTACTAGATAACTAACTAATTAACTAACTAATTATCTAACTAACTATCTTCCTACATACATATTAAAGAACGAACTAACTAACTAACTAACTTACTAACTACCTTCCTACATACCCACTACCTTAGTAACCTACTAAATAAATAAATAACTAACTAAATAACTACTAGCTACTTAACTAACTAACTAAATAAATAACTAGCTAATTAACTAACTAACTAACTAATTAACTAGCTAATTGACAAATTAACTAACAAATTAGTTACCTTCGTACATACCCACTAACTAACTAACTTGCTAACTAACTAATTAACTAAATAATTAATTAACTAATTATCTAACTAACTACTAGTTATCTAAATAACTAACTAACTAATTAACCAACTAACTAACTAACTACCTTCCTACATATCCGCCAACTAACCAACTAACTAATTAAATAAATAACTAACCTGCTAACTACTAGCTAACTAACTAACTAACTAACTAACTAACTAACTAACTAAATAGCTAACTGATGACCTAACTAACTAACTAACTACTAGATAACTAACTAACTAACTAATTAACTAACTAACTAATTAACTAACTATCTAACAAACTAACTAACTACCTTGATACATACATATTGATTAACTAACTAACTCACTAACTACCTAACTACTAGCTAGCTAACTAACTAACTAACTAAATAACTGACTGATTAACTAACCAACTAATTAACTATCTATCTATCTAACTCACTAACTAACTACCTTCTTACATACTAACTAACTAACTAACTAACTAACTACTAGCTAATTAACTAACTAACTACATTCTTACATACATATTGACTAACTAGCTAACTAATTAACCAATTGACTAACTAACTAACTAACTAACTAATTTACTAACTAACTAACTAACTAACTAACTAACGACTAGCTAACTAAATAAATAACTATCTAACTAACTAACTAACTAACTACTAGATAACAAACTAAATAACTAACTAATTAACTAACTAACTATCTTCCTACATACATATTAACAAAGTAACTAAGTAACTAACTAACTAAGTAACTAACTAACTTACTAACTACCTTCCTACATACCCACTAAGTAAGTAACTAACTAACTAAATAAATAAATAACTAAATAACTACTAGCTATTTAACTAACTAACTAACTAAATAAATAACTAACTAATTAACTGATGACCTAACTAACTAACGAACTACTAGATAACTAACTAACTAACTGAATAACTAACTAACTAACTAATTAACTAACTATCTAACTAACTAACTAACTAACTAACTACATTGATACATACATATTGGTTAACTAACTAACTCACTAACTAACGACTAGCTAACTAACTAAGTAACTAACTAAATAACTAACTCATTAACGAACTAACTAACTAATGAACTAAATAACTAACTACCTTTCTTACATACTACCTAACTAACTAACTAACTAACTAACTACTAGCTAATTAACTAACTAACTAACTAACTACCAACCTTTTAACATACATATTGACTAACTAACTAACTATTTAACTAACTAGCAATCTAACTAACTAACTAACTAACTAACTAACTGACTGACTACTAGCTACCTGAATAAATAACTAACTAACTAACTAACTAACTAACTACTTAATAACTAACTAAATTACTAACTAATTAACTAACCTAACTATCTTCCAACATACATATTAACTATCTAACTAACTTACTAACTAACTAACTTACTAACTACCTTCCAACATACCCACTTACTGAGTAACTAATTAAATAAATAAATAACTAACTAAATAATTACTACCTATTTAACTAACTAACTAACTAACTAAATAAATACCTAACTAATTAACTAACTAACTAACTATCTAATTAACTAACTAACTAACAAATTAACTACCTAACTAACTACCTTCGTACACACCCACTAACTAACTAACTAACTAACAAAATAATTAACTAACTACCTACTAGTTAACTAAATAACTAACTAACTAACTAACTAACTAACTAACTAACTAACTAACTAACTAACTACTAGCTGCATGAATAAATAACTAACTAGCTCATAGATAACTAACTAAATAACTAACTAATTATCTAACTAACTATCTTCCTACATACATATTAAAGAACGAACTAACTAACTAACTAACTTACTAACTACCTTCCTACATACCCACTAACTTAGTAACCTACTAAATAAATAAATAACTAACTAAATAACTACTAGCTACTTAACTAACTAAATAAATAAATAACAAGCTAATTAACTAACTAACTAACTAATTAACTAGCTAATTGACAAATTAACTAACAAATTAGTTACCTTCGTACATACCCACGAACTAACTAACTTGCTAACTAAGTAATTAACTAACTAACTCACTAACTAACTAACTAACTAACTAACTAACTAACTAACTACTAGTTTTCAAGTAGTTGGTTAGTTAGTTAGTTGGTTAGTTAACTAGTTAGTTAGTTAGCTAGTAGTTAGCTGGTAATTTATTTAGTTAGCTAGTTAGTTGGTGGGTATGCAGGAAGGTAGTTAGTTCGTTAGTTAGTTAGTTAGTTAGTCAATAAGTATGTAGGAAGATAGTTAGTTAATTAGTTAGTTATTTAGATAGATATCAAGTAGTTAGTTACTTGGATTGTTAGTTATTTAGTTAGTTAGTTAGTTAGTTAGCTAGTTAGTTATTTAGTTAGTTAATTATTTAGTAAGTTAGTTAGTTATTAAGTACGTAGAAAGATAGTCAGTCAGTAAATTAGTTAGTTATTTAGATAGTTATCTAGTAGTTAGTTAGTTAGTTATGTAGTCAGTTAGTTAGTTATTTAGTTATTTATCTAGTAGTTAGTTAATTAGTTAGTTAATTAGTTAGTTAGTTAGTTAATTAATTAGTTAGTTAGTTTGTTAGTACGTATGTATGTAAGAAGGCACTTAGTTAGTTAATTAGTTAGTTAGTTAGTTAGTTTGATAGTCAGTTAATTAGTTAGGTAGTTACTAGTTAGTTAGTCGGTATATAGGATGGTAGTTAGTTAGATGGTTAGTTAGTCAATTAGTTAGTTAGTTAGTTATTAGGTATATAGGAAGACAATTAGTTAGTTAGTTAGTTAGATAGATAGATACTAGTTAATAGGTGTGTACGAAGACAATTAGTTAGTTAGTTAGTTAATTAGTTTGATACTAGTTAATTTGTTAGTTAGTTTGTTTGTTAGTGAGTTTGTAGGAAGGTAGTTAGTTAATTAGTTAGTTAGGTAGATAGCTATTTAGTTAGTTTATAGGTATGTATGAAGGTAGTTAGTTTGTTAGTTAGTTAGTTAGTTAGCTAGTAGTTAGTTAGTTAGTTAGTTGGCTAAGTCAGCTAGCTAGCTAGTAGTTAGTTAGTCAGTTAGTTAGTTAATAGGTATGTAGGAAGGTAGTTAGTTAGTTTGTAAGTAAGTTAGATAGTTAGTTAGTTACCTAGTAGCCAGTTAGTTAATTAGTTAGTTAGTTAACTAGTTAGCTATTTAGTTAGTTAGTCTGTTAGTTCTCTAGTAGTTAGTTAGTTAGCTAGTTAGTTATTTAGTTAGTTAGATAGTTAGTTAGTTAGTTAGTTAGTGGGAAGGTAGGTAGTTAGTTAGTTAGTGGGTACGTAGGAAGGTAGTCAGTTAGTTAGTTAGTCAGTCAGTTAGTAAGTTATTTAATTAGTTCGTTAATAGGTATGTAGGAAGATAGTTATTTAGTTAGTTTGTTAGTTTGTTAATTAGTTAATTAGTTAGTTAGCTAGTTATTTAGTTATTTGGTTAGTTAGTTAGTTAGTTAGTCAGTTAGTTAGTTAGTTAGAAAGGTAGTTAGTTAGTTAGGTAATAGGTATGTATGAAGGTAGTTAGTAAGTTTGATAGTTAACTAGTTAGTTAGTAAGCTAGTAGTTAATTAGTTAATTAGTCAATATGTATGTAAGAAGGTCGTTAGTAGTTAGTTATTTAGTTAATTATCTAGTAGTTAGTTAGTTAGTTAGTTAGTATGTAAGAAGATTGTTAGTTAGTTAGTTAGATGGCTAGTTAATTAGTTAGTTAGTTAGTTGATCAGTTAGTTATTTAGTTAGTTACTTAGTTAGTTAGCTAGTAGTTAGTTAGTTAGTTAGTTAGTTACTTAATCAATATGTATGTATCAAGGTAGGTAGTTAGTTAGTTAGTTAGTTAGTTAGTTAATAGGTATTTAAGAATATAGTTAGTTAGTAAATTAGTTAGTTATTAAGTTAGTTATCTAGTAATTAGTTAGTTAGTTATTTTTTCTGCTAGCTAGTAGTTAGTTAGTTACCTAGTTATTTAGTTAGTTAGTTAGTCACTTATCTAGTAGTTAGTTAGTTAGTTATTTATTTAGTTAATTAGTTAGTTATTTTGTTAGTTTGTTTGTTAGTTATCTAGTAGTTACATAGTTAGCTAGTTAGTCGTTTAGTAAGTTAGATAGTTGGTGTGTTAGTTAGTGGGAAGGTAGTTAGTTAGTTAGTTAGTGGGTATGTAGGAAGGTAGTTAGTTAGTTAATAGGTACGTAGGAAGATAGTTATTCGGTTATTTAGTTAGTTTGTTAATTAGTGAATTTGTTAGTTAGTCAGTTAGTTATTGAGTTATTTAGTTTGTTAGTTAGTTGGTTAGTTAGTTAGTTAGTTAGTTAGTTAATAGGTATGTATGAAGGTAGTTAGTTAGTATGTTAGTTAGTTAACTAGTTAGTTAGTTAGGTAGTAGTTAGTTAGTTAGTTAATTAATTAGTTAGTTATTTCGTTAGTTAGTTAGTTAGTTAGTTAACTAGTAGTTAGTAAGTTGATTAGTTAGTTTGTAAATTAGTTAGTTAGTGGGCATGTACGAAGGTAGCTAGTTAGTTAGTTAATTTCTTTGTTAGTTAGTTAATTAGTTAGTTAGTTGGTTAATTAGTTAGTTATTTATTTATTTGGTTTGTTAGTTAAATAACTAGTAGTTATTTATTTATTTAGTTAGTTACTTAGTTTGTGGGTATGTAGGAAGGTAGTTAGTAAGTAATTAGTTAGTTAGTTAGTTAATACGTGTGTAGGAAGATAGTTAGTTAGTTAATTAGTTAGTTATTTAGTTAGTTATATAGTGGTGAGTTAGTTAGTTAGTTATTTATTCAGTTAGCTAGTAGTTAGTTAGTTAGTTAGTTTGTTGGTAAGTTAGTTTGTTAGTTAGTTAGTTAATTATTTAGTTAGTTAGTTAGTTAGTTAGTTAGTTAGTTAGTATGTTAGTTAGTTAGTGGGTGTCTACGAAGGTAGCTAGTTAGTTAGGTAATTTGTTAGTTCATTAGTTAATTAGTTAGTTAGTTAGTTAGTTAATTAGTGAGTTATTTATTTATTTAGTTAGTTAGTTAAATAACTAGTAGTTATTTAGTTAGTTATTTATTTAGTTAGTTAGTTAGTTAGTTCGTGCGTATGTAGGAAGGTAATTAGTTAGTTAGTTAGTTCGTTATTTATTCAGTTGGCTAGTAGTTAGTTAGTAAGTTAGTTAGTTAGTTAGTTAGTTAGTTAACAAGTTATTTATTTTGTTAGTTTGTTTATTTAGTTATCTAGTAGTTAGTTAGTTAGCTAGTTAGTTATTTAGTTAGTTAGATAGTTAGTTAGTTAGTGGGAAGGTAGTTAGTTAGTTATTTGGTGGATATGTAGGAAGGTACTTAGTTAGTCAGTTAGTTACTTAGTTAGTTAGTTAGTTAGTTAATAGGTATGTAGGAAGATAGTTATTTAGTTAGTTTGTTAATTAGTTAATTAGTTAGTCAGCTAGTTATTTAGTTATTTTATTACTTAGTTAGTTAGAAAGGTAGTTAGTTAGTTAGTTAATAAGTATGTATGAGGGTAGTAGGTTAGTAAGTTAGATAGTTAACTAGTTAGCTAGTTAGCTAGCAGTTTGTTAGTTAGTTGGTTAGTTAATTAGTTAGTAATTTAGTTAGTTGAATAGTAGTTAGTTAGTTATTTATTTAATTAATTAGTTAGTTAATTAGTTCGTTAGTTAGTTAGTTAGTTGGTGGGTATGTACGAAGGTAGCTTGCTAGTTAGTTAATTAGTTAGTTATTTATTTATTTAGTTAGTTAGTTAAATAGCTTCTAGTTATTTAGTTAGTTAGTTACTTAGTTAGTGCGTATGTAGGAAGGTAGTTAGTAAGTTAGTTAGTTAGTTAGTTAGTTAGTTAGTTAATATGTATGAAGGAAGATAGTTAGTTAGTTAATTAGTTCGTTATTTAGTTAGTTATCTAGTAGTTAGTTAGTTAGTTAGTTATTTATTCAGTTAGCTAGTAGTTAGTTAGGAAGTTAGTTAGTTAGTTAGTTAGTTAACTAGTTATTTATTTAGTAAGTTTGTTTATTTAGTTATCTAGTAGTTAGTTAGTTAGCTAGTTAGTTATTTAGATAGTTAGTTAGTTAGTGGGAAGGTAGTTAGTCAGTTAGTTAGTGGATATGTAGGATGGTACTTAGTTAGTTAGTTTGTTAGTTACTTAGTGATAAACGGGTTTTCAATCGCTTTTTAATTTGAGATATCGTTGTATGTGAAAACCAATTCAATCAACAAGTTTGGAAATATATGTGTATAGTGGAAATATGAAAGTTCGTTCCGCGAGGAGTATATGCGTCGAATAATGAATCAAAACAAGCAAAAATGAAAAGGGCAGAAACTTTTCCACAGAGAGCTATTGCGTCAAAATATGATTAAGATTCAGATCATTAAAATAAATATTTCGAAGTTTCCAAAATTAATGAAAATTAGTCTACAGAGAGGTCTGAATGTTATCAAATTTATCCTAAAATTTCAAACAATTTGGACAAAGGAATAAAAAGTTATTAACGAATTACAATCAGGTCTCTGAAAAACAGTCCCCTGGAAACAGCAGGTTTTCAGTTTAAGTGACAGTATTCAAAAATTCATATCAATTCGAATATTTCATGAAATTCTATGATTCAAAAAGTTCCCGAAACTAGAAATCAAGATCTACGCAGAACAAAAAGAGAACAAAAATATCACACAAAGAGAGCAAATTATCACACAAAGAGAGCAAAAGATCGATTGCAAGAAACAAGATTTCAGCAAGAACTAGATTCAAACAAGGGTTTCTTTACACAACTTCAAAACAATCATTCAACATACAAGAAATTCAAGATAGAAAAGAATACACCTAGATTGAGTAAAGAAAAGCTTCAACGCGTCAAGAAGAGCCTCCTTTTCCTCGCTAGTGTTGTCGCTCAATTGACCACCGAAAGGAGAATGCTCCGAGTCACGGCAAGCTTGCTTCGTTGGTCACCGAAAGGAAAGAATCCTCAAGTCACGGACTCACTAGATGAAAGGTCACCAAAAGGAGAGGCTCCGAGTCATGGTTGACACCTTCACTAAGCTCCGAAAGAGGAAACCACCCAGTCACGGTCTCAACACAACTCCACAAGTCCCGAAAGGAGAAAATCCCCGAGTCACGGTTAGTCTCGAGAAAGGTCGATTCGCCGAAAGGAAGGATGTCCAAGTCACGGTCGAATCTCCCGAACAATCGAGTAGGATCTTGAATGGTTCTTGATGTTCTTGAAAGTTCTTGGAAGTGCTTAGAGAGAGAGAGAGAGAGAGAAAGAAAGGGGGGAGGGAAGAAGAAGCAATCTCTGCCCAAGGGCCTTGGGGTCTTATTTATAGTGTCCTTGGGGATTTCCCATTGGCCGAGAGATGGGTGAGAGGATTGAGGGTAGTTGGGGATGGTAGGTGAGGTTGGTGGGGCTGTAGAGTGGCAATTGTGTGAGTGGTTTTCGAGTAGAGTTTGGTGTAATGTCTTTTGTTGATGATTATTTGCCTTCTCCTTCACACGTGTACCGAATTGGTCGGTATGATATATCGATTTTAATGGCGCGAGGAGACGAAGGAAACTACACTCTTGGATTGCCGAGAATTCCCACCTAAAACCTGTAATTAAGCAATAAAACACACTTAGTGAAGAAATATTCTTGTTATCTCAAATATGAACAATTGTATATATAAAGTTGAGATTCAAAAGGGCTAAAATCCCCAAATTAGCTATCAAAAAGGTGCTTTATTTTCCTCTTATCAAATACCCCCACACTTAAACCCTTGATCGTCCTCGATCAATTGGAGAATTATATCACAAAACAAAGAATCGCAGTAGATTTTGTTGAAGATGTATTCGTTATTTAAAAACTCATTTCATGAATCAAATGGTTCACTCTCATTTCATCAAGTTCACTAGTATTTAGAATGATATTGGTCTTTTCATTATTAGATCTCGAAATTAACTCGAAATTTCATAAGAGTTTTTCATGACACTCGATCTCAAGCGGTAAGAGCGACTTAAACGTTTTTACTTCGAATTTCTTCGCTCCACAATCTCAAAAGAACTCAATTCGAAAGCTATTATCGGGCCAAAATTTCCCGTTTTGCTAGATGATCTTAAATGCAAGTTATTCATTTTAAAACACGTTTGGTACAATGGTACAAGGTTCATACCCATTTTCGATCAATTTCCCCGCTCATTCGTTTTCTTTTCTCTCTTTGGAAGTCTTTAACCGAACGCCCCACTACACCGAAATGCAATGAGGTTACTCTCGGTGTTGTCTTTTGACCTTCATCTTTTCTCACTTAGTTTTTTTTTTCTTTTTCTTTTTCTTCTTTTTTTTTCTTTTTCTTTTTTTTTTTGGAAGTCTTTAACCGAAAGCCCCACTACACCGAAATGCAATGAGGTTACTCTCGGTGTTGTCTTTTGACCTTCATCTTTTCTCACTTATATTTTTTTCTCTTTTTTTTTTTTTTTTTTTTTTCTTTTTGAACGAGCGGGTATATTTGATCTACTAACGGGTCCCCACAAACGGTTATTTCATAGTGCAATTGGTCATATTTTAAATCTAGCAAAACGTACTTTAACGGCCACGCTAAGAACTTTACTCATAAGTCCCATATTAATTACGGGTTCGAAAATCGAGTTAAAACGTATCGCATGAACCGCGCATCGATCAAGTGTCTCAAACTCGTGAAATTTGAAACAATAGGGCTGGAATCCCCGAATAGATCTCTTCAAAATCATAACCAAATCCTTTAAAATATTTTGCAAACTTTTAGTTTTGAGAGCGAAATTCAGAGTTAAATGAAATTTTGTTTTAAAAACGACGATTTAGTTCAATTCAGTGGAGAAAAATCTTTTATTGCAATTTAGAGTTGTTTTGTGATTAGCAATGCTCCCAGATTTAAGTGGATACTTTTTATAAAATTTTTTTTTTTTTTTTTAATGTTTTTTAATTTTCAATTTTCCCTGATTTTTTTAATTTTTAATTGGGCTCATACAGGTCAAAGATTGTATGTTACCCCCCCCCCCCCCACACTTAGAGATTACTTGTCCTCAAGTATAAAAAATCAAAAATTTCAAAAAGAGGGATAATAGAGAGATACAACCTTTGATGCGTGGGCGTGCCTCCCTCGCTAGCGCTCTCGTTTGTGGTCTCGAGCTCGACCATGCCGATGTTATCCTCCTTCAAAATTAAACGAATCGCTCACATGGATCGCTACTTTTCGACCGCCTCGAAATACTGCCTTTGAGATGTTGGAGATGAGAGAATTCGGCGCTTGTATAACTCGTTTTGCATATGTCGAAAGTGGCGTAAATATCTTCTCTATTTCGCTTCGGATTTTTCGAGTTGCTTCATCGCTTGGAGTTTGATGAAGAGGAGTAGTGAGAGGCGTGAGTGTCTCGATTGTATTTGATTTCCTTGATAAATCTACACAAGGTGAAATTCTATCATGAGAAGCATCATAGTTCTTAATCGAATTTAAATTGATGATATATGGAAAGAATTCACCTTGAAGAATTGTAGATTTCTTTTCTTGCTCGTTTTCATCGATTGGAGTGATTTGAACCGTCTTTTGGAGAGTCGAATCCAATGACACCTTTTCTTCTTCAATGATCGTTCCAATGCTTTCATCGAATCCCCCCATACTTGAACTCTTGTCGTTTTCAATCTCCATGTTCTCCTCATTTGAATCCCTTAACTCGAGGCGAATTGATCTTATCGTTTTTTTTATTTCTTGTTTCAAATCTTCAAGACCTTGATTCAATCCTCCAAATTGTTGTTTTATCATCGCCGTCATTTCCTCCATCATTTGTTTAAATTCTTGGTTTGGATTTTCGTTTTGGGATTGAAATGGGTGATCTTGGTATTCAAATTTGTGTTGAGATTCGAGTTCATTTTGAGAAGGTTCGTATATGGGGTTTGAGTACATGGGGTTTGAGTAGTTGTTAGCGGTTTCGGCATAGGATTGTGTCTCATAACCCCATGGGGATTCGTTTTCGTATTGGCGAGCTTCGTAGACGGAATTTTGATAAAGGGTCTCGGTGTGTGATTCATAATTTTGATTTGAGGGTGAACTCGAGAGCCAACCGAGCCTTCGTTCTTCTTCTCTATCTTTCCTTTCTTCCATTTCTTCGCATTCTTGAAATTGTAGCTCGAGAATCTCTTCATTTGTCATGGAGTCCGGATATCCTTTTGCGGCTCTACTGAGACGTATTAACTCCCGAAGCGATTTTGGTTTTTCTTGATGATCCATCTTGCTCCACTTCGTGTACCTTGCAAGAATAGAAAATTTTCGAAATTAATGAAATATCAAGTTCAAATGTATCAAATCTATTAAAAATATCACTCGAGCTTGCAAGTTTGATTCAAAATTAGACTTAAACATTACTCCCCGGCAGCGGCGCCATTTGATAAACGGGTTTTCAATCGCTTTTTAATTTGAGATATCGTTGTATGTGAAAACCAATTCAATCAACAAGTTTGGAAATATATGTGTATAGTGGAAATATGAAAGTTCGTTCCGCGAGGAGTATATGCGTCGAATAATGAATCAAAACAAGCAAAAATGAAAAGGGCAGAAACTTTTCCACAGAGAGCTATTGCGTCAAAATATGATTAAGATTCAGATCATTAAAATAAATATTTCGAAGTTTCCAAAATTAATGAAAATTAGTCTACAGAGAGGTCTGAATGTTATCAAATTTATCCTAAAATTTCAAACAATTTGGACAAAGGAATAAAAAGTTATTAACGAATTACAATCAGGTCTCTGAAAAACAGTCCCCTGGAAACAGCAGGTTTTCAGTTTAAGTGACAGTATTCAAAAATTCATATCAATTCGAATATTTCATGAAATTCTATGATTCAAAAAGTTCCCGAAACTAGAAATCAAGATCTACGCAGAACAAAAAGAGAACAAAAATATCACACAAAGAGAGCAAATTATCACACAAAGAGAGCAAAAGATCGATTGCAAGAAACAAGATTTCAGCAAGAACTAGATTCAAACAAGGGTTTCTTTACACAACTTCAAAACAATCATTCAACATACAAGAAATTCAAGATAGAAAAGAATACACCTAGATTGAGTAAAGAAAAGCTTCAACGCGTCAAGAAGAGCCTCCTTTTCCTCGCTAGTGTTGTCGCTCAATTGACCACCGAAAGGAGAATGCTCCGAGTCACGGCAAGCTTGCTTCGTTGGTCACCGAAAGGAAAGAATCCTCAAGTCACGGACTCACTAGATGAAAGGTCACCAAAAGGAGAGGCTCCGAGTCATGGTTGACACCTTCACTAAGCTCCGAAAGAGGAAACCACCCAGTCACGGTCTCAACACAACTCCACAAGTCCCGAAAGGAGAAAATCCCCGAGTCACGGTTAGTCTCGAGAAAGGTCGATTCGCCGAAAGGAAGGATGTCCAAGTCACGGTCGAATCTCCCGAACAATCGAGTAGGATCTTGAATGGTTCTTGATGTTCTTGAAAGTTCTTGGAAGTGCTTAGAGAGAGAGAGAGAGAGAAAGAAAGGGGGGAGGGAAGAAGAAGCAATCTCTGCCCAAGGGCCTTGGGGTCTTATTTATAGTGTCCTTGGGGATTTCCCATTGGCCGAGAGATGGGTGAGAGGATTGAGGGTAGTTGGGGATGGTAGGTGAGGTTGGTGGGGCTGTAGAGTGGCAATTGTGTGAGTGGTTTTCGAGTAGAGTTTGGTGTAATGTCTTTTGTTGATGATTATTTGCCTTCTCCTTCACACGTGTACCGAATTGGTCGGTATGATATATCGATTTTAATGACGCGAGGAGACGAAGGAAACTACACTCTTGGATTGCCGAGAATTCCCACCTAAAACCTGTAATTAAGCAATAAAACACACTTAGTGAAGAAATATTCTTGTTATCTCAAATATGAACAATTGTATATATAAAGTTGAGATTCAAAAGGGCTAAAATCCCCAAATTAGCTATCAAAAAGGTGCTTTATTTTCCTCTTATCACTTAGTTAATTAGTTAGTTAATAGGTATGTAGGAAGATAGTTATTTAGTTAGTTAGTTAGTTTTTTAATTAGTTAATTAGTTAGTTAGTTAGTTATTTAGTTATTTTATTACTTAGTTAGTTAGAAAGGTAGTTAGTTAGTTAGTTAATAAGTATGTATGAAGGTAGTTGGTTAGTAAGTTAGATAGTTAACTAGCTAGCTAGTTAGCTAGTAGTTTGTTAGTTAGTCAGTTAGTTAATTTGTTAGTTATTTAGTTAGTCAAATAGTAGTTAGTTAGTTATTTAGTTAATTAATTAGTTAGTTAATTAGTTAGTTAGTAAGTTAGTTAGTTAGTGGGTATGTACGAAGGTAGCTAGCCAGTTAGTTAATTTGTTAGTTAGTTAGTAAATTAGTTAGTTTGTTAGTTAGTTAATTAGTTAGTTATTTATTTATTTAGTTAGTTAGTTAAATAGCTTGTAGTTATTTAGTTAGTTATTTATTTAGTTTGTTAGTTACTTAGTTAGTGCGTATGTAGGAAGGTAGTTAGTAAGTTAGTTAGTTAGTTAGTTAATATGTATGTAGGAAGAGAGTAAGTTAGTTAATTAGTTAGTTCTTTAGTTAGTTATCTAGTAGTTAGTTAGTTAGTTAGTTAGTTCGTTATTTATTCAGTTAGCTAGTAGTTAGTTAGTAGTCAGTTAGTTAGTAAGTAAGTTAGTTAGTTAGTTAGTTAGTTAATTAGTCAATATGTATGTAAGAAGGTAGTTAGTAGTTAGTTATTTAGTTAATTAACTAGTAGTTAGTTAGTTAGTTAGTTAGTATGTAAGAAGATTGTTAGTTAGTTAGTTAGATGGCTAGTTAATTAGTTAGTTAGTTAGTTGATCAGTTAGTTATTTAGTTAGTTACTTAGTTAGTTAGCTAGTAGTTAGTTAGTTAGTTCGTTAGTTACTTAATCAATATGTATGTATCAAGGTAGTTAGTTAGTTAGTTAGTTAGATAGTTAGATAATTAGTTAGTTAATTAGTTAGTTAATTAGTTAGTCAGTTAATTAGTTAGTTATCTATTAGTTAGTTAGTTAGTTAGTTAGTAAGGTCAACAGTTAGTTATTTAGTTAGTTAGTTAGTTATTTAGCTAGTAGTTGGCAAGTTAGTCATTTAGTTAGTTAGTTAGTTAGTTAGTTGGTGGGTATGTGGGAAGGTAGGTAGGTAGTTAGTTAGTTAGTTAGTTTATAGGTATTTAAGAATATAGTTAGTTAGTAAATTAGTTAGTTATTATGTTAGTTATCTAGTAATTAATTAGTTTGTTATTTTTTCTGCTAGCTAGTAGTTAGTTAGTTACCTAGTTATTTAGTTAGTTAGTTAGTCACTTATCTAGTAGTTAGTTAGTTAGTTATTTATTTAGTTAATTAGTTAGTTATTTAGTTAGTTTGTTTGTTAGTTATCTAGTAGTTACATAGTTAGCTAGTTAGTCGTTTAGTTAGTTAGATAGTTGGTGTGTTAGTTAGTGGGAAGGTAGTTAGTTAGTTAGTTAGTGGGTATGTAGGAAGGTAGTTAGTTAGTTAATAGGTACGTAGGAAGATAGTTATTCGGTTATTTAGTTAGTTTGTTAATTAGTGAATTTGTTAGTTAGTCAGTTAGTTATTGAGTTATTTAGTTTGTTAGTTAGTTGGTTGGTTAGTTAGTTAGTTAGTTAGTTAATAGGTATGTATGAAGGTAGTTAGTTAGTATGTTAGTTAGTTAACTAGTGAGTTAGTTAGCTAGTAGTTAGTTAGTTAGTTAGTTAATTAGTTAGTTATTTCGTTAGTTAGTTAGTTAGTTAGTTAACTAGTAGTTAGTTAGTTGATTAGTTAGTTTGTAAGTTAGTTAGTTAGTGGGCATGTACGAAGGTAGCTAGTTAGTTAGTTAATTTCTTTGTTAGTTAGTTAATTAGTTAGTTAGTTTGTTAATTAGTTAGTTATTTATTTATTTAGTTTGTAAGTTAAATAGCTAGTAGTTATTTATTTATTTAGTTAGTTACTTAGTTTGTGGGTGTGTAGGAAGGTAGTTAGTAAGTAGTTAGTTAGTTAGTTAGTTAATACGTGTGTAGGAAGATAGTTAGTTAGTTAATTAGTCAGTTATTTAGTTAGTTATATAGTGGTTAGTTAGTTAGTTAGTTATTTATTCAGTTAGCTAGTAGTTAGTTAGTTAGTTAGTTTGTTGGTAAGTTAGTTTGTTAGTTAGTTAGTTAATTAGCCAGTAGTTAGTTACTTTGTAAGTTAGTATGTAAGAAGGTTGTCATTTAGTTAGTTAGTTAGATAGTTAGTTAGTTAGATAGTTAGTTAGTTAATCAGTTAGTTATTTAGTTAGTTTCTTAGTTAGTTAGCTAGTAGTTAGTGGTTAATCAATATGTATGTAACAAGGTAGTTAGTTAGTTTGTTAGATAGTTAGTTAATTAGTTAGTTAGTTAGTTAGTCAGTTAGTTAGATAGTTATCTATTAGTTAGTTAGTTAGTTAGTTAGGTCATCAGTTTGTTAGTTATTTAGTTAGTTATTTAGTTAGCTAGTAGTTAGAAGGTTAGTTATTTATTTATTTAGTTACTTAGTTAGTTGGTGGGTATATAGGAAGGTAGTTAGTTAGTTAGTTAGTTAATAGGTATTTAAGAAGATAGTTAGTTAGTAAATTAGTTAGTTATTATGTTAGTTATCTAGTAATGAGTTAGTTAGTTATTTTGCCGGCTAGCTAGTAGTTAGTTAGTTAGTTATTTAGTTGGTTAGTTAGTTAGTTAGTTAGCTAGTTATTCAGTTAGTTATTTAGTTAGTTAGTTTGTTAGTTATCTAGTAGCTAGTTAGTTAGCTAGTTAGTTATTCAGTTAGTTAGATAGTGAGTTAGGTAGTTAGTGGGAAGGTAGTTAATTAGTTAGTTAGTGGGTATGTAGGAAGGTAGGTAGTTAGTTAGTTAGTTAGTCAATAGGTATTTAAGAATATAGTTAGTTAGTAAATTAGTTAGTTATTATGATAGTTATCTAGTAATTAGTTAGTTAGTTATTTTGTCGGCTAGCTAGTAGTTAGTTACTTAGTTATTCAGTTAGTTAGTTAGTTACTTATCTAGTACTTAGTTTGTTAACTAGTTAGTTATTTAGTTAGTTTGTTTGTTAATTATCTAGTAGTTAGTTAGTTAGTTAGTTAAATAGTTATTTAGTTAGTTAGTTAGTTATCTTGTAGTTGGAAGGTTAGTTATTTATTTAGTTAGTTAGTTATTTAGTTGGTGGGTATGTAGGAAGGTAGTTAGTTAGTTAGTTAGTTAATAGGTATTTAAGAAGATAGCTAGTTAGTAAATTAGTTAGTTATTATGTTAGTTATCTAGTAATTAGTTTGTTAGTTATTTTGTTAGCTAGCTAGGAGTTAGTTATTTAGTTAGTAAGTCAGTTAGTTATCTAGTAGTTAGTTAGTTAGTTATTTATTCAGTTAGTTAACAAGTTAGTTATTTAGTTAGTTTGTTTGTTAGCTATCTAGTAGTTAGTTAGTTAGCTAGTAAGTTATTCAGTTAGTTAGATAGTTAGTTAGTTAGTTAGTTAGTGGGTATGTAGGAAGGAAGTTAGTTAGTTAGTTAATATGTGTATGTAGGAAGATAGTTATTTAGTCATTTAGTTAGTTTGTTAATTAGTTAATTAGTTAGTTATTTAGTTATTTAGTTAGTTAGTTAGATAGATTGTTAGCTAGTTAGTTAGAAAGGTAGTTAGTTTGTTAGTTAATAGGTATGCATGAAGATAGTTAGTTAGTAAGTTAGTTAGTTAACTAGTTTGTTAGTTAGCCAGTAGTTTGTTAGTTAGTTAATTATTTAGTTAGTTAGTTGGTTAGTTAGTTGGTGGATATGTAGGAAGGTAGTTAGTTAGTTAGTTAGATAATAGGTATTTAAGAAGATAGTTAGTTAGTAAATTATTTAGTTATTATGTTAGTTATGTAGTAGTTAGTTAGTTAGTTATTTTGTCAGCTGGCTAGTAGTTAGTTAGTTAGTTAGTAGTTAGTTAGTTAGTTAGTTAGTTAGCTATTTAGTTATTTAGTTAGCGAGTTTGTTAGTTATCTAGTAGTTAGTTTGTTAGCTAGTTAGTTATTTAGTTAATTAGATAGTTAGTTTGTTAGTTAGTGGGAAGGTAGTTTGTTATTTAGTTAATGGGTATGTAGGTAGGTAGTTAGTTAGTTAGTTAGTTAGTTAGTTAGTTAGTTAATATGTGTATGTCGGAAGATAGTTATTTAGTTGTTTAGTTAGTTTGGTAATTAGTCAATTAGTTAGTTATTTAGTTATTTAGTTAGTTAGTTAGATAGTTTGTTAGTTAGTTAATTAGAAAGGAAGTTAGATTATTAGTTAATAGGTACGTATGAAGATAGTTAGTTAGTAAGTTAGTTAGTTAACTAGTTTGTTAGTTAGCCAGTAGTTAGTTAGTAAGTTAGTTAATTAGTTAGTTATTTAGTTAGTTAGTTAGTTAGTTAACTAGTAGTTAGTTAGTTAATTTGTTCATTAATTAGTTAGTTAAATAGTTAGTTAGTAAGTTAGTTAGTTAGTGGGTATGTACGAAGGTAGTTAGTTAGTTAGTTAGTTAGTTAATAGGTATCTAACTAACTACTAGATAACTAACTAACAATCTGACTAGCTAACTAATTAACTAATTAACTAACTAACAAATTAACTTACTATCTAACTAACTAACTAACGACCTTGATACATACATATTGATTAACTAACTAATTCACTAACTAACTAACTAACTACTAGCTAACTAACTAACTAACTAACTACAAAACTAACTGATTAACTAACTAACTAACTATCTAACTAATTAACTAACTATCTAACTAACTAACTAACTAACAACCTTCTTACATACTAACTAACTAACTAACTAACTAACTACGTACTAGCTAATTAACTAACCAACTACCTACCTACCTCCTTACATACATATTGACTAACTAACTAACTATTAACAATCTAATTAACTAACTAACTAACTAACTTACTTACTTACTAACTAACTAACTACTAGCTAATTGAAAAAATAACTAACTAACTAACTAACTAACTAACTAACTAACTAACTAACTACTAGATACCTAACTAAATAACTAACTAATTAACTAACTAACTATCTTCCTACAGACAGATTCACTAACTAACTAACTAACTTACTTACTAACTACCTTCCTACATACCCACTAAGTAACTACCTAAATAAATAAATAACTAACTAAATAACTACTAGCTATTTAACTAACTAACTAACTAAAGAACTAACTAACTAATTAACTAACTAACTAACTAACTAACTAATTAACTAATTAACTAACAAATTAACTAACTAACTTGCTACATTCGTACATACCCACTAACTATATAACTTACTAACTAACTAATTAACTAACTAATTAATGAACTAATTAACTAACTTACTCCTAGTTAACTAACTAACTAACTTACTAGCAAACTACCTTCATACATACTAATTAACAAACAAACTAGCTACCTTTCTAACAAACTAACTAACTAACTAACTAACTAACAAACTAACTAACTAACTAACTAACTAACTAACTAACTACCTTCCTACATACCCACCCACTAACTAACTAACTACCTTACCGCTAACTAACTAACAAACTACATATCTAACTAAATAACTAACTAGCTAACTAGCTAACTACTAGATAACTAACTAACTAACTATCTAAAAAACAAACTAACTAACTAACTACTAGCTATATGACAAAATAACTAACTAATTAATTAATAGATAAGTAACTTAATAACTAACTAATTTACTAACTAACTATCTTCTTAAATACCTTTTAACTAACTAACTAACTAACTAACTAACTAACTAACTAACTACATTCCCACATACCCACCAACTAACTGACTAACTAACTAAATAAATAACTAACCATCTAACTACTAGCTAACTTACTAAATAATTAACTAAATAACTAACTGATGACCTAACTAACTAAATAACTAACTACTATATAACTAACTAACTGACTGACTAACTAACTAACTAACTAATTCACTAACTAACTAATTAACTAACTAACTAACTAACTAACTAACTAACTAACTAACTACTGGATAACTAACTAAATAACTAACTAATTAACTAACTAACTATCTTCGAACATACCCACTAACTAAGTAACTAACTAAATAAATAAATAACTAACTAAATAACTACTAGCTATTTCACTAACTAACTAACTAAAGAATTATCTAACTAATTAATTAACTAACTAACTAACTAATTAACTAATTAACTCACAAATTAACTAACTAGCTTGCTACCTTCGTACATACCCACTAACTAACTTACTAACTAACTAATTAACTAACTTACTAACTAACTAACTAACTAACTAACTTACTAACTAACTAATTAACTAACTAATTAATGAACTAACTAACTAACTAACTACTAGTTATCCAACTAATTAACTAACTACCTATCTTCCTACATACTAACTAACTAACTAACTAACTAACTACATTCCCGCATAACCATACTAACTAGCTAACTAACTAACTAACTAACTAAATAACTAACTAACTAACTAACTAACCAACTACCTGATAACTAACAAACTAACTAACTAACAAACTAACTAAATAACTAACTAACTAACTAACTAACCAACTACCTGATAACTAACAAAATAACTAACTAACAAACTAACTATTTAACTAACTAACTTACTAACTACCTTCTTACATACATATTGACTAACTAACTAACCAACAAACTAATTAACTAACTAACTAACTAACTAACTTACCAACTAACTAACTACTAGCTTACTGAATAAATAACTAACTAACTAACTAACTAACTAACTAACTACTAGATAACTCACTAAATAACTAACTAATTAACTAACTAACTATCTTCTTACATACATATTAACTAACTAACTAACTAACTAACTAACTACCTTCCTACGTACCCACAAACTAAGTAACTAAATAAATAAATAAATAACACACTAAATAACTACTAGCTATTTAACTAACTAACTAAATAAATAAATAACAAACTAATTAACTAACTAACTAACTAACTAACTAATTAACTAACGAAATAACAAATTGACGAACTAACTATCTACCTTCGTACATACCCACTAACTAACTAACTTACTAACTAACTAATTAACTAACGAATTAATTAACTAATTAACTAACTACTAGTTAACTAACTAACTAACTAACTAACTAACTAACTAATTAACTAATTAACTAACGAACTACTAGCTAAGTAACTGACTAGTTAACTAACTAACTTATTGACTAACTACCTTCATACATACCTATCGACTAACAAACTAACTACCTGTCAAACTAACTAACTAACAAACTAACTAAATAACTAACTAAATAACTAAATAACTAACTAACTAACAAATTAACTAATTAACAAACTAACGAAATAACTAAATGACTATCTTCCTACATACCTATTAACTAACTAACTAACTAACTAACGAACTAACTACCTTCCTATATACCAACTAACTAACTACCTACCTACCTTCCCACTAACTAACTAACTAATTATCTAACTTACTAAATTACTGACTAGCTAACTAATTAACTACTAGATAACTAACAAACTAACTAACTAAATAACTAACTAGTTAACTAACTAAATAAGTAACTAACTAACTACGAGATAACTAACTAACTAAGTAACTAAATAACTAACTAACTAACTAACTACTAATTAGCTGACAAAATATCTAACTAACTAATTACTAGACAACTAACATAATAACTAACTAATTTACTAACTAACTATCTTCTTAAATCCCTATTAACTAACTAACTACCTAACTACGTACCTTCCTACACACCCACCAACTAACTAACAAACCAAATAAATAACTAACCAGCAAACCAAATAAATAACTAACTCACTAACTAACTAACTAACTAACTAACTAACTAACAAACTAATGACCTAACTAACTAACTAACTACTAGATAACTAACTAACTATCAGACTAACTAACTAATTAACTAATTAACTAACTAACAAATTAACTAACTATCTAACTACCTACCTTGATATATACATATTGATTAACTAACTAACTCACTAACGAACTAACTACTGGCTAACTAACTAACTAACTAACTAACTACGTAACTAACTGATTTACTAACTAATTAACTAACTATCTAACTAACTAACTAACTAACAACCTTCTTACATACTTACTAACTAACTAACTAACTACCTACTAGCGAATTAACTAACTAACTAACTAACTAACTACCTACCTCCTTACATACATATTGACTAACTAACTAACTAACTAACTAATTAACTAACTAACTAACTACCAAACTAAATAACTAACTTACTTACTAACTAACTAACTACTAGCTAACCGAACAAATAACTAACTAACTAACTAACTAACTACTAGATAACTAACTAAATAACGAACTAATTAACTAACTAACTATCTTCCTACAGACAGATTAACTAACTAACTAACTAACTTACAAACTACCTTTCTACATACTCACTAACTAAGTAACTAACTAAAGAACTAATAAATTAACTAACTAACTAGCTACCTTCGTACATACCCAATAACTATCTAACTTACTAACTAACTAATTAACTAACTAATTAACTAACGAACAAACTAACTATATAACTAACTAATTAATTAACTAACTAACTAACTAACTAACAAACTACTAGCTAACTAACTAACTAATTAACTAACTAACTTACTAACAAACTACCTTCATACATACCTATTAACAAACATACTAACTACCTTTCTAACTAACTAACTAACTAACAAACTAACAAACAAACAATCTAACTAACTAACTAACTAACTACCTTCCTACATACCCACCCACTAACTAACTAACTACCTTACCGCTAACTAACTAACTAACTAACTAACTACCTTTCTAACTAAATAACTAACTAGCTAACTAACTATCTACTATCTTGATAACTAACTAACAAACTAACTAAATAACTAACTAACTAACTAACTACTAGCTAGCTGACAAAATAACTAACTAGCTAATCAATTGATAACTAACACACTAACTATCTAATTTACTAACTAACTATCTTCTTAAATACCTATTAACTAACTAACTAACTAACCACATTCCCACATACCCACCAACTAACTACCTAACTAACTAAATAAATAAATAACCATCTAACTACTAGCTAACTAACTAAATAACTACGTAAATAACTAACTGATGACCTAACTAACTAACTAACTAACTACTAGATAACTAACTAACTGACTGACTAACTAACTAACTAACTAATTCACTAACTAACTAATTAACTAACTAACTAACTAACTAACTAACTACTAGATAACTAACTAAATAACTATCTAATTAACTAACTAACTATCTTCCAACATACCCACTAACTAAGTAACTAACTAAATAAATAAATAACTAACTTAATAACTACTAGCTATTTCACTAACTAACTAACTAAAGAATGAACTAACTAATTAATTAACTAACTAACTAACTAATTAACTATCTAACTAACTAATTAGCTAACTAATTAGCTAACTAACTAGCTAACTAACTAATTAGCTAACTAAATAGGTATGTATGAAGGTAGTTAGTAAGTTTGATAGTTAACTAGTTAGTTAGTTAGCTAGTAGTTAGTTAGTTAGTTAGCTAGTAGTTTGTTAGTTTGTTAGTTAATTAGTTACTTATTTCCTTAGTTAACTAGTTAGTTAGTTAACTAGTAGTCAGTTAGTAAATTAGTTAGTTAGTAAGCTAGTTAGTTAGTTAGTTAGTTAGTTAATATGTATGTAAGAAGATAGTTAGTTAGTTAATTAGTAAGTTATTTAGTTAGGTATCTAGTAGTTAGTTAGTTAGTTAGTTAGTTAGTTATTCAGTCCGCTAGTAGTTAGTTTGTTAGTTAGTTAGTTAGTAAGTTAGTTAGTTAGGTAATTAGTTAGTTAGTTAGTTAGTCAATATGTATGTAAGAAGCTAGTTAGTTAGTTAGTTAGTTAGTTAGTTAGTTAGTTAATTAGCCAGTAGTTAGTTAGTTTGTTAGTTAGTATGTAAGAAGGTTGTCAGTTAGTTAGTTAGTTAGTTAGATAGTTAGTTAATTAGATAGTTAGTTAGTCAATCAGTTAGTTATTTAGTTAGTTTCTTAGTTAGTTAGCTAGTAGTTAGTTGGTTAATCAATATGTATGTAACAAGGTAGTTAGTTAGTTTGTTAGATAGTTAGTTAATTAGTTAGTTAGTTAGTTAGTTAGTCAGTTAGTTAGATAGTTATCTATTAGTTAGTTAGTTAGTTAGTTAGGTCATCAGTTTGTTAGTTATTTAGTTAGTTATTTAGTTAGCTAGTAGTTAAAAGGTTATTTATTTATTTATTTAGTTACTTAGTTAGTTGGTGGGTATATAGGAAGATAGTTTGTTAGTTAGTTAGTTAGTTAATAGGTATTTAAGAAGATAGTTAGTTAGTAAATTAGTTAGTTATTATGTTAGTTATCTAGTAATGAGTTAGTTAGTTATTTTGCCGGCTAGCTAGTAGTTAGTTAGTTAGTTATTTAGTTGGTTAGTTAGTTAGTTAGTTAGCTAGTTATTCAGTTAGTTATTTAGTTAGTTTGTTTGTTAGTTATCTAGTAGTTAGTTAGTCAGCTAGTTAGTTATTCAGTTAGTTAGATAGTGAGTTAGTTAGTTAGTGGGAAGGTAGTTAATTAGTTAGTTAGTGGGTATGTAGGAAGGTAGGTAGTTGGTTATTTAGTTAGTTAGTTAGTTAGTTAGTTAGTTAGTTAGTATGTAAGAAGATTGTTAGTTAGTTAGTTAGTTAGATGGCTAGTTAATTAGTTAGTTAGTTAGTTGATCAGTTAGTTATTTAGTTAGTTACTTAGTTAGTTAGCTGGTAGTTAGTTAGTTAGTGAGTTAGTTAGTTAATCAATATGTATGTATCAAGGTAGTTAGTTAGTTAGTTAGTTAGTTAGATAGTTAGATAATTAGTTAGTTAATTAGTTAGTTAATTAGTTAGTCAGTGAGTTAATTAGTTAGTTGGTGGGTATGTAGGAAGGTAGGTAGGTAGTTAGTTAGTTAGTTAGTTAATAGGTATTTAAGAATATAGTTAGTTAGTAAATTAGTTAGTTATTATGTTAGTTATCTAGTAATTAGTTAGTTAGTTAGTTAGTTAGTTAGTTATTTATTCAGTTAGCTAGTAGTTAGTTAGTTAGTTAGTTAGTTGGTAAGTTAGTTAGTTAGTTAGTTAGTTAATTAGTTAGTTAGTTAGTTAGTTAAATAGTTAGTTAGATAGTTAGTTAGTTAGTTAGTTTTCAAGTAGTTGGTTAGTTAGTTAGTTGGTTAGTTAACTAGTTAGTTAGTTAGCTAGTAGTTAGCTGGTAATTTATTTAGTTAGCTAGTTAGTTTGTGGGTATGCAGGAAGGTACTTAGTTCGTCAGTTAGTTAGTTAGTTAGTCAATAAGTATGTAGGAAGATAGTTAATTAGTTAGATACTTAGATAGATATCTAGTACTTAGTTACTTGGATTGTTAGTTATTTAGTTAGTTAGTTAGTTAGTTAGTTATTTAGTTAGATAGTTAACTAGTTAGTTATTTAGTAAGTTAGTTAGTTATTAAGTACGTAGGAAGATAGTCAGTCAGTAAATTATTTAGTTATATAGATAGTTATCTAGTAGTTAGTTAGTTAGTTATGTAGTCAGTTAGTTAGTTATTTAGTTATTTATCTAGTAGTTAGTTAATTAGTTAGTTAATTAGTTAGTTAGTTAGTTAATTAATTAGTTAGTTAGTTAGTTAGTTAGTATGTATGTATGTAAGAAGGCACTTAGTTAGTTAATTAGTTAGTTAGTTAGTTAGTTTGATAGTCAGTTAATTAGTTAGGTAGTTACTAGTTAGTTAGTCGGTATATAGGATGGTAGTTAGTTAGATGGTTAGTTAGTCAATTAGTTAGTTAGTTAGTTAGTTAGTCAATAGGTATATAGGAAGACAATTAGTTAGTTAGATAGTTAGATAGATATATACTAGTTAATAGGTATGTAGGAAGACAATTTGTTAGTTAGTTAGTTTGTTAGTGAGTTTGTAGGAAGGTAGTTAGTTAAATAGTTAGTTAGGTAGATAGCTATTTAGTTAGTTTATAGGTATGTATGAAGGTAGTTAGTTAGTTAGTTAGTTAATTAGTTCGTTATTTAGTCAGTTTGTTTGTTAATTTGCTAGTAGTTAGTTAGTTAGTTAGTTAGTTAGTTAGTTAGTTAGTTAGCTAGTAGTTAGTTAGTTAGTTAGTTAGTTGGCTAAGTTAGCTAGCTAGCTAGTAGTTAGTTAGTTAGTTAAGTTAATAGGTATGTAGGAAGGTAGTTAGTTAGTTAGTAAGTAAGTTAGGTAGTTAGTTAGTTACCTAGTAGTCAGTTAGTTAATTAGTTAGTTAGATAGTTAGTTAGTTAGTTAGTTAGTGGGAAGGTAGGTAGTTAGTTAGTTAGTGGGTATGTAGGAAGGTAGTCAGTTAGTTAGTCAGTCAGTTAGTTAGTTAGTTAGTTAATTAGTTAGTTAATAGGTATGTAGGAAGATAGTTATTTGGTTAGTTTGTTAGTTTGTTAATTAGTTAATTAGTTAGTTAGTTAGTTATTTAGTTATTTGGTTAGTTAGTTAGTTAGTTAGTTAGTTAGAAAGGTAGTTAGTTAGTTAGGTAATAGGTATTTATGAAGGTAGTTAGTAAGTTAGATAGTTAACTAGTTAGTTAGTTAGCTAGTAGTTAGTTAGTTAGCTAGCTAGTAGTTAGTTAGTTAGTTAGTTAATTAGTTAATTAGTTAGTTATTTCGTTAGTTAACTAGTTAGTTAGTTAACTAGTAGTCAGTTAGTAAATTAGTTAGTTAGTAAGTTAGTTAGTTAGTTAGTTAATATGTATGTAAGAAGATAGTTAGTTAGTTAATTAGTAAGTTATTTAGTTAGGTATCTAGTAGTTAGTTAGTTAGTTAGTTAGTTATTCAGTCCGCTAGTAGTTAGTTTGTTAGTTAGTTAGTTAGTTAATTAGTTAGTTAGTTAGTTAGTCAATATGTATGTAAGAAGGTAGTTAGTTAGTTAGTTAGTTAGTTAGTTAGTTAGTTAGTTAGTTAATTAGCCAGTAGTTAGTTAGTTTGTTAGTTAGTATGTAAGAAGGTTGTCAGTTAGTTAGTTAGTTAGATAGTTAGTTAATTAGTTAGTTAGTCAGTTAATCAGTTAGTTATTTAGTTAGTTTCTTAGATAGTTAGGTAGTAGCTAGTTGGTTAATCAATATGTATGTAACAAGGTAGTTAGTTAGTTTGTTAGATAGTTAGTTAATTAGTTAGTTAGTTAGTTAGTTAGTTAGTTAGTCTGTTAGTTAGATAGTTATCTAGTAGTTAATTAGTTAGTTAGGTCATCAGTTTGTTAGTTATTTAGTTAGTTATTTAGTTAGCTAGTAGTTAGAAGGTTAGTTATTTATTTATTTAGTTAGTTAGTTAGTTGGTGGGTATATCGGAAGGTAGTTAGTGAGTTAGTGAGTTAGTTAGTTAATAGGTATTTAAGAAGATAGTTAGTTAGTAAATTAGTTAGTTATTATGTTAGTTATCTAGTAATGAGTTAGTTAGTTATTTTGCCAGCTAGCTAGCAGTTAGTTAGTTAGTTATTTAGTTGGTTAGTTAGTTAGTTAGTTAGCTAGTTATTCAGTTAGTTATTTAGTTAGTTAGTTTGTTAGTTATCTAGTAGTTAGTTAGTTAGCTAATTAGTTATTCAGTTAGTTAGATAGTGAGTTAGTTAGTTAGTGGGAAGGTAGTTAATTAGTTAGTTAGTGGGTATATAGGAAGGTAGGTAGTTAGTTAGTTAGTCAATAGGTATTTAAGAATATAGTTAGTTAGTAAATTAGTTAGTTATTATGTTAGTTATCTAGTAATTAGTTAGTTAGTTATTTTGTCAGCTAGCTAGTAGTTAGTTAGTTAGTTAGTTATTTAGTTAGTTAGTTAGTTACTTATCTAGTAGTTAGTTAGTTAACTAGTTAGTTATTTAGTTAGTTTGTTTGGTAATTATCTAGTAGTTAGTTAGTTAGCTAGTTAGTCATTTATTTAGTTAGATAGTTAGTTAGTTAGTTAGTGGGAAGGTACTTAGTTAGTTAGTTAGTGGGTATGGAGGATAGTAGTTAGTTAGTTAATAGGTATGTAGGAAGATAGTTATTCGGTTATTTAGTTAGTTTGTTAATTAGTTAATTAGTTAGTTAGTTAGTTATTTAGTTAATTAGTTACTTAGTTAGTTAGTTAGTTAATAGGTATGTATGAAGATAGTTAGTTAGTAAGTTAGTAGTTAACTAGTAGTTAGCTAGTAGTTAGTAAGTTAGTTAGTTAATTAATTTGTTAGTTATTTAGTTCGTTAGTTAGTTATTTAACTAGTAGTTAGTTTGTTCATTAGTTAAGTAATTAGTTAGTTAATTAGTTAGTTAGTAGTTAGTTATCTAGAAGTTAGTTAGTTAGCTAGTTAGTAATTTAGTAAGATATATAGTTAGTTAGTTAGTTAGCAGTAACGTAGTTAGTTAGTTAGTTAGTGGGTATGTAGGAAGGTACTTAGTTAGTTAGTTAGTATGTTAGTTAATAGGTATGTAGGAATATAGTTATTTAGTTATTTAGTTATTTGTTAGTTAGTTAGTTAGTTAGTTAATAGGTATGTATGAAGGTAGTTAGTTAGTAAGTTAGTTAGTTAACTGGTTAGTTAGTTAGATGGTAGTTAGCTTGTTAGTTAGTTAATTAGTTAGTTAGTTAGTTAGTTAGTTAGTTACTTAACTAGTAGTTAGTTAGATAATTAGTTAATTAATTAGTTAGTTAATTAGTTAGTTAGTTAGTGGGTATGTACGAAGATAGCTAGTTAGTTAATTAGTTAGTTAGTTAGTTAATTAGTTCGTTATTTATTTAGTTACTCAGTTAGTTAAATAGCTAGTATTTATTTAGTTATTTATTTATTTATTTAGTTAGTTAGTTAGTTAATATGTATGTAGCAAAATAATTAGTTAGTTAATTAGTTAGTTATTTAGTATGTTATCAAGTAGTTAGTTAGTTAGTTAGTTACTTAGTTATTTATTCAGTTAGCTAGTAGTTAGTTAGTTAGTTAGTTTGTTAATAAGTTAGTTAGTTAGTTAGTTAGTTAGTTAATTAGTTTGTTGATTAGTTTGTTAGTCAATATGTATGTAAGAAGGCAGGTAGGTAGTTAGTTAGTCAGTTAAATAGTTAGTTAGTTAGTTAGTTAGTTAGTTAGTTAGTTAGTTAGTTAGTTAGTTAGTTAGTAGTTGGTTAGTTAGTTAGTTAGTTAGTTAACTCATTAGTTATTTAGTTAGTTAGTTTGTTAGTTATTTAGTTAGTTAGTTAGTTAATAAGAATGTAGGAAGATAGTTAGTTAGTTAATTTGTTATTTATTTAGATAGATATCTAGTAATTAGTTACTTAGTTTGTTAGTTATTAAGTTAGTTAGTTAATTAGTTAGTTAGTTAATTAGCGAGTAGTTAGTTAGTAAGTTAGTTAGGTAGTTAGTATGCAAGAAGGTCGTTATTTAGTTAGTTTGTTAGATAGTTAGTTAATTAGCTAGTTACTCAGTTAGTTATTTAGTTAGTTAGTTAGTTAGCAAGTAGTTAGTTCGTTAGTGCCTTAGTTAGTTAATCAATTTTTATGTATCAAGGTAGTTAGTTAGTTAGATAGTTAGTTAATTAATCAGTTAGTTAGTTATCTAGTAGTTAGTTAGTTAGTTAGGTCATAAATTAGTAATTTAGTTAGTTAGTTAGTTTGGTAGTTAGCTAGTAGTTAGGTTGTTAGTTATTTATTTAGTTAGTTAGTTAGTTGGTGGGTATATAGGAAGGTAGTTAGTTTATTAGTTAGTTAATAGGTATTTAAGAAGATAGTTAGTTAGAAAATTAGTTAGTTATTATGTCAGTTATCTAGTATTTAGTTAGTTAGTTATTTTATCAGCTAGTAGTTAGTTAGTTAGTTAGTTAGTAGTTAGTTAGTCAGTTATTTAGTTAACTATTTAGTTATTTAGTTAGTTAGTTTGTTATTTATCTAGTAGTTAGTTAGTTAGTTAGTTATTTAGTTAGTTAGATAGTGGGAAGGTAGTTAGTTAGTTAGTTAGTTAGTTAGTTAGTGGGAAGGTAGTATGTTAGTTAGATAGTGCGTATGTAGGAAGGTAGGTTGTTAGTTAGTTAGTTAGTTAATAGGTGTATGTAGGAAGATAGTTATTTAGTTAGTTTGTTAGTTTGTTAATTAGTGATTTAGTTTGTTAGTTAGTTATTTAGTTATTTATTTAGTTAGTTAGTTACTTAGTTAGTTAGTTAGAAAGGTAGTTAGTTTGGTAGTTAATAGGTATGTACGAAGGTAGTTAGTAAGTTAGTTAGTTAACTAGTTAGTTAGTTAGCTAGTAGTTTGTTAGTTAGTTAGTTAGTTAATTAGTTTGTTATTTAGTTAGTTAGTTAGTTAGTTAACTAGTAGTTAGTTAGTTAATTAGTTCATTAATTAGTTAGTCAGTAAGTTAGTCAGTTAGTGGGTATGTACGAAGGTAGCTAGTTAGTTAGTTAATTAGTTAGTTAATTAGTTTATTAGTTAGTTAGTTCGTAAGTTAACTATTTAGTTAATTATTTAGTTAGTTAGTTAGTTAGTTAAATAGCTAGTAGTTATTTATTTAGTTATTTATTTATTTAGTTAGTTACTTTGTGAGTGGGTATATAGGAAGGTAGTTAGTAAGTTAGTTAGTTAGTTGGTTAGTTAATTAATATGTATGTAGGAAGATAGTTAGTTAGTTAATTAGTTAGTTATTTAGTAGTTAGTTAGTTAGTTAGTTAGTTATTTATTCAGTTAGCTAGTAGTTAGTTAGTTAGTTAGTTAGTGAATTAGTTAGTTAGTTAGTTAGTCAATATATACGTAAGAAGGTAGGTAGTTAGTTAGTTTGTTAATTAGATAGTAATTACTTAGTTTGTTAGTTAGTTAGTTAGTATGTAGGAAGGTTGTTTGTTAGTTAGTTAGTTAGTTAGATAATTAGTTAATTAGTTAGTCAGTTAATCAGTTAGTTATTTAGTTAGTTACTTAGTTAGTAAGCTAGTAGTTAGTTAGTTAGCGAGTTAGTTAATCAATATGTATGTATCACGGTAGTTACTTAGTTAGTATGTTAGATAGTTAATTAATTAGTTAGTTAATTAGTTAGTTAGTTAAGGAGTCAGTTAGTTAGTTAGTTATCTAGTAGTCAGTTAGTTAGTTAGGTCATCAGTTAGTGATTTAGTTAGTTAGTTAGTTATTTTGTTAGCTAGTAGTTAGCTGGTTAGTTATTTATTTTGTTAGTTAGTTAGTTGGTGGGTATGTTGGAAGGTAGTTAGTTCGTTAGTTAGTTAATAGGTATTTAAAAAGATAGTTAGTTAGTAAATTAGTTAGTTATTTTGTCAGCTAGCTGGTAGTTAGTTAATTAATTAGTTAGTTAGTAGTTAGTTAGTTAGTTAGTTAGTTAACTATTTAGTTAACTATTCAGTTAGTTTGTTAGTTAACTAACTAACTAACTAATTAACTAACTATCTAAATAACTAACTAACTAACAACCTTCTTACATACTAACTAACTAACTAACTAACTAACTACCTACTGGCTAATTAACTAACTAACTAACTAACTAACTAACTACCTACCTCCTTACATACATATTGACTAACTAACTAACTAACTAATTAACAAACTAAATAACTAACTAACTAACTAACTTACTTACTAACTAACTAACTACTAGCTAATTGAACAAATAACTAACTAACTATCTAACTAACTAACTAACTAACTACTAGATAACTCACTAAATAACTAACTAATTAACTAACTAACTATCTTCCTACAGACAGATTAACTAACTAACTAACTAAGTTACTAACTACCTTCCTACATACCCACTAACTAAGTAACTAACTAAATAAATAAATAACTGACTAAATAACTACTAGCTATTTAACTAACTAACTAACTAAAGAACTAACTAACTAATTAACTAACTAACTAACTAACTAATTAACTAACAAATTAACTAACTAACTAGCTACATTCGTACAGACCCACTAACTATCTAACTTACTAACTAACTAATTAACTAAGTAATTAATGAACTAATTAACTAACTTACTACTAGTTAACGAAC
Organism: Luzula sylvatica; assembly: GCA_946800325.1. Classification (NCBI taxonomy): domain Eukaryota; kingdom Viridiplantae; phylum Streptophyta; class Magnoliopsida; order Poales; family Juncaceae; genus Luzula; species Luzula sylvatica. The sequence goes on along the minus strand of OX326957.1, from coordinate 10,069,662 downwards.
TAACTAACTTACTAACTAACTACCTTCATACATACCTATTAACAAACAAACTAGCTACCTTTCTAACAAACTAACTAACTAACAAACTAACTAACAAACAAACTAACAAACTAACTAACTAACTAACTAACTAACTACCTTCCTACATAACCAGCCACTAAATAACTAACTACCTTACCGCTAACTAACTAACAAACTACCTATCTAACTAAATAACTAACTAGCTAACTAACTAACTACTAGATAACTAACTAACTAACTAACTAACTAACTACTAGCTAGATGACAAAATAAATAACTAACTAATTAATAGATAACTAACATAATAACTAACTAATTTACTAACTAACTATCTTCTTAAATACCTATTAACTAACTAACTAACTAACTACATTCCCACATACACACCAACTAACTAACTAACTAACTAAATAAATAACTAACCATCTAACTACTAGCTAACTGACTAACTAAATAACTAACTAAATAACTAACTGATGACCTAACTAACTAACTGACTGACTAATTAACTAACTAATTAACTAACTAACTAACTAACTAACTAACTAACTACTAGATAACTAACTAAATAACTAACTAATTAACTAACTAACTATCTTCCAACATACCCACTAACTAAATAAATAAATGACAAACTAAATAACTACTAGCTATTTCACTAACTAACTAACTAAAGAATTAACAAACTAATTAACTAACTAACTAACTAACTACTTAACTAATTAACTAACAAATTAACTAACTAGCTAGCCACCTTCGTACATACCCACTAACTAACTTACTTACTAACTAACTAATTAACTAACTAATTAATGAACTAATTAACTAACTAACTACTAGTTAACTAACTAATTTACTAACTAACTATCTTCCTACATACTAACTAACTTACTAACTAACTAACTACATTCCTGCATACCCATACTAACTAGTGAACTAAATAAATTACCAGCTAACTACTAGCTAACAAACTAACTAGCTAACTAAATAACTAACTAGTTAACTAACTAACTAACTAACTAACCAACTACCGGATAACTAACTAACTAACTAACTAACTAACTAACTAACTACCTTCTTACATACATATTGACTAACTAACTAACCAACAAACAAACTAACTAACTAACTAACTAACTAACTTACCAGCTAACTAACTAACTAACTAACTGACTACTAGCTAACTGAATAAATAACTAACTAACCAACTAGCTAACTACAAGATAACTAACATAATAACTAACTAATTTACTAACTAACTATCTTCTTAAGTACCTATTAACTAACTAACTAACTAACTAACTAACTAACTAACTAAATAACTAATTGATGACCTAACTAACTAACTAACTAGCAACTAGATAACTAACTAACTAACTGACAAATCAACTAACTAACTAACTAATTAGCTAACTAATTAACTAACTATCTAACTAACTAACTAACTACCTTGATACATAATATTGATTAACTAACTCACTAACTAACTAACTCACTAACTAACTTACTACTAGCTAACTAACTAAGTATCTAACTAAATAACTAACTGATTAACTAACTAACTAACTAACCTACTAATTAGCTAACAATCAAACTAACTAACTAACTAACTAACAACCTTCTTACATACTAACTAACTAACTAATTAACTAACTAACTAACTAACTACAAGCTAATTAACTAACTAACTAACTACATTCTTACATACATATTGACTGACTAACCAATTAACTAACAAATTAACTAACTAACTAGCTACCTTCGTACCTACCCACTAACTACCTAACTTACTAACTAACTAAATAACAAACTAGTTAATGAACTAATTAACTAACTAACAACTAGTTAACTAACTAACAAACTAACTAACTAAATAACTAACTAATTAAATAACTAACTAACTAACTAACAAATTACTAGCTAACTAACTAAGTTACTAACTACCTAACAAATTAATGATTAAATAACTATTAACTAACTAACTTACTAACTAACTACCTTCATACATACCTGTTAACTAACAAACTAACTACCTTTCTAACTAACTAACGAACAAACTACCTAACTAAATAACTAAATAACTAACTACTTAACGAATTAACTAATTAACAAACTAACTAATTAACTAAATAACTATCTTCGTACATACACCTATTAACTAACTAATTAACTAACTAACTAACTTACTAACTAACTACCTTCCTACATACAAACTAACTAACTAACAAACTACCTTCCCACTAACTAACTATCTAACTATCTAACTAACTAAATAACTAACTAGCTAACTAACTAACTACAAGATAACTAACAAACTAACTAACTAAATAACTAAATTGTTAACTAAATAACTAACAAACTAACTACTAACTAACTACCTAACTAAATACGAGCTCGCTGACAAAATAACTAACCAACCAACTACTAGATAAGTAACATAGTAACTAACTAATTTACTAACTAACTATCTTCTTAAATACCTATTAACTAACTAACTAACTAACTACCTACCTATATACCCACCAACTAACTAACTAACTAACAAACTAACTAACTAACTAACTACCTACCTATATACCGACCAACTAAATAACTAACTAACTAAATAAATAAATAAATAAATAACAAGCTAACTACAAGCTAACTAACTAACTAACTAACTAACTAACTAATTAATAAGCTAACTAATTAACTAACTATCTAGCTAACTAACTAACTACCTTAATACATACATATTGATTAACTAACTACTAGCTAATTAACAAACAAACTAACTAACTAACTACCTTCTTGCATACATATTGACTAAATAACCAACTAACTAACTAACTAACTAACTAACTAACTTACTAACTAACTAACTAACTAACTAACTACTAGCTAACTGAATAAATTACATACTAACTAACTAACTAACTAACTAACTACTAGATAACTATCTAAATAACTAACTAATTAACTAACTAAGTATCTTCCTACATACATATTAACAATCAAACTAACTAACTAACTGACTAACTAACTAACTAACTAACTTACTAATTACCTTCCTACATACCCACTAACTAAGTACCTAACTAAATAAATATATAAATAACTAACTATATAACTACTAGCTATTTAACTAACTATCTAACTACATAAATAACTTACTAATTGACTACCAAACTAACTAATTAGCTAACTAGCTACCTTCGTACATACCGACTAACTAACTAACTTACTAACTAACTAATTAACTAACTAATTAATTAACTAATTATCTAACTAACTACTACTTAAATAACTAACCAACTAACTAACTAAATAACTAACTGACTAATTAACTTACTAACTAACAAGTTAAGTAACTTACTAACTAACTACCTTCATACATACCTATTAACTAACTAACTAACTAACTAACTAACTAACAAAATTAACTAATCAACAAACTAACTAAATAACTATCTTCCTACATACCTATTAACTAACTAACTAACTAACTAACTAACTAACTACCTACCTACCTACCTTTCTACATACCCACTAACTAACTAACTAACTATCTTACCGCTAACTAACTAACTATCTATCTAACTAAATAACTAACTAGCTAACTAACAAACTACTAGATAACTAACAAACTAACTAAATAACTAAGTAACTAACTAATAGATAACTAACTAACCAAATAACTAAATAACTAACTAACTAACTACTAGCTAACTAACTAACTAACTAACTATCTACCTAACTAACTAACTCACGAACTACCTTCTTACATACATATTGACTAACTAACTAACTAACTAACTAACTAATTAACTAACTAACTAAATAACTAACTAACTAACTAACTTACTAACTAACTTACTAACTAACAAACTACTAGATAACAAACTAAATAACTAACTAATTAACTAACTAACTATCTTCCTATATACATATTAACTAAGTAACTAAGTAACTAACTAACTAAGTAACTAACTAACTTACTAACTACCTTCCTACATACCCAGTAACTAAGTAACTAACTAACTAAATAAATAAATAACTAAATAACTACTAGCTATCTAACTAACTAATTAACTGATGACCTAACTAACTAACGAACTACTAGATAACTAACTAACTAACTGAATAACTAACTAACTAACTAATTAACTAACTATCTAACTAGCTAACTAACTAACTACATTGATACATACATATTGATTAACTAACTAACTCACTAACTAACTACTAGCTACCTAACTAAGTAACTAACTAAATAACTAACTCATTAACGAACTAACTAACTAATGAACTAAATAACTAACTACCTTCTTACATACTACCTAACTAACTAACTAACTAACTAACTAACTAACTACTAGCTAATTAACTAACTAACTAACTAACTACCTAACTTTTAACATACATATTGACTAACTAACTAACTAACTAACTATTTAAGTAACTAGCAAACTAACTAACTAACTAACTAACTAACTAACTACTAGCTACATGAATAACTAACTAACTAAGTAACTAACTAACTAACTAACTAACTAACTACTTAATAACTAACTAAATTACTAACTAATTAACTAACCTAACTATCTTCCTACATACATATTAACTAACTAACTAACTAACTAACTAACTAACTAAGTAACTAACTTACTAACTACCTTCCAACATACCCACTTACTAAGTAACTAATTAAATAAATAAATAACTAACTAAATAACTACTAGCTATTTAACTAACTAACTAACTAACTAACTAAATAAATACCTAACTAACTATCTAATTATCTAATTAACTAACTAACTAACTAACAAATTAACTACCTAACTAACTACCTTCGTACACACCCACTAACTAACTAACTAACTTACTAACTAACTAATTGACTAACTACCTACTAGTTAACTAACTAACTAACTAACTAACTAACTAACTAACTAACTAACTAACTAACTAATTAACTGACTAACTAACAAACTACTAGCTAACTAACTAACTAGTTAACTATCTAACTTAGTTAGTTTGTTAGTTAGTTAGAAAGGTAGTTAGTTTGTTAGTTAATATGTATGTATGAAGGTAGTTAGTTAGTAAGTTAGTTAGTTAGTTAGTACTTAGTTAGTTATTTAGTTAATTAGTTAGTTATTTACTTAGTTTGTTAGTTAGTTAGTTAGTTAAGTAGTAGTTAGTTAGTTAATTAGTTAATTAATTAGTTACTTAAATAGTTAGTTAGTTAGTGCGTATGTATGAAGGTAGCTAGTTAGTTAGTTAAATTGTTAGTTAGTTAGTTAATTAGTTAGTTAGTTAGTTAGTTAATTAGTTAATTAGTTAGTTATTTATTTAGTTCGTTAGTTAGTTAGATAGATAGTAGTTATTTAGTTAGTTATTTATTTATTTAGTTAGTTACTTAGTTAGTGGGTATGTAGGAAGGTAGTTAGTAAGATAGTTAGTTAGTTAGTTAGTTAGTTAGTTAGTTAATATGTATGTAGGAAGATAGTTAGTTAATTAGTTAGTCATTTAGTTAGTTATCTAGTAGTTTGTTAGTTAGTAAGTTAGTTAGTCAGTTAGTTAGTTAGTTAGTTAGATAGTTAGTTAGGTAATATGTATGTAAGAAGGTAGTTACCTAGTTTGTTAGTTAGTTAGTTAATTAGCTAGTAGTTAGTTAGTTAGTTAGTTAGATAGTTAGTTAATTAGTTTGTTAGTTAGTTAGTTAATCAGTTAGTTATTTAGTTAGTTAGTTAGTAAATCAATATGCATGTATCAAGGTAGTTAGTTAGTTAGTTAGATAGTTAGTTAGTTAGTTAGTTAGTTAGTTAGTTAGTTAGTTAGTTAGGAAGTTAGTTAGTTAGCTAGTTATCTAGTTGTTAGTTAGTTCGTTAGGTCATCAGTTAGTTTTTTAGTTCGTTAGTTAGTTAGTTAGCTAGTAGTTATGTGGTTAGTTATTAAGTTAGTTAGTTAGTTAGTTAGTTTGTGGGTATGTAGGAAGGTAGTTAATTAGTTAATAGGTATTTAAGAAGATAGTTAGTTCGTAAATTAGTTAGTTATTATGTTAGTTATCTTGTAATTAGTTAGTTAGTTATTTTGTCAGCTAGCTAGCAGTTAGTTAGTTATTTAGTTAGTTAGCTAGTTAGTCATCTAGTAGTTAGACGTTAGTTATTTAGTTAGTTAACTAGTTAGTTATTTAGTCAGTTAGTTAGTTTGTTAGTTATCTAGTAGTTAGTTAGTTAGCTAGTTAGTTATTTAGTACGTTTGATAGTTAGTTAGTTAGTTAGTTAGTGGGAAGGTAGGTAGTTAGTTTGTTAGTTAGTGGGTATGTAGGAAGGTAGGTAGTTAGTTAGTTAGTTAGTTAGTTAGTTAATAGGTATGTCGGAAGATAGTTATTTAGTTAGTTTGTTATTTAGTTCATTTGTTAGTTAGTTAGTTATTTAGTTATTTGGTTAGTTTGTTAGTTAGTTAGTTAGAAAGGTAGTTAGTTTGTTAGTCAATAGGTATGTATGAATGTAGTTAGTTAGTAAGTTAGTTAGTTAACTAGTTAGTTAGTTTGCTAGTAGTTTGTTAGTTATTTAGTTAGTTAATTAGTTAGTTATTTAGTTAGTTATTTAGTTAGTTAGTTAGTTAACTATTAGTTAGTTAGTAAACTAGTTAATTAATTTGTTTGTTAATTAGTTAGTTAGTAACTTAGTTAGTTAGTGGGTGTCTACGAAGGTAGCTCGTTAGTTAGGTAATTTGTTAGTTCATTAGTTAATTAGTTAGTTAGTTTGTTACTTAATTAGTGAGCTATTTATTTATTTAGTTAGTTAGTTAAATAACTAGTAGTTATTTAGTTAGTTATTTATTTAGTTAGTTAGTTAGTTAGTTCATGCGTATGTAGGAAGGTAGTTAGTTAGTTAGTTAGTTCATTATTTATTCAGTTGGCTAGTAGTTAGTTAGTAAGTTAGTTAGTTAGGTAGTTAGTTATCAAGTTATTTATTTTGTTAGTTTGTTTATTTAGTTATCTAGTAGTTAGTTAGTTAGCTAGTCAGCTATTTAGTTAGTTAGATAGTTAGTTAGTTAGTGGGAAGGTAGTTAGTTAGTTAGTTGGTGGATATGTAGGAAGGTACTTAGTTAGTTAGTTAGTTAGTTAGTTAGTTAGTTAGTTAATAGGTATCTAGGCAGATAGTTATTTAGTTAGTTTGTAATTAGTTAATTAGTTAGTTAGTTAGTTATTTAGTTATTTTATTACTTAGTTAGTTAGAAAGGTAGTTAGTTAGTTAGTTAATAAGTATGTATGAAGGTAGTAGGTTAGTAAGTTAGATAGTTAACTAGTTAGCTAGTTAGCTAGTAGTTTGTTAGTTAGTTGGTTAGTTAATTAGTTAGTAATTTAGTTAGTTAAATGGTAGTTAGTTAGTTATTTAGTTAATTAATTAGTTAGTTACTTAGTTAGTTAGTAAGTTAGTTAGTTGGTGGGTATGTACGAAGGTAGCTTGCTAGTTAGTTAATTTGTTAGTTGGTTAGTTAATTAGTTAGTTAGTTAGTTAGTTAATTAGTTAGTTATTTATTTATTTAGTTAGTTAGTTAAATAGCTTGTAGTTATTTAGTTAGTTAGTTACTTAGTTAGTGCGTATGTAGGAAGGTAGTTAGTAAGTTAGTTAGTTAGTTAGTTAGTTAATATGTATGAAGGAAGATAGTTAGTTATTTAATTAGTTAGTTATTTAGTTAGTTATCTAGTAGTTAGATATTTAGTTCATTATTTATTCAGTTAGCTAGTAGTTAGTTAGTAGTTAGTTAGTTAGTAAGTTAGTTAGTTAGTTAGTTAGTTAGTTAGTTAGTTAACTAGTTATTTATTTAGTAAGTTTGTTTATTTAGTTATCAAGTAGTTAGTTAGTTAGCTGGTTAGTTATTTAGTTAGTTAGATAGTTAGTTAGTTAGTGGGAAGGTAGTTAGTCAGTTAGTTAGTGGATATGTAGGATGGTACTTAGTTAGTTAGTTTGTTAGTTACTTAGTTAATTAGTTAGTTAATATGTATGTAGGAAGATAGTTATTTAGTTAGTTAGTCGGTTTTTTAATTAGTTAATTAGTTAGTTAGTTAGTTATTTAGTTATTTTATTACTTAGTTAGTTAGAAAGGTAGTTAGTTAGTTAGTTAATAAGTATGTATGAAGGTAGTTGGTTAGTAAGTTAGATAGTTAACTAGCTAGCTAGTTAGCTAGTAGTTTGTTAGTTAGCCAGTTAGTTAATTAGTTAGTTATTTAGTTAGTCAAATAGTAGTTAGTTACTTATTTAGTTAATTAATTAGTTAGTTAATTAGTTAGTTAGTAAGTTAGTTAGTTAGTGGGTATGTACGAAGGTAGCTAGCTAGTTAGTTAATTTGTTAGTTAGTTAGTAAATTAGTTAGTTAGTTAGTTAGTTAATTAGTTAGTTATTTATTTAGTTAGTTAGTTAGTTAAATAGCTTGTAGTTATTTAGTTAGTTATTTATTTAGTTTGTTAGTTACTTAGTTAATGCGTATGTAGGAAGGTAGTTAGTAAGTTAGTTAGTTAGTTAGTTAATAGGTATTTAAGAATATAGTCAGTTAGTAAATTAGTTAGTTATTATGTTAGTTATCTAGTAATTAGTTAGTTAGTTATTTTTTCAGCTAGCTAGTAGTTAGTTAGTTAGCTAGTTATTTAGTTAGTTAGTTAGTTACTTATCTAGTAGTTAGTTAGTTAGTTAACTAGTTAGTTATTTAGTTAGTTTGGTTGTTAGTTATCTAGTAGTTACATAGTTGGCTAGTTAGTCGTTTAGTTAGTTAGATAGTTAGTGTGTTAGTTAGTGGGAAGGTAGTTAGTTAGTTAGTTAGTGGGTATGTAGGAAGGTAGTTAGTTAGTTAGTTAGTTAATAGGTACGTAGGAAGATAGTTATTCGGTTATTTAGTTAGTTTGTTAATTAGTGAATTTGTTAGTTAGTCAGTTAGTTATTGAGTTATTTAGTTAGTTAGTTAGTTAGTTGGTTAGTTAGTTAGTTAGTTAGTTAATAGGTATGTATGAAGGTAGTTAGTTAGTATGTTAGTTAGTTAACTAGTTAGTTAGTTAGCTAGTAGTTAGTTAGTTAGTTAGTTAATTAGTTAGTTATTTCGTTAGTTAGTTAGTTAGTTAGTTAACAAGTAGTTAGTTAGTTGATTAGTTAGTTTGTAAGTTAGTTAGTTAGTGGGAATGTACGAAGGTAGCTAGTTAGTTAGTTAATTTCTTTGTTAGTTGGTTAATTAGTTAGTTAGTTGGTTAATTAGTAAGTTATTTATTTATTTAGTTTGATAGTTAAATAGCTAGTAGTTATTTATTTATTTAGTTAGTCACTTAGTTAGTGGGTATGTAGGAAGGTAGTTAGTAAGTTAGTTAGTTAGTTAGTTAGTGAATACGTATGTAGGAAGATAGTTAGTTAGTTAATTAGTTTGTTATTTAGTTAGTTATATAGTGGTTAGTTAGTTAGTTAGTTATTTATTCAGTTAGCTAGTAGTTAGTTAGTTAGTTAGTTAGTTGGTAAGTTAGTTAGTTAGTTAGTTAGTTAGTTAATTAGTTAGTTAGTTAGTTAGTTAAAGAGTTAGTTAGATAGTTAGTTAGTTAGTTAGTTTTCAAGTAGTTGGTTAGTTATTTAGTTGGTTAGTTAACTAGTTAGTTAGTTAGCTAGTAGGTAGCTGGTAATTTATTTAGTTAGCTAGTTAGTTTGTGGGTATGCAGGAAGGTACTTAGTTCGTTAGTTAGCTAGTTAGTTTGTGGGTATGCAGGAAGGTACTTAGTTCGTTAGTTAGTTAGTTAGTTAGTCAATAAGTATGTAGGAAGATAGTTAGTTAATTAGTTAGATATTTAGATAGATATCTAGTAGTTAGTTACTTGGATTGTTAGTAATTTAGTTAGTTAGTTAGTTAGTTAGTTATTTAGTTAGATAGTTAACTAGTTAGTTATTTAGTAAGTTAGTTAGTTATTAAGTACGTAGGAAGATAGTCAGTCAGTAAATTAGTTAGTCATATAGATAGTTATCTAGTAGTTAGTTAGTTAGTTATGTAGTCAGTTAGTTAGTTATTTAGTTATTTATCTAGTAGTTAGTTAATTAGTTAGTTAATTAGTTAGTTAGTTAGTTAATTAATTAGTTAGTTAGTTAGTTAGTTAGTATGTATGTATGTATGTAAGAAGGCACTTAGTTAGTTAATTAGTTAGTTAGTTAGTTAGTTTGTTAGTCAGTTAATTAGTTAGTTAGTTACTAGTTAGTTAGTCGGTATATAGGATGTTAGTTAGTTAGATGGTTAGTTAGTCAATTAGTTAGTTAGTTAGTTAGTTAGTTAGTTAATAGGTATATAGGAAGAAAATTAGTTAGTTAGTTATTTAGATAGATATATACTAGTTAATAGGTATGTAGGAAGACAATTAGTTAGTTAGTTTGTTTGTTAGTGAGTTTGTAGGAAGGTAGTTAGTTAATTAGTTAGTTAGGTTACCTGTGTCTTAAGCAAGCCGAATCGGTAGAACATCTGGTGTGTCAATGTCGATTTCTCCGTCTCCATTGGGAAGATCTGAGATCGAAATTTCCTCTGATGATTGAATTGAACACCACAGTTGAAGGTATGCTTGCAGACCTAACCGAAAAAAAGATGGATTCAAAAACCAGTCAATTATTTGTGGCTTTCCTTTACTGTACCTGGAGAGAAAGATGCCGGCGAGTTTTCTCAGAGGGAAGAAAGGAAGGGTCACTCCTGTTGGATGAGATTGTTAGCGATTGGCTTTTGTTCCAGAAAATCGGTGCAAGCAGAGATAGCGTTGTCGAGTGGTGAAGCTGGCTTATCAATGGCGATGACTCTCAAATTGAAGAAGTTAATAGCAAAGAAGAGGGGAGTTAGGATGTACTTTATGAGAGAAAGAAAAAAAAACGTGTTGAGGCGGTGATGTTGGGCTGGGGGCCAGACCATTTATTTTATAAATAAATATCTTATTCATCTAGGGGGTCTGATGTAAATTTGTATAGAAAGGGTTTATTTCTTTTTTTCCCTATTTCTTCATAGACATTCGTTATGTAATGACTGAATATTTGTTTCTTTACCTCGTTATATTTATTATTTTGGAAGAGAGGCTTCGAACTCTCTGCAAATTTACTCAAAAAAAAAAAAATTAGTTAGTTAGGTAGATAGCTATTTAGTTAGTTTATAAGTATGTATGAAGGTAGTTAGTTAGTTAGTTAGTTAATTAGTTCGTTATTTAGTCAGTTTGTTTGTTAATTAGCAAGTAGTTAGTTAGTTAGTTAGTTAGTTAGTTAGCTAGTAGTTAGTTAGTTAGTTAGTTGGCTAAGTTAGCTAGCTAGCTAGTAGTTAGTTAGTTAGTAAGTAAGTTAGGTAGTTAGTTAGTTACCTAGTAGTCAGTTCGTTAATTAGTTAGTTAGTTAACTAGTTAGCTATTTAGTTAGTTAGTCTGTTAGTTCTCTAGTAGTTAGTTAGTTAGCTAGTTAGTTATTTAGTTAGTTAGATAGTTAGTTAGTTAGTTAGTTAGTGGGAAGGTAGGTAGTTGGTTAGTTAGTGGGTACGTAGGAAGGTAGTCAGTTAGTTAGTTAGTTAGTCAGTTAGTTAGTTAGTTAATTAGTTAGTTAATAGGTATGTAGGAAGATAGTTATTTAGTTAGTTGGTTAGTTAGTTAGTTAGTTAGTTAATAGGTATGTATGAAGGTAGTTAGTTAGTATGTTAGTTAGTTAAATAGTTAGTTAGTTAGCTAGTAGTTATTTAGTTATTTGGTTAGTTAATTAGTTAGTTAGTTAGTTATTTAGTTATTTGGTTAGTTAGTTAGTTAGTTAGTTAGTTAGAAAGGTAGTTAGTTAGTTAGGTAATAGGTATGTATGAAGGTAGTTAGTAAGTTAGATAGTTAACTAGTTAGTTAGTTAGCTAGTAGTTAGTTAGTTAGTTAGCTAGTAGTTAGTTAGTTAGTTAGTTAGTTAGTTAATTAGTTAGTTATTTCGTTAGTTAACTAGTTAGTTAGTTAACTAGTAGTTAGTTAGTAAATTAGTTAGTTAGTAAGTTAGTTAGTTAGTTAGTTAATATGTATGTAAGAAGATAGTTAGTTAGTTAATTAGTAAGTTATTTAGTTAGGTATCTAGTAGTTAGTTAGTTAGTTAGTTAGTTATTCGGTCCGGTAGTAGTTAGTTTGTTAGTTAGTTAGTTAGTAAGTTAGTTAGTTAGTTAGTTAATTAGTTAGTTAGTTAGTTAGTCAATATGTATGTAAGAAGGTAGTTAGTTAGTTAGTTAGTTAGTTAGTTAGTTAATTAGCCAGTAGTTAGTTAGTTTGTTAGTTAATATGTAAGAAGGTTGTCAGTTAGTTAGTTAGTTAGATAGTTAGTTAATTAGTTAGTTAGTCAGTTAATCAGTTAGTTATTTAGTTAGTTTCTTAGATAGTTAGGTAGTAGCTAGTTGGTTAATCAATATGTATGTAACAAGGTAGTTAGTTAGTTTGTTAGATAGTTAGTTAATTAGTTAGTTAGTTAGTTAGTTAGTTAGTTAGTCAGTTAGTTAGATAGTTATCTAGTAGTTAGTTAGTTAGTTAGGTCATCAGTTTGTTAGTTATTTAGTTAGTTATTTAGTTAGCTAGTAGTTAGAAGATTAGTTATTTATTTATTTAGTTAGTTAGTTAGTTGGTGGGTATATAGGAAGGTAGTTAGTTAGTTAGTTCGTTAGTTAGTTAATAGGTATTTAAGAAGATAGTTAGTTAGTAAATTAGTTAGTTATTATGTTAGTTATCTAGTAATGAGTTAGTTAGTTATTTTGCCAGCTAGCTAGTAGTTAGTTAGTTAGTTATTTAGTTGGTTAGTTAGTTAGTTAGTTAGCTAGTTATTCAGTTAGTTATTTAGTTAGTTAGTTAGTTAGTTAGTTATCTAGTAGTTAGTTAGTTAGCTAGTTTGTTATTCAGTTAGTTAGATAGTGAGTTAGTTAGTTAGTGGGAAGGTAGTTAATTAGTTAGTTAGTGGGTATATAGGAAGGTAGGTAGGTAGTTAGTTAGTTCGTTAGTCAATAGGTATTTAAGAATATAGTTAGTTAGTAAATTAGTCTGTTATTATGTTAGTTATCTAGTAATTAGTTAGTTAGTTATTTTGTCAGCTAGCTAGTAGTTAGTTAGTTAGTTAGTTATTTAGTTAGTTAGTTAGTTACTTATCTAGTAGTTAGTTAGTTAACTAGTTAGTTATTTATTTAGTTTTGTTTGGTAATTATCTAGTAGTTAGTTAGTTTGCTAGTTAGTCATTTAGTTAGTTAGATAGTTAGTTAGTTAGTTAGTGGGAAGGTACTTAGTTAGTTAGTTAGTGGGTATGGAGGATAGTAGTTAGTTAGTTAATAGGTATGTAGGAAGATAGTTATTCGGTTATTTAGTTAGTTTGTTAATTAGTTAATTAGTTAGTTAGTTAGTTATTTAGTTAGTTTGTTACTTAGTTAGTTAGTTAGTTAGTATGTATGTATGAAGATAGTTAGTTAGTAAGTTAGTAGTTAGCTAGTAGTTAGCTAGTAGTTAGTAAGTTAGTTAGTTAATTAATTTGTTAGTTATTTAGTTCGTTAGTTAGTTATTTAACTAGTAGTTAGTTTGTTCATTAGTTAAGTAATTAGTTAGTTAATTAGTTAGTTAGTAGTTAGTTATCTAGTAGTTAGTTAGTTAGCTAGTCAGTAATTTAGTAAGATAGATAGTTAGTTAGTTAGTTACCAGTAAGGTAGTTAGTTAGTTAGTTAGTGGGTATGCAGGAAGGTAGTTAGTTAGTTAGTTAGTTTGTTAGTTAATAGGTATGTAGGAATATAGTTATTTAGTTATTTGTTAGTTAGTTAGTTAGTTAGTTAGTTAATTAATAGGTATGTATGAAGGTAGTTAGTTAGTAAGTTAGTTAGTTAACTGGTTAGTTAGTTAGATGGTAGCTAGCTTGTTAGTTAGTTAATTAGTTAGTTAGTTAGTTAGTTACTTAACTAGTAGTTAGTTAGATAATTAGTTAATTAATTAGTTAGTTAATTAGTTAGTTAGTTAGTGGGTATGTACGAAGATAGATAGTTAGTTAATTAGTTAGTTAGTTAGTTAATTAGTTAGTTAGTTAGTTAGTTAAAGAGTTAGTTAGATAGTTAGTTAGTTAGTTAGTTTTCAAGTAGTTGGTTAGTTATTTAGTTGGTTAGTTAACTAGTTAGTTAGTTAGCTAGTAGGTAGCTGGTAATTTATTTAGTTAGCTAGTTAGTTTGTGGGTATGCAGGAAGGTACTTAGTTCGTTAGTTAGCTAGTTAGTTTGTGGGTATGCAGGAAGGTACTTAGTTCGTTAGTTAGTTAGTTAGTTAGTCAATAAGTATGTAGGAAGATAGTTAGTTAATTAGTTAGATATTTAGATAGATATCTAGTAGTTAGTTACTTGGATTGTTAGTAATTTAGTTAGTTAGTTAGTTAGTTAGTTATTTAGTTAGATAGTTAACTAGTTAGTTATTTAGTAAGTTAGTTAGTTATTAAGTACGTAGGAAGATAGTCAGTCAGTAAATTAGTTAGTCATATAGATAGTTATCTAGTAGTTAGTTAGTTAGTTATGTAGTCAGTTAGTTAGTTATTTAGTTATTTATCTAGTAGTTAGTTAATTAGTTAGTTAATTAGTTAGTTAGTTAGTTAATTAATTAGTTAGTTAGTTAGTTAGTTAGTATGTATGTATGTATGTAAGAAGGCACTTAGTTAGTTAATTAGTTAGTTAGTTAGTTAGTTTGTTAGTCAGTTAATTAGTTAGTTAGTTACTAGTTAGTTAGTCGGTATATAGGATGTTAGTTAGTTAGATGGTTAGTTAGTCAATTAGTTAGTTAGTTAGTTAGTTAGTTAGTTAATAGGTATATAGGAAGAAAATTAGTTAGTTAGTTATTTAGATAGATATATACTAGTTAATAGGTATGTAGGAAGACAATTAGTTAGTTAGTTTGTTTGTTAGTGAGTTTGTAGGAAGGTAGTTAGTTAATTAGTTAGTTAGGTTACCTGTGTCTTAAGCAAGCCGAATCGGTAGAACATCTGGTGTGTCAATGTCGATTTCTCCGTCTCCATTGGGAAGATCTGAGATCGAAATTTCCTCTGATGATTGAATTGAACACCACAGTTGAAGGTATGCTTGCAGACCTAACCGAAAAAAAGATGGATTCAAAAACCAGTCAATTATTTGTGGCTTTCCTTTACTGTACCTGGAGAGAAAGATGCCGGCGAGTTTTCTCAGAGGGAAGAAAGGAAGGGTCACTCCTGTTGGATGAGATTGTTAGCGATTGGCTTTTGTTCCAGAAAATCGGTGCAAGCAGAGATAGCGTTGTCGAGTGGTGAAGCTGGCTTATCAATGGCGATGACTCTCAAATTGAAGAAGTTAATAGCAAAGAAGAGGGGAGTTAGGATGTACTTTATGAGAGAAAGAAAAAAAAACGTGTTGAGGCGGTGATGTTGGGCTGGGGGCCAGACCATTTATTTTATAAATAAATATCTTATTCATCTAGGGGGTCTGATGTAAATTTGTATAGAAAGGGTTTATTTCTTTTTTTCCCTATTTCTTCATAGACATTCGTTATGTAATGACTGAATATTTGTTTCTTTACCTCGTTATATTTATTATTTTGGAAGAGAGGCTTCGAACTCTCTGCAAATTTACTCAAAAAAAAAAAAATTAGTTAGTTAGGTAGATAGCTATTTAGTTAGTTTATAAGTATGTATGAAGGTAGTTAGTTAGTTAGTTAGTTAATTAGTTCGTTATTTAGTCAGTTTGTTTGTTAATTAGCAAGTAGTTAGTTAGTTAGTTAGTTAGTTAGTTAGCTAGTAGTTAGTTAGTTAGTTAGTTGGCTAAGTTAGCTAGCTAGCTAGTAGTTAGTTAGTTAGTAAGTAAGTTAGGTAGTTAGTTAGTTACCTAGTAGTCAGTTCGTTAATTAGTTAGTTAGTTAACTAGTTAGCTATTTAGTTAGTTAGTCTGTTAGTTCTCTAGTAGTTAGTTAGTTAGCTAGTTAGTTATTTAGTTAGTTAGATAGTTAGTTAGTTAGTTAGTTAGTGGGAAGGTAGGTAGTTGGTTAGTTAGTGGGTACGTAGGAAGGTAGTCAGTTAGTTAGTTAGTTAGTCAGTTAGTTAGTTAGTTAATTAGTTAGTTAATAGGTATGTAGGAAGATAGTTATTTAGTTAGTTGGTTAGTTAGTTAGTTAGTTAGTTAATAGGTATGTATGAAGGTAGTTAGTTAGTATGTTAGTTAGTTAAATAGTTAGTTAGTTAGCTAGTAGTTATTTAGTTATTTGGTTAGTTAATTAGTTAGTTAGTTAGTTATTTAGTTATTTGGTTAGTTAGTTAGTTAGTTAGTTAGTTAGAAAGGTAGTTAGTTAGTTAGGTAATAGGTATGTATGAAGGTAGTTAGTAAGTTAGATAGTTAACTAGTTAGTTAGTTAGCTAGTAGTTAGTTAGTTAGTTAGCTAGTAGTTAGTTAGTTAGTTAGTTAGTTAGTTAATTAGTTAGTTATTTCGTTAGTTAACTAGTTAGTTAGTTAACTAGTAGTTAGTTAGTAAATTAGTTAGTTAGTAAGTTAGTTAGTTAGTTAGTTAATATGTATGTAAGAAGATAGTTAGTTAGTTAATTAGTAAGTTATTTAGTTAGGTATCTAGTAGTTAGTTAGTTAGTTAGTTAGTTATTCGGTCCGGTAGTAGTTAGTTTGTTAGTTAGTTAGTTAGTAAGTTAGTTAGTTAGTTAGTTAATTAGTTAGTTAGTTAGTTAGTCAATATGTATGTAAGAAGGTAGTTAGTTAGTTAGTTAGTTAGTTAGTTAGTTAATTAGCCAGTAGTTAGTTAGTTTGTTAGTTAATATGTAAGAAGGTTGTCAGTTAGTTAGTTAGTTAGATAGTTAGTTAATTAGTTAGTTAGTCAGTTAATCAGTTAGTTATTTAGTTAGTTTCTTAGATAGTTAGGTAGTAGCTAGTTGGTTAATCAATATGTATGTAACAAGGTAGTTAGTTAGTTTGTTAGATAGTTAGTTAATTAGTTAGTTAGTTAGTTAGTTAGTTAGTTAGTCAGTTAGTTAGATAGTTATCTAGTAGTTAGTTAGTTAGTTAGGTCATCAGTTTGTTAGTTATTTAGTTAGTTATTTAGTTAGCTAGTAGTTAGAAGATTAGTTATTTATTTATTTAGTTAGTTAGTTAGTTGGTGGGTATATAGGAAGGTAGTTAGTTAGTTAGTTCGTTAGTTAGTTAATAGGTATTTAAGAAGATAGTTAGTTAGTAAATTAGTTAGTTATTATGTTAGTTATCTAGTAATGAGTTAGTTAGTTATTTTGCCAGCTAGCTAGTAGTTAGTTAGTTAGTTATTTAGTTGGTTAGTTAGTTAGTTAGTTAGCTAGTTATTCAGTTAGTTATTTAGTTAGTTAGTTAGTTAGTTAGTTATCTAGTAGTTAGTTAGTTAGCTAGTTTGTTATTCAGTTAGTTAGATAGTGAGTTAGTTAGTTAGTGGGAAGGTAGTTAATTAGTTAGTTAGTGGGTATATAGGAAGGTAGGTAGGTAGTTAGTTAGTTCGTTAGTCAATAGGTATTTAAGAATATAGTTAGTTAGTAAATTAGTCTGTTATTATGTTAGTTATCTAGTAATTAGTTAGTTAGTTATTTTGTCAGCTAGCTAGTAGTTAGTTAGTTAGTTAGTTATTTAGTTAGTTAGTTAGTTACTTATCTAGTAGTTAGTTAGTTAACTAGTTAGTTATTTATTTAGTTTTGTTTGGTAATTATCTAGTAGTTAGTTAGTTTGCTAGTTAGTCATTTAGTTAGTTAGATAGTTAGTTAGTTAGTTAGTGGGAAGGTACTTAGTTAGTTAGTTAGTGGGTATGGAGGATAGTAGTTAGTTAGTTAATAGGTATGTAGGAAGATAGTTATTCGGTTATTTAGTTAGTTTGTTAATTAGTTAATTAGTTAGTTAGTTAGTTATTTAGTTAGTTTGTTACTTAGTTAGTTAGTTAGTTAGTATGTATGTATGAAGATAGTTAGTTAGTAAGTTAGTAGTTAGCTAGTAGTTAGCTAGTAGTTAGTAAGTTAGTTAGTTAATTAATTTGTTAGTTATTTAGTTCGTTAGTTAGTTATTTAACTAGTAGTTAGTTTGTTCATTAGTTAAGTAATTAGTTAGTTAATTAGTTAGTTAGTAGTTAGTTATCTAGTAGTTAGTTAGTTAGCTAGTCAGTAATTTAGTAAGATAGATAGTTAGTTAGTTAGTTACCAGTAAGGTAGTTAGTTAGTTAGTTAGTGGGTATGCAGGAAGGTAGTTAGTTAGTTAGTTAGTTTGTTAGTTAATAGGTATGTAGGAATATAGTTATTTAGTTATTTGTTAGTTAGTTAGTTAGTTAGTTAGTTAATTAATAGGTATGTATGAAGGTAGTTAGTTAGTAAGTTAGTTAGTTAACTGGTTAGTTAGTTAGATGGTAGCTAGCTTGTTAGTTAGTTAATTAGTTAGTTAGTTAGTTAGTTACTTAACTAGTAGTTAGTTAGATAATTAGTTAATTAATTAGTTAGTTAATTAGTTAGTTAGTTAGTGGGTATGTACGAAGATAGATAGTTAGTTAATTAGTTAGTTAGTTAGTTAATTAGTTCGTTATTTATTTAGTTAGTGAGTTAGTTAAATAGCTAGTATTTATTTAGTTATTTATTTATTTAGTTAGTTAGTTAGTTAGTTAGTTAATATGTATGTAGGAAAATAATTAGTTAGTTAATTAGTTAGTTATTTAGTATGTTATCAAGTAGTTAGTTAGTTAGTTAGTTAGTTAGTTATTTATTCAGTTAGCTAGTAGTTAGTTAGTTAGTTAGTTAGTTAGTTAGTTAGTAAGTTAGTTAGTTAGTTAGTTAGTTAATTAGTTTGTTGGTTAGTTTGTTAGTCAATATGTATGTAAGAAGGCAGGTAGGTAGTTAGTAAGTCAGTTAAATAGTTAGTTAGTTAGTTAGTTAGTTAGTTAGTTAGTTAGTAGTTGGTTAGTTAGTTAGTTAGTTAGTTAACTCATTAGTTATTTAGTTAGTTAGTTTGTTAGTTAGTTAGTTAGTTAGTTAGTTAATAAGAATGTAGGAAGATGGTTAGTTAGTTAATTTGTTATTTATTTAGATAAATATCTAGTAATTAGTTACTTAGTTTGTTAGTTATTAAGTTAGTTAGTTAATTAGTTAGTTAGTTAATTAGCGAGTAGTTAGTTAGTTAGTTAGTTAGGTAGTTAGTATGCAAGAAGGTTGTTAGTTAGTTAGTTTGTTAGATAGTTAGTTAATTAGCTAGTTAGTCAGTTAGTTATTTAGTTAGTTACTTTGTTAGTTAGCAAGTAGTTAGTTAGTTAGTGCCTTAGTTAGTTAATCAATTTGTATGTATCAAGGTAGTTAGTTAGTTCGATAGTTAGTTAATTAATCAGTTAGTTAGTTATCTAGTAGTTAGTTAGTTAGTTAGGTCATAAATTAGTAATTTAGTTAGCTAGTAGTTAGGTTGTTAGTTATTTATTTAGTTAGTTAGTTAGTTAGTTGGTGGGTATATAGGAAGGTAGTTAGTTAGTTAGTTAGTTAATAGGTATTTAAGAAGATAGTTAGTTAGAAAATTAGTTAGTTATTATGTTAGTAATCTAGTATTTAGTTAGTTAGTTATTTTGTCAGCTAGTAGTTAGTTAGTTAGTTAGTTAGTAGTTAGTTAGTTAGTTATTTAGTTAACTATATAGTTATTTAGTTAGTTAGTTTGTTATTTATCTAGTAGTTAGTTAGTTAGTTAGTTAGTTATTTAGTTAGTTAGATAGTGGGAAGGTAGTTTGTTAGTTAGTTATTTAGTTAGTTAGTGGGAAGGTAGTTTGTTAGTTAGATAGTGCGTATGTAGGAAGGAAGGTAGGTAGTTAGTTAGTTAGTTAGTTAATATGTGTATGTAGGAAGATAGTTATTTAATTATTTAGTTAGTTTGTTAATTAGTTAATTAGTTAGTTAGTTAGTTATTTAGTTATTTATTTAGTTAGTTGGTTACTTAGTTAGTTAGTTATAAAGGTAGTTAGTTTGGTAGTTAATAAGTATGAACGAAGGTAGTTAGTAAGTTAGTTAGTTAACTAGTTAGTTAGTTAGCTAGTAGTTTGTTAGTTAGTTAGTTAGTTAATTAGTTTGTTATTTAGTTAGTTAGTTAGTTAGCCAACTAGTAGTTAGTTAGTTCATTAGTTCATTAATTAGTTAGTCAGTAAATTAGTTAGTTAGTGGGAATGTACGAAGGTAGCTAGTTAGTTAGTTAATTTGTTAGTTAATTAGTTTATTAGTTAGTTAGTTCGTTAGTTAATTATTTAGTTAATTATTTAGTTAGTTAGTTAGTTAGTTCAATAGCTAGTAGTTATTTAGTTAGTTATTTATTTATTTAGTTAGTTACTTTGTGAGTGGGTATATAGGAAGGTAGTTAGTAAGTTAGTTAGTTAGTTGGTTAGTTAATTAATATGTATGTAGGAAGATAGTTAGTTAGTTAATTAGTTAGTTATTTAGTAGTTAGTTAGTTAGTTAGCTAGTTATTTATTCAGTTAGCTAGTAGTTAGTTAGTTAGTTAGTTAGTGAATTAGTTAGTCACTAACTAACTACTAGCTAACTAACTAAGTAACTAACTAAATAACTAACTCATTAACGAACTAACTAACTAATGAACTAAATAACTAACTACCTTCTTACATACTACCTAACTAACTAACTAACTAACTAACTAACTAACTAACTACCTGCTAATTAACTAAATAACTAACTAACTAACTAACTAACTACCTAACTTTTAACATACATATTGACTAACTAACTAACTAACTAACTATTTAACTAACTAGCAAACTAACTAACTAACTAACTAACTAACTAACTACTAGCTACCTGAATAACTAACTAACTAACTAACTAACTAACTAACTAACAACTTAATAACTAACTAAATTACTAACTAGTTAACTAACCTAACTATCTTCCTACATACATATTAACTGACTAACTAACTAACTAACTTACTAACTACCTTCCAACATACCCACTTACTAAGTAACTAATTAAATAAATAAATAACTAACTAAAGAACTACTAGCTATTTAACTAACTAACTAACTAACTAAATAAATACCTAGCTAATTGACTAACTAACTAACTATCTAATTAACTAACTAACTAACAAATTAACTACCTAACTAACTACCTTCGTACACACCCACTAACTAACTAACTTACTAACTAACTAATTAACTAACTACCTACTAACTAACTAACTAACTAACTAACTAACTAACTAACTAACTAACTAACTAATTAACTGACTAACTAACAAACTACTAGCTAACTAACTAACTAGTTAACTATCTAACTTACTAACTAACTACCTTCATACATACCTAAGAACTAACTTACTAACTAACTGAGTATGAAGGTAGTTAGTTAGTTTGTTAGTTAGTTAGAAAGGTAGTTAGTTTGTTAGTTAATATGTATGTATGAAGGTAGTTAGTTAGTAAGTTAGTTAGTTAGTTAGTACTTAGTTAGTTATTTAGTTAATTAGTTAGTTATTTACTTAGTTTGCTAGTTAGTTAGTTAGTTAAGTAGTAGTTAGTTAGTTAATTAGTTAATTAATTAGCTACTTAATTAGTTAGTTAGTTAGTGCGTATGTATGAAGGTAGCTAGTTAGTTAGTTAATTTGTTAGTTAGTTAGTTAATTAGTTAGTTAGTTAGTTAGTTAATTAGTTAGTTAGTTAGTTAGTTAGTTCGTTATTTATTTAGTTGGCTAGTAGTTAGTTAGTAAGTTAGTTAGTTAGTTAACAAGTTATTTATTTTGTTAGTTTGTTTATTTAGTTATCTAGTAGTTAGTTAGTTAGCTAGTTAGTTATTTAGTTAGTTAGATAGTTAGTTAGTTAGTTGGTGGATATGTAGGAAAGTACTTAGTTAGTTAGTTAGTTAGTTAGTTAGTTAGTTAATAGGTATGTAGGAAGATAATTATTTAGGTAGTTTGTAATTAGTTAATTAGTTAGTTAGTTAGTTATTTAGTTATTTTATTACTTAGTTAGTTAGAAAGGTAGTTAGTTAGTTAGTTAATAAGTATGTATGAAGGTAGTAGGTTAGTAAGTTAGATAGTTAACTAGTTAGCTAGTTAGCTAGTAGTTTGTTAGTTAGTTGGTTAGTTAATTAGTTAGTAATTTAGTTAGTTAAATGGTAGTTAGTTAGTTAGTTAGTTAATTAATTAGTTAGTTAATTAGTTAGTTATTAAGTTAGTTAGTTGGTGGGTATGTACGAAGGTAGCTTGCTAGTTAGTTAGTTAGTTAGTCAATTAGTTAGTTATTTATTTATTTAGTTAGTTAGTTAAATAGCTTGTAGTTATTAAGTTAGTTAGTTACTTAGTTAGTGCGTATGTAGGAAGGTAGTTAGTAAATATGTTAGTTAGTTAGTTAGTTAGTTAGTTAGTTAATATGTATGAAGGAAGATAGTTAGTTAGTTAATTAGTTAGTTATTTAGTTAATTATCTAGTAGTTAATTAGTTAGATAGTTAGTTAGTTAATTAGTTAGTTATCTAGTAGTTAGTTAGTTAGTTCGTTATTTATTCAGTTAGCTAGTAGTTAGTTAGTAGTCAGTTAGTTAGTAAGTTAGTTAGTTAGTTAGTTAGTTAGTTAACTAGTTATTTATTTAGTAAGCTTGTTTATTTAGTTATCTAGTAGTTAGTTAGTTAGCTAGTTAGTTATTTAGTTAGTTAGATAGTTAGTTAGTTAGTGGGAAGGTAGTTAGTTAGTTAGTTAGTGGATATGTAGGATGGTACTTAGTTAGTTAGTTTGTTAGTTACTTAGTTAATTAGTTAGTTAATAGGTATGTAGGAAGATAGTTATTTAGTTAGTTAGTTAGTTTTTTAATTAGTTAATTAGTTAGTTAATTAGTTATTTAGTTATTTTATTACTTAGTTAGTTAGAAAGGTAGTTAGTTAGTTAGTTAATAAGTATGTATGAAGGTAGTTGGTTAGTAAGTTAGATAGTTAACTAGCTAGCGAGTTAGCTAGTAGTTTGTTAGTTAGTCAGTTAGTTAATTAGTTAGTTATTTAGTTAGTCAAATAGTAGTTAGTTACTTATTTAGTTAATTAATTAGTTAGTTAATTAGTTAGTTAGTAAGTTAGTTAGTTAGTGGGTATGTACGACGGTAGCTAGCTAGTTAGTTAATTTGTTAGTTAGTTAGTAAATTAGTTAGTTAGTTAGTTAATTAGTTAGTTATTTATTTAGTTAGTTAGTTAGTTAAATAGCTTGTAGTTATTTAGTTAGTTATTTATTTAGTTTGTTAGTTACTTAGTTAGTGCGTATGTAGGAAGGTAGTTAGTAAGTTAGTTAGTTAGTTAGTTAATAGGTATTTAAGAATATAGTTAGTTAGTAAATTAGTTAGTTATTATGTTAGTTATCTAGTAATTAGTTAGTTAGTTATTTTTTCAGCTAGCTAGTAGTTAGTTAGTTAGCTAGTTATTTAGTTAGTTAGTTAGTTACTTATCTAGTAGTTAGTTAGTTAGTTAACTAGTTAGTTATTTAGTTAGTTTGTTTTTTAGTTATCTAGTAGTTACATAGTTGGCTAGTTAGTCGTTTAGCTAGTTAGATAGTTAGTGTGTTAGTTAGTGGGAAGGTAGTTAGTTAGTTAGTTAGTGGGTTTGTAGGAAGGTAGTTAGTTAGTTAGTTAGTTAATAGGTACGTAGGAAGATTGTTATTCGGTTATTTAGTTAGTTTGTTAATTAGTGAATTTGTTAGTTAGTCAGTTAGTTATTGAGTTATTTAGTTAGTTAGTTAGTTAGTTGGTTAGTTAGTTAGTTAGTTAGTTAATAGGTATGTATGAAGGTAGTTAGTTAGTATGTTAGTTAGTTAAATAGTTAGTTAGTTAGCTAGTAGTTATTTAGTTATTTGGTTAGTTAATTAGTTAGTTAGTTAGTTATTTAGTTATTTGGTTAGTTAGTTAGTTAGTTAGTTAGTTAGAAAGGTAGTTAGTTAGTTAGGTAATAGGTATGTATGAAGGTAGTTAGTAAGTTAGATAGTTAACTAGTTAGTTAGTTAGCTAGTAGTTAGTTAGTTAGCTAGCTAGTAGTTAGTTAGTTAGTTAGTTAGTTAGTTAATTAGTTAGTTATTTCGTTAGTTAACTAGTTAGTTAGTTAACTAGTTGTTAGTTAGTAAATTAGTTAGTTAGTAAGTTAGTTAGTTAGTTAGTTAGTTAGTTAATATGTGTGTAAGAAGATAGTTAGTTAGTTAATTAGTAAGTTATTTAGTTAGGTATCTAGTAGTTAGTTAGTTAGTTAGTTAGTTATTCAGTCCGCTAGTAGTTAGTTTGTTAGTTAGTTAGTTAGTAAGTTAGTTAGTTAGTTAGTTAATTAGTTAGTTAGTTAGTTAGTCAATATGTATGTAAGAAGGTAGTTAGTTAGTTAGTTAGTTAGTTAGTTAGTTAGTTAGTTAGTTAATTAGCCAGTGGTTAGTTAGTTTGTTAGTTAATATGTAAGAAGGTTGTCAGTTAGTCAGTTAGTTAGATAGTTAGTTAATTAGTTAGTTAGTCAGTTAATCAGTTAGTTATTTAGTTAGTTTCTTAGATAGTTAGGTAGTATCTAGTTGGTTAATCAATATGTATGTAACAAGGTAGTTAGTTCGTTTGTTAGATAGTTAGTTAATTAGTTAGTTAGTTAGTTAGTTAGTTAGTTAGTCAATTAGTTAGATAGTTAACTAGTAGTTAGTTAGTTAGTTAGGTCATCAGTTTGTTAGTTATTTAGTTAGTTATTTAGTTAGCTAGTAGTTAGAAGGTTAGTTATTTATTTATTTAGTTAGTTAGTTAGTTGGTGGGTATATAGGAAGGTAGTTAGTTAGTTAGTTCGTTAGTTAGTTAATAGGTATTTAAGAAGATAGTTAGTTAGTAAATTAGTTAGTTATTATGTTAGTTATCTAGTAATGAGTTAGTTAGTTATTTTGCCAGCTAGCTAGTAGTTAGTTAGTTAGTTATTTCGTTGGTTAGTTAGTTAGTTAGTTAGCTAGTTATTCAGTTAGTTATTTAGTTAGTTAGTTTGTTAGTTATCTAGTAGTGAGTTAGTTAGCTAGTTAGTTATTCAGTTAGTTAGATAGTGAGTTAGTTAGTTAGTGGGAAGGTAGTTAATTAGTTAGTTAGTGGGTATATAGGAAGGTAGGTAGTTAGTTAGTTAGTTAGTTAGTCAATAGGTATTTAAGAATATAGTTAGTTAGTAAATTAGTTAGTTATTATGTTAGTTATCTAGTAATTAGTTTGTTAGTTATTTTGTCAGCTAGCTAGTAGTTAGTTAGTTAGTTAGTTATTCAGTTAGTTAGTTAGTTACTTATCTAGTAGTTAGTTAGTTAACTAGTTAGTTATTTAGTTAGTTTGTTTGGTAATTATCTAGTAGTTAGTTAGTTAGCTTGTTAGTCATTTAGTTAGTTAGATAGTTAGTTAGTTAGTTAGTGGGAAGGTACTTAGTTAGTTAGTTAGTGGGTATGGAGGATAGTAGTTAGTTAGTTAATAGGTATGTAGGAAGATAGTTATTCGGTCATTTAGTTAGTTTGTTAATTAGTTAATTAGTTAGTTAGTTAGTTATTTAGTTAATTAGTTACTTAGTTAGTTAGTTAGTTAATATGTATGTATGAAGATAGTTAGTTAGTAAGTTAGTAGTTAGCTAGTAGTTAGCTAGTTAGTTAATTAATTTGTTAGTTATTTAGTTCGTTAGTTAGTTATTTAACTAGTAGTTAGTTTGTTCATTAGTTAAGTAATTAGTTAGTTAATTATTTAGTTAGTAGTTAGTTATGTAGTAGTTAGTTAGCTAGCTAGTTAGTAATTTAGTAAGATAGATAGTTAGTTAGTTAGTTAGCAGTAAGGTAGTTAGTTAGTTAGTTAGTGGGTATGTAGGAAGGTAGTTAGTTAGTTAGTTAGTTTGTTAGTTAATAGGTATGTAGGAATATAGTTATTTAGTTATTTAGTTATTTGTTAGTTAGTTAGTTAGTTAGTTAGTTAGTTAATAGGTATGTATGAAGGTAGTTAGTTAGTAAGTTAGTTAGTTAACTGGTTAGTTAGTTAGATGGTAGTTAGCTTGTTAGTTATTTAATTAGTTAGTTAGTTTGTTAGTTAGTTAGTTAGTTACTTAGATAATTAGTTAATTAATTAGTTAGTTAATTAGTTAGTTAGTTAGTGGGTATGTACGAAGATAGCTAGTTAGTTAAATAGCTAGTATTTATTTATTTATTTAGTTAGTTAGTTAGTTAATATGTATGTAGGAAAATAATTAGTTAGTTAATTAGTTAGTTATTTAGTATGTTATCAAGTAGTTAGTTAGTTAGTTTGTTTGTTAATTATATAGTTATTACTTAGTTTGTTAGTTAGTTAGTTAGTATGTAGGAAGGTTGTTTGTTAGTTAGTTAGTTAGTTAGATAATTAGTTAATTAGTTAGTCAGTTAATCAGTTAGTTATTTAGTTAGTTACTTAGTTAGTTAGCTAGTAGTTGGTTAGTTAGCGAGTTAGTTAATCAATATGTATGTATCAAGGTAGTTACTTAGTTAGTATGTTAGATAGTTAATTAGTTAGTTAGTTAATTTGTTAGTTAGTTAATGAGTCAGTTAGTTAGTTAGTTAGTTAGGTCATCAGTTAGTTATTTAGTTAGTTAGTTAGTTATTTTGTTAGCTAGTAGTTAGCTGGTTAGTTATTTATTTTGTTAGTTAGTTAGTTGGTGGGTATGTAGGAAGGTAGTTAGTTCGTTAGTTAGTTAATAGGTATTTAAAAAGATAGTTAGTTAGTAAATTAGTTAGTTATTTTGTCAGCTAGCTAGTAGTTAGTTAATTAATTAGTTAGTTAGTAGTTAGTTAGTTAGTTAGTTAGTTAACTATTTAGTTAACTATTTAGTTAGTTTGTTAGTTAACTAACTAACTAACTAATTAACTAACTATCTAAATAACTAACTAACTAACAACCTTCTTACATACTAATTAACTAAGTAACTAACTTAACTACCTACTGGCTAATTAACTAACTAACTAACTAACTAACTAACTACCTACCTCCTTACATACATATTGACTAACTAACTAACTAACTAATTAACAAACTAAATAACTAACTAACTAACTAACTTACATACTAACTAACTAACTACTAGCTAATTGAACAAATAACTAACTAACAAATTAACTAACTAACTAACTAACTACTAGATAACTCACTTAATAACTAACTAATTGACTAACTAACTATCTTCCTACAGACAGATTAACTAACTAACTAACTAACTTACTAACTACCTTCCTACATACCCACTAACTAAGTAACTAACTAAATAAATAACTAACTAACTTAATAACTACTAGCTATTTCACTAACTAACTAACTAAAGAATAAACTAACTAATTAATTAACTAACTAACTAACTAATTAACTAACTCACTAACTAATTAGCTAACTAACTAGCTACCTTCGTACATATCCACTAACTAACTAACTTACTAACTAACTAATTAACTAACTAACTAATGAACTAATTAAATAACTAACTACTATTTAACTAACTAACTAACTAACTAAATAAATAACTAATTAACTAACTAACTAACTAACTAACTACTAGCTAACTAACTAACTAGTTAACTAACTTACTAACTAACAACCATCACACATTCCTATTAACTAACAAACTAACTAAATTTCTAACTAACTTACTAACAAACTAACTAACTAACTAACTAACTAAATAACTAAATAACTAACAAACTAATTAACTAATCAACAAACTAACTAAATAACTGAATAACTATCTTCCTACATACACCTGTTAACTAACTAACTAACTAACTAACTAACTAGCTAACAAACTAACTAACTACCTTCCTATATACCCACTAACTAACTAACAAACTACCTTCCCACTAACTAACTAACTAACTATCTAACTAACTATATAACTAACTTGCCAACCAACTAACTACTAGATAACTAACAAACTAACTAACTAAATAACTAAATTGTTAACTAAATAACTAACTAACTAACTGACTAACTAACTAACTAACTACTAGCTAGCTGACAAAATAACTAACTAACTAACTACTACATTACTAACATAATAACTAACTAATTTACTAACTAACTATCTTCTTAAATACCTATTAACTAACTAACTAACTGACTGCCTTCCTACATACCCACCAACTAACTAACTAACTAAATAAATAAGTAGCTAACCAGCTAACTACTAACAAACTAACTAACTAAATAACTAATTGATGACCTAACTAACTAACTAGTTACTAGATAACTAACTAACTAACTAACTGACTAACTAACTAATTAACTAACTAATTTACTAACTAATTAACTAACTATCTAACTAACTAACTAACTAACTACCTTGATACATACATATTGATTAACTAACTAACTCACTAACATAATAACTAACTAGCTAACTACAAGATAACTAACATAATAACTAACTAATTTACTAACTAACTATCTTCTTAAGTACCTATTAACTAACTAACTAACTAACTAACTAACTAACTAACTAACTAAATAACTAATTGATGACCTAACTAACTAACTAACTAGCAACTAGATAACTAACTAACTAACTGACAAATTAACTAACTAACTAACTAATTAACTAACTAATTAACTAACTATCTAACTAACTAACTAACTACCTTGATACATACATATTGATTAACTAACTCACTAACTAACTAACTCACTAACTAACTTACGACTAGCTAACTAACTAAGTATCTAACTAAATAACTAACTGATTAACTAACTAACTAACTAACCTACTAATTAGCTAACAATCAAACTAACTAACTAACTAACTAACAACCTTCTTACATACTAACTAACTAACTAACTAACTAACTAACTACAAGCTAATTAACTAACTAACTAACTAACTAACTAACTACATTCTTACATACATATTGACTGACTAACCAATTAACTAACAAATTAACTAACTAACTAGCTACCTTCGTACCTACCCACTAACTAACTAACTTACTAACTAACTAATTAACAAACTAGTTAATGAACTAATTAACTAACTAACAACTAGTTAACTAACTAACAAACTAACTAACTAAATAACTAACTAATTAAATAACTAACTAACTAACTAACAAATTACTAGCTAACTAACTAACTTACTAACTACCTAACAAATTAATGACTAAATAACTATTAACTAACTAACTTACTAACTAACTACCTTCATACATACCTGTTAACTAACAAACTAACTACCTTTCTAACTAACTAACGAACAAACTACCTAACTAAATAACTAAATAACTAAATAACTAACTAATTAACTAATTAACAAACTAACTAATTAACTAAATAACTATCTTCGTACATACACCTATTAACTAACTAACTAACTAACTAACTAACTAACTAACATACTAACTAAGTACCTTCCTACATACAAACTAACTAACTAACAAACTACCTTCCCACTAACTAACTATCTAACTATCTAACTAACTAAATAACTAACTAGCTAACTAACTAACTACAAGATAACTAACAAACTAACTAACTAAATAACTAAATTGTTAACTAAATAACTAACAAACTAACTACTAACTAACTACCTAACTAAATACTAGCTAGCTGACAAAATAACTAACCAACCAACTACTAGATAAGTAACATAGTAACTAACTAATTTACTAACTAACTATCTTCTTAAATACCTATTAACTAACTAACTAACTAACTACCTACCTATATACCCACCAACTAACTAACTAACTAACTAAATAAAAAAATAAAAAAATAACAAGCTAATTACAAGCTAACTAACTAACTAACTAACTAAATAACTAATTGATGACCCAACTAACAAACTAACTACTAGATAATTAACTAACTAACAAACTAACTAACTAACTAACTAATTAATAAGCTAACTAATTAACTAACTATCTAGCTAACTAACTAACTACCTTAGTACATACATATTGATTAACAAACTAATTCACTAACTAACTAACTACTAGTTAATTAACTAACTACCTTCTTACATACATATTGACTAAATAACCAACTAACTAACTAACTAACTAACTAACTAACTAACTAACTTACTAACTAACTAACTAACTAACTACTAGCTAACTGAATAAATAACATACTAACTAACTAACTAACTAACTAACTAACTACTAGATAACTATCTAAATAACTAACTAACTAACTTACTAACTTACTAACTACCTTCCTATATACCCACTAACTAACTTAGTAACTAACTAAATAAATATATAAATAACTAACTACATAAGTACTTGCTATTTAACTAACTATCTAAATAAATAAATACATAACTAATTAACTAATTAAGTATCTTCCTACATACATATTAACAAACAAACTAACTAACTAACTGACTAACTAACTAACTAACTAACTTACTAATTACCTTCCTACATGCCCACTAACTAAGTAACTAACTAAATAAATATATAAATAACTAACTACATAACTACTAGCTATTTAACTAACTATCTAACTACATAAATAACTAACTAATTAACTACCAACCTAACTAATTAACTAACTAGCTACCTTCGTACATACCCACTAACTAACTAACTTACTAACTAACTAATTAACTAACTAATTAATTAACTAATTATCTAACTAACTACTACTTAAATAACTAACCAACTAACTAACTAAATAACTAACTGACTAATTAACTGACTAACTAACAAACAAGTTAAGTAACTTACTAACTAACTACCTTCATACATACCTATTAACTAACTAACTAACTAACAAAATTAACTAATCAACAAACTAACTAAATAACTAAATAACTATCTTCCTACATACCTATTAACTAACTAATTAACTAACTACCTACCTACCTTCCTACATACCCACTAACTAACTAACTAACTACCTTACCGCTAACTAACTAACTATCTATCTAACTAAATAACTAACTAGCTAACTAACTAACTAACTACTAGATAACTAACAAACTAACTAAATAACTAACTAACTAACTAATAGATAACTAACTAACCAAATAACTAAATAACTAACTAACTAACTACAAGCTAGCTGACTAAATAACTAACTAACTAATTAATAGATAACTAACATAATAACTAACTAATTTACTAACTAACTATCTTGTTAAATACCTATTACCTAAATAACTAACTAACTAACTACATTCCCATATACCCACCAACTAACTAACTAACTAAATAAATCAATAACTAACCTGCTAACTACTAGCTAACTAACTAACTAACTAACTAAATAATTAACTAATGACCTAACTAACTAACTAACTAACTACTAGATAACTAAATAACTAACTTACTAACTAACTAACTAACTAATTCACTAACTAACTAATTAACTAACTATCTAACTAACGAACTAACTACTTTGATACATACATATTGATTAACAAACTAACTCACTAACTAACTACTAGCTAACTAACAAAGTAACTAACTAACTAACTAACTGATTAACTAACTAACTAACTAACTAACTAATTAACTAACTATCTAACAAACTAACTAACTAACAAACTACCTTCTTACATACATATTGACTAACTAACTAACTAACTAACTAATTAACTAACTAACTAAATAACTAACTAACTTACTAACTTACTAACTAACTAACTAACTAACTAACTAACTAACTACTAGATAACAAACTAAATAACTAACTAATTAACTAACTAACTATCTTCCTACAAACATATTAACTAAGTAACTAAGTAACTAACTAACTAACTAAGTAACTAACTAACTTACTAACTACCTTCCTACATACCCACTAACTAAGTAACTAACTAACTAAATAACTAAATAACTACTAGCTATCTAACTAACTAATTAACTGATGACCTAACTAACTAACGAACTACTAGATAACTAACTAACTAACTGAATAACTAACTAACTAACTAATTAACTAACTATATAACTAACTAACTAACTAACTACATTGATACATACATATTGATTAACTAACTAACTCACTAACTAACTACTAGCTAACTAACAAAGTAACTAACTAAATAACTAACTCATTAACGAACTAACTAACTAATGAACTAAATAACTAACTACCTTCTTACAAACTGCCTAACTAACTAACTAACTAACTAACTAACTAACGAACTACTAGCTAATTAACTAACTAACTAACTAACTACCTAACTTTTAACATACATATTGACTAACTAACTAACTAACTAACTATTTAACTAACTACCAAACTAACTAACTAACTAACTAACTAACTACTAGCTACCAGAATAACTAACTAACTAACTAACTAACTAACTAACTAACTACTTAATAACTAACTAAATTACTAACCAATTAACTAACCTAACTATCTTCCTACATTCATATTAACTAACTAACTAACTAACTAACTAACTAACTAACTTACTAACTACCTTCCAACATACCCACTTGCTAAGTAACTAATTAAATAAATAAATAACTAACTAAATAACAACTAGCTATTTAACTAACTAACTAACTAACTAAATAAATACCTAACTAATTAACTAACAAACTAACTATCTAATTAACTAACTAACTAACAAATTAACTACCTAACTAACTACCTTCGTACACACCCACTAACTAACTAACTTACTAACTAACTAATTAACTAACTACCTACTAGTTAACTAACTAACTAACTAACTAACTAACTAACTAACTAACTAACTAATTAACTGACTAACTAACAAACTACTAGCTAACTAACTAACTAGTTAACTATCTAACTTACTAACTAACTACCTTCATACATACCTAAGAACTAACTTACTAACTAACTGAGTATGAAGGTAGTTAGTTTGTTTGTTAGTTAGTTAGAAAGGTAGTTAGTTTGTTAGTTAATATGAATGTATGAAGGTAGTTAGTTAGTAAGTTAGTTAGTTAGTTAGTACTTTGTTAGTTATTTAGTTAATTCGTTAGTTATTTACTTAGTTTGTTAGTTAGTGAGTTAGTTAAGTAGTAGTTAGTTAGTTAGTTAGTTAATTAATTAGTTACTTAATTAGTGCGTATGTATGAAGGTAGCTAGTTAGTTAGTTAATTAGTTAGTTAGTTAGTTAATTAGTTAGTTAGTTAGTTAGTTAATTAGTTAATTAGTTAGTTATTTATTTAGTTCGTTAGTTTGTTAGATAGATAGTAGTTATTTAGTTAGTTAGTTATTTATTTAGTTAGTAACTTAGTTAGTGGGTATGTAGGAAGGTAGTTAGTAAGATAGTTAGTTAGTTAGTTAGTTAGTTAGTTAGTTAGTTAGTTAATATGTATGTAGGAAGATAGTTAGTTAATTAGTTAGTAATTTAGTTAGTTATCTAGTAGTTAGTTAGTTAGTTAGTTATTTAGTTAGTTAGTTAGTTATTTATTCCATTAGCTAGTAGTTAGTTAGTTAGTTAGTTAGTTAGTAAGTTAGTTAGTCAGTTAGTTAGTTAGTTAATTAGATAGTTAGTTAGGTAATATGTATGTAAGAAGGTAGTTACCTAGTTTGTTAGTTAGTTAGTTAATTAGCTAGTAGTTAGTTAGTTTGTTAGTTAGTTAGTTAGATAGTTAGTTAATTAGTTTGTTAGTTAGTTAGTTAATCAGTTAGTTATTTAGTTAGTTAGTTAGTAAATCAATATGTATGTATCAAGGTAGTTAGTTAGTTAGTTAGATAGTTATTTAGTTTGTTAGTTAGTTAGTTAGTTAGTTAGTTAGTTAGTTAGTTAGTTAGTTAGCTAGTTATCTAGTTGTTAGTTAGTTCGTTAGGTCATCAGTTTGTTTTTTAGTTCGTTAGTTAGTTAGTTAGCTTGTAGTTATGTGGTTAGTTATTAAGTTAGTTAGTTAGTTAGTTAGTTTGTGGGTATGTAGGAAGGTAGTTAGTTAGTTAATAGGTATTTAAGAAGATAGTTAGTTCGTAAATTAGTTACTTATTATGTTAGTTATCTTGTAATTAGTTAGTTCGATATTTTGTCAGCTAGCTAGCAGTGAGTTAGTTATTTAGTTAGTTAGCTAGTTAGTCATCTAGTAGTTAGACGTTAGTTATTTAGTTAGTTAACTAGTTAGTTATTTAGTTAGTTAGTTTGTTTGTTAGTTATCTAGTAGTTAGTTAGTTAGCTAGTTAGTTATTTAGTAAGTTTGATAGTTAGTTAGTTAATTAGTTAGTGGGAAGGTAGGTAGTTAGTTTTGTTAGTTAGTGGGTATGTAGGAAGGTAGGTAGTTAGTTAGTTAGTTAGTTAGTTAGTTAGTTAATAGGTATGTCGGAAGATAGTTATTTAGTTAGTTTGTTAATTAGTTCATTTGTTAGTTAGTTAGTTATTTAGTTATTTGGTTTGTTTGTTAGTTAGTTAGTTAGAAATGTAGTTAGTTTGTTAGTCAATAGGTATGTATGAATGTAGTTAGTTAGTAAGTTAGTTAGTTTACTAGTTAGTTAGTTTGCTAGTAGTTTGTTAGTTAGTTAGTTAGTTAATTAGTTAGTTATTTAGTTAGTTAGTTAGTTCACTAGTAGTAAGTTAGTAAATTAGTTAATTAATTTGTTTGTTAATTAGTTAGTTAGTAAGTTAGTTAGTTAGTGGGTGTCTACGAGGTAGCTAGTTAGTTAGGTAATTTGTTAGTTCATTAGTTAATTAGTTAGTTAGTTAGTTACTTAATTAGTGAGTTATTTATTTATTTAGTTAGTTAGTTAAATAACTAGTAGTTATTTAGTTAGTTATTTATTTAGTTAGTTAGTTAGTTAGTTCATGTGTATATAGGACGGTAGTTTGTTAGTTAGTTAGTTCGTTATTTATTCAGTTGGCTAGTAGTTAGTTAGTAAGTTAGTTAGTTAGTTAGTTAGTTAACAAGTTATTTATTTTGTTTGTTTGTTTATTTAGTT
Organism: Luzula sylvatica; assembly: GCA_946800325.1. Lineage (NCBI taxonomy): Eukaryota > Viridiplantae > Streptophyta > Magnoliopsida > Poales > Juncaceae > Luzula > Luzula sylvatica. The sequence continues at coordinate 10,034,813 of OX326957.1, read as the reverse complement.
ACCTAGTAGTTAGTTAGTTATTTAGTTAGTTAGATAGTTAGTTAGTTAGTTACTTACTTAATTAGTGAGTTATTTATTTATTTAGTTAGTTAGTTAAATAACTAGTAGTTATTTAGTTAGTTACTTAGTTCATGCGTATGTAGGAAGGTAGTTAGTTCGTTAGTTAGTTCGTTATTTATTCAGTTGGCTAGTAGTTAGTTAGTAAGTTAGTTAGTTAGTTAGTTAGTTAACAAGTTATTTATTTTGTTAGTTTGTTTATTTAGTTATCTAGTAGTTAGTTAGTTAGCTAGTTAGTTATTTAGTTAGTTAGATAGTTAGTTAGTTAGTGGGAAGGTAGTTAGTTAGTTAGTTGGTGGATATGTAGGAAGGTACTTAGTTAGTTAGTTAGTTAGTTAGTTAATAGGTATGTAGGAAGATAGTTTTTTAGTTAGTTTGTAATTAGTTAATTAGTTAGTTAGTTAGTTATTTAGTTATTTTATTACTTAGTTAGTTAGAAAGGTAGTTAGTTAGTTAGTTAATAAGTATGTATGAAGGTAGTAGGTTAGTAAGTTAGATAGTTAACTAGTTAGCTAGTTAGCTAGTAGTTAGTTCGTTAGTTGGTTAGTTAATTAGTTAGTAATTTAGTTAGTTAAATGGTAGTTAGTTAGTTATTTAGTTATCTAGTTATTTATTCAGTTAGTTAAATGGTAGTTAGTTAGTTCGTTAGTTAGTTAGTTAGTTAGTTAAATGGTAGTTAGTTAGTAATTTAGTTAGTTAAATGGTAGTTAGTTAGTTATTTAGTTAGTAATTTAGATAGTTAACTAACTAGTTATTTATTCAGTAAGTTTGTTTATTTAGTTATCTAGTAGTTAGTTAGTTAGCTAGTTAGTTATTTAGTTAGTTAGATAGTTAGTTAGTTAGTGGGAAGGTAGTTAGTCAGTTAGTTAGTGGATATGTAGGATGGTACTTAGTTAGTTAGTTTGTTAGTTACTTAGTTAATTAGTTAGTTAAGTAGGAAGATAGTTATTTAGTTAGTTAGTTAGTTTTTTAATTAGTTAATTACTTAGTTAATTAGTTATTTAGTTATTTTATTACTTAGTTAGTTAGAAAGGTAGTTAGTTAGTTAGTTAATAAGTATGTATGAAGGTAGTTGGTTAGTAAGTTAGATAGTTAACTAGCTAGCTAGTTAGCTAGTAGTTTGTTAGTTAGTCAGTTAGTTAATTAGTTAGTGATTTAGTTAGTCAAATAGTAGTTAGTTACTTATTTAGTTAATTAATTAGTTAGTTAATTAGTTAGTTAGTAAGTTAGTTAGGTAGTGGGTATGTACGAAGGTAGCTAGCAAGTTAGTTAATTTGTTAGTTAGTTAGTAAATTAGTTAGTTAGTTAGTTAGTTAATTAGTTAGTTATTTATTTAGTTAGTTAGTTAGTTAAATAGCTTGTAGTTATTTAGTTAGTTATTTATTTAGTTTGTCAATTACTTAGTTAGTGCGTATGTAGGAAGGTAGTTAGTAAGTTAGTTAATTAGTTAGTTAGTTAACTAGTTAGCTATTTAGTTAGTTAGTCTGTTAGTTCTCTAGTAGTTAGTTAGTTAGCTAGTTAGTTATTTAGTTAGTTAGATAGTTAGTTAGTTAGTTTGTTAATGGGAAGGTAGGTAGTTAGTTAGTTAGTGGGTACGTAGGAAGGTAGTCAGTTAGTTAGTTAGTCAGTCAGTTAGTTAGTTAGTTAATTAGTTAGTTAATAGGTATGTAGGAAGATAGTTATTTAGTTAGTTTGTTAGTTTGTTAATTAGATAATTAGTTAGTTAGTTAGTTATTTAGTTATTTGATTAGTTAGTTAGTTAGTTAGTTAGTTAGAAAGGTAGTTAGTTAGTTAGGTAATAGGTATGTATGAAGGTAGTTAGTAAGTTAGATAGTTAACTAGTTAGTTAGTTAGCTAGCTAGTAGTTAGTTAGTTAGTTAGTTAGTTAGTTAATTAGTTAGTTATTTCGTTAGTTAACTAGTTAGTTAGTTAACTAGTGGTCAGTTAGTAAATTAGTTAGTTAGTAAGTTAGTTAGTTAGTTAGTTAGTTAGTTAATATGTATGTAAGAAGATAGTTAGTTAGTTAATTAGTAAGTTATTTAGTTAGGTATCTAGTAGTTAGTTAGTTAGTTAGTTAGTTATTCAGTCCGCTAGTAGTTAGTTTGTTAGTTAGTTAGTTAGTAAGTTAGTTAGTTAGTTAGTTAATTAGATAGTTAGTTAGTTAGTCAATATGTATGAAACAAGGTAGTTAGTTAGTTTGTGAGGCAAATTAGGCACAAATTTAATGCTTAATTTGGGGATTTTAACCCTTGTGAAGAGCAATTCTATATACTTTATTAATCATATTTGAGATAACATGAATATTTCTTCACTAAGTGTGTTTTATTGCTTAATCACAGGAATTAGAAGGAATTTCTGGGAATTTGGAGAGTGTAGTTGTCTCCGACACGTCAAGAGGAGTAAAAACGATATATTAAACCGATATATTCGGTACATGAAAGAGACGGGAGGCAAACAATTATCATGATAGGAACTTACACAAAAGTCTACACGAAAACCACTCAATCCTTAGCCCTTATCCTGCCCACCTACCTTTGGTGGGAATTACCTCCTTACCCCCAATCCTCTCCACCAACTCGTGACCAATAAGGAGACTCCGTGAGTGCTATAAATAAGACCAAAAGGGCCACGAGTTGAGGCCCCCCCCTCCCCCGCTCTTCGGAGCACTTTCTCTCTCTCTCTCACACTCTCTCTCTCTCTCTCTTTTAGCAAGTCCAAGAATCTTTCAAGAACACGCAAGAATTACCAAGAACGAACGATAAATTCTCTAAGATCGATCATCGAATAGAAGCTCAATTCATTCGGTGAATTGGTCTACACTTCAACGAAGATCGAGTTGCGAGGATTGAGGTGGAGCTTTCTTCATCCGAATCCGCGCAAGCAAGGAGTCAAGCTTACTCTATTCCACTCGGGAGCTTTCTTCCAATTGGACTTCTTGCAAATCTCGAGTTCACTCAACCGGTACGAAGCTCTCTTCTATTGCCGAGTGGATTGGTACGAAAGGAACACGTTGTGCGAGGCGACTAGCTCACTAGCATCTCGAGGCAACGGAGAAGGCATCCAAGACGAGACTCGGAGCTCACTTCATCTCTCTAGGTGTTTTCTTTCCTTTTCTTGTAATTCTTGTAGTATTAATAGAATTGGATTTGTGTAAAAGAATTTGTGGTTTAATGAATCTTTTTCTTTGCTCTAAATCTTCTTTGTTTGTTTGTGTGATTTTAGTGCTTGTTACTTAGTTTAATTACTTCTAAATTCGAATCCAAAACAAACCATCAAACTGCTCCCAATTCAAATCTCAAAACAGAATTCCAGAACTACTTCCGTTATAACGGAACTCACACTGCGTTACAACGGACTAGACGGTTGGTCCTTTAATATTCAGTTGGTTAGAACTCCGTTGTAACGCACCTAGAGTTCCGTTGTAACGGACTAGTCAGAATTTCTATTCAAAGGAATCAATACAAGTGCGTTATAACGGACATCTCGGTCCGTTGTAACGGATTAACCAATCCGTTGCAACGCAACCACTGTTCGTTATAACGGACAAGTATAGTGCGTTATAACGGAGTTTCCTCCGTTGTAACGGACGTTCATCTCACTTTTAGCGACAGAATTTTCACTCAAGTCCGTTGTAACGGAACCCACTTCCGTTGTAACGGACTATCTTCTGTGAGTTTTCTTCGTTATTTCTCATCTAGTTTTGGTTCATTATTTGACGCATATACTCCTCGTGGAACGAACTTGCATATTTTCCACTATACACATATATTTTCACACTTGTTGATTGAACCGGGTTTTCGAACACAACGATAATTTTACACGCCAAAAACCCCGCTCATCAAATGGCGCCGCTGCCGGGGAGTATTGTTTAAGTCAAATTTTGAATCAAACTTGCAATTTCAAGTGATATTTTTAATAGATTTGATACATTTGAACTTGATATTTCACTAATTTCGAAATTTTTCTATTCTTGCAAGGTACACGGAGTAGAGCAAGATGAATCAAGAAAGACCAAGAACTTTTGGAGAATTGCTAACTCAAGAACAACCTCCAAGAAGATATCCAAAACACATGACGCTTAAAGAAATGATCAATCAAGATATCGACGAATGGGAAGAAAGAAAAGAGGAACGAAGGCTCGGTTTGCTCTCATGTTCCACCTCAACCCAATCACACACCGAGACCCTTTGTCAATATCCCATCTACGAAGCTCGCCAATACGAAAACGAATCCCCATGGGGTCATGAGACACAATCCTATACCGAAAACTACTATCAACTCTCGAAACCCACATACGAACCTTCTCAAAATGAACTCGAATTTCAACATGAATTTGAATGCCATGACCCACCATTTCAATCCCAAATCGAAGATCCAAATCAAGAAATGAAGCAAATGATGGAAAGAATGATGTCAATGATGTCAATGATGCAATCAATGAACGAAAAAATCGATAAAAACGAAAAAAACATGCATTCAATGAAACATGAAATCAAACAAGAGATAACTGATATCTCGCATGAGATTAAAACCACCTCTCGACGACTCGGAAATATTCAATCCACGCTCAATGATCTAGATCAAAGAGTGACTTGTCTCGAGTTAGAATATTCAAACGAGGGGATCGTTGAGATTGAAGGCGGCAAGAGTTCAAGTATGGGGGGATTCGATGAAAGCATTGGAATGATCATTGAAGAAGAAAAGGTGTCAATGGATTCGACTCTCCAAAAGACGGTTCAACTCACTCCAATCGACGAAAACGCGCAATTATCAAACGAGCAAGAAGAGAAATCTACAATTCTCCAAGGTGAATTCTTTCCATATATCATCAATTTTAATCCATATAAGAACTATGATGCTTCTCATGATAGAAATTCACCTTGTGTAGATTTATCAAGGAAGTCAAATACATTCGAGACACTCACGCCTCTCACAACTCCTCTTCATCAAACTCCAAGCGATGAAGCAATTCGAAAAATTCGAAGCAAGATTGAGGAAATATTGACGCCACTTTCGACATATGCAAAACAAGTGATACACACGCCGATTTCTCTCATCTCCAACATCTCAAAGGGAGTATTTCGAGGCGGTCGAAAAGTGGCAATCCATGTGAGCGCTTCGTTTAATTTTGAAGGAGGATAACATCGGCATGGTCGAGCTCGAGACCATAAACGAGAGCGCTGGCAAGGGAGGCACGCCCACGCAACAAATTTTGTTTCTCTCCATTATCTCTCTTTTTGAAATTTTCGATCTTTTATACTTGAGGACAAGTATTCTCTAAGTATGGGGGGTAACATACAATCTTTGACCTGTATGAAATCTTTGACCTGTATGAGCCCAATTAAAAATTTAAAAATCAGGGAAAATTGAAATTTTTTTGATCTGGCCAGCAACTCCGTTGTAACGGACCTCCATGTCCGTTATAACGGACTGTACAGAAATTTAAAATTTTAACTGACGCCAAGAGTTCCGTTGTAACGGACCTCAATGTCCGTTATAACGGAGTGAAAATACCGTTGCAACGGACATGAAAAACACAGGAAATTGCGTTGCAACGGTAAATTCCCAAAATTTGCCATAACTATGTGCGTTGTAACGGACCTCAATGTCCGTTGCAACGGACATACTCAGAATTTTCAAACTAAGCTACGAATAGTTCTCCGTTATAACGCAGTTAGTACGTTGTAACGGACTTCAATGTCCGTTGTAACGGACTTTACACTGCGTTGTAACGGAATAGTTTCTGGCAAGTTTTCTCTATTAATTGAAATTTTCGAACATTTAACATTATTTTTTGAACCTGAACATCAAGAATAAATAAGTCAAGCAATAAATGCATAGAAAGATTTTTCTCCACTTCATTGAATTAAAATTGTTGGTTTTTAAACGAATTTTCACCGAACCACCATTTCTACTCTCAAAATTCTAATTTTACATAATATTTGAAGAATTGTGGTTGAAATCTTTAAGAGATTCTTTCGGGGATTCAAGCCCTAATCAATATTTTCACAAATTAATGAGTTTTTGACAATTTGATCGATCCTCGATTTACATGACACACCATTTTCAATAAATAAACCCATTTTGAACTTGGAATTTCTAAAAAGCTTTGTTTGAACCAATTTAGTAAGTTTTGCTTAAATCTAAAATTTGACAATTTGCACTTAAAGGATCCGACCGTTCATGGGGATTCGAAATTACACTAACGGGAACCAATTTGCGCCTAAAGCTTGATTCGATGAGCTCATGCACCTTGATTAAGTAATGAGTGGTGTGAGTCATGACCACTTGTTGGCTAAAGGGGTGCATGAGTCGTAGTAAACCAAAGTAGCCGGTTCTTGGTGTGAGTCATGATTAAGAGTCGATGCGAAAAAGTTTTCTACAATCACGGATTTAAGCGCTTTCGATTGTCGAGTCCGTGCGATTGATTAAGTAATGAGTGGTGTGAGTCATGACCACTTGTTGGCTAAAGATTGCGCGGATCCATGGGGTTTTACTAAGTAATGAGTGGTGTGAGTCATGACCACTTGTTATCCCAAAGGACACACATGGGGACCATCGAAAGCAATAACGAACGAAAGAAAAGAAATAAAAAGAACAAAAGAAAAGAAGAAAAGAAATAAAAAAAGAATAAAAAGGAAAGAAAAGGAGTTCAAAAATCGAGCGCAAATTGGGAAAATTTAGTAGAAATCGAAGATGAACCAAGTACTAACGTACCGAATGGTTTAAAAGTGATAAATTACATTTAAAGACATGATTTTTTTGCAAAAAAAAAAATTGGTTTTCACTAATGCTTTTTCATGATAATCCTTGTGAATAGTGGAGTGAAAAGAGTTGAATGATGGTGTTTAATCATCTTTTTCGGTTGAGATCAATTTCTTTATTAAACTCTTCGAACTTGTGAAATTTATTGAAATAGTTTCTAAATTTGATCAAACTATTCTTCTTTCCAATATTAGTAATCATGATGAAATGAGAGTACCCCAAGTTGCTTTGTGAAATTAGTTTTTGAACCAACAATATAACTTCAAAAAAATCTTATGCAATTCTCTCTTATGTTTGACTTTTATACTCTAATTGATCGAGGACGATCAATGATTTAAGTGTGGGGGTATTTGATGTGAGGCAAATAAGGCACAAATTTAATGCTAGTAGTTAGTTTGTTAGTTAGTTAATATGTATGTAAGAAGATAGTTAGTTAGTTAATTAGTAAGTTATTTAGTTAGGTATCTAGTAGTTAGTTAGTTAGTTAGTTAGTTATTCAGTCCGCTAGTAGTTAGTTTGTTAGTTAGTTAGTTAGTAAGTTAGTTAGTTAGTTAGTTAATTAGATAGTTAGTTAGTTAGTCAATATGTATGAAACAAGGTAGTTAGTTAGTTTGTGAGGCAAATTAGGCACAAATTTAATGCTTAATTTGGGGATTTTAACCCTTGTGAAGAGCAATTATATGTACTTTATTAATCATATTTGAGATAACATGAATATTTCTTCACTAAGTGTGTTTTATTGCTTAATCACAGGAATTAGAAGGAATTTCTGGGAATTTGGAGAGTGTAGTTGTCTCCGACACGTCAAGAGGAGTAAAAATGATATATTACACCGATATATTCGGTACATGAATGAGACGGGAGGCAAACAATTATCATGATAGGAACTTACACAAAAGTCTACACGAAAACCACTCAATCCTTAGCCCTTATCCTGCCCACCTACCTTTGGTGAGAATTACCTCCTTACCCCCAATCCTCTCCACCAACTCGTGACCAATAAGAAGACTCCGTGAGTGCTATAAATAAGACCAAAAGGGTCACGAGTTGAGGCCCCCCCCTCCCCCGCTCTTCGGAGCACTTTCTCTCTCTCTCTCTCTCGCACTCTCTCTCTCTCTTTTAGCAAGTCCAAGAATCTTTCAAGAACACGCAAGAATTACCAAGAACGAACGATAAATTCTCTAAGATCGATCACCAAATAGAAGCTCACTTCATTCGGTGAATTGGTCTACACTTCAACGAAGATCGAGTTGCGAGGATTGAGGTGGAGCTTTCTTCATCCGATTCCGCGCAAGCAAGGAGTCAAGCTTACTCTATTCCACTCGGGAGCTTTCTTCCAATTGGACTTCTTGCAAATCTCGAGTTCACTCAACCGGTACGGAGCTCTCTTCTATTGGCGAGTGGATTGGTACGAAAGGAACACGTTGTGCGAGGCGACTAGCTAACTAGCATCTCGAGGCAACGGAGAAGGCATCCAAGACGAGACTCGGAGCTCACTTCATATCTCTAGGTGTTTTCTTTCCTTTTTTTGTAATTCTTGTAGTATTAATAGAATTGGATTTGTGTAAAAGAATTTGTGGTTTAATGAATCTTTTTCTTTGCTCTAAATCTTCTTTGTTTGTTTGTGTGATTTTAGTGCTTGTTACTTAGTTTAGTTACTTCTAAATTCGAATCCAAAACAAACCATCAAACTGCTCCCAATTCAAATCTCAAAACAGAATTCCATAACTACTTCCGTTATAACACAACTCACACTGCGTTACAACGGACTAGACGGTTGGTCCTTTAATATTCAGTTGGTTAGAACTCCGTTGTAACGCACCTAGAGTTCCGTTGTAACGGACTAGTCAGAATTTCTATTCAAAGGAATCAATACAAGTGCGTTATAACGGACATCTCGGTCCGTTGTAACGGATTAACCAATCCGTTGCAACGCAACCACTGTTCGTTATAACGGACAAGTATAGTGCGTTATAACGGAGTTTCCTCCGTTGTAACGGACGTTCATCTCACTTTTAGCGACAGAATTTTCACTCAAGTCCGTTGTAACGGAACCCACTTCCGTTGTAACGGACTATCTTCTGTGAGTTTTCTTCGTTATTTCTCATCTAGTTTTGGTTCATTATTTGACGCATATACTCCTCGTGGAACGAACTTGCATATTTTCCACTATACACATATATTTTCACACTTGTTGATTGAACCGGGTTTTCGAACACAACGATAATTTTACACGCCAAAAACCCCGCTCATCAGATAGTGGGAAGGAAGTTTGTTAGTTAGTTAGTTAGTTAGTTAGTTAGTTAGTTAGTTAGTTAGAATGACGTAGGAAGATAGTTAGTTAGTAAATTTGTTATTTATTTAGATAGATATCTAGTAATTAGTTACTTAGTTTGTTAGTTATTAAGTTTGTTAGTTATTAAGTTAGTTAGTTATATAGTGGGAAGGTAGTTTGTTAGTTAGTTAGTTAGATAGTGGGAAGGAAGTTTGTTAGTTAGATAGTGCGTATGTAGGAAGGTAGGTAGTTAGTTAGTTAGTTAGTTAATAGGTGTATGTAGGAAGATAGTTATTTAGTTAGTTTGTTAATTAGTTAATTAGTTAGTTAGTTAGTTACTTAACTACTAAATAACTAACTAATTAACTAACTAACTATCTTCCTACATACATATTAATTAACTAACCAACTAACTAACTAACTTAACTACCTTCCTATATACCCACTCACAAAGTAACTAACTAAATAACTACTAGCTATTTAACTAACTAACTAACTAACTAAATAATTAACTAAATAATTAACTAACTAACTAACTAACTACTAGCTATTTAACTAACTAACTAACTAACTAACTAACTAACTAACTAACTAACTAATTAATTAACTAATTATCTAACTAACTACTAGTTAAGTAACTAACTAACTAAATAACTAACTAACTAACTAACTAACTAACCAACTACCTGATAACTAACAAACTAACTAACTAACAAACTAACTATTTAACTAACTAACTAACTAACTACCTTCTTACATACATATTGACTAACAAACTAATTAACTAACTAACTAACTTACCAACTAACTAACAACTAGCTTACTGAATAAATAACTAACTAACTAACTAACTAACTACTAGATGACTAACTAAATAACTAACTAATTAACTAACTAACTATCTTCTTATATACATATTAACTAACTAACTAACTAACTAACTAACTAACTAACTACCTTCCTACGTACCCACAAACTAAGTAACTAACTAAATAAATAAATAACACAGTAAATAACTACTAGCTATTTAACTAACTAACTAACTAATTAAATCACAAACTAATTAACTAACTAACTAACTAACTAACTAACTAATTAACTAACGAAATAACAAATTGACGAACTAACTATCTACCTTCGTACATACCCACTAACTAACTAACTTACTAACTAACTAATTAACTAACGAATTAATTAACTAATTAACTAACTACTAGTTAACTAACTAACTAACTAACTAACTACCTTCATACATACCTATCGACTAACAAACTAACCACCTTTCAAACTAACTAACTAACAAACTAACTAAATAACTAACTAAATAACGAAATAACTAACTAACTAACAAATTAACTAATTGACAAACTAACGAAATAACTCAATAACTATCTTCCTACATACCCATTAACTAACTAACTAAGTAACTAACGAACTAACTACCTTCCAATATACCCACTAACTAACTACCTACCTACCTTCCCACTAACTAACTAACTAATTATCTAACTTACTAAATTACTGACTAGCTAACTAATTAACTACTAGATAACTAACAAACTATCTAACTAAATAACTAACTAGTTAACTAACTAAATAACTAACTAACTAACTACAAGATAACTAACTAACTAACTAATTAACTACTAATTAGCTGACAAAATATCTAACTAACTAACTAACTACCTTGATACATACATATTGATTAACAAACTAACTCACTAACTAACTAACTAACTACTAGCTAACTAACTAACCAACTAACTACATAACTTACTGATTAACTAAATAACTATCTAACTAACTAATTAACTAACTATCTAACTAACTAACTAACTAACAACCTTCTTACATACTAACTAACTAACTAACTAACTAACTACCTACTGGCTAATTAACTAACTAACTAACTAACAAACTAACTAACTAACTACCTCCTTACATACATATTGACTAACTAACTAACTAACTAATTAACAAACTAAATAACTAACCAACTAACTAACTTACTTACTAACTAACTAACTACTAGCTAATTGAACAAATAACTAACTAACTAACTAACTAACTAACTAACTAACTACTAGATAACTAACTAAATAACTAACTAATTAACTAACTAACTATCTTCCTACAGACAGATTAACTAACTAACTAACTAACTTACTAACTACCTTCCTACATACCCACTAACTAAGTAACTAACTAAATAAATAAATAACTAACTAAATAACTACTAGCTATTTAACTAACTAACTAACTAAAGAACTAACTAACTAATTAACTAACTAACTAACTAACTAATTAACTAATTAACTAACAAATTAACTAACTAACTAGCTACATTCGTACATACCCACTAACTATCTAACTTACTAACTAACTAATTAACTAACTAATTAATGAACTAATTAACTAACTTACTCCTAGTTAACTAACTAACTAGCTTACTAGCAAACTACCTTCATACATACCTATTAACAAACAAACTAGCTACCTTTCTAACAAACAAACAAACAAACTAACTAACTAACTAACTAACTAACTAACTAACTACCTTCCTACATACCCAGCCACTAACTAACTAACTACCTTACCGCTAGCTAACTAACTAACAAACTACCTATCTAACTAAATAACTAACTAGCTAACTAACTAACTACTAGATAACTAACTAACTAACTAACTAACTAAATAACTAACTAACTAACTAACTAACTACCAGCTAGATGACAAAATAAATAACTAACTAATTAATAGATAACTAACATAATAACTAACTAATTTACTAACTAACTATCTTCTTAAATACCTATTAACTAACTAACTAACTAACTACATTCCCACATACACACCAACTAACTAACTAACTAACTAAATAAATAACTAACCATCTAACTACTAGCTAACTGACTAAATAACTAACTAAATAACTAACTGATGACCTAACTAACTAACTAACTACTAGATAACTAACTAACTGACTGACTAACTAACTGACTAATTAACTAACTAACTAACTAACTAACAAACGACTAGATAACTAACTAACTAACTAACTAACTAATTAACTAACTAACTATCTTCCAACATACCCACTAATAACTAAGTAACTAACTAAATAAATAAATAATAAACTAAATAACTACTAGCTATTTCACTAACTAACCAACTAAAGAATTAACTAACTAATTAATTAACTAATTAACTAACTAATTAACTAATTAACTAACAAATTAACTAACTAGCTAGCTACCTTCGTACATACCCACTAACTAACTTACTTACTAACTAACTAATTAACTAACTAATTAATGAACTAATTAACTAACTAACTACTAGTTAACTAACTAATTAACTAACTAACTATCTTGCTACATACTAACTAACTTACTAACTAACTAACTACATTCCTTCATACCCATACTAACTAGTGAACTAAATAAATTACTAGCTAACTACTAGCTAACAAACTAACTAGCTAACTAAATAACTAACTAGTTAACTAACTAACTAACTAACTAACCAACTACCGGATAACTAACTCACTAACTAACTAACTAACTAACTAACTAACTACCTTCTTACATACATATTGACTAACTAACTAACCAACAAACTAATTAACTAACTAACTAACTAACTAACTAACTTACCAGCTAACTAACTAACTAATTAACTAACTAACTAACTAACTAACTAACTAACTACTAGATAACTAACTAAATAACTAACTAATTAACTAACTAACTATCTTCTTACATACATATTAACTAACTAACTAACTAACTAACTAACTAACTAACTACCTACCTTCCTACATACCCAATAACTAAGTAACTAACTATGTAAATAAATAACACACTAAATAACTACTAGCTATTTAACTAACTAACTAACTAAATAAATAACTAACTAATTAACTAACTAACTAACTAACTAATTAACTGACGAAATAAAAAATTAACTAACTAACTATCTACCTTCGTACATACCCACTAACTAACTAACTTACTAACTAACTAATTAACTAACTAATTAATTAACTAATTAACAAACTAACTACTAGTTAACTAACTAACTTACTAACTAACTAACTAATTAACTAATTAACTAACGAACTACTAGCTAAGTAACTAACTAGTTAACTAACTAACTTATTTACTAACAACCTTCATACATACCTATCAACTAACAAACTAACTACCTTTCAAACTAACAAACTAACTAACTAACTAACTAAATAACTAACTAACTAACAAATGAACTAATCAACAAACTAACTAAATAACTAAATAACTATCTTCCTACGTACCTATGAACTAACTAACTAACTAACTAACTAACTAACGAACTAACTACCTTCCTACATAACCACTAACTAACGAACTACCTACCTTCCCACTAACTAACTAAATAACTATCTAACTTACTAAATTACTAACTAGCTAACTAATTAACTACTAGATAACTAACAAACAAACTAACTAAATAACTAACTAGTCAACGAACTAAATAACTGACTAACTAACTAACTAACTAAATAACTAACTAACTAACTAACTACTAATTAGCTGACAAAATATCTAACTAACTAATTACAAGATAACTAACATAATAACTAACTAATTTACTAACTAACTATCTTCTTAAATCCCTATTAACTAACTAACTACCTACCTTCCTACATACCCACCAACTAACTAACTAACCAAATAAATAACTAACCAGCTAACTACAAGCTAACTAACTCACTAACTAACTAACTAACTAACTAACTAACTAACTAACTGATGACCTAACTAACTAACTAACTACTAGATAACTAACTAACAATCTGACTAGCTAACTAATTAACTAATTAACTTACTAACAAATTAACTTACTATCTAACTAACTAACTAACGAACTTGATACATACATATTGATTAACTAACTAATTCACTAACTAACTAACTAACTACATAACTAACTGATTAACTAACTAACTAACTATCTAACTAATTAACTAACTATCTAACTAACTAACTAACAAACAACCTTCTTACATACTAACTAACTAACTAACTAACTAACTAACTAACTACGTACTAGCTAATTAACTAACTAACTACCTACCTACCTCCTTACATACATATTGACTAACTAACTAACTATTAACTATCTAACTAACTAACTAACTATCTAACTTACTTACTTACTAACTAACTAACTACTATCTAATTGAACAAATAACTAACTAACTAACTAACTACATAACTAACTGATTAACTAACTAACTAACTATCTAACTAATTGACTAAATATCTAACTAAATAACTAACTAACAACCTTCTTACATACTAACTAACTAACTAACTAACTACGTACTAGCTAATTAACTAACTAACTACCTACCTACCTCCTTACATACATACTGACTAACTAACTAACTATTAACTATCTAACTAACTAACTAACTAACTAACTTACTTACTTACTAACTAACTAACTACTAGCTAATTGAACAAATAACTAACTAACTAACTAACTAACTACTAGATAACTAACTAAATAACTAACTAATTAACTAACTAACTATCTTCCTACAGACAGATTAACTAACTAACTAACTATCATACTAACTACCTTCCTACATACCCACTAACTAAGTAACTACCTAAATAAATAAATAACTAACTAAATAACTACTAGCTATTTAACTAACTAACTAACTAAAGAACTAACTGACTAATTAACTAACTAACTAACTAATTAACTAATTAACTAACAAATTAACTAACTAACTGTAGGGAAATATCGTCGACCCCGGGCCCGCGCAGCGGAATGAAGGCCCGGTCCGATTCATCGTACCCTCGAAGTCATGGCGTGATCTCGGGAATCGGGGAATCGGACCGGGCCTTCATTCCGCTGCGCGGGCCCGGGATCGAGGATATTTCAATTAGTCATAGTTGAAATATTAACTTCAATAACGTTAATACCTGAGAGGCCGGTTGCTGAAACCGCTTTGCCCTTCTTCACCTCCTCGAGGTAAGACTTGCAATCACGCTTCCAATGTCCAGCCTTGTGACAATGGTAGCATGTCTCATCTTTGGATTTCTCCTTTCCCTTTTTATTCGGCTTTGAACGTTTCTTAGCCGAATCGCCCTTGGACTTTGATCTCTTACGATCCTTATTCTGAATTATGAGAACATTTCCGGCAACTCTTGCCTTGTTCTCTCCGGACGACTTCAAAGTCCCCGATGCAAAATTCTTGAGCATTCCGTGAAGCTCAGGGATCGTCTTATCCATCGAATGCATGTGATAGTTAGTCACGAACGGAGAAAACATTGGAGGAAGTGCGCACAAGATCAAATCTTGTTGCATAATCTTCGACAATTTCTCTCCTAGCCTCTCTAGACGGTCTATGAGAGCTTGCACCTTCAAAACTTGAGTGCTTACCGAAGACCCCGTAGGCATCTTGCAGTTTACCAACTCTTTGAGCGTACTGAACCTTTCAATACGCTCCTGCTCGTGGAACATTTCCTTGAGCACAACGTTTATCGAGTATGCATCCGAGTACTCAAACTGCTTTTGAAGACTAGTGTCCATACATGCCAACATGAGGCACGTAACGTCATTTGTGGGTATGTAGGAAGGTAGTTAGTTAGTTAATAGGTATTTAAGAAGATAGTTAGTTCGTAAATTAGTTAGTTATTATGTTAGTTATCTTGTAATTAGTTAGTTAGTTATTTTGTCGGCTAGCTAGCAGTTAGTTAGTTATTTAGTTAGTTAGTTAGTTAGTCATCCAGTAGTTAGACGTTAGTTATTTAGTTAGTTAACTAGTTATTTATTTAGTTAGTTAGTTAGTTTGTTAGTTATCTAGTAGTTAGTTAGTTAGCTAGTTAGTTATTTAGTAAGTTAGATAGTTAGTTAGTATGTTAGTGGGAAGGTAGGTAGTTAGTTAGTTAGTTATTGGGTATGTAGGAAGGTAGGTAGTTAGTTAGTTAGTTAGTTAGTTAATAGGTATGTAGGAAGATAGTTATTTAGTTAGTTTGTTAATTAGTTCATTTGTTTGTTAGTAAGTTATTTATTTATTTGGTTAGTTTGTTAGTTAGTTAGTTAGAAAGGTAGTTAGTTTGTTAGTCGATAGGTATGTACGAATGTAGTCAGTTAGTAAGTTAGTTAGTAAACTAGTTAGTTAGTTAGCTAGTAGTTAGTTAGTTAGTTAGTTAGTTAATTAATTAGTTAGTTAGTTAGTTAGTTAGTTAGTTAGTTAACTAGTAGTTAGTTCGTAAATTAGTTAATTAATTAGTTTGTTAATTAGTTAGTTAGTAAGTTTGTTAGTTAGTGGGTGTGTACGAAGGTAGCTAGTTATTTAGGTAATTTGTTAGTTCATTAGTTAATTAGTTAGTTAGTTAGTTAGTTAATTCATTAGTTATTTATTTAGTTAGTTAGTTAGTTAAATAGCTAGTAGTTATTTAGTTAGTTATTTATTTAGTTAGTTAGTTAGTTAGTTCGTGCGTATGTAGGAAGGTAGTTAATAAGTTAGTTAGTTAGTTAGTTAGTTAGTTAGTTAGTTAGTTAATATGTGTGTAGGAAGATAGTTAGTTAGTTAATTAGTTAGTTATTTAGTTAGTTATCTAGTAGTTAGTTAGTCAGTTAGTTAGTTAGTTTGTTATTTTTTCAGTTAGCTAGTAGTTAGTTAGTAGTTAGTTAGTTAGTAAGTTAGTTAGTTAGTTAGTTAGTTAACAAGTTATTTATTTAGTTAGTTTGTTTATTTAGTTATCTAGTAGTTAGTTAGTTAGCTAGTTAGTTATTTAGTTAGTTAGATAGTTAGTTAGTTAGTGGGAAGGTAGTTAGTTAGTTAGTTGGTGGATATGTAGGAAGGTACTTAGTTAGTTAGTTAGTTAGTTAATTAGTAAGTTAATAGGTATGTAGGAAGATAGTTATATAGTTAGTTTGTTAATTAGTTAATTAGTTAGTTAGTTAGTTATTTAGTTATTTTATTACTTAGTTAGTTCGAAAGGTAGTTAGTTAGTTAGTTAATAAGTATGTATGAAGGTAATTGGTTAGTTAGTTAGATAGTTAACTAGTTAGCTAGTTAGCTAGTAGTTTGTTAGTTAGTCAGTTAGTTAATTAGTTAGTTATTTAGTTAGTCAAAAAGTAGTTAGTTAGTTATTTAGTTAATTAATTAGTTAGTTAATTAGTTAGTTAGTAAGTTAGTTAGTTAGTGGGTATGTACGAAGGTAGCTAGCTAGTTAGTTAATTTGTTAGTTAGTTAGTAAATTAGTTAGTTAGTTAGTTAGTTAATTAGTAAGTTATTTATTTATTTAGATAGTTAGTTAAATAGCTTGTAGTTATTTAGTTAGTTTGTTAGTTACTTAGTTAGTGCATATGTAGGAAGGTAGTTAGTAAGTTAGTTAGTTAGTTAGTTAATATGTATGTAGGAATATAGTAAGTTAGTTAATTAGTTAGTTATTTAGTTAGTTATCTAGTAGTTAGTTAGTTAGTTAGTTAGTTCGTTACTTATTCAGTTAGCTAGTAGTTAGTGAGTAGTTAGTTAGTTAGTAAGTAAGTTAGTTAGTTAGTTAGTTAATTAGTTAGTTAGTTAGTTAGTCAATATGTATGTAAAAAGGTAGTTAGTAGTTAGTTATTTAGTTAATTAGCTAGTAGTTAGTTAGTTAGTTTGTTTGTTAGTATGTAAGAAGATTGTTAGTTAGTTAGTTAGTTAGATGGCTAGTTAATTAGTTAGTTAGTTAGTGGATCAGTTCGTTATTTTGTTAGTTACTTAGTTAGTTAGCTAGTAGTTAGTTAGTTAGTGAGTTAGTTAGTTAATCAATATGTATGTATCAAGGTAGTTCGTTAGTTCGTTAGTTAGTTAATTAGTTAGTCAGTTAATTAATTAGTTAGTTGGTGGGTATGTAGGAAGATAGGTAGGTAGTTAGTTAGTTAGTTAGTTAATAGGTATTTAAGAATATAGTTAGTTAGTAAATTAGTTAGTTATTATGTTTGTTATCTAGTAATTAGTTACTTAGTTATTTTTTCAGCTAGCTAGTAGTTAGTTAGCTAGTTATTTAGTTAGTTAGTTAGTTACTTATCTAGTAGTTAGTTAGTTAGTTAACTAGTTAGTTATTTAGCTAGTTTGTTCGTTAGTTATCTAGTAGTTACTTAGTTGGCTAGTTAGTCGTTTAGTTAGTTAGATAGTTAGTGTGTTAGTTAGTGGGAAGGTAGTTAGTTAGTTAGTTAGTGGGTATGTAGGAAGGTAGTTAGTTAGTTAGTTAGTTAATAGGTACGTAGGTAGATAGTTATTCGGTTATTTAGTTAGTTTGTTAATTAGTGAATTTGTTAGTTAGTCAGTTAGTTATTGAGTTATTTAGTTAGTTAGTTAGTTAGTTGGTTAGCTAGTTAGTTAGTTAGTTAATAGGTATGTATGAAGGTAGTTAGTTAGTATGTTAGTTAGTTAGCTAGTAGTTAGTTAGTTCGTTAGTTAATTAGTTAGTTATTTCGTTAGTTGGTTAGTTAGTTAACTAGTAGTTAGTTAGTTGATTAGTTAGTTTGTAAGTTAGTTAGTCAGTGGGCATGTACGAAGGTAGCTAGTTAGTTAGTTAATTTCTTTGTTTGTTAGTTAATTAGTTAGTTAGTTGGTTAATTAGTTAGTTATTTAATTATTTAGTTTGTTAGTTAAATAGCTAGTAGTTATTTATTTATTTAGTTAGTCACTTAATTAGTGGGTATGTAGGAAGGTAGTTAGTAAGTTAGTTAGTTAGTTAGTTAGTGAATACGTTTGTAGGAAGATAGTTAGTTAGTTAATTAGTTAGTTATTTAGTTAGTTATATAGTGGTTAGTTAGTTAGTTAGTTAGTTATTTATTCAGTTAGCTAGTAGTTAGTTAGTTAGTTAGTTAGTTGGTAAGTTAGTTAGTTAGTTAGTTAGTTAGTTAATTAGTTAGTTAGTTAGTTAGTTAGTTAGTTAGTTAAATAGTTAGTTAGATAGTTAGTTAGTTAGTTAGTTTTCAAGTAGTTGGTTAGTTAGTTAGTTGGTTAGTTAACTAGTTAGTTAGTTAGCTAGTAGTTAGCTGGTAATTTATTTAGTTAGCTAGTTAGTTTGTGGGTATGCAGGAAGGTACTTAGTTCGTTAGTTAGTTAGTTAGTTAGTCAATAAGTATGTAGGAAGATAGTTAGTTAATTAGTTAGATATTTAGATAGATATCTAGTAGTTAGTTACTTGGATTGTTAGTTATTTAGTTAGTTAGTTAGTTAGTTAGTTATTTAGTTAGATAGTTAACTTGTTAGTTATTTAGTAAGTTAGTTAGTTATTAAGTACGTAGGAAGATAGTCAGTCATTAAATTAGTTAGTTATATAGATAGTTATCTAGTAGTTAGTTAGTTAGTTATGTAGTCAGTTAGTTAGTTATTTAGTTATTTATCTAGTAGTTAGTTAATTAGTTAGTTAATTAGTTAGTTAGTTAGTTAATTAATTAGTTAGTTAGTTAGTTAGTATGTATGTATGTAAGAAGGCACTTAGTTAGTTAATTAGTTAGTTTGTTAGTTAGTTTGATAGTCAGTTAATTAGTCGGTATATAGGATGGTTGTTAGTTAGTAAGTAAGTTAGGTACTCAGTTAGTTACCTAGTAGTCAGTTAGTTAATTAGTTAGTTAGTTAACTAGTTAGCTATTTAGTTAGTTAGTCTGTTAGTTCTCTAGTAGTTAGTTAGTTAGGTAGTTAGTTATTTAGTTAGTTAGATAGTCAGTTAGTTAGTTAGTTAGTGGGAAGGTAGGCAGTTAGTTAGTTAGTGGGTACGTAGGAAGGTAGTTATTTAGTTAGTTAGTTAATTAATTAGTTAGTTAATAGGTATGTAGGAAGATAGTTATTTAGTTAGTTTGTTAGTTTGTTAATTAGTTAATTAGTTAGTTAGTTAGTTATTTAGTTATTTGGTTAGTTAGTTAGTTAGTTAGTTAGTTAGTTAGTTAGTTAGTTAGTTAGTTAGTAAGTTGGTTAGTTAACTAGTTAGTTAGTTAGCTAGTAGTTAGTTAGTTAGCTAGCTAGTAGTTAGTTAGTTAGTTAGTTAGTTAATTAGTTAGTTATTTCGTTAGTTAACTAGTTAGTTAGTTAACTAGTAGTCTGTTAGTAAATTAGTTTGTTAGTAAGTTAGTTAGTTAGTTAGTTAGTTAGTTAATATGTATGTAAGAAGATAGTAAGTTAGTTAATCAGTAAGTTATTTAGTTAGGTATCTAGTAGTTAGTTAGTTAGTTAGTTAGTTAGTTATTCAGTCCGCTAGTAGTTTGTTTGTTGGTTAGTTAGTTAGTACCTTAGTTAGTTAGTTAGTTAATTAGTTAGTTAGTTAGTTAGTCAATATGTATGTAAGAAGGTAGTTAGTTAGTTAGTTAGTTAATTAGTTAGTTAGTTAATTAGCCAGTAGTTAGTTAGTTTGTTAGTTAGTATGTAAGAAGATTGTCAGTTAGTTAGTTAGTTAGATAGTTAGTTAATTAGTTAGTTAGTCAGTTAATCAGTTAGTTATTTAGTTAGTTTCTTAGATAGTTAGGTAGTAGCTAGTTGGTTAATCAATTTGTATGTAACAAGGTAGTTAGTTAGTTTGTTAGATAGTTAGTTAATTAGTTAGTTAGTTAGTTAGTTAGTTAGTTAGTCAGTTAGTTAGATAGTTATCTAGTAGTTAGTTAGTTAGTTATGTCATCAGTATGTTAGTTATTTAGTTAGTTATTTACTTAGCTAGTAGTTAGAAGGTTAGTTATTTATTTATTTAGTTAGTTAGTTAGTTGGTGGGTATATAGGAAGGTAGTCAGTTAGTTAGTTCGTTAGTTAGTTAATAGGTATTTAAGAAGATAGTTAGTTAGTAAATTAGTTAGTTATTATGTTAGTTATCTAGTAATGAGTTAGTTAGTTATTTTGCCAGCTAGCTAGTAGTTAGTTAGTTAGTTATTTAGTTGGTTAGTTAGTTAGTTAGTTAGCTAGTTATTCAGTTAGTTATTTAGTTAGTTAGTTTGTTAGTTATCTAGTAGTTAGTTAGTTAGCTAGGTAGTTATTCAGTTAGTTAGATAGTGAGTTAGTTAGTTAGTGGGAAGGTAGTTAATTAGTTAGTTAGTGGGTATGTAGGAAGGTAGGTAGTTAGTTAGTTAATATGTATGTATGAAGATAGTTAGTTAGTAAGTTAGTAGTTAGCTAGTAGTTAGCTAGTAGTTAGTAAGTTAGTTAGTTAATTGATTTGTTAGTTATTTAGTTCGTTAGTTAGTTATTTAACTAGTAGTTAGTTTGTTCATTAGTTAAGTAATTAGTTAGTTAATTAGTTAGTTAGTAGTTAGTTATCTAGTAGTTAGTTAGTTAGCTAGTTAGTAATTTAGTTAGATAGATAGTTAGTTAGTTAGTTTGCAGTAAGGTAGTTAGTTAGTTAGTTAGTGGGTATGTAGGAAGGTAGTTAGTTAGTTAGTTAGTTTGTTAGTTAATAGGTATGTAGGAATATAGTTATTTAGTTATTTAGTTTTTTGTTAGTTAGTTAGTTAGTTAGTTAATAGGTATGTATGAAGGTAGTTAGTTAGTAAGTTAGTTAGTTAACTGGTTAGTTAGTTAGATGGTAGTTAGCTTGTTAGTTAGTTAATTAGTTAGTTAGTTAGTTAGTTAGTTAGTTAGTTACTTAACTAGTAGTTAGTTAGATAATTAGTTAATTAATTAGTTAGTTAATTAGTTAGTTAGTTAGTGGGTATGTACGAAGATAGCTAGTTAGTTAATTAGTTAGTTAGTTAGTTAATTAGTTCGTTATTTATTTAGTTAGTCACTTAGTTAAATAGCTAGGATTTATTTAGTTATTTATTTATTTAGTTAGTTAGTTAGTTAGTTAATATGTATGTAGGAAAATAATTAGTTAGTTAAGTAGTTAGTTATTTAGTTTGTTATCAAGTAGTTAGTTAGTTAGTTAGTTAGTTATTTATTCAGTTAGCTAGTAGTTAGTTAGTTAGTTAGTTAGTTAGTAAGTTAGTTAGTTAGTTAGTTAGTTAATTAGTTTGTTTGTTAGTTTGTTAGTCAATATGTATGTAAGAAGGCAGGTAGGTAGTTAGTTAGTCAGTTAAATAGTTAGTTAGTTAGTTAGTTAGTTAGTTAGTTAGTTAGTTAGTAGTTGGTGAGTTAGTTAGTTAGTTAGTTAACTCATTAGTTATTTAGTTAGTTAGTTTGTTTGTTAGTTAGTTAGTTAGTTAGTTAATAAGAATGTAGGAAGATAGTTAGTTAGTTAATTTGTTATTTATTTAGATAGATATCTAGTAATTAGTTACTTAGTTTGTTAGTTATTAAGTTCGTTAGTTAATTAGTTAGTTTGTTAATTAGCGAGTAGTTAGTTAGTTAGTTAGGTAGTAGTTAGTATGCAAGAAGGTTGTTAGTTAGTTAGTTTGTTAGATAGTTAGTTAATTAGCTAGTTAGTCAGTTAGTTATTTAGTTTGTTACTTAGTTAGTTAGCAAGTAGTTAGTTAGTTAGTGCCTTAGTTAGTTAATCAATTTGTATGTATCATGGTAGTTAGATTGTTTGATAGTTAGTTAATTAATCAGTTAGTTAGTTATCTAGTAGTTAGTTAGTTAGTTAGGTCATAAATTAGTAATTTAGTTAGTTAGTTAGTTTGGTAGTTAGCTAGTAGTTAGGTTGTTAGTTATTTATTTAGTTAGTTAGTCAGTTAGTTAGTTGGTGGGTATATAGGAAGGTAGTTAGTTTGTTAGTTAGTTAATAGGTATTTAAGAACATAGTTAGTTAGAAAATTAGTTAGTTATTAAGCCAGTAGTTAGTTAGTTAGTCAGTTAGTTAATTAGTTAGTTAGTTATTTTGTTAGTTGGTTAACTAGTTGTTAGTTAGTTAATTAGTTCAGTAATTAGTTAGTTAATTAGTTAGTTAGTAAGTTAGTTAGTTAGTGGGTATGTACGAAGGTAGCTAGTTAGTTCGTTAAGTTGTTAGTTAATTAGTTAATTAGTTAGTTAGTTAGTTAATTAGTTAGTTAATTAGTTACTTAATTCTTTAGTTAGTTAGTTAGTTAAATAGCTAGTAGTTATTTAGTTAGTTATTTATTTAATTAGTTAGTTACTTTGTTAATGGGTATGTTGGAAGATAGTTAGTTAGTGAATTAGTTTGTTATTTAGTTAGTTATCTAGTAGTTAGCTAGTTTGTTAGTTAGTTAGTTAGTTAATTGGTGAATTAGTTAGTTAGTTAGTTAGTTAGTTATTTAGTAGTAAGTTAGTTAGTTAGTTAGGTCATCAGTTAGTTATTTAGTTAGTTAGTTAGTTAGTTAGTTAGTTATCTAGTAGTTAGCTCGTTAGTTATTTAGTTAGTTAGTTAGTTAGTTGGTGGGTATGTGGGAATGTAGTCAGTTAGTTAGTTAATAGGTATTTAAGGAGATAATTAGTTAGTAAATTCGTTAGTTATTATGTTAGTTATCTATTAATTAGTTAGTTAGTGATTTTGTCAGCTAGCTTGTAGTTAGTTAGTTAGTTATTTAGTTAGTTAGTTAGTTAGTTAGTTAGTTAGTTATCTAGTAGTTAGTTAGCTAGTTATTTAGTCAGTTAACTAGTTAGTTATTTAGTTTGTTAATTTGTTAGTTATCTAGTAGTTAGTTAGTTAGCTAGTTAGTTATTTAGTAAGATAGATAGTTAGTTAGTTAGTTAGCAGTAAGGTAGTTAGTTAGTTAGTTAGTGGTTATGTAGGAAGGTAGTTAGTTGGTTAGTTAATAGGTATGTAGGAAGATAGTTAGATAGTTAATTAGTTATTTTTTTAGATAGATATCTAGTAATTAGTTATTTAGTTTGTTAGTTATTTGTTAGTTAGTTATTTAGTTAGTTAGTTAACTAGTCAGTTATTTAGTGAGTTAGTTAGTTAATAAGTACGTAGGAAGATAGTTAGTTATTTAGTTAGTTATCTACTAGTTAGTTAGTTAGTTTGTCAGTTTGTTATTTAGTTATTTATCTTGTAGTTAGTTAATTAGTTAGTTAGTTAGTATGTTTGTTTATTACTTAGTTAGTTAGTTAGTTAGTTAGTGAGTTAGTTAGTTAGATAGTTAGTTAATTAATATGTATGTATCAAGTTAGTTAGTCAAGTTAGTTAGTTAGTTAGTTAGTTAGTTAGATAGTTAGTTAATTAGTTTGTTAGTTAATTTGTTAGTTAGTTAATGAGTCAGTTAGTTAGTTATCTAGTAGTTAGTTAGTCAGTTAGGTGATCAGTTAGTTATTTATTTAGTTTGTTAGTTATTTAGTTAGCTAGTAGCTAGCTGGTTAGTTATTTATTTGGTTAGTTAGTTAGTTGGGGGGTATGTAGGAAGGTAGGTAGTTAGTTAGTCAGTTAGTTAGTTAATAGGTATTTAAGAAGATAGTTAGTTAGTAAATATGTTAGTTATTATGTTTGTTATCTAGTAGTTAGTAAGTTAGTTATTTTGTCAGCTAGCTAGTTGTTAGTTAGTTAGTTAGTCAATGTTAGTTAGTTAGTTATTTAGTTAACTATTTAGTTATTTAGTTAGTTTGTTTGTTAGTTATCTAGTAGTTAGTTTGTTAGCAAGTTAGTTATTTAGTTAGTTAGATAGTTAGTTAGTTAGTTAGTTATTGGTTAGGTAGTTTGTTAGTTAGTTAGTGGGTATGTAGGAAGGAAGGTAGTTAGTTAGTTAGTTAGTTAGTTAGTTAGTTAGTTAATACATCCTACATACAGACTAACAAACTAATGACTAAATAACTAATTAACTAACTATCAAACTAACTAACGAACTAGCTAACTAAGTAACTACCTACTTACATACATACTAACAAACTAACTAACTAACTAATTAATTAACTAACTAACTAACTAACTAACCAATGAACTAACTACGAGATAAATAACTAAATAACTAAGTGACTTACTAACTAACTAACAAACTACTACATAACTAACTAAATAACTAACTAATTTACTATCTATCTATCTTCCTACGTACTTATTAAATAACTCACTCACTAAACAACTAACTAGTTAACTAACTAACTAACTAACTAACTACTAGTTAACTAACTGAATAACTTACTAACAAATAACTAACAAACTAAGTAACTAACTACTAGATATCTATCTAAATAGTTAACTAATTAACTAACTAACTATCTTCCTACATACTAACTAACTAACTAACTAACTAACTAACTAACTACATTCCTGCATACCCATACTAACTAGCTACCTAAATAAATTATTAGCTAACTACTAGCTAACAAACAAACTAACTAACTAAATAACTAACTAGTTAATTAACTAACTAACTAACTAACCAACTACCCGATAACTAACTAACTAACTAACTATTTAACTAACTAACTAACTGACTACCTTCTTACATACATATTGACTAACTAACTAACCAACAAACTAATTAACTAACTTATTAACGAACTTACCAACTAACTAACTAACTAACTAACTAACTACTAGCTAACTGAATATATAACTAACTAACTAACTAACTAACTAACTACTAGATAACTAACTAAATAACTAACTAACTATCTTCTTACATACATATTAACTAACTAACTAACTAACTAACTAACTAACTACCTTCCTACATACCAACTAACTAAGTAACTAAATAAATAAATAAATAACACACTAAATAACTACTAGCTATATAACTAACTAACTAACTAACTTAATAACTAACTAATTAACTAACTAATTAACTAACGAAATAACAAATTAACTAACTAACTATATACCTTCGTACATACCCACTAACTAACTAACTTACTAACTAACTAATTGACTAACTAATTAATTAACTAATTAACTAACTAACCACTAGTTAACTAACTAACTTACTAACTAACAACCTTCATACATACCTATCAACTAACAAACTAACTACCTTTCAAACTAACTAACTAACAAACTAACTAACTAACTAACTAACTAAATAACTAAATAACTAACTGACCAACAAATGAACTAATCAACAAACTTACTAAATAACTGAATAACTATCTTCCTACGTACATATGAACTAACTAACTAACTAACTAACTAACTAACTAACTAACGAACTAACTACCTTCCTACATACCCACTAACTAACGAACTACCTACCTTCCCACTAACTAGGTAACTAATTAACTACTAGATAACTAACAAACTAACTAACTAAATAACTAACTAGTTAACTAACAAAATAACAAACTAACTAACTAACTAACTAAATAACTAACTAACTAACTAACTAACTACTAATTAGCTGACAAAATATCTAACTAACTAATTACAAGATAACTAACATAATAACTAACTAATTTACTAACTAACTATCTTCTTAAATCCCTATTAACTAACTAACTACCTAACTACCTACCTTCCTACATACCCACCAACTAACTAACTAACCAAATAAATAACTAACCAGCTAACTACAAGCTAACTAACTCACTAACTAACTAACTAACTAACTAACTAACTAACTAACTAACTAACTAACTAACTGATGACCTAACTAACTAACTAACTACTAGATAACTAATTAACAATCTGACTAGCTAACTAATTAACTAATTAACTAACTAACAAATTAACTTACTATCTAACTAACTAACTAACTACCTTGATACATACATATTGATTAACTGACTAATTCACTAACTAACAAACTAACTACTAGCTAACTAACTAACTAACTGACTACATAACTAACTGATTAACTAACTAACTAACTATATAACTAATTAACTAACTATCTAACTAACTAACTAACTAACAACCTTCTTACATACTAACTAACTAACTAACTAACTAACTACGTACTAGCTAATTAACTAACCAACTACCTACCTACCTCCTTACATACATATTGACAAACTAACTAACTATTAACTATGTAACTAACTAACTAACTTACTGACTTACTTACTTACTAACTAACTAACTACTAGCTAATTGAACAAATAACTAACTAACTAACTAACTAACTAACTAACTAACTAACTACTAGATAACTAACTAAATAACTAACTAATTGACTAACTAACTATCTTCCTATAGACAGATTAACTAACTAACTAACTAACTAACTAACTACCTTCCTACGTACCCACAAACTAAGTAACTAACTAAATAAATAAATAACACACTAAATAACTAGTAGTTATTTAACTAACTAACTAACTAAATAAAGAACAAACTAATTAACTAACTAAGTAACTAACTAACCAACTAACCAACTAATTAACTGACGAAATAACAAATTGACTAACTAACTATCTACCTTCGTACATACCCACTAACAAACTAACTTACTAACTGACTAATTAACTAACTAATTAATTAACTAATTAACTAACTACTAATTAACTAACTAACTAACTAACTAACTAACTAATTAACTAATTAACTAACGAACTACTAGCTAAGTAACTAACTAGTTAACTAACTAACTTACTAACTAACTACCTTCATACATACCTATCAACTAACAAACTAACTACCTTTCAAACTAACTAACTAACAAACTAACTAACTAACTAACTAAATGACTGAATAACTAACTAACTAACAAATTAACTAATTAACAAACTAACAAAATAACTAAATAACTATCTTCCTACATACCTATTAACTAACTAACTAACTAACTAACGAACGAACTAACTACCTTCCTACATACCCACTAACTAACTACCTACCTACCTTCCCAATAACTAACTAACTAATTATCTAACTTACTAAATTACTAACTAGCTAACTAATTAACTACTGGATAACTAACAAACTAACTAACTAAATAACTAACTAGTTAACTAACTAAATAACTAACTAACTAACTACGAGATAACTAACTAACTAACTGACTAAATAACTAACTAACTTACTAACTACTAATTAGCTGACAAAATATCTAACTAACTAATTACTAGATAACTAACATAATAACTAACTAATTTACTAACTAACTATCTTCTTAAATCCCTATTAACTAACTAACTACCTTACTACGTACCTTCCTACATACCCACCAACTAACTAACAAACCAAATAAATAACTAACCAGCTAACTACAAGCTAACAAACTCACAAACTAACTAACTAACTAACAAACTAATGACCTAACTAACTAACTAACTGACTACTAGATAACTAACTAACTATCAGACTAACTAACTAATTAACTAATTAACTAACTAACAAATTAACTAACTATCTAACTAACTAACTACCTACCTTGATATATACATATTGATTAACTAACTCACTCACTAACTAACTAACTACTAGCTAACTAACTAACTAACTAACTAACTACGTAACTAACTGATTAACTAACTAACTAACTAACTAACTAATTAACTAACTATCAAACTAACTAACTAACTAACGACCTTCTTACATACTTACTAACTAACTAACTAACTACCTACTAGCGAATTAACTAACTAACTAACTAACTAACTAACTGCCTACCTCCTTTCATACATATTGACTAACTAACTAACTAACTAACTAATTAACTAACTAACTAACTACCTAACTAAATAACTAACTTACTTACTAACTAACTAACTACTAGCTAACTGAACAAATAACTAACTAACTAACTAACTACTAGATAACTAACTAAATAAGTAACTAATTAACTAACTAACTATCTTCCTACAGACATATTAACTAACTAACTAACTAACTTACTAACTACCTTCCTACATACTCACTAACTAAGTAACTAACTAAATAAATAAATAACTAACTAAATAACTACTAGCTATTTATCTAACTAACTAACTAAAGAACTAACAAATTAACTAACTGACTAGCTACCTTCGTACATCCCACTAACTATCTAACTTACTAACTAACTAATTAACTAACTAATTAATGAACTAATTAACTAACTAACTAACTAACTAACTATATAACTAACAAATTAGCTAACTAACTAACTAACTAACTAACAAACTACTAGCTAACTAACTAACTAATTAACTAACTAACTTACTAACAAACTACCTTCATACATACCTATTAACAAACATACTAACTAGCTATTTAACTAACTAACTAACTAACTAAAGAACTAACAAATTAACTAACTAACTAGCTACCTTCGTACATACCCACTAACTATCTAACTTACTAACTAACTAATTAACTAACTAATTAATGAACTAATTAACTAACTAACTAACTAACTATATAACTAACTAATTAACTAACTAACTAACTAACTAACTAACTAATTAACTAACTAACTTACTAACAAACTACCTTCAGACATACCTATTAACAAACATACTAACTACCGTTCTAACTAACTAACTAACTAACAAACTAACAAACAAACAAACTAACTAACTAACTAACTAACTAACTACCTTCCTACATACCCACCCACTAACTAACTAACTACCTTTCTAACTAAATAACTAACTAGCTAACTAACTAACTACTATCTAGATAACTAACTAACTAACTAACTAAATAACTAACTAACTAACTACTAGCTAGCTGACAAAATAACTAACTAACTAATCAATTGATAACTAACATAATAACTAACTAATTTACTAACTAACTATCTTCTTAAATACTTATTAACTAACTAACTAACTAACCGCATTCCAACATACCCACCAACTAACTAACTAACTAACTAAATAAATAAATAACCATCTAACTACTAGCTAACTAACTAAATAACTACTTAAATAACTAACTGATGACCTAACTAACTAACTAACTACTAGATAACTAACTAACGGACTGACTAACTAACTAACTAATTCACTAACTAACTAATTAACTAACTAACTGACTAAATAACTACTAGATAACTAACTAAATAACTAACTACTTAACTAACTAACTATCTTCCGACATACCCACTAACTAAGTAACTAACTAAAAAAATAAATAACTAACTTAATAACTACTAGCTATTTCACTAACTAACTAACTAAAGAATTAACTAACTAATTAATTAACTGACTAACTAACTAATTAACTAATTAACTAACAAATTAGCTAACTAACTAGCAACCTTCATACATACCCACTAACTAACTTACTTACTAACTAACTAATTAACTAACTAACTAATGAACTAATTAACTAACTAACTACTATTTAACTAACTAACTAACAAACTAAATAACTAACTAATTAACTAACTAACTAACTAACTAACAAACTAACTAACTAACTAACTACTAGCTAACTAACTAACTAGTTAACTAACTAACTTACTAACTAACTACCATCATACATTCCTATTAACTAGCAAACTAACTAAATTTCTAACTAACTAACTAACTAAATAACTAAATATCTAACAAACTAATTAACTAATCAATAAACTAACTAAATAACTGAATGACTATCTTCCTACATACACCTATTAACTAACTAACTAACTAACTAACTAACTAACTAACTACTAACTAACTACCTTCCTATATACCCAATAACTGACTAACAAACTACCTTCCCACTAACTAACTAACTAACTATCTAACTAACTATATAACTAACTTGCTAACTAACTGACAACTAGATAACTAACAAACTAACTAACTAAATAACTAAATAGTTAACTAAATAACTAACTAACTAAGTGACTAACTAACTAACTAACTACTAGCTAGCTGACAAAATAACTAACTAACTAACGACTAGATTACTAACATAATAACTAACTAATTTACTAGCTAACTACCTTCCTACATACCCACCAACTAACTAACTAACTAGATAAATAGGTAGCTAACCAGCTAACTACTAGTTAACTGCTAACTAACTAACTAACTAATTTACTAACTACCTTACCGCTAACTAACTAACTATCTATCTATCTAACTAAATAACTAACTAGCTAACTAACTAACTACTAG
Organism: Luzula sylvatica; assembly: GCA_946800325.1. NCBI lineage: Eukaryota > Viridiplantae > Streptophyta > Magnoliopsida > Poales > Juncaceae > Luzula > Luzula sylvatica. The sequence continues at coordinate 10,003,869 of OX326957.1, read as the reverse complement.
ATAACTTACAAACTAACTAACTAAATTACTAACTAGTTAACTAACTAAATAACTAACTAACTAACTAATAGATAACTAACTAACCAAATAACTAAATAACTAACTAACTAACTACTAGCTAGCTGACTAAATAACTAACCAACTAATTAATAGATAACTAACATAATAACTAACTAATTTACTAACTAACTATCTTGTTAAATACCTATTACCTAAATAACCAACTAACTAACTACATTCCCATATACCCACCTACTAACTAACAAACAAATAAATCAATAACTAACCAGCTAACTACTAGCTAACTAACTAACTAACTAACTAAATAACTAACTGATGACCTAACTGACTAACTAACTACTAGATAACTAAATTACTAACTGACTAACTAACTAACTAACTAATTCACTAACTAATTAATTAACTAACTATCTAACTAACTAACTAACTACTTTGATACACACATATTGATTAACAAACTAACTCACTAACTAACTACTAGCTAACTAACTAAGTAACTAACTAAATAACTAACTGATTAACTAACTAACTAACTAACTAACTAACTAATTAACTAACTATCTAACTAACTAACTAACTAACTAACTAACAAACTTCTTACAAACTAACTAACTAACTAACTAACTACTAGCTAATTAACTAACTAACTAACTAACTATCTTCTTACATACATATTGACTAACTAACTAACTAACTAACTAATTGACTAACTAACTAAATAACTAACTTACTAACTTACTAACTAACTAACTAACTAACTACTAGCTGCATGAATAAATAACTAACTAGCTACTAGATAACTAACTAAATAACTAACTAATTAACTAACTGACTATCTTCCTACATACATATTAAAGAACGAACTAACTAACTAACTAACTTACTAACTACCTTCCTACATACCCACTAACTAAGTAACCTACTAAATAAATAAATAACGAACTAAATAACTACTAACTACTTAACTAACTAATTAGTTACCTTCGTACATACCCACTAACTAACTAACTTACTAACTAACTAATTATCTAACTAACTACTAGTTATCTAAATAACTAACTAACTAATTAACTAACTAAGTAACTAACTATCTTCCTACATATCCGCCAACTAACTAACTAACTAACTAACTAATTAGTTAGTTAGTTAGTAAATTAGTTAGTCATTTATTTATTTAGTTAGTTAGTTAAATTGCTTGAAGTTATTTAGTTAGTTATTAATTTAGTTTGTTAGTTACTTAGTCAGTGCGTATGTAGGAAGGTAGTTAGTAAGTTAGTTAGTTAGTTAGTTAATATGTATGTAGGAAGAGAGTTAGTTAGTTAATTAGTTAGTTATTTAATTAGTTATCTAGTAGTTAGTAAGTTAGTTAGTCAGTTCGTTATTTATTCAGTTAGCTAGTAGTTAGTTAGTAGTTAGTTAGTTTGTAAGTAAGTTAGTTAGTTAGTTAGTTAATTAGTTAGTTAGTTAGTTAGTTAGTCAATATGTATGTAAGAAGGTAGTTAGTAGTTAGTTATTTAGTTAATTAGCTAGTAGTTAGTTAGTGAGTTAGTTAGTTAGTTAGTATGTAAGAAGATTGTTAGTTAGTTAGTTAGATGGCTAGTTAATTAGTTAGTTAGTTAGTTGATCAGTTAGTTATCTAGTTAGTTACTTAGTTAGTTAGCTAGTAGTTAGTTAGTTAGTGAGTTAGTTAGTTAATCAATATGTTTGTATCAAGGTAGTTAGTTAGTTAGTTAGTTAGATAGTTAGATAATTAGTTAGTCAATTAGTTAGTTAATTAGTTAGTCAGTTAATTAGTTAGTTATCTATTAGTTAGTTAGTTAGTTAGTTTGGTCAACAGTTAGTTATTTAGTTAGTTAGTTAGGTCAACAGTTAGTTATTTAGTTAGTTAGTTAGTTATTTAGCTAGTAGTTGGCAAGTTAGTCATTTAGTTAGTTAGTTAGTTAGTTAGTTAGTTGGTGGGTATGTAGGAAGGTAGGTAGGTAGTTAGTTAGTTAGTTAGTTAATAGGTATTTAAGAATATAGTTAGTTAGTAAATTAGTTAGTTATTATGTTAGTTATCTAGTAATTAGTTAGTTAGTTATTTTTTCTGCTAGCTAGTAGTTAGTTAGTTAGCTAGTTATTTAGTTTGTTAGTTAGTTACTTATCTACTAGTTAGTTAGTTAGTTATTTATTTAGTTAACTAGTTAGTTAATTAGTTAGTTAGTTTGTTAGTTAGTCGTTTAGTTAGTTAGATAGTTGGTGTGTTAGTTAGTTGGAAGGTAGTTAGTTAGTTTGTTAGTGGGTATGTAGGAAGGTAGTTAGTTAGTTATTTAGTTAATAGGTACGTAGGAAGATAGTTATTCGGTTATTTAGTTAGTTTGTTAATTAGTGAATTTGTTAGTTAGTCAGTTAGTTATTGAGTTATTTAGTTAGTTAGTTAGTTAGTTGGTTAGTTAGCTAGTTAGTTAGTTAATAGGTATGTATGAAGGTAGTTAGTTAGTATGTTAGTTAGTTAACTAGTTATTTAGTTTGCTAGTAGTTAGTTAGTTAGTTAGTTAATTAGTTAGTTATTTCGTTAGTTTGTAAGTTAGTTAGTTAGTGGGCATGTACGAAGGTAGCTAGTTAGTTAGTTAATTTCTTTGTTAGTTAGTTAATTAGTTAGTTAGTCGGTTAATTAGTTAGTTATTTATTTATTTAGTTTGTTAGTTAAATAGCTAGTAGTTAGTTATTTATTTATTTAGTTTGTTAGTTAAATAGCTAGTAGTTATTTATTTATTTAGTTAGTTACTTAGTTAGTGGGTATGTCGGAAGGTAGTTAGTAAGTTAGTTAGTTAGTTAGTTAGTTAATACGTATGTAGGAAGATAGTTAGATAGTTAATTAGTTAGTTATTTAGTTAGTTATATAGTGGTTAATTAGTTAGTTATTTATTCAGTTAGCTCGTAGTTAGTTAGTTAGTTAGTTAGTTGGTAAGTTAATTAGTTAGTTAATTAGTTAGTTAGTTAGTTAGTTAGTTAGTTAGTTAAATAGTTAGTTAGATAGTTAGTTAGTTAGTTAGTTAGTTTTCAAGTAGTTGGTTAGTTAGTTAGTTGGTTAGTTAACTAGCTAGTCAGTTAGCTAGTTAGTTGGTGGGTATGCAGGAAGGTAGTTAGTTCGTTAGTTAGTTAGTTAGTTAGTCAATAAGTATGTAGGAAGATAGTTAGTTAATTAGTTAGTTATTTATATAGATATCTAGTATTTAGTTACTTGGATTGTTAGTTATTTAGTTAGTTAGTTAGTTAGTTATTTAGTTAGTTAGTTAACTAGTTAGTTATTTAGTAAGTTAGTTAGTCATTAAGTACGTAGGAAGATAGTCAGTCAGTAAATTAGTTAGTTATTTAGATAGTTATCTAGTAGTTAGTTAGTTAGTTTTGTAGTCAGTTAGTTAGTTATTTAGTTATTTATCTAGTAGTTAGTTAATTAGTTAGTCAGTTAGTTAGTTAGTTAATTAATTTGTTATTTAGTTAGTTAGTATGTATGTATGTAAGAAGGCACTTAGTTAGTTAATTAGTTAGTTAGTTAGTTAGTTTGATAGTCAGTTAATTAGTTAGGTAGTTACTAGTTAGTTAGTCGGTATATAGGATGGTAGTTAGTTAGATGGTTAGTTAGTCAATTAGTTAGTTAGTTAGTTAGTTAGTTAATAGGTATATAGGAAGACAATTAGTTAGTTAGTTAGTTAGATAGATATATACTAGTTAATAGGTATGTAGGAAGACAATTAGTTAGTTAGTTAGTTTGTTAGTGAGTTTGTAGGAAGGTAGTTAGTTAATTAGTTAGTTAGGTAGATAGCTATTTAGTTAGTTTATAGGTATGTATGAAGGTAGTCAGTTAGTTAGTTAGTTAATTAGTTCGTTATTTAGTCAGTTTGTTTGTTAATTAGCTAGTAGTTAGTTAGTTAGTTAGTTAGTTAGTTAGTTAGTTTGCTAGTAGTTAGTTAGTTAGTTAGTTAGTTGGCTAAGTTAGCTAGCTAGCTAGCAGTTAGTTAGTTTGTTAGTTAATAGGTATGTAGGAAGGTAGTTAGTTAGTTAGTAAGTAAGTTATGTAGTTAGTTAGTTACCTAGTAGTCAGTTAGTTAATTAGTTAGTTAGTTAACTAATTAGTTAGTTAGTTAGTTAGTTAGTTAGTCAATATGTATGTAAGAAGGTAGTTAGTTAGTTAGTTAGTTAGTTAGTTAGTTAGTTAATTAGCCAGTAGTTAGTTAGTTTGTTAGATAGTATGTAAGAAGGTTGTCAGTTAGTTAGTTAGTTAGATAGTTAGTTAATTAGTTAGTTAGTCAATTAATCAGTTAGTTATTTAGTTAGTTTCTTAGATAGTTAGCTTGTAGCTAGTTGGTTAATCAATATGTATGTAACAAGGTAGTTAGTTAAATAATTAGTTAGTTAGTTAGTTAGTTAGTTAGTTAGTCAGTTAGTTAGATAGTTATCTAGTAGTTAGTGAGTGAGTTAGGTCATCAGTTTGTTAGTTATTTAGTTAGGTATTTAGTTAGCTAGTAGTTAGAAGGTTATTTATTTATTTATTTAGTTAGTTAGTTAGTTGGTGGGTATATAGGAAGGTAGTTAGTTAGTTAGTTATTTAGTTAGTTAATAGGTATTTAAGAAGATAGTTAGTTAGTAAATTAGTTAGTTATTATGTTAGTTATCTAGTAATGAGTTAGTTAGTTATTTTGCCAGCTAGGTAGTTGTCAGTTAGTTAGTTATTTAGTTGGTTAGTTAGTTAGTTAGTTAGCTAGTTATTCAGTCAGTTATTTAGTTAGTTAGTTTGTTAGTTATCTAGTAGTTAGTTAGTTAGCTAGTTAGTTATTCTGTTAGTTAGATAGTGAGTTAGTTAGTTAGTGGGAAGGTAGTTAATTAGTTAGTTAGTGGGTATGTAGGAAGGTAGGTAGTTAGTTAGTTAGTTAGTTAGTCAATAGGTATTTAAGAATATAGTTAGTGGGTATGTAGGAAAATAGGTATTTAAGAATATAGATAGTGAGTTAATTAGTTATGTTAGTTATCTAGTAATTAGTTAGTTAGTTATTTTGTCAGCTAGCTAGTAGTTAGTTAGTTAGTTATTTAGTCTGTTAGTTAGTTACTTATCTAGTAGTTAGTTAGTTAACTAGTTAGTTATTTAGTTAGTTTGTTTTTTAATTATCTATTAGTTAGATAGTTAGTTAGTTAGATAGTTAGTTAGTTAGGTCATCAGTTAGTTTGTTAGTTAGGTCATCAGTTAGTTAGTTATTTAGTTAGTTAGTTAGTTAGCTAGTAGTTGGAAGGTTAGTTATTTATTTAGTTAGTTAGTTAGTTGGTGGGTATGTAGGAATGTAGTTAGTTAGTTAGTTAGTTCATAGGTATTTAAGAAGATAGCTAGTTAGTAAATTAGTTAGTTATTATGTTAGTTATCTAGTAATTAGTTTGTTAGTTATTTTGTTAGCTAGCTAGTAGTTAGTTATTTAGTTAGTTATTTAGTTAGTAAGTCAGTTAGTTATCTAGTAGTTATTTAGGTAGTTATTCAGTTAGTTAACTAGTTAGTTATGTGGGTATGTAGGAAGGAAGTTAGTTAGTTAGTTAGTTAGTTAGTTTATATGTGTATGTAGGAAGATAGTTATTTAGTTGTTTATTCAGTTTGTTAATTAGTTAATTAGTTAGTTATTTAGTTATTTAGTTAGTTAGTTAGATAGTATTTTAGTTAGTTAGTTAGAAAGGTAACTAGTTTGTTAGTTAATAGGTATGTATGAAGATAGTTAGTTAGTAAGTTAGTTAGTTAACTAGTTTGTTTGTTAGCCAGTAGTTTGTTAGTTAGTTAATTATTTAGTTAGTTAGTTAGTTAGTTAGTTGGTGGATATGTAGGAAGGTAGTTAGTTAGTTAGTTAGATAATAGGTATTTTAGAAGATAGTTAGTTAGTAAATCAGTTAGTTATTATGTTAGTTATCTTGTAGTTAGTTAGTTAGTTATTTTGTCAGCTAGCTAGTAGTTAGTTAGTTAGTTAGTTAGTTATTTAGTTAACTATTTAGTTATTTAGTTAGTTTGTTTGTTATTTATCTAGTAGTTAGTTAGTTAGTTAGTAGTTAGTTAGTTAGTTAGTTAATTATTTAGTTATTTAGTTAGCGAGTTTGTTAGTTATGTAGTAGTTAGTTAGTTAGCTAGTTAGTTATTTAGTTAATTAGATAGTTAGTTAGATAGTGGGAAGGTAGTTTGTTATTTAGTTAATGGGTATGTAGGAAGGTAGTTAGTTAGTTAGTTAGTTAGTTAATATGTGCATGTCGGAAGATAGTTATTTAGTTGTTTAGTTAGTTTGTTAATTAGTTAATTAGTTAGTTATTTAGTTATTTGGTTAGTTAGTTAGATAGTTTGTTAGTTAGTTAGTTAGAAAGGTAGTTATATTGTTAGTCAATAGGTATGTATGAAGATAGTTTGTTAGTAAGTTAATTAGTTAACTAGTATGTTAGTTAGCCAGAAGTTAGTTAGTTAGTTAGTTAGTTAGTTAATTAGCTAGTTATTTAGTTAGTTAGTTAGTTAGTTAACTAGTAGTTAGTTAGTTAATTTGTTCATTAATTAGTTAGTTAAATAGTTAGTTAGTAAGTTAGTTAGTTAGTGGGTATGTACGAAGGTAGTTAGTTAGTAAGTTAATCTGTTAGTTAGTTGGTTAGTTAGTCAATATGTATGTGAGAAGGTAGATAGTTAGTTAGTTAATCAGCTAGTAGTTAGTTAGTTAGTTTGTTTATTAGTATGTAAGACGGTTGTTAGCTAGATAGTTAGCTTGATAGTTACTTAATTAGTAAGTTAGTTGGTTAATCGGTTAGTTATTTAGTTAGTTACTTAGTTAGTTAGCTAGTAGTTAGTTAGGTAGTGAGTTAGTTAGTTAATCAATATGTATGTATCAAGATAGTTAGTTAGTTAGATAGATAGTTAGTTAATTAGTTAGTTAATTAGTTAGTTAGTTTGTTTGTCAGTTAGTTAGTTAGTTAGTTATCTAGTAGTTAGTTAGTTAGTTAGGTCATCAATTAGTAATTTAGTTAGTTAGTTAATAAGTAGTTAGCTAGAAGTTAGCTGGTTAGTTATTTAATTTGTTAGTTAGTTCGTTAGTTGGTGGATATGTACGAAGGTAGTCAGTTAGATAGTTAGTTAATAGGTATTTAAGAAGATAGTTAGTTAGTAAATTAGTTAGTTATTAGTTTAGTTATCTGGTAGTTAGTTAGTTAGTTAGTAGTTAGTTAACTATTTAGGTATTTTGTTAGTTTGTTTGTTAGTTATCTAGTAGTTAGTTAGTTAGTTCCTTTGTTAGTTAGTTAGATAGTTAATAGGTATGTAGGAAGATAGTTAGTTACTTAGTTGGTTAATTAGTTAGTTAGTTAGTTAGTTAGTTAGTTAGTTATTTAGTTAGTTTGTTCGTTAGTTAGTGGGTATCTAGGAAGGTAGCTAGTTTGTTAGTTAGTTAGTTAGTTGGTTAGTTAGTTAGTTATTTTGTCTGTTAATAAATTAGTTGGCTAGTTAGTTAGTTAGTTCGTTAGTTAGTTAGTTATTATGTATGTGAGAAGATAGTTAGTTAGTTAGATAGTTAATTAGTTAGTTAGTTAGTTAGTTAGTTAGTTAGTTAGTTAATAAGTTAGTTATTTAGTTAGTTACTTACTTAGTTAGATAATAGTTAGTTAGTGAGTGAGTCAGCTAGTTAATCAATATATGTATGTGAAGGTAGGTAGGTAGTTAGTTAGTTAGTCAGTTAATTAGTTAGTTATTTAGTTAGTTATCTAGTAGTTAGTTAGTCAGTTTGTTAGTTAGTTTGTTATTTTTTCAGTTAGCTAGTAGTTAGTTAGTAGTTAGTTAGTTAGTAAGTTAGTTAGTTAGTTAGTTAGTTAACAAGTTATTTATTTATTTAGTTTGTTTATTTAGTTATCTAGTAGTTAGTTAGTTAGCTAGTTAGTTATTTAGTTAGTTAGATAGTTAGTTAGTTAGTGGGAAGCTAGTTAGTTAGTTAGTTGGTGGATGTGTAGGAAGGTACTTAGTTAGTTAGTTAGTTGGTTAGTTAGTTAATTAGTAAGTTAATAGGTATGTAGGAAGATAGTTATTTAGTTAGTTTGTTAATTAGTTAATTAGTTAGTTAGTTAGTTATTTAGTTATTTTATTACTTAGTTAGTTAGAAAGGTAGTTAGTTAGTTAGTTAATAAGTATGTATGAAGGTAATTGGTTAGTTAGTTAGATAGTTAACTAGTTAGCTAGTTAGCTAGTAGTTTGTTAGTTAGTCAGTTAGTTAATTAGTTAGTTATTTAGTTAGTCAAATAATAGTTAGTTAGTTATTTAGTTAATTAATTAGTTAGTTAATTAGTTAGTTAGTAAGTTAGTTAGTTAGTGGGTATGTACGAAGGTAGCTAGCTAGTTAGTTAATTTGTTAGTTAGTTAGTAAATTAATTAGTTAGTTAGTTAGTTAATTAGTAAGTTATTTATTTATTTAGTTAGTTAGTTAAATAGCTTGTAGTTATTTAGTTAGTTTGTTAGTTACTTAGTTAGTGCATATGTAGGAAGGTAGTTAGTAAGTTAGTTAGTTAGTTAGTTAGTTAATATGTATGTAGGAAGAGAGTTAGTTAGTTAATTAGTTAGTTATTTAGTTAGTTATCTAGTAGTTAGTTAGTTAGTTAGTTAGTTCGTTACTTATTCAGTTAGCTAGTAGTTAGTTAGTAGTTAGTTAGTTAGTAAGTAAGTTAGTTAGTTAGTTAGTTAATTAGTTAGTTAGTTAGTTAGTTAGTTAGTCAATATGTATGTAAGAAGGTAGTTAGTAGTTAGTTATTTAGTTAAATAGCTAGTAGTTAGTTAGTTAGTTAGTTAGTATGTAAGAAGATTGTTAGTTAGTTAGTTAGTTAGATGGCTAGTTAATTAGTTAGTTAGTTAGTTGATCAGTTAGTTATTTAGTTAGTTACTTAGTTAGTTAGCTAGTAGTTAGTTAGTTAGTTAATCAATATGTATGTATCAAGGTAGTTAGTTAGTTAGTTAGTTAGATAGTTAGATAATTAGTTAGTTAATTAGTTAGTTAATTAGTTAGTCAGTTAATTAATTAGTTAGTTGGTGGGTATGTAGGAAGGTAGGTAGGTAGTTAGTTAGTTAGTTAGTTAATAGGTATTTAAGAATATAGTTAGTTAGTAAATTAGTAAGTTATTATGTTAGTTATCTAGTAATTAGTTAGTTAGTTATTTTTTCAGCTAGCTAGTAGTTAGTTAGTTAGCTAGTTATTTAGATAGCTAGTTAGTTACTTATCTAGTAGTTAGTTAGTTAGTTAACTAGTTAGTTATTTAGTTAGTTTGTTTGTTAGTTATCTAGTAGTTACATAGTTGGCTAGTTAGTCGTTTAGTTAGTTAGATAGTTAGTGTGTTAGTTAGTGGGAAGGTAGTTAGTTAGTTAGTTAGTGGGTATTTAGGAAGGTAGTTAGTTAGTTAGTTAGTGGGTATTTAGGAAGGTAGTTAGTTAGTTAGTTAGTTAATAGGTACGTAGGTAGATAGTTATTCGGTTATTTAGTTAGTTTGTTAATTAGTGAATTTGTTAGTTAGTCAGTTAGTTATTGAGTTATTTAGTTAGTTAGTTTGTTAGTTGGTTAGTTAGTTAGTTAGTTAGTTAATAGGTATGTATGAAGGTAGTTAGTTAGTATGTTAGTTAGTTAACTAGTTAGTTAGTTAGCTAGTAGTTAGTTAGTTAGTTAGTTAATTAGTTAGTTATTTCGTTAGTTAGTTAGTTAGTTAGTTAGTTAACTAGTAGTTAGTTAGTTGATTAGTTAGTTTGTAAGTTAGTTAGTTAGTGGGCATGTACGAAGGTAGCTAGTTAGTTAGTTAATTTCTTTGTTAGTTAGTTAATTAGTTAGTTAGTTGGTTAATTAGTTAGTTATTTATTTATTTAGTTTGTTAGTTAAATAGCTAGTAGTTATTTATTTATTTAGTTAGTCACTTAGTTAGTGGGTATGTAGGAAGGTAGTTAGTAAGTTAGTTAGTTAGTTAGTTAGTTAGTGAATACGTATGTAGGAAGATAGTTAGTTAGTTAGTTAGTTAGTTAGTTATTTATTCAGTTAGCTAGTAGTTAGTTAGTTAGTTAGTTAGTTGGTAAGTTAGTTAGTTAGTTAGTTAGTTAATTAGTTAGATAGTTAGTTAGTTAGTTAGTTAAATAATTAGTTAGATATTTAGATAGATATCTAGTAGTTAGTTACTTGGATTGTTAGTTATTTAGTTAGTTAGTTAGTTAGTTAGTTAGTTCTTTAGTTAGATAGTTAACTAGTTAGTTAATTAGTAAGTTAGTTAGTTATTAAGTACGTAGGAAGATAGTCAGTCAGTAAATTAGTTAGTTATATAGATAGTTATCTAGTAGTTAGTTAGTTAGTGATATAGTCAGTTAGTTAGTTATTTAGTTATTTATCTAGTAGTTAGTTAATTGGTTAGTTAATTAGTTAGTTAGTTAGTTAATTAATTAGTTAGTTAGTTAGTTAGTATTTATGTATGTAAGAAGGCACTTAGTTAGTTAATTAGTTAGTTAGTTAGTTAGTTTGATAGTCAGTTAATTAGTTAGGTAGTTACTGGTTAGTTAGTCGGTATATAGGATGGTAGTTAGTTAGATGGTTAGTTAGTCAATTAGTTAGTTAGTTAGTTAGTTAGTTAGTTAATAGGTATATAGGAAGACAATTAGTTAGTTAGTTAGTTAGATAGATATATACTAGTTAATAGGTATGTAGGAAGACAATTAGTTAGTTAGTTAGTTTGTTAGTGAGTTTGTAGGAAGGTAGTTAGTTAATTAGTTAGTTAGGTAGATAGCTATTTAGTTAGTTTATAGGTATGTATGAAGGTAGTTAGTTAGTTAGTTAGTTAATTAGTTCGTTGTTTAGTCAGTTTGTTTGTTAATTAGCTAGTAGTTAGTTAGTTAGTTAGTTAGTTAGTTAGTTAGTTAGCTAGTAGGTAGTTAGTTAGTTAGTTGGCTAAGTTAGCTAGCTAGCTGGTAGTTAGTTAGTCAGTTAGTTAATAGGTATGTAGGAAGGTAGTTAGTTAGTTAGTAAGTAAGTTAGGTAGTTAGTTAGTTACCTAGTAGTCAGTTAGTTAATTAGTTAGTTAGTTAACTAGTTAGCTATTTAGTTAGTTAGTCTGTTAGTTCTCTAGTAGTTAGTTAGTTAGCTAGTTAGTTATTTAGTTAGTTAAATAGTCAGTTAGTCAGTTAGTTAGTGGGAAGGTAGGTAGGTAGTTAGTTAGTGGGTACGTAGGAAGGTAGTCAGTTAGTTAGTCAGTCAGTCAGTTAGTTAGTTAGTTAATTAGTTAGTTAATAGGTATGTAGGAAGATAGTTATTTAGTTAGTTTGTTAGTTTGTTAATTAGTTAATTAGTTAGTTAGTTAGTTATTTAGTTATTTGGTTAGTTAGTTATTAAGTTAGTTACTAACTACTAGATAACTAACTAACTAACTAACTAACTAACTAACTACTAGATAACTAACTAAATAACTAACTAATTAACTAACTAACTATCTTCCTACAGACAGATTAACTAACTAACTAACTAACTTACTAACTACCTTCCTACATACCCACTAACTAAGTAACTAACTAAATAAATAAATAACTAACTAAATAACTACTAGCTATTTAACTAACTAACTAACTAAAGAACTAAGTAACTAATTAACTAACTAACTAACTAATTAACTAATTAACTAACAAATTAACTAACTAACTAGCTACATTCGTACATACCCACTAACTATCTAACTTACTAACTAACTAATTAACTAACTAATTAATGAACTAATTAACTAACTTACTCCTAGTTAACTAACTAACTAACTTACTAACAAACTACCTTCATACATACCTATTAACAAACAAACTAGCTACCTTTCTAACAAACTAACTAACTACCAAACTAACTAACTAACTAACTAACTAACTAACTAACTAACTAACTACCTTCCTACATACCCAGCCACTAACTAACTAACTACCTTACCGCTACTTAACTAACTAACAAACTACCTATCTAACTAAATAACTAACTAGCTAACTAACTAACTACTAGATAACTAACAAACTAACTAACTAACTAAATAAATAACTAACTAACTAACTAACTACCAGCTAGATGACAAAATAAATAACTAACTAATTAATAGATAACTAACATAATAACTAACTAATTTACTAACTAACTATCTTCTTAAATACCTATTAACTAAGTAACTAACTAACTACATTCCCACATACACACCAACTAACTAACTAACTAACTAAATAAATAACTAACCATCTAACTACTAGCTAACTGACTAAATAACTAACTAAATAACTAACTGATGACCTAACTAACTAACTAACTAACTGCTAGATAACTAGCTAACTGACTGACTAACTAACTGACTAATTAACTAACTGACTAACTAACTAACAAACTACTAGATAACTAACTAAATAACTAACTAATTAACTAACTAACTATCTTCCAACGTACCCACTAATAACTAAGTAACTAACTAAATAAATAAATAATAAACTAAATAACTACTAGCTATTTCACTAACTAACCAACTAAAGAATTAAGTAACTAATTAATTAACTAATTAACTAACTAATTAACTAATTAACTAACAAATTAACTAACTGGCTGGCTACCTTCGTACATACCCACTAACTAACTTACTTACTAACTAAGTAATTAACTAACTAATTAATGAACTAATTAACTAACTAACTACTAGTTAACTAACTAATTAACTAACTAACTATCTTCCTACATACTAACTAACTTACTAACTAACTAACTACATTCCTTCATACCCATACTAACTAGTGAACTAAATAAATTACTAGCTAACTACTAGCTAACAAACTAACTAACTAGCTAACTAAATAACTAACTAGTTAAATAACTAACTAACTAACTAACCAACTACCGGATAACTAACTAACTAACTAACTAACTAACTAACAAACTAATTAACTAACCAACAAACTAATTAACTAACCAACAAACTAATTAACTAACTAACTAACCAACAAACTAATTAACTAACTAACTAACTACCTTCTTACATACATATTGACTAACTAAGTAACCAACAAACTAATTAACTAACTAACTAACTAACTAACTTACCAGCTAACTAACTAACTAACTAACTGACTACTAGCTAACTGAATAAATAACTAACTAACTAACTAACTAACTAACTACTAGATAACTAACTAAATAACTAACTAATTAACTAATTAACTATCTTCTTACGTACATATTAACTAACTAACTAACTAACTAACTAACTAACTAACTACCTACCTTCCTACATACCCACTAACTAAGTAACTAACTAAGTAAATAAATAACACACTAAATAACTACTAGCTATTTAACTAACTAACTAACTAAATAAATAACAAATTAATTAACTAACTAACTAACTAACAAATTAACTAACGAAATAAAAAATTAACTAACTAACTATCTACCTTCGTACATACCCACTAACTAACTAACTTACTAACTAACTAATTAACTAACTAATTAATTAACTAATTAACTAACTAACTACTAGTTAACTAACTAACTTACTAACTAACTAACTAATTAACTAATTAACTAACGAACTACTAGCTAAGTAACTAACTAGTTAACTAACTAACTTACTTACTAACATCCTTCATACATACCTATCAACTAACAAACTAACTACCTTTCAAACTAACAAACAAACTAACTAACTAACTAAATAACTAACTAACTAACAAATGAACTAATCAACAAACTGAGTAAATAACTAAATAACTATCTTCCTACGTACCTATGAACTAACTAACTAACTATCTAACTAACGAACTAACTACCTTCCTACATACCCATTAACTAACGAACTACCTACCTTCCCACTAACTAACTAAATAACTATGTAACTTACTAAATTACTAACTAGCTAACTAATTAACTACTAGATAACTAACAAACTAACTAACTAAATAACTAACTAGTCAACTAACTAAATAACTAACTAACTAACTAACTAACTAAATAACTAACTAACTAACTAACTACTAATTAGCCGACAAAATATCTAACTAACTAATTACAAGATAACTAACATAATAACTAACTAATTTACTAACGAACTATCTTCTTAAATCCCTATTAACTAACTAACTACCTACCTTCCTACATACCCACCAACTAACTAACTAACAAAATAAATAACTAACCAGCTAACTACAAGCTAACCAACTCACTAACTAACTAACTAACTAACTAACTAACTAACTAACTAACTGATGACCTAACTAACTAACTAACTACTAGATAACTAACTAACAATCTGACTAGCTAACTAATTAACTAATTAACTAACTAACAAATTAACTTACTATCTAACTAACTAACTAACGACCTTGATACATACATATTGATTAACTAACTAATTCACTAACTAACTAACTAACTACTAGCTAACTAACTAACTAACTAACTACATAACTAACTGATTAACTAACTAACTAACTATCTAACTAATTAACTAACTATCTAACTAACTAACTAACGAACAACCTTCTTACATACTAACTAACTAACTAACTAACTAACTACGTACTAGCTAATTAACTAACTAACTACCTACCTACCTCCTTACATACATATTGACTAACTAACTAACTATTAACTATCTAACTAACTAACTAACTATCTAACTTACTTACTTACTAACTAACTAACTACTAGCTAATTGAACAAATAACTAACTAACAAACTAACTACATAACTAACTGATTAACTAACTAACTAACTATCTAACTAATTGACTAAATATCTAACTAAATAACTAACTAACAACCTTCTTACATACTAACTAACTAACTAACTAACTACGTACTAGCTAATTAACTAACTAACTACCTACCTACCTCCTTACATACATACTGACTAACTAACTAACTATTAACTATCTAACTAACTAACTAACTGACTGACTTACTTACTTACTAACTAACTAACTACTAGCTAATTGAACAAATAACTAACTTACTAACTAACTAACTACTAGATAACTAACTAAATAACTAACTAATTAACTAACTAACTATCTTCCCACAGACAGATTAACTAACTAACTAACTAACATACTAAGTACCTTCCTACATACCCACTAACTAAGTAACTACCTAAATAAATAAATAACTAACTAAATAACTACTAGCTATTTAACTAACTAACTAACTAAAGAACTAACTGACTAATTGACTAACTAACTAACTAATTAACTAATTAACTAACAAATTAACTTACTAACTGTAGGGAAATATCCTCGACCCCGGGCCCGCGCAGCGGAATGAAGGCCCGGTCCGATTCATCGTACCCTCGAAGTCATGGCGTGATCTCGGGAATCGGGGAATCGGACCGGGCCTTCATTCCGCTGCGCGGGCCCGGGGTCGAGGATATTTCAATTAGTCATAGTTGAAATATTAACTTCAATAACGTTAATACCTGAGAGGCCGGTTGCTGAAACCGCTTTGCCCTTCTTCACCTCCTCGAGGTAAGACCTGCAATCACGCTTCCAATGTCCAGCCTTGTGACAATGGTAGCATGTCTCATCTTTGGATTTCTCCTTTCCCTTTTTATTCGGCTTGGAACGTTTCTTAGCCGAATCGCCCTTGGACTTTGATCTCTTACGATCCTTATTCTGAATTGTGAGAACATTTCCGGCAACTCTTGCCTTGTTCTCTCCGGACGACATCAAAGTCCCCGATGCAAAATTCTTGAGCATTCCGTGAAGCTCAGGGATCGTCTTATCCATCGAATGCATGTGATAGTTAGTCACGAACGGAGAAAACATTGGAGGAAGTGCGCACAAGATCCAATCTTGTTGCATAATCTTCGACAATTTCTCTCCTAGCCTCTCTAGACGGTCTATGAGAGCTTGCACCTTCAAAACTTGAGTGCTTACCGAAGGCCCCGAAGGCATCTTGCAGTTTACCAACTCTTTGAGCGTACTGAACCTTTCAATACGCTCCTGCTATTGGAACATTTCCTTGAGCACAACGTTTATCGAGTATGCATCCGAGTACTCAAACTGCTTTTGAAGACTAGCGTCCATACATGCCAACATGAGGCACGTAACGTCATTTGTGGGTATGTAGGAAGGTAGTTAGTTAGTTAATAGGTATTTAAGAAGATAGTTAGTTCGTAAATTAGTTAGTTATTATGTTAGTTATCTTGTAATTAGTTAGTTAGTTATTTTGTCGGCTAGCTAGCAGTTAGTTAGTTATTTAGTTAGTTAGCTAGTTAGTCATCTAGTAGTTAGACGTTAGTTATTTAGTTAGTTAACTAGTTAGTTATTTAGTTAGTTAGTTAGTTTGTTAGTTATCTAGTAGTTAGTTAGTTAGCTAGTTAGTTATTTAGTGAGTTAGATAGTTAGTTAGTATGTTAGTGGGAAGGTAGGTAGTTAGTTAGTTAGTTATTGGGTTTGTAGGAAGGTAGGTAGTTAGGTAGTTAGTTAGTTAGTTAGTTAATAGGTATGTAGGAAGATAGTTATTTAGTTAGTTTGTTAATTAGTTCATTTGTTTGTCAGTTAGTTATTTATTTATATTTATTTTGTTAGTTTGTTAGTTAGTTAGTTAGAAAGGTAGTTAGTTTCTTAGTCGATGGGTATGTATGAATGTAGTCAGTTAGTAAGTTAGTTAGTAAACTAGTTAGTTAGTTAGCTAGTAGTTTGTTAGTTAGTTAGTTAGTTAATTAGTTAGTTAGTTTGTTAGTTAGTTAGTTAGTTAGTTAGTTAACTAGTAGTTAGTTAGTAAATTAGTTAAGTAATTAGTTTGTTAATTAGTTAGTTAGTAAGTTTGTTAGTTAGTGGGTGTGTACGAAGGTAGCTAGTTAGTTAGGTAATTTGTTAGTTCATTAGTTAATTAGTTAGTTAGTTAGTTAGTTAATTAATTAGTTATTTATTTAGTTAGTTAGTTAGTTAAATAGCTAGTAGTTATTTAGTTAGTTATTTATTTAGTTAGTTAGTTAGTTAGTTCGTGCGTATGTAGGAAGGTAGTTAATAAGTTAGTTAGTTAGTTAGTTAGTTAGTTAGTTAGTTAGTTAGTTAGTTAGTTAGTTAATATGTGCGTAGGAAGATAGTTAGTTAGTTAATTAGTTAGTTATTTAGTTAGTTATCTAGTAGTTAGTTAGTCAGTTAGTTAGTTAGATTGTTATTTTTTCAGTTAGCTAGTAGTTAGTTAGTAGTTAGTTAGTTAGTAAGTTAGTTAGTTAGTTAGTTAGTTAACAAGTTATTTATTTAGTTAGTTTGTTTATTTAGTTATCTAGTAGTTAGTTAGTTAGCTAGTTAGTTATTTAGTTAGTTAGATAGTTAGTTAGTTAGTGGGAAGGTAGTTAGTTAGTTAGTTAGTGGATATGTAGGAAGGTACTTAGTTAGTTAGTTAGTTAGTTAGTTAGTTAGTTAGTTATTAGTAAGTTAATTGGTATGTAGGAAGATAGTTATTTAGTTAGTTTGTTAATTAGTTAATTAGTTAGTTAGTTAGTTATTTAGTTATTTTATTACTTAGTTAGTTCGAAAGATAGTTAGTTAGTTAGTTAATAAGTATGTATGAAGGTAATTGGTTAGTTAGTTAGATAGTTAACTAGTTAGTTAGTTAGCTAGTAGTTTGTTAGTTAGTCAGTTAGTTAATTAGTTAGTTATTTAGTTAGTCAAATAGTAGTTAGTTAGTTATTTAGTTAATTAATTAGTTAGTTAATTAGTTAGTTAGTAAGTTAGTTAGTTAGTGGATATGTATGAAGGTAGCTAGCTAGTTAGTTAATTTGTTAGTTAGTTAGTAAATTAGTTAGTTAGTTAGTTAGTTAATTAGTAAGTTATTTATTTATTTAGTTAGTTAGTTAAATAGCTTGTAGTTATTTAGTTAGTTTGTTAGTTACTTAGTTAGTGCATATGTAGGAAGGTAGTTAGTAAGTTAGTTAGTTAGTTAGTTAATATGTATGTAGGAAGAGAGTTGGTTAGTTAATTAGTTAGTTATTTAGTTAGTTATCTAGTAGTTAGTTAGTTAGTTAGTTAGTTCGTTACTTATTCAGTTAGCTAGTAGTTAGTTAGTAGTTAGTTAGTTAGTAAGTAAGTTAGTTAGTTAGTTAGTTAATTAGTTAGTTAGTTAGTTAGTCAATATGTATGTAAGAAGGTAGTTAGTAGTTAGTTATTTAGTTAATTAGCTAGTAGTTAGTTAGTTAGTTAGTTAGTTAGTATGTAAGAAGATTGTTAGTTAGTTAGTTAGTTAGATGGCTAGTTAATTAGTTAGTTAGTTAGTTGATCAGTTAGTTATTTAGTTAGTTACTTAGTTAGTTAGCTAGTAGTTAGTTAGTTAGTGAGTTAGTTAGTTAATCAATATGTATGTATTAAGGTAGTTCGTTAGTTAGTTAGTTAGATAGTTAGATAATTAGTTAGTTAATTAGTTAGTTAATTAGTTAGTCAGTTAATTAATTAGTTAGTTGGTGGGTATGTAGGAAGGTAGGTAGGTAGTTAGTTAGTTAGTTAGTTAATAGGTATTTAAGAATATAGTTAGTTAGTAAATTAGTTAGTTATTATGTTAGTTATCTAGTAATTAGTAAGTTAGTTATTTTTTCAGCTAGCTAGTAGTTAGTTAGCTAGTTATTTAGTTAGTTAGTTAGTTACTTATCTAGTAGTTAGTTAGTTAGTTAACTAGTTAGTTATTTAGTTAGTTTGTTTGTTAGTTATCTAGTAGTTACATAGTTGGCTAGTTAGTCGTTTAGTTAGTTAGATAGTTAGTGTGTTAGTTAGTGGGAAGGTAGTTAGTTAGTTAGTTAGTGGGTATGTAGGAAGGTAGTTAGTTAGTTAATTAGTTAATAGGTACGTAGGTAGATAGTTATTCGGTTATTTTGTTAGTTTGTTAATTAGTGAATTTGTTAGTTAGTCAGTTAGTTATTGAGTTATTTAGTTGGTTAGTTAGTTAGTTGGTTAGTTAGTTAGTTAGTTAGTTAATAGGTATGTTAGTTAGTTAACTAGTTAGTTAGTTAGCTAGTAGTTAGTTAGTTCGTTAGTTAATTAGTTAGTTATTTCGTTAGTTAGTTAGTTAGTTAGTTAACTAGTAGTTAGTTAGTTGATTAATTAGTTTGTAAGTTAGTTAGTTAGTGGGCATGTATGAAGGTAGCTAGTTAGTTTGTTAATTTCTTTGTTAGTTAGTTAATTAGTTATTTAGTTGGTTAATTAGTTAGTTATTTATTTATTTAGTTTGTTAGTTAAATAGCTAGTAGTTATTTATTTATTTAGTTAGTCACTTAGTTAGTGGGTATGTAGGAAGGTAGTTAGTAAGTTAGTTAGTTAGTTAGTTAGTGAATACGTATGTAGGAAGATAGTTAGTTAGTTAATTAGTTAGTTATTTAGTTAGTTATATAGTGGTTAGTTAGTTAGTTAGTTAGTTATTTATTCAGTTAGCTAGTAGTTAGTTAGTTAGTTAGTTAGTTGGTAAGTTAGTTAGTTAGTTAGTTAGTTAGTTAATTAGTTAGTTAGTGAGTTAGTTAGTTAGTTAGTTAAATAGTTAGTTAGATAGTTAGTTAGTCAGTTAGTTAGTTTTCAAGTAGTTGGTTAGTTAACTAGTTAATTAGTTAGCTAGTAGTTAGCTGGTAATTTATTTAGTTAGCTAGTTAGTTTGTGGGTATGCAGGAAGGTACTTAGTTCGTTAGTTAGTTAGTTAGTTAGTCAATAAGTATGTAGGAAGATAGTTAGTTAATTAGTTAGATATTTAGATAGATATCTAGTAGTTAGTTACTTGGATTGTTAGTTATTTAGTTAGTTAGTTAGTTAGTTAGTTATTTAGTTAGATAGTTAACTAGTTAGTTATTTAGTAAGTTAGTTAGTTATTAAGTACGTAGGAAGATAGTCAGTCAGTAAATTAGTTAGTTATATAGATAGTTATCTAGTAGTTAGTTAGTTAGTTATGTAGTCAGTTAGTTAGTTATTTAGTTATTTATCTAGTAGTTAGTTAATTAGTTACTTAATTAGTTAGTTAGTTAGTTAATTAATTAGTTAGTTAGTTAGTTAGTATGTATGTATGTAAGAAGGCACTTAGTTAGTTAATTAGTTAGTTAGTTAGTTAGTTTGAGAGTCAGTTAATTAGTTAGGTAGTTACTAGTTAGTTAGTCGGTATATAGGATGGTAGTTAGTTAGATGGTTAGTTAGTCAATTAGTTAGTTAGTTAGTTAGTTAGTTAGTTAATAGGTATATAGGAAGACAATTAGTTAGTTAGTTAGTTAGATAGATATATACTAGTTAATAGGTATGTAGGAAGACAATTAGTTAGTTAGTTAGTTTGTTAGTGAGTTTGTAGGAAGGTAGTTAGTTAATTAGTTAGTTAGGTAGATAGCTATTTAGTTAGTTTATAGGTATGTATAAAGGTAGTTAGTTAGTTAGTTAGTTAATTAGTTCGTTATTTAGTCAGTTTGTTTGTTAATTTGCTAGTAGTTAGTTAGTTAGTTAGTTAGTTAGTTAGTTAGTTAGCTAGTTGTTAGTTAGTTAGTTAGTTGGCTAAGTTAGCTAGCTAGCTAGTAGTTAGTTAGTTAGTTAGTTAATAGGTATGTAGGAAGGTAGTTAGTTAGTTAGTAAGTAAGTTAGGTAGTTAGTTAGTTACCTAGTAGTCAGTTAGTTAATTAGTTAGTTAGTTAACTAGTTAGCTATTTAGTTAGTTAGTCTGTTAGTTCTCTAGTAGTTAGTTAGTTAGCTAGTTAGTTATTTAGTTAGTTAGATAGTCAGTTATTTAGTTAGTTAGTGGGAAGGTAGGTAGTTAGTTAGTTAGTGGGTACGTAGGAAGGTAGTCAGTTAGTTAGTTAGTTAATTAGTTAGTTAATAGGTATGTAGGAAGATAGTTATTTAGTTAGTTAGTTAGTTTGTTAATTAGTTAATTAGTTAGTTAGTTAGTTATTTAGTTATTTGGTTAGTTAGTTAGTTAGTTAGTTAGTTAGTTAGTTAGTTAGTAAGTTGGTTAGTTAACTAGTTAGTTAGTTAGCTAGTAGTTAGTTAGTTAGCTAGCTAGTAGTTAGTTAGTTAGTTAGTTAGTTAGTTAATTAGTTAGTTAATTCGTTAGTTAACTAGTAGTCTGTTAGTAAATTAGTTAGTTAGTAAGTTAGTTAGTTAGTTAGTTAGTTAGTTAATATGTATGTAAGAAGATAGTTAGTTAGTTAATCAGTAAGTTATTTAGTTAGGTATCTAGTAGTTAGTTAGTTAGTTAGTTAGTTATTCAGTCCGCTAGTAGTTAGTTTGTTAGTACCTTAGTTAGTTAGTTAGTTAATTAGTTAGTTAGTTAGTTAGTTAATATGTATGTAAGAAGGTAGTTATCTAGTTAGTTAGTTAGTTAGTTAGTTAGTTAATTAGCCAGTAGTTAGTTAGTTTGTTAGTTAGTATGTAAGAAGGTTGTCAGTTAGTTAGTTAGTTAGATAGTTAGTTAATTAGTTAGTTAGTCAGTTAATCAGTTAGTTATTTAGTTAGTTTCTTAGATAGTTAGGTAGTAGCTAGTTGGTTAATCAATTTGTATGTAACAAGGTAGTTAGTTAGTTTGTTAGATAGTTAGTTAATTAGTTAGTTAGCTAGTTAGTTAGTTAGTTAGTTAGTCAGTTAGTTAGATAGTTATCTAGTAGTTAGTTAGTTAGTTAGGTCATCAGTATGTTAGTTATTTAGTTAGTTATTTAGTTCGCTAGTAGTTAGAAGGTTAGTTATTTATTTATTTAGTTAGTTAGTTAGTTGGTGGGTATATAGGAAGGTAGTCAGTTAGTTAGTTCGTTAGTTAGTTAATAGGTATTTAAGAAGATAGTTAGTTAGTAAATTAGTTAGTTATTATGTTAGTTATCTAGTAATGAGTTAGTTAGTTATTTTGCCAGCTAGCTAGTAGTTAGTTAGTTAGTTATTTAGTTAGTTAGTTAGTTAGTTAGTTAGCTAGTTATTCAGTTAGTTATTTAGTTAGTTAGTTAGTTAGTTATCTAGTAGTTAATTAGTTAGCTAGTTAGTTATTCGGTTAGTTAGTTAGTGGGAAGGTAGTTAATTAGTTAGTTAGTGGGTATGTAGGAAGGTAGGTAGTTAGTTAGTTAATATGTATGTATGAAGATAGTTAGTTAGTATGTTAGTAGTTAGCTAGTAGTTAGCTAGTAGTTAGTAAGTTAGTTAGTTAATTAATTTGTTAGTTATTTAGTTCGTTAGTTAGTTATTTAACTAGTAGTTAGTTTGTTCATTAGTTAAGTAATTAGTTAGTTAATTAGTTAGTAGTTAGTTATCTAGTAGTTAGTTAATTAGCTAGTTAGTAATTTAGTAAGATAGATAGTTAGTTAGTTAGTTAGCAGTAAGGTAGTTAGTTAGTTAGTTAGTGGGTATGTAGGAAGGTAGTTAGTTAGTTAGTTAGTTTGTTAGTGATGAGTGTAAATATGATACATTTTTACGCACTCATCCGGACTTAAAACGTTTTATAAATTGTACTAAATAAACTCTTAAACGTTAAAATACTAACAAAACCACGAGAATTGCTCGTTGGCATCTTGTTTGATTATATTTGCAGATTTGGATACAATACAAGATAAAAAAGACTCTAGAAGTGAAGAAATGCAAGTATCAAGGGTCTCGGCACCGTTCCAAGCTTTCACAGTGCAAAACAAGCCAAAATCGCAACTATTGTTGGAAGATTAAAAAATGGAAAGAAGCTGCAGAATCTCAGAATTTGGCAAGTAATAAAATGGCCATATCTTTTGATTGGTAACTCCAAATTTGGTGATTCAAGTTGCCATAACTTCAGGAAGGAATCCTCTAAAAGATTGCATAATTCACACCTCATATTTCGTGGCCCAGACCCTGATATGGGCCAACTTTCGACAGCCATGTATGCTGTGACCTAACCCTAGCCATCGACTATAAAAGGCTACCGCTGCCTTTGCTAGGGTTACCTTCTCATCTCCAATTTTCATCCTTTCACCAGCCACCATCCACCTCTCATCCTCCTCTTTCTCCACTCGCCTCATACACCTTTCCGCAGCCGTCAACCATCGAAGAAGATCACGTCGTTTAGGAGCAGGAGTTTACGAAGAAGAAGACGTTCGTCAACAAATCGGTTCACTCTTTCTCGTGTTTAGTTTTATGATGTATTTGATATTTAGATTTGTTTTGTTGTCGAACATGAGTAGCTAAATATTTATCTAGGGTTTAGGGTTCATTAGTACTTGCGATGTTTTGGTAGTATTATATGCTTTGTCTCTTTCAGATTTGATTTGTGTTTTGTGCCTTGATATTATTCGTCTTAATTTACCGTTTGTACGCGTTTAGGCCAGCCTAAGTGACATAGGTTAGGACATCCTTGACTAAGTAGCGAGAGTGGACGTTTAGGATTGTTTAAGCCCTCAAATAAACCAGTCAAACCAAGTAGTTAAGATCGTTTTAGGTTAACCTTGCGAAGCGAGAGCGGAGTGAGAAACTAGATTGTAAATGCACAAACTTGGACCGTTGTATTCTAAGAACATTGGTACACGTCACCCACGGGATTATAGGATTATCATAGAGCGTAACGGGTCTTTATTAAGCATAGTCAGCGAGAGCAAGAGTGTTTAGGTTGGATACGTCTAGTCGCGAGCGAGAGCCGGTCTAGGAAGAATTGGATAACACCTCCACCAAAGTCAGATTTTGAGAGAGCGTTTAGCAACCTTTAGAACACACCAAATCATCCAAGTAGAACCCGAATACCCTAGAGCCCTCTCCTATATTAAAAACCTTTCTTTTTCCGTTAAAATCTGTCTCAAATCAACCAACAAACATCAGTTTTAGATCGAGTCGAATTGCGAATCAGAAATCGCCTCTAGTACTCAACCCTCTCTGTGGATCGACCCCTAACGTACTCAATGAATACCATGCGCTTGTGGTCCAATTAGAGTCATTTAGGGTTTTAAATGTT
The DNA here is from genome assembly GCA_946800325.1 of Luzula sylvatica. Lineage (NCBI taxonomy): Eukaryota > Viridiplantae > Streptophyta > Magnoliopsida > Poales > Juncaceae > Luzula > Luzula sylvatica. The sequence continues at coordinate 9,979,952 of OX326957.1, read as the reverse complement.
GAAAAGCCCTGCTTAAACATAAATACGCAACAAGCTTTTCTGGCGCCGCTGCCGGGGAGGTGTTTGATATTAGTTGATTTCCTAGTTTTCGAGGTCGATTCACCCATTTTATTTTTCTTTTCTTTTCAGATTTCAGATCTTCGCTGGCAGAAAGGTACAATCTAAGAAGCAAAGCGCGAAGGCCACCGCAGATTATGATGGAGCAAAACCAACCGAATCATGAAGAGAATGTCCGACCAGTTCCGCCTCGCGCACGTGCTCTACGTGAATACACTTCGCCCAGCGCCACGGCAATTGGGAGAAGCATCGCGCCACCTGGTATCGCTGCAAACAATTTCGAGCTCAAGACACCGCTTCTAAATATGGTGCAAGCAAATCAGTTCGGTGGTGGTGCGATGGAGGATCCGCACGCTCACTTACAAAATCTATACGAAATAGCAAGCACGATTAAGGTAAATGGAGTTTCGAATGATACTATCATGCTAACTCTTTTTCCTTTTTCTCTCAGGGGCAAGGCAAAACAATGGCTTTACGGTCACTCCGACGGACATTTTACGTCGTGGAACCAACTCTGCGACGCATACCTCGCCAAGTACTTTCCGCCCAGCAAAACAGCCATGTTACGCGCCCAGATTACGAGTTTTCAGCAAAACACAGGGGAAAGCTTATACGAAGCGTGGGAGCGTTTCAAGGAATTACAAGGCGCGTGCCCTCATCACGGCCTAGCGAAGTGGCTGCTCTTGCAAACGTTTTACAATGGAGTCACCTACCAAACCCGCGCCAACCTCGACGCGGCTTCGGGAGGTGCATTGATGGATAAGAGTGTGGAGGAAGCTTGGGAGTTGATCGAGAACATGGCCCTCAATTACCATGGATGGTCGAATGATCGCGCCCCCACGACGGGGCGACAAGGTGTTTTAGAAGTCGACGCGGTAACAGCCATAAACGCCAAGCTAGACATGCTCACGAGGAAGCTCGAGCACGTCGATTTGAGCAAGCCGCGGACGAAAGAGAGGCAAGTTACGTTCGCTTGTGACGCATGTGGTGTGCAAGGACACGAGACGAAAGATTGTGATGCCAACCAAGAGGAGGTACAATTTTTAAATTTGAATTCTGGTTGGAGAAATAACAATAACAACTTTCGTAGCGATAATAATGGCATATATAGGCCCCCACATCAACAATCTCGTTTTAATAATTTTTCTAATGGTCCGAACCCTTCAGGGGAGGACGTAATGTCACTAATGAAATCTTTTATGAGTGAGCAAGCTAGGAAAAATGAGCAGCTAGAGAAGATTCTCACGAAGCTAACCGTTTCGATGGACGGTGTCACAACGCGATTAGATGCCCTCGAAAACCCGAATCCGCGAGCTCAAGGAAGTTTGCCCGGACGCACCGAAAACCCACGCGAAAATGTTTGTGTAGTTCAATTGAGGAGTGGAAAACAATACGAGAAACCTAGGGACAAAACTGCCATCTCTAAATCTGGCGATCTTACGAAAACCTCTTCAACAGCCCCAAATTCCATTCCAGAAATTTCAGCGATACCTGCCTCAAACGAGGCAGCGAAAAATGATTCGGGGAACTCAAACAGCCCCGATTCAACCCGCGGAGGTGCACCAAAACCGACCAGACCGATTGGTTTCGACGAACTCGGTTTTCCGATCTACCGAGAAGGAGAAAAATACGTGCCACCTCCGCCACTTCAGCCACCAATACCGTTTCCCCAACGCCTCGCGAAAAATCGCCTCGACAAAGACTTTGCCAAATTTAAGGAGGTGATTGAGAAATTGGAAGTTACGATTCCGTTCGTCGACGCCCTCAAGCAAATGCCGACGTACGCAAAATTCTTAAAGGAGGTTCTCTCGAGGAAGCGGAGGCTGGAGGAAGTAGACACTGTAACCCTCACCGGTGTCCAGTCTTGTGCCCTTGTTCGAGATACAAAACTGCCGCGAAAAATGAAGGATCCAGGTTCGTTCGCCATCCCGTGCATCATCGGGAACAAGTCGTTCGACAAGGCACTTTGTGATCTTGGTGCAAGCGTTAGTCTCATGCCACATTCAATTTTTATAACCCTCGGATTGGGAGAACTCAAAGAGACTAGAATGACTTTGCAACTCGCCGATAGATCAGTTCGAATACCCACAGGAGTTGTAGAGGACGTGCCAATAAAGGTCGGGAAATTCTATATCCCGGTCGATTTCGTCGTAGTAGACATGGAGGAGGACCAAAAGGTCCCAATCATTTTAGGGAGACCATTCTTAGCCACCGCGGGTGCGATAATAAACGTTCGAGAAGGGAAGCTATCTCTTAACTTGGGAGAGGAGAAAGTCGAATTCAATCTAGAGAAGGCAATCAAAAACCCCGACCCGGACGGTTCGTGCTATCGAATCGACGTTGAAGATGTCCTAACGATGGACGAATATGCCAGCATCACGAGAATGGAGTTGAATGAATTTGAGGAGATGTTAGACCAATGCGAAAACCTTGTCGAACCAACGTCGCAACTAGAAACTGTCGAATCAGTGGAGATACCAAAAATCGATGTTCCACCACGAGTCGAGCTTAAATCTCTTCCACCAGGACTCCGATACGAATTCCTCGGGCCGAACGACTCGTACCCGGTCATTGTGAACGCGAATCTCTCTCCCGATCAGACAGAGAAATTGCTTCATACGCTCCGTCTTCACCGCAAAGCTATCGGTTACACGATCGACGACATCAAGGGGATAAGCCCCTCATTCGGTATGCACCGGATATTTCTCACCGACGACCACAAAACATCGATCGAGCATCAACGCCGCCTCAACCCAAACATGAAGGAGGTGGTAAAGAAGGAGATAATGAAGCTCCTCGACGCAGGCATCATCTACCCTATCTCGGATAGCGAATGGGTCAGTCCCGTTCACGTGGTCCCCAAGAAGGGTGGAACGACGGTCGTACAAGACAGCAATGGCCACCTAATTCCGACTCGTGCTACCACGGGATGGAGGATGTGCATCGACTATCGCAAATTGAATAAAGCGACCCGAAAAGACCATTTCCCGCTGCCTTTCATTGATCAGATGCTCGAGAAACTCGCGAATCACGAGTACTTTTGTTACCTCGACGGTTATTCAGGCTTCTTCCAGATCCCGATCCACCCCAATGACCAGGAAAAGACGACGTTTACGTGTCCATACGGCACGTTCGCTTATCGCCGAATGCCTTTCGGTTTGTGCAACGCCCCAGCCACGTTCCAACGTGCGATGATGGCCATTTTCAGCGACTACATCGAAGATTTCATGGAAGTCTTCATGGACGATTTCTCCGTGTACGGTAATGATTTCAATTCTTGTTTAGCTAACCTTTCCAAAGTACTTCGCAGGTGCGAAGAAACTAATCTAGTGCTAAATTGGGAGAAATGCCACTTTATGGTCCAAGAAGGAGTAGTGCTCGGCCACGTTATCACCTCTCGAGGAATTGAAGTAGATAGAGCGAAAATAGAGGTGATCGAGAAACTGCCACCGCCATGCGACGTAAAAGGTATACGTAGTTTTCTTGGTCATGCAGGTTTCTATCGGAGATTCATCAAGGACTTCTCGAAGGTCGCAAAACCACTCACAAACCTGCTGCTGAAAGACGCGCCGTTTGATTTCGACGATGAATGTTTGAAGGCGTTCACAAAGCTCAAGGCAGCCCTCGTATCTTCGCCAATCATCACGCCACCAGATTACTCGCTACCTTTCGAGATAATGTGCGATGCAAGCGATTACGCCGTAGGGGCAGTTTTGGGGCAACGTAAAGATAAGAAACTTCACGCCATCTATTACGCAAGCAAGACGCTGGACGAAGCACAAGCCAAATATGCCACGACGGAGAAAGAGCTACTCGCCGTCGTATTCTCCATCGACAAATTCAGGTCATATCTTGTAGGATCCGAAGTTATTATTTACACTGACCATGCAGCTATTAGGTACCTCATCAATAAGAAGGATGCCAAACCACGACTCTTACGATGGATCCTTTTGCTCCAAGAATTCGACATCGAGATTCGAGACAAGAAAGGAGCCGAGAACAGCGTGGCCGACCACCTATCACGAATACGCAGCGACGACATTAGAGATGTGACCGACCCGATCGACGACGCATTTAAGGACGATCGATTGGTTGCATATGTAGCGTCAATCAGCCACGAACGAAGACCTAATGATCGCCACATCCACTTTCCCGAGCACGACTGGGACCCCTTCCGCACGAAAAGAGCAATGAATCCAACCGCCACGACAGACCCTGCGCCTTGGTATGCGGACATCGCGAACTTCCTCGCAAGCAAGATAGTCCCGCCAGACTTTTCGCCCCAACACAAGAAGAAATTCTTCAACGAATTGAAGCACTACTATTGGGACGATCCATTCCTTTACAAGCAGGGGGTAGATGGGATCTATCGAAGATGCGTGCCCGAAGAAGAGAGGATGGACATTATCGCTCACTGCCACTCCTCACCATATGGAGGACACGCTAGCACGGGAAAAACTAGCGCAAAGGTATTGCAATCAGGTTTCTATTGGCCTAATATTTTTCGAAATGTACACAGATTTGTTTCAGGTTGCGATAGATGCCAAAGAACGGGGAGCATCTCCCGAAGGCACGAAATGCCGCTAAATAACATCCTCGAAGTAGAAGTTTTTGACGTATGGGGAATCGACTTCATGGGCCCCTTTCCGACCTCGAATGGTTACTCTTACATCCTCGTCGCAGTCGATTACGTGTCGAAATGGGTAGAAGCTGCTGCATGCAAAGCCGCAGATTCGAAAACGGTTCAGAAGTTCCTTAAGAAGACCATATTCCCTCGGTTCGGTGTACCGAGAACCCTAATCAGCGATGGAGGAGCCCACTTCAACAATATCCAGCTTGCTACCCTACTCCGAAAATACGGAGTGAACCACAAAGTCGCCAGCCCATACCATCCTCAAACCAGCGGTCAAGTGGAGATTTCGAACCGCGAAATCAAGATGATCCTCGAAAAAACAGTCTCTAGCTCCCGAAGGGATTGGTCATCAAAACTCGATGATGCATTGTGGGCGTACCGGACATCATTCAAGACGCCCATAGGAATGTCCCCGTTTCAACTAGTGTACGGACGAGCCTGCCATCTTCCCGTTGAAATAGAACACCAAGCCTTATGGGCACTTAGATACTTAAATTTCGACTCGAAGGCAGCGTACGATCGAAGACTTTTAGAGCTGCACAAGCTAGACAAGTTCCGCATTAACGCATACGAGAACGCGAAGTTGTACAAGGAGCGGACGAAGAGATGGCATGACAGGAAGATTCTACGACGCGAATTCCACAAAGGAGATAAGGTACTTCTTTTCAATTCTAGGCTTAAACTATTTTCAGGAAAACTACGCTCGAGATGGTCGGGGCCATTCGTAGTACAAAAGGTTAGCCCGTACGGTGCAGTGACAATATGGAGCGAAGGAAAAGGAGAATTCGTCGTAAACGGCCAGCGTTTGAAGCATTACATCAACGGAGAACCGGTGGGGAAAATCGCATCATGCCTCCTCTCCGATTCGCCGATATTCTAAATCAAGAGGAAACGGTCAAGCTAACGACCTTAAACAAGCGCTTCTGGGGAGGCAACCCCAGCGGTTAGGTTTTCTTTCATTGCATTTAGCATATTTTGCATATTTCACTGTTTGTTAAGTGTAGGCCCCATAAATAGAGAAGAGAAACAATCGCGACCGTGGTTCTTTTGAGCAGTTCGTATACGACTAAACGAGAAGAAACGAAAACACCAAACGATGGTGGGGCTGGCTGCCAGACCAAGGGATTCTCCTATCTCAATCGGGAGGAAACAGTAACTAAATCTCTCTCTCTCTCTTTTACTCTCTCATTTTTCTCCAACTAATAAGATTTAATCGCATCGGGGACGACGCGTAATATTAAACTTGGGAGGGTATACCATTCACGGCCTTGCATCTTATCCATTTTTCATTTTATTCTTTTCATCTTTATTTTGCATGCAGCTAAAAAAAAAAAAAAAAAAAAAAAAAAAAAAAATCATAAAAGATTAAACACAAAAAATAGGGGTTCCGATAAAAACTTTCCGAGACCAAATTTAACGGGTCCCTCTTGGACCCAAAAAAAAAAAAAAAAAAAAAAAAAAAAGCCTTTGATGTTTTAACGCAGGTTTGGAAGTCGAACGCCGAGCTTCGGGAAGAACAAACGCGCCGACGCTTTGAACATCGAAATCGATGAAGTCGGGAGGAAGCCTGGCAGGGGACGGGAAATAGCGAGCCAAATCGACGTACGCGAGCCTTGGTCGGGGCGAAGCTTCCCATGCGAACAAGGAACGGGGGGACTTTTAAAGCACTCCTAAACGCGTCTAAAAAAGTAAGCAGGCCTTCGTGCTAAATTTTACAAGTCTTTCTCGCGCTCAATTTTGCAGGGTTGACCCTTAAACGGACGAATTCGCACGAGCGGCCATTGAGGGAGGTTCATTATTTGAGTAGTAGGGGTAGTGTGTTGGCGAGAGGCCGAATGAGAGCCCCGCTCAACGTGATCCGAGCGGGGCAATAGTAGAAGTGCGTAAGAGTGAGGCGGGCCCGATTTCGACATTTATACGGTGAGACCGTGGGCCCGCCGAGCCCTATTTAGATCGAGCTCTCGCGGTACGAAATTGGCCAAACCCTAACCCTATTCCACCTCATCCAAATCTGACGTCAAAAACTGGTTGCACCAAAGGCGTAAATTTGGGAGAAGGGATTCCGAGCACGTCGCAATTCTGATCCCTCTCCCCGTTCATCGAAGAAGAATCCGTGCATGCAAATGGGCCAAAAAAGGGCAGCGTTGTGGGGCAAAGAAAAAAAAATGAATAGAAAAAAAAAAAAAAAAAAGAAACAAAAAAAAAAGAAAAAAAAAAATAATAATAAGAGTCCGCAACGCTGGTACCCTAAACCTTTTTCGCACGATAATAATACGCGCAAACCCGGTTCGAAACCTCAACTCTCAAATCGACTCAAATCCATCAAACTAGATTACACATATCGATTCCACCAAACCAGATTTCGATCCTATTTCGAATCTGAATTCTCCCATTTACCCTTCGTACCGCGAGTCGTTGTAGTTAGAGGGAGGTCATTTGTGATAAGTAGTGGCTGCCGTGCGATGATTCCGTTCTAGGCAACTTGTGGAAGCGAGCAAGCCACCAAATATCCACCGATACGCGCCATCGCTACGCGAGACTTATTAGGCGTTATAAAAGGAGTGTGGAGAAGAGCCCCGTCCCTTACTCGGGCCATGTAAAGTGGTCTTCTACCCCGGGAAGGAAATCGGTACGTTGAGGAGTGCTCGTGAAAGCGAGGACCCAGCCTATGTGGACCGACTAGTGACGATGTTCACGACGAGGGCGCAAAAGATCATTACCGAAGTGAAGCACAACTCGACACTCCAAGCCAGCAAAAGAACATTGTAAGTGCTTTTTCATTTTTCTTACTCGTTCGGGACGAACGAGATTTAAACTTGGGAGATTTTGATGAGTGTAAATATGATACATTTTTACGCACTCATCCGGACTTAAAACGTTTTATAAATTGTACTAAATAAACTCTTAAACGTTAAAATACTAACAAAACCACGAGAATTGCTCGTTGGCATCTTGTTTGATTATATTTGCAGATTTGGATACAATACAAGATAAAAAAGACTCTAGAAGTGAAGAAATGCAAGTATCAAGGGTCTCGGCACCGTTCCAAGCTTTCACAGTGCAAAACAAGCCAAAATCGCAACTATTGTTGGAAGATTAAAAAATGGAAAGAAGCTGCAGAATCTCAGAATTTGGCAAGTAATAAAATGGCCATATCTTTTGATTGGTAACTCCAAATTTGGTGATTCAAGTTGCCATAACTTCAGGAAGGAATCCTCTAAAAGATTGCATAATTCACACCTCATATTTCGTGGCCCAGACCCTGATATGGGCCAACTTTCGACAGCCATGTATGCTGTGACCTAACCCTAGCCATCGACTATAAAAGGCTACCGCTGCCTTTGCTAGGGTTACCTTCTCATCTCCAATTTTCATCCTTTCACCAGCCACCATCCACCTCTCATCCTCCTCTTTCTCCACTCGCCTCATACACCTTTCCGCAGCCGTCAACCATCGAAGAAGATCACGTCGTTTAGGAGCAGGAGTTTACGAAGAAGAAGACGTTCGTCAACAAATCGGTTCACTCTTTCTCGTGTTTAGTTTTATGATGTATTTGATATTTAGATTTGTTTTGTTGTCGAACATGAGTAGCTAAATATTTATCTAGGGTTTAGGGTTCATTAGTACTTGCGATGTTTTGGTAGTATTATATGCTTTGTCTCTTTCAGATTTGATTTGTGTTTTGTGCCTTGATATTATTCGTCTTAATTTACCGTTTGTACGCGTTTAGGCCAGCCTAAGTGACATAGGTTAGGACATCCTTGACTAAGTAGCGAGAGTGGACGTTTAGGATTGTTTAAGCCCTCAAATAAACCAGTCAAACCAAGTAGTTAAGATCGTTTTAGGTTAACCTTGCGAAGCGAGAGCGGAGTGAGAAACTAGATTGTAAATGCACAAACTTGGACCGTTGTATTCTAAGAACATTGGTACACGTCACCCACGGGATTATAGGATTATCATAGAGCGTAACGGGTCTTTATTAAGCATAGTCAGCGAGAGCAAGAGTGTTTAGGTTGGATACGTCTAGTCGCGAGCGAGAGCCGGTCTAGGAAGAATTGGATAACACCTCCACCAAAGTCAGATTTTGAGAGAGCGTTTAGCAACCTTTAGAACACACCAAATCATCCAAGTAGAACCCGAATACCCTAGAGCCCTCTCCTATATTAAAAACCTTTCTTTTTCCGTTAAAATCTGTCTCAAATCAACCAACAAACATCAGTTTTAGATCGAGTCGAATTGCGAATCAGAAATCGCCTCTAGTACTCAACCCTCTCTGTGGATCGACCCCTAACGTACTCAATGAATACCATGCGCTTGTGGTCCAATTAGAGTCATTTAGGGTTTTAAATGTTGAAAAGCCCTGCTTAAACATAAATACGCAACAGTTAGTTAATAGGTATGTAGGAATATAGTTATTTAGTTATTTGTTAGTTTGTTAGTTAGTTAGTTAGTTAATAGGTATGTATGAAGGTAGTTAGTTAGTAAATTAGTTAGTTAACTGGTTAGTTAGTTAGATGGTAGTTAGCTTGTTAGTTAGTTAATTAGTTAGTTAGTTTGTTAGTTAGTTAGTTAGTTAGTTACTTAACTAGTAGTTAGTTAGATAATTAGTTAATTAATTAGTTAGTTAATTAGTTAGTTAGTTAGTGGGTATGTACGAAGATAGCTAGTTAGTTAATTAGTTAGTTAGTTAGTTAATTAGTTCGTTATTTATTTAGTTAGTCAGTTAGTTAAATAGCTAGGATTTATTTAGTTATTTATTTATTTATTTAGTTAGTTAGTTAGTTAATATGTATGTTGGAAAATAATTAGTTAGTTAATTAGTTTGTTATTTAGTTTGTTATCAAGTAGTTAGTTAGTTAGTTAGTTAGTTATTTATTCAGTTAGCTAGTAGTTAGTTAGTTAGTTAGTTAGTTAGTAAGTTAGTTAGTTAGTTAGTTAGTTAATTAGTTTGTTGGTTAGTTTGTTAGTCAATATGTATGTAAGAAGGCAGGTAGGTAGTTAGTTAGTCAGTTAAATAGTTAGTTAGTTAGTTAGTTAGTTAGTTAGTTAGTAGTTGGTTAGTTAGTTAGTTAGTTAGTTAACTCATTAGTTATTTAGTTAGTTAGTTTGTTAGTTAGTTAGTTAGTTAGTTAGTTAATAAGAATGTAGGAAGATAGTTAGTTAGTTAATTTGTTATTTATTTAGATAGATATCGAGTAATTAGTTACTTAGTTTGTTAGTTATTAAGTTAGTTAGTTAATTAGTTAGTTAGTTAATTAGCGAGTAGTTAGTTAGTTAGTTAGTTAGTTAGTATGCAAGAAGGTTGTTAGTTAGTTAGTTTGTTAGATAGTTAGTTAATTAGCTAGTTAGTCAGTTAGTTATTTAGTTAGTTACTTAGTTAGTTAGCAAGTAGTTAGTTAGTTAATGCCTTAGTTAGTTAATCAATTTGTATGTATCAAGGTAGTTAGATTGTTAGATAGTTAGTTAATTAATCAGTTAGTTAGTTATCTAGTAGTTAGTTAGCTAGTTATGTCCTAAATTAGTAATTTAGTTAGTTAGTTAGTTTGGTAGTTAGCTAGTAGTTAGGTTGTTAGTTATTTATTTAGTTAGTTAGTTAGTTGGTGGGTATATAGGAAGGTAGTTAGTTTGTTAGTTAGTTAATATGTATTTAAGAAGATAGTTAGTTAGAAAATTAGTTAGTTATTATGTTAGTTATCTAGTATTTAGTTAGTTAGTTATTTTCTCAGCTAGTAGTTAGTTAGTTAGTTAGTTAGTAGTTAGTTAGTTAGTTAGTTAGTTAGTTATTTAGTTAACTATTTAGTTATTTAGTGGGTATGTAGGAAGGTAGTTATTTAGTTAGTAGTTATTTAGTAAGTTAGTTAGTTAACTAGTTTGTTAGTTAGCCAGTAGTTTGTTAGTTAGTTAATTATTTAGGTAGTTAGTTAGTTAGTTAGATAATAGGTATTTAAGAAGATAGTTAGTTAGTAAATTAGTTAGTTATTATGTTGGTTATCTAGTAGTTAGTTAGTTAGTTATTTTGTCAGCTAGCTAGTAGTTAATTAGTTAGTTAGTAGTTACTTAGTTAGTTATTTAGTTAACTATTTAGTTATTTAGTTAGCGAGTTTGTTAGTTATCTAGTAGTTAGTTAGTTAGCTAGTTAGTTATTTAGTTAATTAGATAGTTAGTTAGTTAGTTAGTGGGAAGGTAGTTTGTTATTTAGTTAATGGGTATGTAGGAAGGTAGTTAGTTAGTTAGTTAATATGTGTATGTCGGAAGATAGTTATTTAGTTGTTTAGTTAGTTTGGTAATTAGTTAATTAGTTAGTTAATTAGTTATTTAGTTAGTTAGTTAGATAGTTTGTTAGTTAGTTAGTTAGAAAGGTAGTTAGATTGTTAGTTAATAGGTACGTATGAAGATAGTTAGTTAGTAAGTTAGTTAGTTAACTAGTTTGTTAGTTAGCCAGTAGTTTGTTAGTTAGTTAGTAAGTTAGTTAATTAGTTAGTTATGTAGTTAGTTAGTTAGTTAGTTAGTTAACTAGTAGTTAGTTTGTTAATTTGTTCATTAATTAGTTAGTTAAATAGTTAGTTAGTAAGTTAGTTAGTTAGTGGGTTTGTACAAAGGTAGTTAGTTAGTTAGTTAATCTGTTAGTTAGTTGGTTAGTTAGTCAATATGTATGTAAGAAGGTAGTTAGTTAGTTAGTTAATTAGCTAGTAGTTAGTTAGTTTGTTAGTTTGTTAGTATGTAAGAAGGTTGTTTGTTAGATAGTTAGCTTGATAGTTACTTAATTAGTAAGTTAGTTAGTTGGTTAATCGGTTAGTTATTTAGTTAGTTACTTAGTTAGTTATCTAGTAGTTAGTTGATAACGGGTTTTTGGCTAACACTTAGGTTATATCGTTGAATAAAAATACCGTAAATCAAACAAGAAACATGTGAATACTAAAGATTGTATAGACTAGGTATGTAAGGATTCGTTCCACTGGGAGCTATTGCGTCAAAATATGATTAAACTTCAGATCGTTAAAATAATTATTTCTAAGTTTCCAAAATTAATGAAAATTTGTCTAGAGAGAGGTCTGAATATTATGAAACTTATCCTAAAATTTCAAACCATTTGGACAACGGAATAAAAAGTTATTAACGAATTACAATCAGGTCTCTAAAAAAAACAATCTCTTGAAACGGCAGGTTTTCAGTTTAAGTGACAGTTTTCAAAAATTCATATCAATTCAAATATTTCATGAAATTCAATGATTCAAAAAGTTCCCGAAACTAGAAATCAAGATCTACGCAATGAAAGAATTGTTTTTAGCAGATTTGGAAGGAGATCGTGAAAATTGACAAGTTTAGAACAAAAGAAAATATTTAAAGAAAGCAAAAGAACTCAATTCAATCTCAAGTTTATTAATCAACACAAGAATTTATTAAAAGAATCACAACCAAAAACTGAAATAAAAGAAAGAAACCACCTAATCAAGCCCTAGAACGCCTAGTGACTTGTGTCGATGCCTTCCCGTCGATCCGGTTGAACGCCAACTCGAGTCTCCGTTTCTTCTCACGCGGATCCTCTTCAATTCGCCGAAGAACGCCTTCCGCACGAATGACCGATCCCTTCCTTGTGTCGAGATGGAGCAAGAACGCCTTAACTCCAATTTCGTCACGTACAACCCTAGGGCGAGAACGCCTCTACCAAAGAGTTGGTCTTGAATTTCACGGTTCTTGGTTGAATCTTGTTTGTTTCTTGGAAGAGTTTGTGGAGAGAGATGGTAGAGAGCTTGCCCCCAAAGGGGAGAGAAAAGGGGGGCAGGAGAGATCGTTTGCCCTTGGCCTTAGGGTCTTATTTATAGGCTTCATGGTGTCTTCTGATTGGTTGAGGGAGATATGGAAGGTTTTGGGGCTGGATGAGGGAGAAATGGAAGGTTTTGAGGAGATATGGAAGGTTTTGGGGCTGGATGAGGGAGAAATGGAAGGTTTTGGGGAGCAACAAATCAACTAAGAAGGCAACAAATCAATCTAAAGAAGGCAACAAATTAGCTTGTTGGGGCTTGTGCATGGGCTGAGAGCTGGGGCTAGGCGTGGGCTGTGAATTTTGCCTGCGTGGGCTGTGAATTTTGCCTCTGCGGCCAGGCCCTGTGCGTTGCAGCAGTTTGGTGATCTTCTTCTTTTGTTTTTGCCTTTCCCGCCTCGATCCTTCACCGAATATATCGATGTGATATATCGTTTTGACTGTCTTCGGCATGCCGGAGGCAATGGTGCTGACCAAATTCCAAAATTATTCCTCTATCTCCTGAAAATGGGCAAACAACAAATTAGTGTAGAAATATTCATGATGTTTGAAATATGTATCATAAAAGCATAGAATATAACTTCACAAGGGCTAAAATCCCTAAATAAGATTCGTAAAACGTGTTCCATTTGCCTCACATCAAATACCCCCACACTTAAACCCTTGATCGTCCTCGATCAATTGGAGATTTGTAGTTATAATCAATCTAAGGACGAATTGCACTAGATTGTATTAAATTTGTATTCGTCATTTTCAAACGCATTTCCTGAACCTATTGATTAAAGTAAAAAATCAAGTTGCTAATGTTTAAGAAAGATAATGGTCAAATAATCAAATCTTAATTGAATAAAAATCGCAATTTCAATAGAGTTTAGAATGAGCAATTAATTTCTACCGGAAAAGGTGATTAAACACTACCGTTCGAATCTTTTCATGCCACAATTCAAAAGAAACCCGATTTCCAAAGTTTTTGAGTCTTCGTTTTAAAAGATTTCCCTTTTCAACCCGTTCGATACGTTGGTACAAGGTTCATACCCGTTTTCAGTCGAATTCCCCACCCACTCCTTCATTTCATAGAAATCTTTAACCGAGCGCCCCACTACACCGAAATGCAATGAGGTTACATCCCGGTATTCTATTTTGACCTTCCTTCTATTTTATTATTTTATTCTTATTTTACTTTCTTTTTTTTCTTTTCTTTTTTTTTTTTTTTTTTTTTTCGGATCGCATTTGTAGAAGGAGTTCCGCGGCACCGGAGTGCAACGAAATTACATCCCGCCTTTTTTCAAGATCCAAGAAGAAGGCGGGTACTATCGACATACTAACGGGTCCCCACGAATGGTTGATTCATTAAGTGTAAGCAAAACTCATTCAAAAACTTTTCAATCGGGTTCTAATTCGAAGATGGGTTCAATTTTCAAAAACTAGTGTGTCACGTAAACCACGAATCCATAAATTGTCAAAAACTCGTGATAATTGCGAAGTTATTGGTATGGGTTGGAATCCCAATAGATTTCTTCAAATTCGTGACCAAAATTTCCAAAACATTTTGCAACATTCAATTTTGAGAGTAAAAAATCTTATTAAAATGAAATTTTGTTTGAAAAACAACGATTGTTTCAAATGAGGTGGAGAAAAATCTTTTTGTGCAATTTTGTCCTTAGTTGAAAACTAGACGTGCTCCGAGATTTAAGTTTCATCAATTTTCTATTTATTCGCAGAAAAAGGGAAAAATAATAAAAAAATAAATTCCCAATATTTTTTCGTTTTAATTTGGGCACATGCAGGTTCAAAGGTTGTGTTACCCCCCCCATACTTATGGTTTTACTTGTCCTCAAGTATATGGAATATAGAATAAAAATAGGGTAATGAAAAGATACAACCTTTGATGCGTGGGCTTGCCTCCCTCGCTAGCGCTCTCGTTTATTGGTCTCGAGCTCGACCATGTCGGTGTTACCCTCCTTGAAAGTTGAACGAGGAGCTCACTTGGATTGCTCTTTTTCGACTGCCTCGGAGTGCTCCTTTCGAAACGTTGGAGAATATGGCACTCAATGCTTGGTTTAATCGTTTTGCGCATGTCAAAATTGGCTCCAAGGGCATCCTTATCTTGCTTCGAATCAATTTGTATACAGGTCTTTGGCGAAGCGGAGTGGTAAGTGGCGTCGGTGTCTCGATGTTATTTGTTTTTCTTGATAAATCTACACAAGGAGAAATTCTTTCATGAGAGGCATCATAGTTCTTATTTGAATTTAAATCGATGCTAAACGGAAAGAATTCACCTTGGAGAGTTGGAGAGTTTTCTTCTTGCTTGGTTTCGTCCTTTGGAGTGAGTTGAACCACCATTTGGAGAGTTAAGTCCACCGACTCCTCTTCTTCTTCTTCCAAGACCGTCTCGATGCTTTCTTCGAATCCCCCCACACTTGAACTTTCGCCACCTTCAATTTCTACGTTGTCCTCGCTTGAGCACTCGGAATTAGCGTCTCCAAGAGATTCTATCCAATTTCGTATTTCTATCGGGGTTTCCTCATGTTGATAAATGAATGTCAAAGTTGACATCAATTTCTCTATCGTTTCGATCAATTCTTCGTCGGAAACTTCGTCTTGAGATTGAGAGGATGGGTCTTGGCATTCGAATTCGAGTTCGCCTCGAGATTCGTCTATGGAAATTATGTCGTATTCGTATCGAAAAGCTTCGTCGGTGGAATTTGGTGGAATCATTGAGAGGAGTTCGTCTTCTTCATCTCTCAATTCTTGCTCTTCTAGCTCCAATCGAGCAATTTCTTCCTCTATGAAATCTTGGTCCGACATGGATTCGGGATATCCCCTTTCGATCTTCGCTAGTTGCATCCCTTCCCGAAGCGTTAAAGGTCTCTCTTGATTGTCCATCTTGTACCTTGCAAAAAAAAAAGAAAAATTCTCACAATGAGTGAAATATCAAGTTCAAATATATCAAATCGATTTCCAATAACACTCAAGATTGCAAGTATGATTTATAATTTCGACTTAAACATTGCTCCCCGGCAGCGGCGCCATTTTGATAACGGGTTTTTGGCTAACACTTAGGTTATATCGTTGAATAAAAATACCGTAAATCAAACAAGAAACATGTGAATACTAAAGATTGTATAGACTAAGTATGTAAGGATTCGTTCCACAGGGAGCTATTGCGTCAAAATATGATTAAACTTCAGATCGTTAAAATAATTATTTCTAAGTTTCCAAAATTAATGAAAATTTGTCTAGAGAGAGGTCTGAATATTATGAAACTTATCCTAAAATTTCAAACAATTTGGACAACGGAATAAAAAGTTATTAACGAATTACAATCAGGTCTCTAAAAAAAACAATCTCTTGAAACGGCAGGTTTTCAGTTTAAGTGACAGTTTTCAAAAATTCATATCAATTCAAATATTTCATGAAATTCAATGATTCAAAAAGTTCCCGAAACTAGAAATCAAGATCTACGCAATGAAAGAATTGGTTTTTAGCAGATTTGGAAGGAGATCGTGAAAATTGACAAGTTTAGAACAAAAGAAAATATTTAAAGAAAGCAAAAGAACTCAATTCAATCTCAAGTTTATTAATCAACACAAGAATTTATTAAAAGAATCACAACCAAAAACTGAAATAAAAGAAAGAAACCACCTAATCAAGCCCTAGAACGCCTAGTGACTTGTGTCGATGCCTTCCCGTCGATCCGGTTGAACGCCAACTCGAGTCTCCGTTTCTTCTCACGCGGATCCTCTTCAATTCGCCGAAGAACGCCTTCCGCACGAATGACCGATCCCTTCCTTGTGTCGAGATGGAGCAAGAACGCCTTAACTCCAATTTCGTCACGTACAACCCTAGGGCGAGAACGCCTCTACCAAAGAGTTGGTCTTGAATTTCACGGTTCTTGGTTGAATCTTGGTTGTTTCTTGGAAGAGTTTGTGGAGAGAGATGGTAGAGAGCTTGCCACCAAAGGGGAGAGAAAAGGGGGGCAGGAGAGATCGTTTGCCCTTGGCCTTAGGGTCTTATTTATAGGCTTCATGGTGTCTTCTGATTGGTTGAGGGAGATATGGAAGGTTTTGGGGCTGGATGAGGGAGAAATGGAATGTTTTGGGGAGATATGGAAGGTTTTGGGGCTGGATGAGGGAGAAATGGAAGGTTTTGGGGAGCAACAAATCAACTAAGAAGGCAACAAATCAATCTAAAGAAGGCAACAAATTAGCTTGTTGGGGCTTGTGCATGGGCTGAGAGCTGGGGCTAGGCGTGGGCTGTGAATTTTGCCTGCGTGGGCTGTGAATTTTGCCTCTGCGGCCAGGCCCTGTGCGTTGCAGCAGTTTGGTGATCTTCTTCTTTTGTTTTTGCCTTTCCCGCCTCGATCCTTCACCGAATATATCGATGTGATATATCGTTTTGACTGTCTTCGGCATGCCGGAGGCAATGGTGCTGACCAAATTCCAAAATTATTCCTCTATCTCCTGAAAATGGGCAAACAACAAATTAGTGTAGAAATATTCATGATGTTTGAAATATGTATCATAAAAGCATAGAATATAACTTCACAAGGGCTAAAATCCCTAAATAAGATTCGTAAAACGTGTTCCATTTGCCTCACATCAAATACCCCCACACTTAAACCCTTGATCGTCCTCGATCAATTGGAGATTTGTAGTTATAATCAATCTAAGGACGAATTGCACTAGATTGTATTAAATTTGTATTCGTCATTTTCAAACGCATTTCCTGAACCTATTGATTAAAGTAAAAAATCAAGTTGCTAATGTTTAAGAAAGATAATGGTCAAATAATCAAATCTTAATTGAATAAAAATCGCAATTTCAATAGAGTTTAGAATGAGCAATTAATTTCTACCGGAAAAGGTGATTAAACACTACCGTTCGAATCTTTTCATGCCACAATTCAAAAGAAACCCGATTTCCAAAGTTTTTGAGTCTTCGTTTTAAAAGATT
This sequence comes from Luzula sylvatica, assembly GCA_946800325.1. Lineage (NCBI taxonomy): Eukaryota > Viridiplantae > Streptophyta > Magnoliopsida > Poales > Juncaceae > Luzula > Luzula sylvatica. The sequence goes on along the minus strand of OX326957.1, from coordinate 9,962,545 downwards.
TCCCTTTTCAACCCGTTCGATACGTTGGTACAAGGTTCATACCCGTTTTCAGTCGAATTCCCCACCCACTCCTTCATTTCATAGAAATCTTTAACCGAGCGCCCCACTACACCGAAATGCAATGAGGTTACATCCCGGTATTCTATTTTGACCTTCCTTCTATTTTATTATTTTATTCTTATTTTACTTTCTTTTTTTTCTTTTCTTTTTTTTTCTTTTTTTTTTTTCGGATCGCATTTGTAGAAGGAGTTCCGCGGCACCGGAGTGCAACGAAATTACATCCCGCCTTTTTTCAAGATCCAAGAAGAAGGCGGGTACTATCGACATACTAACGGGTCCCCACGAATGGTTGATTCATTAAGTGTAAGCAAAACTCATTCAAAAACTTTTCAATCGGGTTCTAATTCGAAGATGGGTTCAATTTTCAAAAACTAGTGTGTCACGTAAACCACGAATCCATAAATTGTCAAAAACTCGTGATAATTGCGAAGTTATTGGTATGGGTTGGAATCCCAATAGATTTCTTCAAATTCGTGACCAAAATTTCCAAAACATTTTGCAACATTCAATTTTGAGAGTAAAAAATCTTATTAAAATGAAATTTTGTTTGAAAAACAACGATTGTTTCAAATGAGGTGGAGAAAAATCTTTTTGTGCAATTTTGTCCTTAGTTGAAAACTAGACGTGCTCCGAGATTTAAGTTTCATCAATTTTCTATTTATTCGCAGAAAAAGGGAAAAATAATAAAAAAATAAATTCCCAATATTTTTTCGTTTTAATTTGGGCACATGCAGGTTCAAAGGTTGTGTTACCCCCCCATACTTATGGTTTTACTTGTCCTCAAGTATATGGAATATAGAATAAAAATAGGGTAATGAAAAGATACAACCTTTGATGCGTGGGCTTGCCTCCCTCGCTAGCGCTCTCGTTTATTGGTCTCGAGCTCGACCATGTCGGTGTTACCCTCCTTGAAAGTTGAACGAGGAGCTCACTTGGATTGCTCTTTTTCGACTGCCTCGGAGTGCTCCTTTCGAAACGTTGGAGAATATGGCACTCAATGCTTGGTTATCTGGTAGTTAGTTAGTTTGTTAGTAGTTAGTTAACTATTTTGTTATTTAGTTAGTTTGTTTGTTAGTTATCTAGTAGTTAGTTAGTTAGATAGTTAGTTAGTTAGTTAGTGGGAAGGTAGTTTGTTTGTTAGTTAGTGGGTATGTAGGAAGGTAGTTTGTTAGTTAGTTATTTTGTCAGCTAGCTAGTAGTTTGTTATTTAGTTAGTTATCTAGTAGTTAGTTAGTTAGTTAGTTAGTTAACTAGTTAGTTATTCAGTTAGCTAGTTGGCTTACTAGTTAGTTACTTAGGTATGTAGGAAGGTAGTTATTTAGTTATTTAGTTAGTTTGTTAATTAGTTGATTAGTTAGTTATTTAGTTAGTCAGTTCGTTAGTTAGTTAGTTAGTTATTTAGTTAGTTAGTGGGTATGTAGGAAGTTAGTTAGTGGGTATGTAGGAAGGTAGTTAGTTAGTTTGTTAATAGGTATGTAGGAAGGTAGTTATTTAGTTATTTAGTTAGTTTGTCAATTAGTTGATTAGTTAGTTATTTAGTTAGTCAGTTCGTTAGTTAGTTAGTTAGATAGGTAGTTAGTTAGTTAGTTAATATGTATGTATGAAGGTAGTTCGCTAGTAAGTTAGTAAACTAGTTAGATAGTTTGCTAGTAGTTAGTTAGTTAGTTAGTTAGTTAGTTAGCTAGTTAATTAGTAATTGGTTTAGTTAGTTAGTTAGTTAGTAAGCTAGTAGTTAGTTAGTTAGTTAATTAGTTAATTAATTAGTTTGTTAATTAGTTAGTTAGTAAGTTAGTTACTTAGTGGGATGTACGAATGTAGCTAGTTAGTTAGTTAGTTAATTAATTATCTAGTTAGTTAGTTAAGAGTTATTTAGTTAGTTAGTTAGTTAGTTAAATATCTAGTTGTTATTTAGTTAGTTATTTATTTAGTTAGTTAGTTACTTAGTTAGTGGGTATGTTGCAAGGCAGTTAGTAAGTTAGTTAGTTACTTAGTTAATAGGGATGTAGGAAGATAGTTAGTTAGTTAATTAGTTAGTTATTTAGTTAGTTATCTAGTAGTTAATTAGTTAGTTAGTTAGTTAGTTAGTTAGTTAGTTAGTTTGTTTGTTTGTTAATATGTATGTATCAAGGTAGGTAGTTAGTTAATTAGATAGTTAGTTAATGAGTTAGTTAATTAGTTAGTTAGTTAGTTAGTCAGTTAGTTAGTTTGTTATCTAGCAGTTAGTTAGTTAGTTAGTTCATCAATTAGTTATTTAGTTAGTTAGTTAGTTAGTAGTTAGCTAGTAGTTAGCTGGTTAGTTAATTATTTAGTTAGTTAATTAGTTAGTTAGTTGGTGGGTATGTAGGAAGGTAGTTAGTTAGTTAGTTAGATAATAGGTATTTAAGAAGATAGTTAGTTAGTAAATTAGTTAGTTATTATGTTAGTTATTTTGTCAGCTAGTTAGTAGTTAGTTAGTTAGTTAGTAGTTAGTTAGTTAGTTATTTAGTTAACTATTTATTATTTAGTTAGCTAGTTTGTTAGTTTTCTTGTAGTTAGTTAGTTAGCTAGTTAGTTATTTAGTTAGTTAGTTAGTTAGTTAGTGGGAAGGTAGTTTGTTAGTTAGTTAGTGGGTATGTAGGAAGGTAGTTAGTTAGTCAGTTAATTTGTGTATGTAGGAAGATAGTTGTTTAGTTGTCTAGTTAGTTTGTTAATTAGTTATTTAGTTATTTAGTTAGTTAGTTAGATAGTTAGTTAGTTAGTTAGTAAGAATGGTAGTTAGTTTGCTAGTTAACAGGTATGTATGAAGATAGTTAGTTAGTAAGTTAGTTAGTTAACTGGTTTGTTAGTTAGCCAGTAGTTTGTTAGTTAGTTAGTTAGTTAGTTAGTTAATTAGTTAGTTATTTAGTTAGTTAGTTAGTTAGTTAACTAGCAGTTAGTTAGTTAATTAGGTCATTAATTAGTTAGTTAAATAGTTAGTTAGTAAGTTAGTTAGTTAGTGGGTATTTACGAAGGTAGCTAGTTAGTTAGTTAATAGGTATTTAAGGAGATAGTTAGTTAGTAAATTAGTTAGTTATTATGTTAGTTATCTATTAATTAGTTAGTAAGTGATTTTGTCAGCTAGCTAGTAGTTAGTTAGTTACTTAGTTAGTTAGTCATTTAGTTAGATAGTTAGTTATTTAGTTAGTTATCTAGCAGTTAGTTAGTTAGTTATTTAGTTAGTTAACTAGTTAGTTATTTTGTTAGTTTGTTTCTTAGTTATCTAGTAGTTAGTTAGTTAGCTAGTTAGTAATTTAGTAAGATAGATAGTCAGTTAGTTAGTTAGCAGTAAGGTAGTTAGTAGGTATGTAGGAAGGTAGTTAGTTAGTTAGTTTGTTTGTTAGTTAATAGGTATGTAGGAATATAGTTATTTAGTTATTTAGTTATTTGTTAGTTAGTTAGTTAGTTAGTTAGTTAGTTAATAGGTATGTATGAAGATAGTTAGTTGTATGTAGGAAGACAATTAGTTAGTTAGTTAGTTTGTTAGTGAGTTTGTAGGAAGGTAGTTAGTTAATTAGTTAGTTAGGTAGATAGCTATTTAGTTAATTTATAGGTATGTATGAAGGTAGTTAGTTAGTTAATTAGTTCGTTATTTAGTCAGTTTGTTTGTTAATTAGCTAGTAGTTAGTTAGTTAGTTAGTTAGTTAGTTAGTTAGCTAGTAGTTAGTAAGTTTGTTAGTTGGCTAAGTTAGCTAGCTAGCTAGTAGTTAGTTAGTTAGTTAGTTAAGTTAATAGGTATGTAGGAAGGTAGTTAGTTAGTTAGTAAGTGAGTTAGGTAGTTAGTTAGTTACCTAGTAGTCGGTTAGTTAATTAGTTAGTTAGATAGTCAGTTAGTTAGTTAGTTAGTGGGAAGGTAGGTAGTTAGTTAGTTAGTGGGTACGTAGGAAGGTAGTCAGTTAGTTAGTTAGTCAGTCAGTTAGTTAGTTAGTTAATTAGTTAGTTAATAGGTATGTAGGAAGATAGTTATTTAGTTAGTTTGTTAGTTTGTTAATTAGTTAATTAGTTAGTTATTTAGTTATTTAGTTATTTGGTTAGTTAGTTAGTTAGTTAGTTAGAAAGGTAGTTAGTCAGTTAGGTAATAGGTATGTATGAAGGTAGTTAGTAAGTTAGATAGTTAACTAGTTAGTTAGTTAGCTAGTAGTTAGTTAGTTAGCTAGCTAGTAGTTAGTTAGTTAGTTAGTTAGTTAGTTAATTAGTTAGTTATTTCGTTAGTTAACTCGTTAGTTAGTTAACTAGTAGTCAGTTAGTAAATTAGTTAGTTAGTAAGTTAGTTAGTTAGTTAGTTAGTTAGTTAATATGTATGTAAAAGATAGTTAGTTAGTTAATTAGTAAGTTATTTAGTTAGGTATCTAGTAGTTAGTTAGTTAGTTAGTTAGTAATTCAATCCGCTAGTAGTTAGTTTGTTAGTTAGTTAGTTAGTTAATTAGTTAGTTAGTTAGTTAGTCAATATGTATGTAAGAAGGTAGTTAGTTAGTTAGTTAGTTAGTTAGTTAGTTAGTTAGTTAATTAGCCAGTAGTTAGTTAGTTTGTTAGTTAGTATGTAAGAAGGTTGTCAGTTAGTTAGTTAGTTAGATAGTTAGTTAATTAGTTAGTTAGTCAGTTAATCAGTTAGTTATTTAGTTAGTTTCTTAGATAGTTAGGTAGTAGCTAGTTGGTTAATCAATATGTATGTAACAAGGTAGTTAGTTAGTTTGTTAGATAGTTAGTTAATTAGTTAGTTAGTTAGTTAGTTAGTTAGTCAGTTAGTTAGATAGTTATCTAGTAGTTAGTTAGTTAGTTAGGTCATCAGTTTGTTAGTTATTTAGTTAGTTATTTAGTTAGCTAGTAGTTAGAAGGTTAGTTATTTATTTATTTAGTTAGTTAGTTAGTTGGTGGGTATATAGGAAGGTAGTTAGTTAGTTAGTTCGTTAGTTAGTTAATAGGTATTTAAGAAGATAGTTAGTTAGTAAATTAGTTAGTTATTATGTTAGTTATCTAGTAATGAGTTAGTTAGTTATTTTGCCAGCTAGCTAGTAGTTAGTTAGTTAGTTATTTAGTTGGTTAGTTAGTTAGTTAGTTAGCTAGTTATTCAGTTAGTTATTTAGTTAGTTAGTTTGTTAGTTATCTAGTAGTTAGTTAGTTAGCTAGTTAGTTATTCAGTTAGTTAGATAGTGAGTTAGTTAGTTAGTGGGAAGGTAGTTAATTAGTTAGTTAGTGGGTATATAGGAAGGTAGGTAGTTAGTTAGTTAGTCAATAGGTATTTAAGAATATAGTTAGTTAGTAAATTAGTTAGTTATTATGTTAGTTATCTAGTAATTAGTTAGTTAGTTATTTTGTCAGCTAGCTAGTAGTTAGTTAGTTAGTTAGTTATTTAGTTAGTTAGTTAGTCACTTATCTAGTAGTTAGTTAGTTAACTAGTTAGTTATTTAGTTAATTTGTTTGGTAATTATCTAGTAGTTAGTTAGTTAGCTAGTTAGTCATTTAGTTAGTTAGATAGTTAGTTAGTTAGTTAGTGGGAAGGTACTTAGTTAGTTAGTTAGTGGGTATGGAGGATAGTAGTTAGTTAGTTAGTAGGTATGTAGGAAGATAGTTATTCGGTTATTTAGTTAGTTTGTTAATTAGTTAATTAGTTAGTTAGTTAGTTATTTAGTTAATTAGTTACTTAGTTAGTTAGTTAGTTAATAGGTATGTATGAAGATAGTTAGTTAGTAAGTTAGTAGTTAGCTAGTAGTTAGCTAGTAGTTAGTAAGTTAGTTAGTTAATTAATTTGTTAGTTATTTAGTTCGTTAGTTAGTTATTTAACTAGTAGTTAGTTTGTTCATTAGTTAAGTAATTAGTTAGTTAATTAGTTAGTTAGTAGTTAGTTATCTACTAGTTAGTTAGTTAGCTAGTTAGTAATTTAGTAAGATACATAGTTAGTTAGTTAGTTAGCAGTAACGTAGTTAGTTTGTTAGTTAGTGGGTATGTAGGAAGGTAGTTAGTTAGTTAGTTAGTATGTTAGTTAATAGGTATGTAGGAATATAGTTATTTAGTTATTTAGTTATTTGTTAGTTAGTTAGTTAGTTAGTTAGTTAGTTAATAGGTATGTATGAAGGTAGTTAGTTAGTAAGTTAGTTAGTTAACTGGTTAGTTAGTTAGATGGTAGTTAGCTTGTTAGTTAGTTAATTAGTTAGATAGTTAGTTAGTTAGTTAGTTATTTACTTAACTAGTAGTTAGTTAGTTAATTAGTTAATTAATTAGTTAGTTAATTAGTTCGTTAGTTAGTGGGTATGTACGAAGATAGCTAGTTAGTTAATTAGTTAGTTAGTGAGTTAATTAGTTCGTTATTTATTTAGTTAGTCAGTTAGTTAAATAGCTAGTATTTATTTAGTTATTTATTTATTTATTTAGTTAGTTAGTTAGTTAATATGTATGTAGGAAAATAATTAGTTAGTTAATTAGTTAGTTATTTAGTATGTTATCAAGTAGTTAGTTAGTTAGTTAGTTATTTATTCAGTTAGCTAGTAGTTAGTTAGTTAGTTTGTTAGTAAGTTAGTTAGTTTGTTAGTTAGTTAATTAGTTTGTTGATTAGTTTGTTAGTCAATATGTATGTAAGAAGGCAGGTAGGTAGTTAGTTAGTCAGTTAAATAGTTAGTTAGTTAGTTAGTTAGTTAGTTAGTAGTTGGTTAGTTAGTTAGTTAGTTAGTTAACTCATTAGTTATTTAGTTAGTTAGTTTGTTAGTTAGTTAGTTAGTTAGTTAGTTAATAAGAATGTAGGAAGATAGTTAGTTAGTTAATTTGTTATTTATTTAGATAGATATCTAGTAATTAGTTACTTAGTTTGTAAGTTATTAAGTTAGTTAGTTAATTAGTTAGTTAGTTAATTAGCGAGTAGTTAGTTAGTTAGTTAGGTAGTTAGTATGCAAGAAGGTTGTTAGTTAGTTAGTTTGTTAGATAGTTAGTTAATTAGCTAGTTAGGCAGTTAGTTATTTAGTTAGTTAGTTAGTTAGCAAGTAGTTAGTTCGTTAGTGCCTTAGTTAGTTAATCAATTTGTATGTATCAAGGTAGTTAGTTAGTTAGATAGTTAGTTAATTAATCAGTTAGTTAGTTATCTAGTAGTTAGTTAGTTAGTTAGGTCATAAATTAGTAATTTACTTAGTTAGTTAGTTTGGTAGTTAGCTAGTAGTTAGGTTGTTAGTTATTTATTTAGTTAGTTAGTTAGTTGGTGGGTATATAGGAAGGTAGTTAGTTTATTAGTTAGTTAATAGGTATTTAAGAAGGTAGTTAGTTAGAAAATTAGTTGGTTATTATGTTAGTTAGTATTTAGTTAGTTAGTTATTTTATCAGCTAGTAGTTAGTTAGTTAGTTAGTTAGTAGTTAGTTAGTCAGTTATTTAGTTAACTATTTAGTTATTTAGTTAGTTAGTTTGTTATTTATCTAATAGTTAGTTAGTTAGTTAGTTAGTTATTTAGTTAGTTAGATAGTGGGAAGGTAGTTTGTTAGTTAGTTAGTTAGTTAGTTAGTTGGAAGGTAGTATGTTAGTTAGATAGTGCGTATGTAGGAAGGTAGGTTGTTAGTTAGTTAGTTAGTTAATAGGTGTATGTAGGAAGATAGTTATTTAGTTAGTTTGTTAATTAGTTATTTTGTTAGTTAGTTAGTTATTTAGTTATTTATTTAGTTAGTTAGTTACTTAGTTAGTTAGTTAGGAAGGTAGTTAGATTGGTAGTTAATAGGTATGTACGAAGGTAGTTAGTTAGCTAGTAGTTTGTTAGTTAGTTAGTTAGTTAATTAGTTTGTTATTTAGTTAGTTAGTTAACTAGTAGTTAGTTAGTTAATTAGTTCATTAATTAGTTAGTCAGTAAGATAGTTAGTTAGTGGGTATGTACGAAGGTAGCTAGTTAGTTAGTTAATTTGTTAGTTAATTAGTTTATTAGTTAGTTAGTTCGTAAGTTAATTATTTAGTTAATTATTTAGTTAGTTAGTTAGTTAGTTAAATAGCTAGTAGTTATTTAGTTAGTAATTTATTTATTTAGTTAGTTACTTTGTGAGTGGGTATATAGGAAGGTAGTTAGTAAGTTAGTTAGTTAGTTGGTTAGTTAATTAATATGTATGTAGGAAGATAGTTAGTTAGTTAATTAGTTAGTTATTTAGTAGTTAGTTAGTTAGTTAGTTAGTTAGTTATTCAGTTAGCTAGTAGTTAGTTAGTTAGTAAGTTAGTTAGTTAGTTAGTTAGTGAATTAGTTAGTTAGCTAGTTTGTCAATATATACGTAAGAAGGTAGGTAGTTAGTTAGTTTGTTAATTAGATAGTAATTACTTACTTTGTTAGTTAGTTAGTTAGTATGTAGGAAGGTTGTTTGTTAGTTAGTTAGTTAGTTAGATAATTAGTTAATTAGTTAGTCAGTTAATCAGTTTGTTATTTAGTTAGTTACTTAGTTAGTAAGCTAGTAGTTAGTTAGTTAGCGAGTTAGTTAATCAATATGTATGTATCACGGTAGTTACTTAGTTAGTATGTTAGATAGTTAATTAATTTGTTAGTTAATTAGTTAGTTAGTTAATGAGTCAGTTAGTTAGTTAGTTATCTAGTAGTCAGTTAGTTAGTTAGGTGATCAGTTAGTTATTTAGTTAGTTATTTAGTTATTTTGTTTGCTAGTAGTTAGCTGGTTAGTTATTTATTTTGTTAGTTAGTTAGTTGGTGGGTATGTAGGAAGGTAGTTAATTCGTTAGTTAGTTAATAGGTATTTAAAAAGATAGTTAGTTAGTAAATTAGTTAGTTATTTTGTCAGCTAGCTGGTAGTTAGTTAATTAATTAGTTAGTTATTAGTTAGTTCGTTAGTTAGTTAGTTAACTATTTAGTTAACTATTCAGTTAGTTTGTTAGTTAACTAACTAACTAACTAATTAACTAACTATCTAAATAACTAACTAACTAACAACCTTCTTACATACTAACTAACTAACTAACTAACTAACTAACTACTGGCTAATTAACTAACTAACTAACTAACTAACTAACTACCTACCTCCTTACATACATATTGACTAACTAACTAACTAACTAACTAATTAACAAACTAAATAACTAACTAACTAACTAACTTACTTACTAACTAACTAACTACTAGCTAATTGAACAAATAACTAACTAACTAACTAACTAACTAACTAACTAACTACTAGATAACTCACTAAATAACTAACTAATTAACTAACTAACTATCTTCCTACAGACAGATTAACTAACTAACTAACTATCTTACTAACTACCTTCCTACATACCCACTAACTAAGTAACTAACTAAATAAATAAATAACTAACTAAATAACTACTAGCTATTTAACTAACTAACTAACTAAAGAACTAACTAACTAATTAACTAACTAACTAACTAACTAATTAACTAACAAATTAACTAACTAACTAGCTACATTCGTACATACCCACTAACTATCTAACTTACTAACTAACTAATTAACTAAGTAATTAATGAACTAATTAACTAACTTACTACTAGTTAACGAACTAGCTAACTTACTAACTAACTACCTTCATACATACCTATTAACAAACAAACTAGCTACCATTCTAACAAACTAACTAACTAACAAACTAACTAACTAACTTACTAACTAACTACCATCATACATTCCTATTAACTAACAAACTAACTAAATTTCTAACTTACTTAGTAACAAACTAACTACAATGGGTTCTTTTAGTTTGTCAAAGATATTGAACTTGATTACCTCATCATCGAACTCCATTGTGACCTCTCCCGCATGAACATCGATTTTCGTGCGCGCCGTCTTTAGAGTTAATAGGAATCCATTGTGACCTCTCCCGCAAGGAGAATTGGAGTTGAATCGCTATTCCCCTCATTCATATCCAAAACGTAGAAGTCCGCGGGAAATAGCAATCCATTCACGGTTACTATCACGTCTTCGATCACTCCAACCGGTCGAGTCGTGGACCGATCGGCCAATTGGATCACAACTTGAGTATCGTCGAGGGGGCCTAGGTGAAGAGTCTTGAATATCGAGTATGGCATTACATTTTTGGCGTGTTTAATATGTCGTTGTGGTAAAACCCCGAACAATCAACAAAATTTGTAATCTAAGTTTGTACAGTGGCAAATGTATAGATTCGTTCCACGAGGAGCAATTGCGTCAAAATTTGGATCAAAATGAATGAGAAATAACGAAGAAAATTCACAGAAGATAGTCCGTTACAACGGAATTAAGTTCCGTTACAACGGACATTAGGGTTATGTCTAACGTGGAGATTGATACGAACGTCCGTTACAACGGAGAATATTCCGTTACAACGGAAAGAGGTAGTCCGTTATAACGGATAGGAGTAGCGTTATAACGGATTGGTTAATCCGTTACAACGGACTCTTATGTCCGTTACAACGCACTAGTATGAGTGATATTGAATGCTTTTCCTTGCTGGTCCGTTACAACGGAAGTAAAGTGCGTTACAACGGAGTACCAACAGACTGAAAGTCAGGTACAAACCGAATGGTCCGTTACAACGCAAGTTAGGTTCCGTTACAACGGAATTTGTTCTGGATTTCGAAATTGCAATTTGAATTTAGGATTGAATTGAAGGTTTGTTTTGAGATTAAACTAAGGGAGATTTAGACTAAGTTCAAGGCAGTGAGAGATCAAGTAAAAACACTAACAACGATTTGATTCAAGCAAACAAGAACTAAAGATTCATTAAACCGAGAATTCTTTACACAAATCCAATTCGAATTTAAACTACAAGAAATGCAAGAAAGGAAGGAAAACACCTAGAGAGATGAAGAGAGCTCCGAGTCTCGTCTTGAGTGCCTTCCTTGTTGTTCGAGATGCTAGAGAGCTAGTCAACGCGCCCAACAACTTCCTTCCGTACCGATCCACCCAGGAGTCAATTGTGGTGTTCAACTTCATTCTTGAATTCTTTGAAGTCAATTGTGGTACAATACCACACTCCTTTAGGTACAATACCACACTCCTTTAGGTATGCACCAAATTCATTCTTGAATTCTTCGAGATGCTAGAGAGCTAGTCAACGCGCCCAACAACTGCCTTCCATTCCATTGTGGTGTTCCAGGAGGAGTCAATTGTGGTACAATACCACACTCCTTTAGGTATGCACCAAATTCATTGCTTAAGTATTCTCCTCCACGATCAGTTCGTAAAGCTTTAATTCTCTTACCAAGTTGGTTTTCAACTTCATTCTTGAATTCTTTGAACTTTTCAAATGATTCACTCTTCCTCTTCATCAGATAAACATAGCCATAACGACTACAATCATCTGTGAATGTAATGAAGTATCGATAGCCATCTCGTGCACTAGTACTCATTGGACCACATACATCAGAATGTATTAATTCCAATAAGACTTTCGTCCTGACACCTTTCTTCTTGAAAGGTTTCTTGGTCATTTTACCAATCAAGCAAGGTTCGCATGTATCTATAATATCACAATCATGAAGACCAAGGAGATTGGCTTCTTGTAATATTTTTATGCGTTTCTCGCTTATATGTCCAAGACGGTAATGCCATAAGAGAGTTTCATTTTCATGAGATATCTTGAGTCGATTGTTATTGACATTCAGAATATGTTTATTATTTGTTTCAAGTAAATATAAACCATTTTGAACAACAGCATTTGTATAAAATAATCCATCTTTCGAAATACTCATACACGAGTTGGAAATAGTAAATGCATACCCATCTTTGTCCAAACACGACACAGATATAATGTTTTTACATATAGATGGAACATAATAAACACTGTTCAAATTATTAAACCACTAGCTAAATGAAGGTGAATCGACCCAATGGCCATAGCAGAAATACTAACACCATTTCCCACCTTCAAAGTAACTTCTCCTTTCTTGAGATGTCTTCTATCCACTAGTGCCTGCATATTTGCACAAATATGAGCACATGATCCAGTATCCAATACCCAATCGTGAATAGATGTGGTTAAATTAATTTCAATAACAAATATACCTTTTGAAATTTTGGGGCGTTTGCGCTCTATTTTGCCACTGTCCAAGTCATCCTTGTACTTGGGACAATTTGCCTTGAAGTGTCCCAACTCGTGGCAATAAAAGCACTCAGTTTGAGAAGTTGGCGAGTTTTTCTTTTTGCCTTTGGAGATGTTCGCTTGAGCTCCTCCCTTCTCTTTATTCTTTGCTGTCATTTTCCTTTTGCCCTTTCCTTTGATGATTTTCTTACTATTTTGAGAAATCGCAAGAACGTTCTTCTCTCCCTTGTGCATGTTCATATCAGTCTCTGCTTGCTTCAAGGTCTGATGGATCTCATCCAAGGTCATTGCCTTTTCACGCAGATGAAGATGCATGACTACATCTCTGTAAGATGGGGGCAATGAACCAAGGATTATATCCTCAGCCGAGTCAGCATGCATTGGAGCATTGAGCTTCTCCAATTTTTCGAGGTAACCCAACATTTTCAACATATGCTGGTTTACGGAAGATCCTTCCGCCATGTTACACTTCGTGAATGCTAGAGTGATCTTAGAACGCTCTTTACGAGCATTCTCCAAGAACATTGTGGAGAGGCGTTCGAATATCTCTTTGGGAGCATTATTTAAGAACTTTCGAGTAAGTTCTGTTGCCATACTCGCCAACATGAGACCTTGAACAGTCAGTTCATCCTTGCGAAACTTTTCTGCTGCGGCCGTTTCCTGTGCAGTGGGTTCATTGCCTAGTACTGGTGCAGTTTCGACCAGCACATCTATAAGATCCTCTGCCCGGATGATTAGTTTGAGTTTGAGTTCCCAATCATGAAAATTGGAACCGTCACCCTCTAATGGAGATTTTTCAAGTATGGATCGGATAAGTACGTTGTTTGCCATTCTATGATAATTTAAAGGATTTCATGTTAATATTTATGTAAAACTGATACTACATATATTTAATGTCCTTTATGCAGTATATTCAAGATCCTATTACAAATAAAACGAACTCATCCGATTTATTCACTCAAGGTAAGTAACATATACTAATCATAACCTTTTAGAAAATTTATTTGCAATCATTTGCAATTTCTAAACTTTATGACTCTTGTCAAATTTCCCGAGACTTCAAGCCTAGATCTTGACTTCTCGTTAAGCAAACTCATTTTATTTGGTCAATAAGTTTGGCCATATTATCTCCAGAAAATAAATGTAACAAATGCCTCACATATGATACATTTATCAATGGCCTGATCATATGTCCTAACATATTCCACAATTTCTAGAGAATATAAATTACACTCATGCATATTATAGTCCCTAGCTTAAAGTGGATAAAATGAGAAGGAAATATACTTAATTTTTCAGTGGACTTTCAGAATGTATCTATAAACGTTAATTTGGTATGTCATGTATTCATATACCCAAAAATAAAGAGAGCAGAAATTTGCATAACAATGCACTATTTTGGACCTCTTAATTAATTTCTTTTTCTCAAGTATATACGGTTCTCTTAAATCATTTAAATCACTTCAAAAAAAAATGATTTACAAATATTTTGAAACAAGGTTTAAAAATGATAATTACAATCCTTTAAACTTTTAAAGAAAACACAAACCATTTGAGATCACTTTTAATCGTCCACAAATAAATTCTGTACACTGTTACGATTTTGTATCCTTTACAAAAATTATAACACTTTTGTACAGAAAATTTACCTTAAATCAAAACTAGACATGATGATTTAAATTTAGAAACTGGTTTCATTCAAATCCAATAAATCGTTTGAAAGATTTCGCGATTTGAATATCAGCAAAAACATCCCGTGAATGCTGGAAATTCCATCAACTCACTGTTTTTGTTTTACTTTGTTTTAGCTATATAGATATGTCCTATGACCTTTGATCTATACGTTTTCTCCATTCCAAACATCCATGAAGATGTAAGAATTTTAGAAAACACAAAAACAAGTAACCATTAAATCTAGAACGACGATTAAAACTCAGAATCAAAAATTCAGAACCGCAACACAAAAGATCAATCAATTAAGCATTATGCAATAAACAATTTCATAATAAAATAGTCTAATTAGCTAAACAATAAGAACCTTGCTCTGATACCAATTGATGGATTTCATGACGTTCGTCAGAGTAAATATCAAAAATTTATTCCAACAAAGTCGGGAATCGTCTTACTTAAGCTAACTTTCTACTCTAATTTATTTTATTTATCCTACAAGAAGGATTAGAATACAATACCGAAGATCTTTAACGTAGGTCTGGTCCTCTTTGGTTCACCCTTGAATCCGAAACAAGAACGGCGTCGAGTCCGTGCTAGCGTCCTCTTGTCCGCACCTAGCTCCGTCGCCCGTTTCTAATCGATTGCTTAATCAATCAACGTTTCAACAAACATTTCAAGAGAAAGAGAGACTGGCTATAGAGAGAAAATTCTTGTTACAAAATGCTTAGCCAGGTCTCATATTTATAGTCCCTAAACATTAGGTCAAAACCCTTTGAAAATTCGTAATCAAGGCTTGAACAAAATTCGAAGCAGCACATTAACTCCTGACCATTGTTCACTGTTTCTGTCATAACTTCTTCTAGAAAGTTCCAAATGACTTGAAATTTTCACCATTGGAAACTACATTCAAATGGCTACAATTTACATAGGTCATTTGTACAGAATGGTAAAGTTTTGCTATTTCAAATATTTGTTCAAACATGCCTCAAAATCTGTCTCGAATTTATGGTCATGATTCATGTTTATTTGGACTTGTCAATTTCTCTTCTCAATATGTTTTGGGTTTGGGCTTGAAACAAATTATGATATGTGCTACATATATTATTTTCATAATATGCACATTTCATTTAATTTATTTCCATGCTAAGTAATCATCTCATATGACATAATATTTTACATATTTTCTATTTGTATCTGTATTTCATACAACATGAAATATTTATACATAGAAAAATATATAATATATTTCTTGTTTCCCATTCAGTTGGTGTGACCTATATCGAGGATCTATGTTATGTTGGCAATGAAATAAAACATTTTATTCCATAAACCGTAAGCGGTATTCTAGCTATACATTACGGTTACCCAAATAACTTAGATGTTTAGTAACCCTTTTACGAAACGTAATCCTTGTGATATTGATTGTGTCCATTCCTTGCCTTTATGATATTGTGATCAATATACAAAGTAGTGATGTGTCATCTTTGTATTATAATCATTTCTTGATCTCTGTTAAGTAAATTATAAATATATAACTGCACTTCAGTTATATTGGATCCATTCATAATTCTACTTTATCAAGGGGCCCATAATATCATTTCTCATAATGAATGAGTGGCAACGATACTATTGACATGTACTCTCTTTCCAGCATAAGTTACGTACAAAGAACTATTACTTTTATCACCACTTATTAATAAGCAGCTTTTAATAATAATTACGTTATGCATTCCTCATGTGAAAAAGATACATCTCTCAATCTTAGAACCAGAGACACGATGAAAACATTCATGACACTAACACAATTCATATAATGTTTCATCTGTTAGGTCTGTTCAATATATGAAGCTTTTCATATATTCGTGTTATTAAATGATAATCTTTTATCAACGTTTGCAGAACTGCAACGTGCTTTTAATCAACACGACATTCTTATTATGTATATTAGTGTTCCTGCTAATAACCAAGACATGTGAACATTTTAGAGTTCAATATTTTATTATCACTTAAAGTTCTGCGATTCAAGACCAAGTGCATCTTCTTGAATACTTCTAAATGAAAATATAAAAACTCATGGAACAAAATGTAAATAACATCCATTTCATAAAAATAACATATAAAAATTATCCAAATATTAATAAGTTTTAGAACACAAATCTAACAATCTCCCACTTGTTCTTAAAGTTATATCTTATACATTCGTATGTATTTTTGTTCTTTGAAATCAAGGTTGCCATTTAACTTATTCTACTCTATCCATTCTCTATGTTCCATCAGACCCATGGAATCAAAATGGACTTCGCCTTTTGCGTGAGATAAAGGCTTTGTTAGCGGATCTGCTGTGTTGCTGTCCGTGTCCACCTTTAATAGTTTTATTCTCCCTTCATCTATGAAGTCTCGAATGACAAAATACTTTCTATCCATGTGTTTGATCTTGTGGTGTGCTTTTGGCTCCTTTATTTGTGCAATAGCTCCACTATTATCACAAAATAATTCCAATGGACCTTCCATAGAAGGTACAACACCAAGTTCCTCAATGAACTTCTTGATCCAAACACCTTCTTTGCTGGCTTCAGCAGCAGCCATCACTTCAGACTGAGTGGTTGAGTCAGCTGTTGTTGATTGTTTGAAACTTTTCCAACTAACAGCACCTCCATTCAGAATGAAGACATATCCAGACTGTGATCTCTTATCATCATAATCAGTCGCAAAACTAGCATCGGCGTAGCCTTCTACAACGAGTTCCCTTTTTCCTCCATACACAAGAAATTTATCCTTAGTCCTGTTAAGGTACTTGAGGATATTCTTGACTGCTGTCCAATGAGCTGGACCTGCATGGGCTTGGTAACGACTTGTCACACTCAGAGCATATGCAACATCAGGTCGTGTACACACCATAGCATACATGATGGAACCAATTGCAGAAGCATATGGTACATCCTTCATGATTTCAATGTCTTTACGTGTCGTAGCACATTGAGACTTGCTAAGTGTTACACCTTGAGTCATTGGCACATTTCCTTTCTTGGAATTCTGCATGTTGAATCTTTTCAACACTTTATCAATGTATGTACGTTGACTTAAACCAATGAGTCTATGAGACCTATCTCTGCATATTTTAATCCCCAAAATATATTGGGCCTCGCCCAAGTCTTTCATTGAGAAAACATCTTTCAATGAAGTTTTGGTTTGCTCCATTAAGGGAATAAAGTTTCCAATCAGTAATATATCATCAACATAAAGAACCAAGAAAAGCACGTAGCTCCCACTGACCTTCTTGTATACACAAGGTTCCTCTTTGCTTTGAATGAATCCAAGACGTTTAACCTCGTCATCAAAGCGCTTGTTCCAACTCCTGGATGCCTGCGTCAATCCATAAATGGATCTTTGAAGCTTACATACTTTACTTGCTTTATTTGGATCTTCAAAACCTGGAGGTTGCACCATGTACACCTCCTCTTCCAAGTTCCCATTAAGAAATGCTGTTTTGACATTCATTTGCCATATTTCATAGTCATGAAATGCGGCAATAGCTAGTAATATCCGAATTGACTTAAACATCGCAACTGGCGAGAAGGTTTCATCATAATCAATCCCTTGAACTTGACTAAACCCTTTCGCTACAAGTCTCGCCTTGTATGTTGTCATGTTTCCATCCATGTCCATCTTCTTCTTGAAAACCCATTTGTTTTGAACGGCTTTCTTTCCTTGAGGAAGATCAACCAATATCCATACTTGGTTATCATACATGGACTGCATTTCAGATTTCATGGCTTCATGCCATGATTCGGAGTCATCTCTACTTATTGCTTCTTGATAAGTGGTCGGATCTTCGGTATCCATGACCAAAATCTCATGAAGACCCATATAGAAATCAGGTTTCTTTCTAGATCTTGTTGACCTTCTTATCACTTGTGGCTCTTCTTGTTCAACTGGAATATCCTGAATCTCTTCCACAATTTCTGGTGGAATTGATTCAATTCTGGATTGAACACTATGTGGTGATGCGTGAACCTCTTCCTCAATAGTTTGAGGAACACGTACGCTCACGCTCCCACTAGCCATAGGAACTATGGTTGGCTCACTTTGATCTACATGGACATCGTCCATGACATGATCAAGGTCTTGTAGTGTGTCTTGAGTTTCCTCAAGTGTAACACTACTTCCACTACTTTTGATCTTTTTGAGAAATTCTTTTTCTAGGAAAGTTGCACCCCTTTCAACTAATATTCTGTTAGTTGTCTTGTGCCAAAAGTAGTATCCTTTTGTTTCTTTCGGATAACCAATGAAGAAGCACTTATCCGCTTTGGGTTCAAGCTTGGTTGACATCAATCGTTTGACGTAAGCCTCGCATCCCCAAATCTTGAGAAAATGTAAGTCAGGGACCTTTCCTGTCCATAACTCATAAGGAGTTTTCTCGATGGATTTAGATGGAACATTATTCAGTGTGTAAGATGCGGTTTGCAATGCATATCCCCAAAAATAAAGAGGTAAATCTGTTTGGCACATCATTGATCGAACCATATCAAGCAATGTCCTATTTCTCCTCTCAGATACACCATTCCATTGTGGTGTTCCAGGAGGAGTCAATTGTGGTACAATACCACACTCCTTTAGGTATGCACCAAATTCATTGCTTAAGTATTCTCCTCCACGATCAGTTCGTAAAGCTTTAATTCTCTTACCAAGTTGGTTTTCGACTTCATTCTTGAATTCTTTGAACTTTTCAAATGATTCACTCTTCCTCTTCATCAGATAAACATAGCCATAACGACTACAATCATCTGTGAATGTAATGAAGTATCGATAGCCATCTCGTGCACTAGTACTCATTGGACCACATACATCAGAATGTATTAATTCCAATAAGACTTTCGTCCTGACACCTTTCTTCTTGAAAGGTTTCTTGGTCATTTTACCAATCAAGCAAGGTTCGCATGTATCTATCATATCACAATCATGAAGACCAAGGAGATTGGCTTCTTGTAATATTTTTATGCGTTTCTCGCTTATATGTCCAAGACGGTAATGCCATAAGAGAGTTTCATTTTCATGAGATATCTTGAGTCGATTGTTATTGACATTCAGAATATGTTTATTATTTGTTTCAAGTAAATATAAACCATTTTGAACAACAGCATTTGTATAAAATAATCCATCTTTCGAAATACTCATACACGAGTTGGAAATAGTAAATGCATACCCATCTTTGTCCAAACACGACACAGATATAATGTTTTTACATATAGATGGAACATAATAAACACTGTTCAAATTATTAAACCACTAGCTAAATGAAGGTGAATCGACCCAATGGCCATAGCAGAAATACTAACACCATTTCCCACCTTCAAAGTAACTTCTCCTTTCTTGAGATGTCTTCTATCCACTAGTGCCTGCATATTTGCACAAATATGAGCACATGATCCAGTATCCAATACCCAATCGTGAATAGATGTGGTTAAATTAATTTCAATAACAAATATACCTTTTGAAATTTTGGGGCGTTTGCGCTCTATTGTGCCACTGTCCAAGTCATCCTTGTACTTGGGACAATTTGCCTTGAAGTGTCCCAACTCGTGGCAATAAAAGCACTCAGTTTGAGAAGTTGGCGAGTTTTTCTTTTTGCCTTTGGAGATGTTCGCTTGAGCTCCTCCCTTCTCTTTATTCTTTGCTGTCATTTTCCTTTTGCCCTTTCCTTTGATGATTTTCTTACTATTTTGAGAAATCGCAAGAACGTTCTTCTCTCCCTTGTGCATGTTCATATCAGTCTCTGCTTGCTTCAAGGTCTGATGGATCTCATCCAAGGTCATTGCCTTTTCACGCAGATGAAGATGCATGACTACATCTCTGTAAGATGGGGGCAATGAACCAAGGATTATATCCTCAGCCGAGTCAGCATGCATTGGAGCATTGAGCTTCTCCAATTTCTCGAGGTAACCCAACATTTTCAACATATGCTGGTTTACGGAAGATCCTTCCGCCATGTTACACTTCGTGAATGCTAGAGTGATCTTAGAACGCTCTTTACGAGCATTCTCCAAGAACATTGTGGAGAGGCGTTCGAATATCTCTTTGGGAGCATTATTTAAGAACTTTCGAGTAAGTTCTGTTGCCATACTCGCCAACATGAGACCTTGAACAGTCAGTTCATCCTTGCGAAACTTTTCTGCTGCGGCCGTTTCCTGTGCAGTGGGTTCATTGCCTAGTACTGGTGCAGTTTCGACCAGCACATCTATAAGATCCTCTGCCCGGATGATTAGTTTGAGTTTGAGTTCCCAATCATGAAAATTGGAACCGTCACCCTCTAATGGAGATTTTTCAAGTATGGATCGGATAAGTACGTTGTTTGCCATTCTATGATAATTTAAAGGATTTCATGTTAATATTTATGTAAAACTGATACTACATATATTTAATGTCCTTTATGCAGTATATTCAAGATCCTATTACAAATAAAACGAACTCATCCGATTTATTCACTCAAGGTAAGTAACATATACTAATCATAACCTTTTAGAAAATTTATTTGCAATCATTTGCAATTTCTAAACTTTATGACTCTTGTCAAATTTCCCGAGACTTCAAGCCTAGATCTTGACTTCTCGTTAAGCAAACTCATTTTATTTGGTCAATAAGTTTGGCCATATTATCTCCAGAAAATAAATGTAACAAATGCCTCACATATGATACATTTATCAATGGCCTGATCATATGTCCTAACATATTCCACAATTTCTAGAGAATATAAATTACACTCATGCATATTATAGTCCCTAGCTTAAAGTGGATAAAATGAGAAGGAAATATACTTAATTTTTCAGTGGACTTTCAGAATGTATCTATAAACGTTAATTTGGTATGTCATGTATTCATATACCCAAAAATAAAGAGAGCAGAAATTTGCATAACAATGCACTATTTTGGACCTCTTAATTAATTTCTTTTTCTCAAGTATATACGGTTCTCTTAAATCATTTAAATCACTTCAAAAAAAAATGATTTACAAATATTTTGAAACAAGGTTTAAAAATGATAATTACAATCCTTTAAACTTTTAAAGAAAACACAAACCATTTGAGATCACTTTTAATCGTCCACAAATAAATTCTGTACACTGTTACGATTTTGTATCCTTTACAAAAATTATAACACTTTTGTACAGAAAATTTACCTTAAATCAAAACTAGACATGATGATTTAAATTTAGAAACTGGTTTCATTCAAATCCAATAAATCGTTTGAAAGATTTCGCGATTTGAATATCAGCAAAAACATCCCGTGAATGCTGGAAATTCCATCAACTCACTGTTTTTGTTTTACTTTGTTTTAGCTATATAGATATGTCCTATGACCTTTGATCTATACGTTTTCTCCATTCCAAACATCCATGAAGATGTAAGAATTTTAGAAAACACAAAAACAAGTAACCATTAAATCTAGAACGACGATTAAAACTCAGAATCAAAAATTCAGAACCGCAACACAAAAGATCAATCAATTAAGCATTATGCAATAAACAATTTCATAATAAAATAGTCTAATTAGCTAAACAATAAGAACCTTGCTCTGATACCAATTGATGGATTTCATGACGTTCGTCAGAGTAAATATCAAAAATTTATTCCAACAAAGTCGGGAATCGTCTTACTTAAGCTAACTTTCTACTCTAATTTATTTTATTTATCCTACAAGAAGGATTAGAATACAATACCGAAGATCTTTAACGTAGGTCTGGTCCTCTTTGGTTCACCCTTGAATCCGAAACAAGAACGGCGTCGAGTCCGTGCTAGCGTCCTCTTGTCCGCACCTAGCTCCGTCGCCCGTTTCTAATCGATTGCTTAATCAATCAACGTTTCAACAAACATTTCAAGAGAAAGAGAGACTGGCTATAGAGAGAAAATTCTTGTTACAAAAAGCTTAGCCAGGTCTCATATTTATAGTCCCTAAACATTTGGTCAAAACCCTTTGAAAATTCGTAATCAAGGCTTGAACAAAATTCGAAGCAGCACATTAACTCCTGACCATTGTTCACTGTTTCTGTCATAACTTCTTCTAGAAAGTTCCAAATGACTTGAAATTTTCACCATTGGAAACTACATTCAAATGGCTATAATTTACATAGGTCATTTGTACAGAATGGTAAAGTTTTGCTATTTCAAATATTTGTTCAAACATGCCTCAAAATCTGTCTCGAATTTATGGTCATGATTCATGTTTATTTGGACTTGTCAATTTCTCTTCTCAATATGTTTTGGGCTTGGGCTTGAAACAAATTATGATATGTGCTACATATATTATTTTCATAATATGCACATTTCATTTAATTTATTTCCATGCTAAGTAATCATCTCATATGACATAATATTTTACATATTTTCTATTTGTATCTGTATTTCATACAACATGAAATATTTATACATAGAAAAATATATAATATATTTCTTGTTTCCCATTCAGTTGGTGTGACCTATATCGAGGATCTATGTTATGTTGGCAATGAAATAAAACATTTTATTCCATAAACCGTAAGCGGTATTCTAGCTATACATTACGGTTACCCAAATAACTTAGATGTTTAGTAACCCTTTTACGAAACGTAATCCTTGTGATATTGATTGTGTCCATTCCTTGCCTTTATGATATTGTGATCAATATACAAAGTAGTGATGTGTCATCTTTGTATTATAATCATTTCTTGATCTCTATTAAGTAAATTATAAATATATAACTGCACTTCAGTTATATTGGATCCATTCATAATTCTACTTTATCAAGGGGCCCATAATATCATTTCTCATAATGAATGAGTGGCAACGATACTATTGACATGTACTCTCTTTCCAGCATAAGTTACGTACAAAGAACTATTACTTTTATCACCACTTATTAATAAGCAGCTTTTAATAATAATTACGTTATGCATTCCTCATGTGAAAAAGATACATCTCTCAATCTTAGAACCAGAGACACGATGAAAACATTCATGACACTAACACAATTCATATAATGTTTCATCTGTTAGGTCTGTTCAATATATGAAGCTTTTCATATATTCGTGTTATTAAATGATAATCTTTTATCAACGTTTGCAGAACTGCAACGTGCTTTTAATCAACACGACATTCTTATTATGTATATTAGTGTTCCTGCTAATAACCAAGACATGTGAACATTTTAGAGTTCAATATTTTATTATCACTTAAAGTTCTGCGATTCAAGACCAAGTGCATCTTCTTGAATACTTCTAAATGAAAATATAAAAACTCATGGAACAAAATGTAAATAACATCCAATTCATAAAAATAACATATAAAAATTATCCAAATATTAATAAGTTTTAGAACACAAATCTAACATAAAAAAGCGTAACAAACTCGTGGCCCTTGTTGCCTTATTTATAGCACTCACGGAGTCTTCTTATTGGCCACGAGTTGGTGAAGAGGATTGAGGGTAATGAGGTAATTTCCACCAAAGGTAGGTGGGCTGGATAAGGGCTAAGGGTTGAGTGCTTTTCGTGTAAACTTTTGTGTAAGTTTTCATCATGATAATTGTTTGCCTCCCGTCTCATTCATGTACCGAATATATCGATGTAATATATCGTTTCCAGTCCTCTCGACGTGTTGGAGACAACTACACTCTCCAAATTCCCAGAAATTCCTTCTAATACCTGTGATTAAGCAAAAAAACACATTTAGTGAAGAATTATTCATGTTATCTCAAACATGATTAATAAAGTATAAATAATTGTTCTTCACAAAGGCTAAAAACCCCAAATTAAGTATTAAATTTGTGGCTTATTTGCCTCACATCACTAATTAGCTAACAATCAAACTAACTAACTAACTAACTAACAACCTTCTTACATACTAACTAACTAACTAACTAACTAACTAACTAACTACAAGCTAATTAACTAACTAACTAACTAGCTAACTAACTACATTCTTACATACATATTGACTGACTAACCAATTAACTGACAAATTAACTAACTAACTAGCTACCTTCGTACCTACCCACTAACTACCTAACTTACTAACTAACTAAATAACAAACTAGTTAATGAACTAATTAACTAACTAACAACTAGTTAACTAACTAACAAACTAACTAACTAAATAACTAACTAATTAAATAACTAACTAACTAACAAATTACTAGCTAACTAACTAACTTACTAACTACCTAACAAATTAATGATTAAATAACTATTAACTAACTAACTTACTAACTAACTACCTTCATACATACCTGTTAACTAACAAACTAACTACCTTTCTAACTAACTAACGAACAAACTACCTAACTAAATAACTAAATAACTAACTACTTAACGAATTAACTAATTAACAAACTAACTAATTAACTAAATAACTATCTTCGTACATACACCTATTAACTAACTAACTAACTAACTAACTTACTAACTAACTACCTTCCTACATACAAACTAACTAACTAACAAACTACCTTCCCACTAACTAACTATCTAACTATCTAACTAACTAAATAACTAACTAGCTAACTAACTAACTACAAGATAACTAACAAACTAGCTAACTAAATAACTAAATTGTTAACTAAATAACTAACAAACTAACTACTAACTAACTACCTAACTAAATACTAGCTAGCTGACAAAATAACTAACCAACCAACTACTAGATAAGTAACATAGTAACTAACTAATTTACTAACTAACTATCTTCTTAAATACCTATTAACTAACTAACTAACTAACTACCTACCTATATACCCACCAACTAACTAACTAACTAACTAAATAAATAAATAAAAAAATAACAAGCTAACTACGAGCTAACTAACGAACTAACTAACTAAATAACTAATTGATGACCAAACTAACAAACTAACTACTAGATAACTAACTAACTAACAAACTAACTAACTAACTAACTAATTAATAAGCTAACTAATTAACTAACTATCTAGCTAACTAACTAACTACCTTAATACATACATATTGATTAACTTACTAAGTCACTAACTAACTAACTACTAGCTAATTAACTAACTAACTAACTAACTACCTTCTTGCATACATATTGACTAACTAACTAACTAACTAACTTACTAACTTACTAACTAACTAACTACTAGCTAACTGAATAAATAACATACTAACTAACTAACTAACTAACTAACTACTAGATAACTATCTAAATAACTAACAAATTAACTAACTAAGTATCTTCCTACATACATATTAACAAACTAACTAACTAACTAACTAACTAACTTACTAACTACCTTCCTATATACCCACTAACTAACTAAGTAACTAACTAAATAAATATATAAATAACTAACTACATAACTACTTGCTATTTAACTAACTATCTAAATAAATAAATACATAACTAATTAACTAATTAAGTATATTCCTACATACATATTAACAAACAAACAATCAAACTAACTGACTAACTAACTAACTAACTAACTTACTAATTACCTTCCTACATACCCACTAACTAAGTAACTAACTAAATAAATATATAAATAACTAACTATATAACTACTAGCTATTTAACTAACTATCTAACTACATAAATAACTAACTAATTAACTACCAAACTAACTAATTAACTAACTAGCTACCTTCGTACCTACCCACTAACTAACTAACTTACTAACTAACTAATTAACTAACTAATTAATTAACTAATTATCTAACTAACTACTACTTAAATAACTAACCAACTAACTAACTAAATAACTAACTGACTAATTAACTAACTAACTAACAAACAAGTTAAGTAACTTACTAACTAACTACCTTCATACATACCTATTAACTAACTAACTAACTAACTAACTAACTAACTAACAAAATTAACTAATCAACAAACTAACTAAATAACTAAATAACTATCTTCCTACATACCTATTAACTAACTAACTAACTAACTAACTACCTACCTACCTTCCTACATACCCACTAACTAACTAACTAACTACCTTACCGCTAACTAACTAACTATCTATCTAACTAAATAACTAACTAGCTAACTAACTAACTACTAGATAACTAACAAACTAACTAAATAACTAACTAACTAACTAATAGATAACTAACTAACCAAATAACTAAATAACTAACTAACTAACTACTAGCTAGCTGACTAAATAACTAACTAACTAACTACTAGCTAGCTGACTAAATAACTAACTAACTAATTAATAGATAAGTAACATAATAACTAACTAATTTACTAACTAACTATCTTGTTAAATACCTATTACCTAAATAACTAACTAACTAACTACATTCCCATATACCCACCAACTAACTAACTAACTAAATAAATCAATAACTAACCTGCTAACTACTAGCTAACTAACTAACTAACTAACTAAATAACTAACTAATGACCTAACTAACTAACTAACTACTAGATAACTAAATAACTAACTGACTAACTAACTAACTAACTAATTCACTAACTAACTAATTAACTAACTATCTAACTACCTAACTAACTACTTTGATACATACATATTGATTAACAAACTAACTCACTAACTAACTACTAGCTAACTAACAAATTAATTAACTAAATAACTAACTGATTAACTAACTAACTAACTAACTAACTAATTAACTAACTATCTAACTAACTAACTAACTAACAAACTACCTTCTTACATACATATTGACTAACTAACTAACTAACTAACTAATTAACTAACTAACTAAATAACTAACTAACTTACTAACTTACTAACTAACTAACTAACTAACTAACTAACTACTAGATAACAAACTAAATAACTAACTAATTATCTAACTAACTATCTTCCTACATACATATTAACTAAGTAACTAAGTAACCAACTAACTTACTAACTACCTTCCTACATACCCACTAACTAACTAACTAACTAACTAACTAACTAACTAAATAAATAAATAACTAAATAACTACTAGCTATCTAACTAACTAATTAACTGATGACCTAACTAACTAACGAACTACTAGATAACTAACTAACTAACTGAATAACTAACTAACTAACTAATTAACTAACTATCTAACTAACTAACTAACTAACTAACTACATTGATACATACTTATTGATTAACTAACTAACTCACTAACTAACTACTAGCTAACTAACTAAGTAACTAACTAAATAACTAACTCGTTAACGAACTAACTAACTAATGAACTAAATAACTAACTACCTTCTTACATACTACCTAACTAACTAACTAACTAACTAACTAACTAACTAACTACTAGCAAATTAACTAACTAACTAACTAACTACCTAACTTTTAACATACATATTGACTAACTAACTAACTATTTAACTAACTAGCAAACTAACTAACTAACTAACTAACTAACTAGCTACTAGCTACCTGAATAACTAACTAACTAACTAACTAACTAACTAACTAACTACTTAATAACTAACTAAATTACTAACTAATTAACTAACCTAACTATCTTCCTACATACATATTAACTAACTAACTAACTAACTAACTAACTAACTAACTAACTTACTAACTACCTTCCAACATACCCACTTACTAAGTAACTAATTAAATAAATAAATAACTAACTAAATAACTACTAGCTATTTAACTAACTAACTAACTAACTAAATAAATACCTAACTAACTATCTAATTATCTAATTAACTAACTATATAACAAATTAACTTCCTAACTAACTACTTTCGTACACACCCACTAACTAACTAACTTACTAACTAACTAATTGACTAACTACCTACTAGTTAACTAACTAACTAACTAACTAACTAACTAACTAACTAACTAACTAATTAACTGACTAACTAACAAACTACTAGCTAACTAAATAACTAGTTAACTATCTAACTCACTAACTAACTACCTTCATACATACCTAAGAACTAACTTACTAACTGACTGAGTATGAAGGTAGTTAGTTAGTTTGTTAGTTAGTTAGAAAGGTAGTTAGTTTGTTAGTTAATATGTATGTATGAAGGTAGTTAGTTAGTAAGTTAGTTAGTTAGTTAGTACTTAGTTAGTTATTTAGTTAATTAGTTAGTTATTTATTTAGTTTGTTAGTTAGTTAGTTAGTTAAGTAGTAGTTAGTTAGTTAATTAGTTAATTAATTAGTTACTTAAATAGTTAGTTAGTTAGTTAGTGCGTATGTATGAAGGTAGCTAGTTAGTTAGTTAATTTGTTAGTTAGTTAGTTAATTAGTTAGTTAGTTAGTTAGTTAATTAGTTAATTAGTTAGTTATTTATTTAGTTCGTTAGTTAGTTAGATAGATAGTAGTTATTTAGTTAGTTATTTATTTATTTAGTTAGTTACTTAGTTAGTGGGTATGTAGGAAGGTAGTTAGTAAGATAGTTAGTTAGTTAGTTAGTTAGTTAATATGTATGTAGGAAGATAGTTAGTTAATTAGTTAGTTATTTAGTTAGTTATCTAGTAGTTAGTTAGTTAGTTAGTTAGTTAGTTAGTTATTTATTCCATTAGCTAGTAGTTAGTTAGTTAGTTAGTTAGTTAGTAAGTTAGTTAGTAAGTTAGTTAGTCAGTTAGTTAGATAGTTAGTTAGGTAATATGTATGTAAGAAGGTAGTTACCTAGTTTGTTAGTTAGTTAGTTAATTAGCTAGTAGTTAGTTAGTTAGTTAGTTAGTTAGTATGTAACAAGGTTGTTAGTTAGTTAGTTAGTTAGATAGTTAGTTAATTAGTTTGTTAGTTTGTTAGTTAATCAGTTAGTTATTTAGTTAGTTAGTTAGTAAATCAATATGTATGTATCAAGGTAGTTAGTTAGTTAGTTAGATAGTTATTTAGTTTGTTAGTTAGTTAGTTAGTTAGTTAGTTAGTTAGTTAGTTAGGTAGTTAGTTAGTTAGCTAGTTATCTAGTTGTTAGTTAGTTCGTTAGGTCATCAGTTAGTTTTTTAGTTCGTTAGTTAGTTAGTTAGCTAGTAGTTATGTGGTTAGTTATTAAGTTAGTTAGTTAGTTAGTTAGTTTGTGGGTATGTAGGAAGGTAGTTAGTTAGTTAATAGGTATTTAAGAAGATAGTTAGTTCGTAAATTAGTTAGTTATTATGTTAGTTATCTTGTAATTAGTTAGTTAGTTATTTTGTCAGCTAGCTAGCAGTTAGTTAGTTATTTAGTTAGTTAGCTAGTTAGTCATCTAGTAGTTAGACGTTAGTTATTTAGTTAGTTAACTAGTTAGTTATTTAGTTAGTTAGTTAGTTTGTTAGTTATCTAGTAGTTAGTTAGTTAGCTAGTTAGTTATTTAGTAAGTTTGATAGTTAGTTAGTTAGTTAGTTAGTGGGAAGGTAGGTAGTTAGTTTGTTAGTTAGTGGGTATGTAGGAAGGTAGGTAGTTAGTTAGTTAGTTAGTTAGTTAGTTAGTTAACAGGTATGTCGGAAGATAGTTATTTAGTTAGTTTGTTAATTAGTTCATTTGTTAGTTAGTTAGTTATTTAGTTATTTGGTTAGTTTGTTAGTTGATGTGAGGTAAATGGAGCACGTTTTACGAATCTTATTTAGGGATTTTAGCCCTTGTGAAGTTATATTCTATGCTTTTATCATACATATTTCAAACATCATGAATATTTCTACACTAATTTGTTGTTTGCCCATTTTAAGGAGAGAGAGGAATAATTTTGGAATTTGGTCAGCACCATTGCCTCCGGCATGCCGAAGACAGTCAAAACGATATATCACATCGATATATTCGGTGAAGGATCGAGGTGGGAAAGGCAAAAACAAAAGAAGAAGATCACCAAACTGCTGCAACGCACAGGGCCTGGCCGCAGAGGCAAAATTCACAGCCCACGCCTAGCCCCATCTCTCAGCCCATGCACAAGCCCCAACCAGCTAATTTGTTGCCTTCTTTAGATTGATTTGTTGCCTTCTTAGTTGATTTGTTGCTCCCCAAAACCTTCCATTTCTCCCTCATCCAGCCCCAAAACCTTCCATATCTCCCCAAAACCTTCCATTTCTCCCTCATCCAGCCCCAAAACCTTCCATATCTCCCTCAACCAATCAGAAGACACCATGAAGCCTATAAATAAGACCCTAAGGCCAAGGGCAAACCATCTCTCCTGCCCCCCCTTTTCTCTCCCCTTTGGGGGCAAGCTCTCTACCATCTCTCTCCACAAACTCTTCCAAGAAACAAACAAGATTCAACCAAGAACCGTGAAATTCAAGACCAACTCTTTGGTAGAGGCGTTCTCGCCCTAGGGTTGTACGTGACGAAATTGGAGTTAAGGCGTTCTTGCTCCATCTCGACACAAGGAAAGGATCGGTCATTCGTGCGGAAGGCGTTCTTCGACGAATTGAAGAGGATCCGTGATGTGAGGCAAATAGAGCACGTTTTACATGCTTAATTTGGAGGTTTTAGCCTTGTGAAAGTGTATTCTGCATAGTTTATTCATCATATTTTAGATAAATTGAATATTACTTCACTTAATGTGTTTTATGCCTATTCACAGGAATTAGAAGGATTTGCTGAAGATTTGGAGAGTGTAGTTGTCTCCAGAATGCCAAAGGGAGTCGAAATGATATATCATACCGCTATTTTCGGTACACGGACAAGGCTGGAGGCAAATAAACCCATGTTAGAGAAAGCCCAAAAAGCTACACGAAATCCACTCAAACCCAATGCCTTATCCTTCCCACCTATCCTAGTGGAAATGTCCTCAATACCCCCAATCCTCTCCATCAACCCCTGGCCAATCAGAATACACCTTGCATGCTATAAATAAGACCCAAGGGCCTTGAGTTGAAGGTCCTCTCGGACTGACTCTTTCCCCCTCATTCTGTTCTCTCTTCTTCTTTCTCTCTTCCAAGCACATGCAAGACAATCCAAGATACTTCAAGATTCTTCAAGAAAGCCATTGAGGTTTCGTACCGTGACCTGGATTCATTCCTTTCGGGCGATTCCTCCTCCTCCTCGAAGATCGTACCGTGACCAAGGCTCATTCCTTTTCGGGCGATTTAGAAGTGACCGTGACTCGATCCGTTTTCTTCGCAGCGAGCTGGATTCGTGACTCGGAGAGAAGAGTTTTTGTGAAGATCAGTGGAAAAGACCCCTTGACCAGAGCTTGCTCTTTTAGGGTGATTTCGCGAACCTCACGACTCGAGCTCGATCTCCTTTCGACCAGTCCTCGACGTGACGTGAGAAATCGATCTTTCGGCATGAGGAGAGAAGACCAAGAGCTGCATCACGAGTTTCCCTCATTCTAGGTGTACTCTTTCTTATCTCTTGATGTTCTTGTTGTTTGGTTTAGTCTAAACTTTGTGTATGGAAAATTCTGCGATTTATTGAATCTTTTAATCTCAAAACTTCTTGCTTGTTTGTGTTACTCTAGTTTTGAATCGTGCGTAATTTTCGTTATAATCGCACCATAATTGAACCGTTCTTGCAACTTCTTGAATTGCTTGAAATTAGTTTCTGAACCATAATTCAGCCTTATTTGTCAATCTAGTTAAAAATGCACCAACTCTTAATCGTTCTTGAAACTTCTTGAGTTGGTTATTTGTGTGTTACATTATAACTCTGAACCTCTCGTGAAGCTCTAGGTTAATTGTCTTGCTTGAAATAAACTTCAAAATCTCATTTCAGCCTTGTTTGCAAAAACGCAGAAATATGCGTTTTCTTGATTTTCTTGACTAGTTTGATGTGCTTTAAATCGTGTATAAATCTGAACCCTTATGAAATTCTCAAAATTTGGTTTCAATGGAATTTCTTGGTCAAGAACTTCTCTTTAACCTCTAAAACACCATAATCAAGTGAGAAATTCCATAGAAACAAAAGTTAGAAGTTTTTGTGAGTAGTTTAAATCAAAAATTTTGAATCATAATTGATGCACCAGCTCTCTGTGGATCGATCCTCATATTTACCACTGTAAAAACATGAGATTAAATTCTTTGATATTTGAGGTTTAAAACAACGACGATACTTTTCAAGTGTCTAAAAAACCCGCTCATCAAATGGCGCCGCTGCCGGGGAGCGGTGTTTAAGTCAATTGTTCGATTTAAATTTTCAGAATTTTAGTTCATAAAAAATTGTACTCACATCTTGGTTTTTCTTTGTGATCATTTTAGGTGTGTTTGTGGTGGAAGAAATCTATGCACAATACACGATCTCGCAAAGGCACATTACTACCAATTGACGAGGATATCGAAAAAAAAAAAATTCAGCACGAAGAAGAGCAAGAATCCTCTTCAAGAAGATCAAGAAGAAGCTGAACCAGAACCGCAAACACAAACTTTTTTTTCTTTCTCTCCTCCTTTACAATTCAATATGGCTGATGAAACAAGAGTTCCAAGGCCAAAAACCTTGAGAGAACTTGTAGCACCAAGACACGTAGATGATAATTATAACTTCATTAGGCCGAATATACCCAATTTTAAAGCTGATCCGAGCATTTTAGGCTCATTGCCTATTTTTCACGGGAAAGCCACTGAAAACCCTCACAAGCATTTAAAAGACTTCAAAATACAGTTAAATATATATTCGAACTATGAAGGTTTTAATGACATTCTTCTTCTTATATTTCCATATTCGTTAGGTGAAGGGCCAAAGGACTGGTTTTACAAGCTAAGGGGGCCTCTTACTTTCAGCGATGTATCAAACCTATTCAAGGAGAAGTATTACTCGGCGTCTCGATTAGCAGCGATAAGGCATGAACTCTTGGCAATCACACAAAAGGCGAATGAGGTCTACCACGAGTATTTCGACCGTTTTATGCGATTGATGGAAGAATGCCCCAGCCACAGTGTCGAGCTGCATTACCTTTACGAACAGTTCATAAACGGGCTATGCTACTCCGATTACCAATTCCTCAATGCATGTGCGGGAGGAAACATTGCGAATAAAGAAATCGTGGAGATCCAGAAACTGTTAGAGATGATGGCGTCAAATTCGCAAGCAAGACGTAACGTGGAGTACCGAGTGAACGCATGTACCGACCTCAATGTCGACATGTTAAATAACAAACTCGAAATAATAATGAAAGCGCTGGGCAAGGAAGAAACGAAGAAATGTGGGGTTTGTAGCGCAACCACCCACCACACGGACGAATTCCCTAGTGTGGTTGAAGAAGCAAATGCCGTTTACAGAAAATTTGAAGCCTCGAACTCGTACAATCCTAATCTTCGAAACCACCCGAATTTCTCTTGGTCGAATCCCAACAATGCTCAACCAGATCCGTATCGCCAACCAGTTACAAAACCAGCCACTTACCAACACCCGAATGCCTCTCAAGCAAAACCGGCTCAAACTCAGGAGCAAGATCTTAAAACGATGATGGAGGGCATGATGAGCTTGATGAAACAAGAAATCGGTGGGGTTTATAAAAATGTGGATTCTGTGAGGCAAGAATTAAAAAGCGAGATTGCGAACACGAATCGCCACGTTGGGAGCTTAGAAACTCAAATCGCTCAAATCGCCACTCGCGTGAACATAATCGAATCTCAAGGTACATCTCGACTCCAATCTCAATCTTTAGCACCTCCCGAGCAAAGGCACGTCAATGCAATATCGCTCCGAAGCGGTACTAAAATTGGTGAAAGCTCAAGAAAAGCAAAAGAGGTAGAAGAAGAAAAAGAAATCGAGCTACATGTGCCTAAGGAGAAACAATCTCAAGTCCAGATTTTACCAACTCAAGCAAAGGCACCTGAATCGACTCATGTCCAGCCACCTTTTCCTAGTCGCCTCCCAAAGTCTACCGAATCGAATGACGACGTGCTGGCCATTTTAAAGAAAGTAGAGGTTAACATTCCTCTAGTCGAAGCTATCAAGGAAGTGCCTCGCTTGGCAAAATACCTCAAGGCACTATTGAGCACGAATAAAAGAAAGGGTAAAAAGGACGAAATGATAAGTGTGGGGGAGAATGTTTCAGCAATTTTGAGACTTCCCCAAAAACACAAAGATCCAGGGATGTTTCCAATTCCATGCAAAATCGGGCAACACGAATTGCCCAAATGCATGCTCGATTTGGGCGCATCCATAAATGTAATGCCTTTATCGGTATTTAAGACTCTAGATCTCGGCCCTCTCGAAGATACACAAGCGATGATTAGTTTGGCTGATCGATCTACGACAAAACCTGTGGGATTAATCGAGGATGTGATTGTTATGGTAAACGGACTCTATTTCCCTGCCGACTTTTATGTAATCGACATGAATGATGGAGATAACGAGTCGACCCCGATTCTCCTTGGCCGCCCATTCTTGAAGACAGCTCGAACGAAGATTGACGTTCATGCAGGAGAGCTTACGATGGAGTTCGACGACGAGGTAATAAAATTCAATATTTTTGATAAACTAAAAGAACCCATTGCAGGTACACATAATTTGAGCGCTATGGACATAATCGATGAATGTGTGCATGAAATCGCGAATCAAACTTTCGAGGAATTCAAGGCTTACAAGAATCCTACTTATCAAGATTTTGAAGAATTCAACAATCCTCTATTCGAAACTGAGCCAGAAACACAAGCAGTTTCGAATGCAGCTGAAGTGATGTTTTCAAGGGAAATCGAAATTCCGTTGGAAAGAAGCCCACCTTCAACTGAGAAAGCTCCAAAGGTAGAATTAAAACAATTACCATCTGAGCTAAAGTATGTTTTCTTAGATGAAGCACAGACGCTTCCAGTCATCATCGCCTCAAATCTAACGACGGAGCAAGAAGAGAAGCTCATCACCATGCTGAAAAAGAATAAGAAGGCTTTTGGGTGGTCACTTGCCGACATTCCAGGAATTAGTCCATCATTGTGCACACACCGAATACAACTCGAAAACGAAGCCAAACCATCTCGCGAACCACAGAGGCGGCTCAATCCGCCCATGATGGAGGTTGTAAAAAAGGAGGTGATAAAACTGTTGGATGCGGGTATAATTTACCCCATCGCTGATTCCAAATGGGTCTCGCCTATTCACGTGGTACCAAAGAAAACGGGGATCACTATTGTCGAGAATGAAGAAGGAGATCAAGTGCCAACTCGAGTGCAAAATGGATGGCGAGTGTGCATTGACTACCGCAAGCTTAACAAGGCCACCAAAAAGGACCATTTCCCACTTCCTTTTATCGATCAAATGCTGGAGAGACTCGCAGGGAACCCTTTCTACTGTTTCCTCGACGGATTCTCGGGATACTTCCAAATTCCGATTGCACCCGAGGACCAAGCAAAAACGACGTTTACATGCCCGTTTGGTACCTTCGCGTACCGACGCATGCCGTTTGGGCTCTGCAACGCACCGGGCACTTTCCAAAGGTGTATGCTCTCTATTTTTAGTGATTACATTTCAAAATTTATTGAAGTTTTTATGGATGATTTTTCGGTGTTTGGAGACTCATTTGATTCCTGTTTAGACCATTTGTCCCAAATACTGGAAAAATGCATCGAATCTAATCTCGTTTTAAACTTTGAAAAGTGCCACTTCATGGTGAGCAATGGAATTGTTTTAGGTCATTCAATTTCAGAAAAGGGGCTCGAAGTCGACAAGGCAAAAATCGACGTAATAAAGACGCTGCCCTATCCAAAGACGGTGAAGGACGTGAGATCTTTCTTAGGCCACGCTGGTTTCTATCGACGGTTCATAAAGGATTTTTCAAAGATCTCGCAGCCCATGTGCCAACTTCTCCAGAAAGACGTAAAGTTCGAATTCGACTCACGGTGCAAGGAATCATTCGACAATTTGAAGGACAAGCTTTGCTCTGCACCGATTATCAAACCACCGAATTGGGGGCTTCCATTCGAAATCATGTGCGACGCAAGTGATACGAGTGTGGGGGCAGTGCTTGGCCAAAGAATCGGCAAAGATCCTCACGTGATTGCCTATGCCTCGAAGACCCTCGTTAGCGCACAAAGAAACTACACAACTACTGAAAAAGAACTTCTTGCGATTGTGTTTGCTTTAGAAAAATTTCGTTCTTACCTTGTAGGTGCGAAGGTGATAGTGTTCTCTGATCACGGCGCTTTGAAGCATTTAATGAGAAAAAAGGAGTGCAAGCCTAGATTGCTGCGATGGATCCTTTTGTTGCAAGAATTCGATTTGGAGATCAAGGATAAGAAGGGCTGTGAGAATCTCGTGGCGGATCACCTAAGCCGACTCCCGTTCATAGAAGACGATGATGTACCGATTCGAGAGGAGTTTCCGGAAGAGCATATCCTCGCGGTTCAAATCGATACGCCTTGGTACGCCGACTTGGTAAATTATATGGTTGCCAAGCAAATTCCGCCGAGTTTCACCAGATCTCAACGCGACAAATTAAAAAGCAACTCGCGATTCTACATTTGGGACGAACCATTCCTGTATCGCGTATGTGCAGATCAAGTGATAAGGAAGTGTGCTCATCAAAACGAGGTTAAATCTATTTTGTCATTTTGTCATAATTTGCATTGTGGGGGACATTTTGGAGTGACACGTACAGCCCGCAAAGTATTAGAATGCGGTTTTTACTGGCAAACTCTTTACAAAGATGCTTCAAGCTTTGTAAAGGGTTGCGAAAAATGCCAAAGGACAGGAAATGTGAGTCAAAGAGATCAAATGCCCCTGAACAAAATTGTACCATGTGAACCATTCGATGTATGGGGCATTGATTTTATGGGACCATTTCCACCGTCCTTTGGATATACTTACATTCTTCTTTGTGTAGATTATGTGACAAAGTGGATCGAAGCAATTCCAACGAAGCAAGCAGATTCGAAATCAGTGTGCGAATTTCTCAAGAAGAATATCTTTCAACGTTTCGGCGTGCCACGAGTGCTAATCAGCGACCGAGGGAGTCACTTCTGCAATAAGAGCTTACAATCCGTGCTAGAAAAATACCACGTTAGCCACCGAACCTCCACAGCGTACCACCCTCAATCAAACGGGCAAGCCGAAGTCTCGAACCGAGAAATCAAGTCTATTCTGGAAAAGGTGGTGAACCCCTCAAGAATGGATTGGAGCGTCCGATTAGGCGACGCCTTGTGGGCATATCGTACAGCGTTCAAAACTCCAATCGGGATGTCCCCTTTCAAGATGGTGTACGGCAAAGCATGCCACTTACCCGTAGAAATCGAGCATAAGGCCATATGGGCCATTAAACAACTCAACCTCGACTATCCGAACGATGCAATGGCCCGAAAACTCCATTTAGTCGAGCTAGAAGAATTTCGACAAAACGCCTATGACAATTCGAATTTATGCAAGGAAAAGGCAAAGGCGTTTCACGACAAATTGATCAGAAAGAAAGAATTTAATGTGGGAGATAGTGTGCTTCTATTCAACTCCCGTCTGAAACTGTTTCCCGGGAAGTTGAAATCTCGCTGGATTGGGCCCTTCACAGTGACGAATGTAAATCCATTTGGAGTAATCGAAATCCAGAGCAACGACACGAAGGAAGAGTTCAAGGTGAATGGGCACCGGCTAAAGCATTTCTACTCCGGTTTCGACAAAGGGTGGATGGACGTGCAAAAGCTTGGTTTGATGGAGCGTCAATGAAGATGAGCTCAGCTGGGTCGAGCTCAAGACATTAAACAAGAGCGCTAGCGGAGGAGGCACGCCTCACGCATCAAAGGTTGTATTTCTCTATTATCTCTCTTTTTGAAATTTTTGATCTTTTATACTTGAGGACAAGTAATCTCTAAGTGTAGGGGGGTAACACAACCTTTGAACTGTATGAGCCCAAATTAAACTTCAAAAAAAAAAACATGGGAAAATTTAAAATTTAAAAACATTCAAAATATAAAAAAATAAAAATAAAAATAAAAAAAAAAATTTCATAAAAGTATCCACTTAAATCTGGGAGCATTGCTAATCACAAAACAACTCTGAATTGCAATAAAAGATTTTTCTCCACTGAATTGAACTAAATCGTTGTTTTTAAAACAAAATTTCATTCAACTCTGAATTTCACTCTAAAAATTGAAAGTTTGCAAAATATTTTAAAGGATTTGGTTATGATTTTGAAGAGATCTATTCGGGGATTCCAGCCCTATTGTTTCAAATTTCACGAGTTTGAGACACTTGATCGATGCGCGGTTATGCGATACGTTTTAACTCGATTTTCGAACCCGTAATTGATATGGGACTTATGAGTAAAGTTCTTAGCGTGGCCGTTAAAGTACGTTTTGCTAGATTTAAAACATGACCAATTGCACTATGAAATAACCGTTTGTGGGGACCCGTTAGTAGATCAAATATACCCGCTCGTTCGAAAAAAAAAAAAAAAAAAAAGAAGAGAAAAAAAATATATAAGTGAGAAAAGAGGAAGGTGAAAAGACAACACCGAGAGTAACCTCATTGCATTTCGGTGTAGTGGGGCTTTCGGTTAAAGACTTCCAAGAGAAAAAAAAAGTGAGAAAAGAGGAAGGTCAAAAGACAACACCGAGAGTAACCTCATTGCATTTCGGTGTAGTGGGGCTTTCGGTTAAAGACTTCCAAGAAAAAAAAAATGAGCAGGGAAATTGATCGAAAATGGGTATGAACCTTGTACCAGTGTACCAAACGTGTTTTAAAATGAATAACTTGCATTTAAGATCATCTTGCAAAACGGGAAATTTTGGCCCGATAATAGCTTTCGAATTGAGTTCTTTTGAGATTGTGGAGTGAAGAAATTCGAAGTAAAAACGTTTAAGTCGCTCTTACAGCTTGAGATCGAGTGTCATGAAAAACTCTTATGAAATTTCGAGTTAATTTCGAGATCTAATAATGAAAAGACCAATATCATTCTAAATACTAGTGAACTTGATGAAATGAGAGTGAACCATTTGATTCATGAAATGAGTTTTTAAATAACGAATACAACTTCAACAAATTCTACTGCGATTCTTTGTTTTCTGATATAATTCTCCAATTGATCGAGGACGATCAAGGGTTTAAGTGTGCGGGTATTTGATGTGAGGCAAATAGAGCACGTTTTACATGCTTAATTTGGAGGTTTTAGCCTTGTGAAAGTGTATTCTGCATAGTTTATTCATCATATTTTAGATAAATTGAATATTACTTCACTTAATGTGTTTTATGCCTATTCACAGGAATTAGAAGGATTTGCTGAAGATTTGGAGAGTGTAGTTGTCTCCAGAATGCCAAAGGGAGTCGAAATGATATATCATACCGCTATTTTCGGTACACGGACAAGGCTGGAGGCAAATAAACCCATGTTAGAGAAAGCCCAAAAAGCTACACGAAATCCACTCAAACCCAATGCCTTATCCTTCCCACCTATCCTGGTGGAAATGTCCTCAATACCCCCAATCCTCTCCATCAACCCCTGGCCAATCAGAATACACCTTGCATGCTATAAATAAGACCCAAGGGCCTTGAGTTGAAGGTCCTCTCGGACTGACTCTTTCCCCCTCATTCTGTTCTCTCTTCTTCTTTCTCTCTTCCAAGCACATGCAAGACAATCCAAGATACTTCAAGATTCTTCAAGAAAGCCATTGAGGTTTCGTACCGTGACCTGGATTCATTTCTTTCGGGCGATTCCTCCTCCTCCTCGAAGATCGTACCGTGACCAGGGCTCATTCCTTTTCGGGCGATTTAGAAGTGACCGTGACTCGATCCGTTTTCTTCGCAGCGAGCTGGATTCGTGACTCGGAGAGAAGAGTTTTTGTGAAGATCAGTGGAAAAGACCCCTTGACCAGAGCTTGCTCTTTTAGGGTGATTTCGCGAACCTCACGACTCGAGCTCGATCTCCTTTCGACCAGTCCTCGACGTGACGTGAGAAATCGATCTTTCGGCATGAGGAGAGAAGACCAAGAGCTGCATCACGAGTTTCCCTCATTCTAGGTGTACTCTTTCTTATCTCTTGATGTTCTTGTTGTTTGGTTTAGTCTAAACTTTGTGTATGGAAAATTCTGCGATTTATTGAATCTTTTAATCTCAAAACTTCTTGCTTGTTTGTGTTACTCTAGTTTTGAATCGTGCGTAATTTTCGTTATAATCGCACCATAATTGAACCGTTCTTGCAACTTCTTGAATTGCTTGAAATTAGTTTCTGAACCATAATTCAGCCTTATTTGTCAATCTAGTTAAAAATGCACCAACTCTTAATCGTTCTTGAAACTTCTTGAGTTGGTTATTTGTGTGTTACATTATAACTCTGAACCTCTCGTGAAGCTCTAGGTTAATTGTCTTGCTTGAAATAAACTTCAAAATCTCATTTCAGCCTTGTTTGCAAAAACGCAGAAATATGCGTTTTCTTGATTTTCTTGACTAGTTTGATGTGCTTTAAATCGTGTATAAATCTGAACCCTTATGAAATTCTCAAAATTTGGTTTCAATGGAATTTCTTGGTCAAGAACTTCTCTTTAACCTCTAAAACACCATAATCAAGTGAGAAATTCCATAGAAACAAAAGTTAGAAGTTTTTGTGAGTAGTTTAAATCAAAAATTTTGAATCATAATTGATGCACCAGCTCTCTGTGGATCGATCCTCATATTTACCACTGTAAAAACATGAGATTAAATTCTTTGATATTTGAGGTTTAAAACAACGACGATACTTTGATATAGTTAGTTAGTAAATTAGTTAGTTATTATGTTAGTTATCTAGTAATTAGTTAGTTAGTTATTTTTTCAGCTAGCTAGTAGTTAGTAAGTTAGCTAGTTATTTAGTTAGTTAGTTAGTTACTTATCTAGTAGTTAGTTAGTTAGTTAACTAGTTAGTTAACTAGTTAGTTATTTAGTTAGTTTGTTTGTTAGTTATCTAGTAGTTACATAGTTGGCTAGTTAGTCGTTTAGTTAGTTAGATAGTTAGTGTGTTAGTTAGTGGGAAGGTAGTTAGTTAGTTAGTTAGTGGGTATGTAGGAAGGTAGTTAGTTAGTTAGTTAGTTAATAGGTACGTAGGAAGATAGTTATTCGGTTATTTAGTTAGTTTGTTAATTAGTGAATTTGTTAGTTAGTCAGTTAGTTATTGAGTTATTTAGTTAGTTAGTTAGTTAGTTGGTTAGTTAGTTAGTTAGTTAGTTAATAGGTATGTATGAAGGTAGTTAGTTAGTATGTTAGTTAGTTAACTAGTTAGTTAGTTAGCTAGTAGTTAGTTAGTTAGTTAGTTAATTAGTTAGTTATTTCGTTAGTTAGTTAATTAGTAGTTAGTTAGTTGATTAGTTAGTGGGCATGTACGAAGGTAGCTGGTTAGTTAGTTAATTTCTTTGTTAGTTAGTTAATTAGTTAGTTAGTTGGTTAATTAGTTAGTTATTTATTTATTTAGTTTGATAGTTAAATAGCTAGTAGTTATTTATTTATTTAGTTAGTCACTTAGTTAGTGGGTATGTAGGAAGGTAGTTAGTAAGTTAGTTAGTTAGTTAGTTAGTGAATACGTATGTAGGAAGATAGTTAGTTAGTTAATTAGTTAGTTATTTAGTTAGTTATATAGTGGTTAGTTAGTTAGTTAGTTAGTTATTTATTCAGTTAGCTAGTAGTTAGTTAGTTAGTTAGTTAGTTGGTAAGTTAGTTAGTTAGTTAGTTAGTTAGTTAATTAGTTAGTTAGTTAGTTAGTTAGTTAGTTAAATAGTTGGTTAGATAGTTAGTTAGTTAGTTAGTTTTCAAGTAGTTGGTTAGTTAGTTAGTTGGTTAGATAACTAGTTAGTTAGTTAGCTAGTAGTTAGCTGGTAATTTATTTAGTTAGCTAGTTAGTTTGTGGGTATGCAGGAAGGTACTTAGTTCGTTAGTTAGTTAGTTAGTTAGTCAATAAGTATGTAGGAAGATAGTTAGTTAATTAGTTAGATATTTAGATAGATATCTAGTAGTTAGTTACTTGGATTGTTAGTAATTTAGTTAGTTAGTTAGTTAGTTAGTTATTTAGTTAGATAGTTAACTAGTTAGTTATTTAGTAAGTTAGTTAGTTATTAGATACGTAGGAAGATAGTCAGTCAGTAAATTAGTTAGTTATATAGATAGTTATCTAGTAGTTAGTTAGTTAGTTAGTTAGTTATTTAGTTATTTATCTAGTAGTTAGTTAATTAGTTAGTTAATTAGTTAGTTAGTTAGTTAATTAATTAGTTAGTTAGTTAGTTAGTTAGTAGGTATGTATGTATGTATGTAAGAAGGCACTTAGTTAGTTAATTAGTTAGTTAGTTAGTTAGTTTGATAGTCAGTTAATTAGTTAGGTAGTTACTAGTTAGTTAGTCGGTATATAGGATGGTAGTTAGTTAGATGGTTAGTTAGTCAATTAGTTAGTTAGTTAGTTAGTTAGTTAATAGGTATATACGAAGACAATTAGTTAGTTAGTTAGTTAGATAGATATATACTAGTTAATAGGTATGCAGGAAGACAATTAGTTAGTTAGTTAGTTAGTTTGTTAGTGAGTTTGTAAGAAGGTAGTTAGTTAATTAGTTAGTTAGGTAGATAGATATTTAGTTAGTTTATAGGTATGTATGAAGGTAGTTAGTTAGTTAGTTAGTTAATTAGTCCGTTATTTAGTCAGTTTGTTTGTTAATTAGCTAGTAGTTAGTTAGTTAGTTAGTTAGTTAGTTAGTTAGCTAGTAGTTAGTTAGTTAGTTAGTTGGCTAAGTTAGCTAGCTAGCTAGTAGTTAGTTAGTTAGTTAGTTAATAGGTATATAGGAAGGTAGTTAGTTAGTTAGTAAGTAAGTTAGGTAGTTAGTTAGTTAACTAGTTAGCTATTTAGTTACTTAGTCTGTTAGTTCTCTAGTAGTTAGTTAGTTAGCTAGTTAGTTATTTAGTTAGTTAGATAGTTAGTTAGTTAGTTAGTTAGTGGGAAGGTAGGTAGTTAGTTAGTTAGTGGGTACGTAGGAAGGTAGTCAGTTAGTTAGTTAGTTAGTCAGTTAGTTTGTTAGTTAGTTATTTAGTTATTTGGTTAGTTAGTTAGTTAGTTAGTTAGTTTGAAAGGTAGTTAGTTAGTTAGTTAGGTAATAGGTATGTATGAAGGTAGTTAGTAAGTTAGATAGTTAACTAGTTAGTTAGTTAGCTAGTAGTTAGTTAGCTAGCTAGTAGTTAGTTAGTTAGTTAGTTAGTTAGTTAATTAGTTAGTTATTTCGTTAGTTAACTAGTTAGTTAGTAAACTAGTAGTCAGTTAGTAAATTAGTTAGTTAGTAAGTTAGTTAGTTAGTTAGTTAGTTAGTTAATATGTATATAAGAAGATAGTTAGTTAGTTAATTAGTAAGTTATTTAGTTAGGTATCAAGTAGTTAGTTAGTTAGTTAGTTAGTTATTCAGTCCGCTAGTAGTTAGTTTGTTAGTTAGTTAGTTAGTAAGTTAGTTAGTTAGTTAGTTAATTAGTTAGTTAGTTAGTTTGTTAGTTAATATGTAAGAAGGTTGTCAGTTAGTTAGTTAGTTAGATAGTTAGTTAATTAGTTAGTTAGTTAGTTAATCAGTTAGTTATTTAGTTAGTTTCTTAGATAGTTAGGTAGTAGCTAGTTGGTTAATCAATATGTATGTAAGAAGGTAGTTAGTTAGTTAGTTAGTTAGTTAGTTAGTTAATTAGCCAGTAGTTAGTTAGTTTGTTAGTCAATATGTAAGAAGGTTGTCAGTTAGTTAGTTAGTTAGATAGTTAGTTAATTAGTTAGTTAGTTAGTTAATCAGTTAGTTATTTAGTTAGTTTCTTAGATAGTTAGGTAGTAGCTAGTTGGTTAATCAATATGTATGTAACAAGGTAGTTAGTTAGTTTGTTAGATAGTTAGTTAATTAGTTAGTTAGTTAGTTAGTTAGTTAGTTAGTCAGTTAGTTAGATAGTTATCTAGTAGTTAGTTAGTTAGTTAGGTCATCAGTTTGTTAGTTATTTAGTTAGTTATTTAGTTAGCTAGTAGTTAGAAGGTTAGTTAATTATTTATTTAGTTAGTTAGTTAGTTGGTGGGTATATAGGAAGGTAGTTAGTTAGTTAGTTCGTTAGTTAGTTAATAGGTATTTAAGAAGATAGTTAGTTAGTAAATTAGTTAGTTATTATGTTAGTTATCTAGTAATGAGTTAGTTAGTTATTTTGCCAGCTAGCTAGTAGTTAGTTAGTTAGTTATTTAGTTGGTTAGTTAGTTAGTTAGTTAGCTAGTTATTCAGTTAGTTATTTAGTTAGTTAGTTAGTTAGTTATCTAGTAGTTAGTTAGTTAGCTAGTTAGTTATTCAGTTAGTTAGATAGCGAGTTAGTTAGTTAGTGGAAAGGTAGTTAATTAGTTAGTTAGTGGGTATATAGGAAGGTAGGTAGTTAGTT
Source organism: Luzula sylvatica (assembly GCA_946800325.1). Taxonomy (NCBI): domain Eukaryota; kingdom Viridiplantae; phylum Streptophyta; class Magnoliopsida; order Poales; family Juncaceae; genus Luzula; species Luzula sylvatica. The sequence continues at coordinate 9,918,658 of OX326957.1, read as the reverse complement.
AGTTAGTTAGTCAATAGGTATTTAAGAATATAGTTAGTTAGTAAATTAGTTAGTTATTATGTTAGTTATCTAGTAATTAGTTAGTTAGTTATTTTGTCAGCTAGCTAGTAGTTAGTTAGTTAGTTAGTTATTTAGTTAGTTAGTTAGTTACTTATCTAGTAGTTAGTTAGTTAACTAGTTAGTTATTTAGTTAGTTTGTTTGGTAATTATCTAGTAGTTAGTTAGTTAGCTAGTTAGTCATTTAGTTAGTTAGATAGTTAGTTAATTAGTTAGTGGGAAGGTACTTAGTTAGTTAGTTAGTGGGTATGGAGGATAGTAGTTAGTTGGTTAATAGGTATGTAGGAAGATAGTTATTCGGTTATTTAGTTAGTTTGTTAATTAGTTAATTAGTTAGTAAGTTAGTTATTTAGTTAGTTAGTTACTTAGTTAGTTAGTTAGTTAGTTAATAGGTATGTATGAAGATAGTTAGTTAGTAAGTTAGTAGTTAGCTAGTAGTTAGCTAGTAGTTAGTAAGTTAGTTAGTTAATTAATTTGTTAGTTATTTAGTTCGTTAGTTAGTTATTTAACTAGCAGTTAGTTTGTTCATTAGTTAACTAATTAGTTAGTTAATTAGTTAGTTAGTAGTTAGTTTTTCTAGTAGTTAGTTAGTTAGCTAGTTAGTAATTTAGTAAGATAGATAGTTAGTTAGTTAGTTAGCAGTAAGGTAGTTAGTTAGTTAGTTAGTGGGTATGTAGGAAGGTAGTTAGTTAGTTAGTTAGTTTGTTAGTTAATAGGTATGTAGGAATATAGTTATTTAGTTATTTGTTTGTTAGTTAGTTAGTTAGTTAGTTAGTTAGTTAGTTAATCGGTATGTATGAAGGTAGTTAGTTAGTAAGTTAGTTAGTTAACTGGTTAGTTAGTTAGATGGTAGTTAGCTTGTTAGTTAGTTAGTTTGTTAGTTAGTTAGTTAGTTACTTAACTAGTAGTTAGTTAGATAATTAGTTAATTAATTAGTTAGTTAATTAGTTAGTTAGTTAGTGGGTATGTACGAAGATAGCTAGTTAGTTAATTAGTTAGTTAGTTAGTTAATTAGTTCGTTATTTATTTAGTTAGTCAGTTAGTTAAATAGCTAGTATTTATTTAGTTATTTATTTATTTATTTAGTTAGTTAGTTAGTTAATATGTATGTAGGAAAATAATTAGTTAGTTAATTAGTTAGTTATTTAGTATGTTATCAAGTAGTTAGTTAGTTAGTTATTTATTTATTCAGTTAGCTAGTAGTTAGTTAGTTAGTTAGTTAGTTAGTAACTTAGTTAGTTAGTTAGTTAGTTAATTAGTTTGTTGGTTAGTTTGTTAGTCAATATGTATGTAAGAAGGCCGGTAGGTAGTTAGTTAGTCAGTTAAATAGTTAGTTAGTTGGTTAGTTAGTTAGTTAGTTAGTTAGTTAGTAGTTGGTTAGTTAGTTAGTTAGTCAGTTAACTCATTAGTTATTTAGTTAGTTAGTTTGTTAGTTAGTTAGTTAGTTAGTTAGTTAATAAGAATGTAGGAAGATAGTTAGTTAGTTAATTTGTTATTTATTTAGATAGATATCTAGTAATTAGTTACTTAGTTTGCTAGTTATTAAGTTAGTTAGTTATTTAGTTAGTTAGTTAATTAGCGAGTAGTTAGTTAGTTAGTTAGTTAGGTAGTTAGTATGCAAGAAGGTTGTTAGTTAGTTAGTTTGTTAGATAGTTAGATAATTAGCTAGTTAGTCAGTTAGTTATTTAGTTAGTTACTTAGTTAGTTGGCAAGTAGTTAGTTAGTTAGTGCCTTAGTTAGTTAATCAATTTGTATGTATCAAGGTAGTTAGTTAGTTAGATAGTTAGTTAATTAATCAGTTAGTTAGTTATCTAGTAGTTAGTTAGTTAGTTAGGTCATAAATTAGTAATTTAGTTAGCTAGTTAGTTTGGTAGTTAGCTAGTAGTTAGGTTGTTATTTATTTATTTAGTTAGTTAGTTAGTTAGTTGGTGGGTATATAGGAAGGTAGTTAGTTTGTTAGTTAGTTCATAGGTATTTAAGAAGATAGTTAGCTAGAAAATTAGTTAGTTATTATGTGAGTTATCTAGTATTTAGTTAGTTAGTTATTTTGTCAGCTAGTAGTTAGTTAGTTAGTTAGTTAGCAGTTAGTTAGTTAGTTATTTAGTTAACTATTTTGTTATTTAGTTAGTTAGTATGTTATTTATCTAGTAGTTAGTTAGTTAGTTAGTTTGTTATTTAGTTAGTTAGATAGTGGGAAGGTAGTTTGTTAGTTAGTTATTTTGTTAGTTAGTGGGAAGGTAGTTTGTTAGTTAGATAGTGCGTATGTAGGAAGGTATGTAGTTAGTTAGTTAGTTAGTTAATAGGTGTATGTAGGAAGATAGTTATTTAATTATTTAGTTAGTTTGTTAATTAGTTAATTAGTTAGTTAGTTAGTTATTTAGTTATTTACTTAGTTAGTTAGTTAGAAAGGTAGTTAGTTTGGTAGTTAATAGGTATGTATGAAGGTAGTTAGTAAGTTAGTTAGTTAACTAGTTAGTTAGTTAGCTAGTAGTTTGTTAGTTAGTTAGTTAGTTAATTAGTTTGTTATTTAGTTAGTTAGTTACTTAGTTAACTAGTAGTTAGTTAGTTAATTAGTTCATTAATTAGTTAGTCAGTAAGTTAGTTAGTTAGTGGGTATGTACGAAGGTAGCTAGTTAGTTAGTTAGTTAGTTAGATAATTAGTTAATTAGTTAGTCAGTTAATCAGTTAGTTATTTAGTTAGTTACTTAGTTAGTTAGCTAGTAGTTAGTTAGTTAGCGAGTTAGTTAATCAATATGTATGTATCAAGGTAGTTACTTAGTTAGTATGTTAGATAGTTAATTAGTTAGTTAGTTAATTAGTTAGTTAGTTAATGAGTCAGTTAGTTAGTTAGTTATCTAGTAGTCAGTTAGTTAGTTAGGTCATCAGTTAGTTATTTAGTTAGTTAGTTAGTTATTTTGTTAGCTAGTAGTTAGCTGGTTAGTTATTTATTTTGTTAATTAGTTAGTTGGTGGGTATGTAGGAAGGTTGTTAGTTCGTTAGTTAGTTAATAGGTATTTAAAAAGATAGTTAGTTAGTAAATTAGTTAGTTATTTTGTCAGCTAGCTAGTAGTTAGTTAATTAATTAGTTAGTTAGTAGTTAGTTAGTTAGTTAGTTAGTTAACTATTTAGTTAACTATTTAGTTAGTTTGTTAGTTAACTAACTAACTAACTAATTAACTAACTATCTAAATAACTAACTAACTAACAACCTTCTTACATACTAATTAACTAACTAACTAACTAACTAACTACCTACTGGCTAATTAACTAACTAACTAACTAACTAACTAACTACCTACCTCCTTACATATATATTGACTAACTAACTAACTTACTAATTAACAAACTAACTTACATACTAACTAACTAACTACTAGCTAATTGAACAAATAACTAACTAACTTACTAACTAACTAACTATCTTCTTACATACATATTAACTAACTAATTAACTAACTAACTATCTTCCTACAGTCAGATTAACTAACTAACTAACTAACTAACTACCTTCCTACATACCCAGCCACTAACTAACTAACTACCTTCCTACATACCCAGCCACTAACTAACTAACTACCTTACCGCTAACTAACTAACAAACTACCTATCTAACTACATAACTAACTAGCTAACTAACTAACTACTAGATTACTAACTAACTAACTAACTAACTACTAGCTAGATGACAAAATAAATAACTAACTAATTAATAGATAACTAACATAATAACTAACTAATTTACTAACTAACTATCTTCTTAAATACCTATTAACTAACTAACTATCTAACTACATTCCCACATACACAGCAACTAACTAACTAACTAACTGAATAAATAACTAACCATCTAACTACTAGCTAACTGACTAACTAAATAACTACCTAAATAACTAACTGATGACCTAACTAACTAACTAACTACTAGATAACTAACTAACTGACTGACTAACTAACTAACTAACTAATTAACTAACTAACTAACTAACTAAGTAACTAACTAACTACTAGATAACTAACTAAATAACTAACTAATTAACTAACTAACTATCTTCCAACATACCCACTAACTAAGTAACTAACTAAATAAATAAATGACAAACTAAATAACTACTAGCTATTTCACTAACTAACTAACTAAAGAATTAACTAACTAATTAACTAACTAACTAACTAACTAATTAACTAATTAACTAACAAATTAACTAACTAGCTAGGCACCTTCGTACATACCCACTAACTAACTTACTTACTAACTAACTAATTAACTAACTAATTAATGAACTAATTAACTAACTAACTACTAGTTCACTAACTAATTAACTAACTAACTATCTTCCTACATACTAACTAACTTACTAACTAACTAACTACATTCCTGCATACCCATACTAACTAGTGAACTAAATAAATTACTAGCTAACTACTAGCTAACAAACTAACTAACTAACTAAATAACTAACTAGTTAACTAACTAACTAACTAACTAACCAACTACCGGATAACTAACTAACTAACTAACTAACTAACTAACTACCTTCTTATATACATTTTGACTAACTAACTAACCAACAAACTAACTAACTAACTAACTAACTAACTAACTTACCAGCTAACTACCTAACTAACTAACTGACTACTAGCTAACTGAATAAATAACTAACTAACTAACTAACTAACTAACTACTAGATAACTAACTAAATAACTAACTAATTAACTAACTAACTATCTTCTTACATACATATTAACTAACTAACTAACTAACTAACTAACTAACTAACTAACTACCTACCTTCCTACATACCCACTAACTAAGTAACTAACTAAATAAATAAATAACACACTAAATAACTACTAGCTATTTAACTAACTAACTACCTAAATAAATAACAAACTAATTAACTAACTAACTAACTAACTAATTAACTAACGAAATAAAAAATTAACTAACTAACTATCTACCTTCGTACATACCCACAAACAAACTAACTTACAAACTAACTATTTAATTAACTAATTAACTAACTAACTACTAGTTAACTAACTAACTTACTAACTAACTAACTAATTAACTAATTAACTAACGAACTACTAGCTAAGTAACTAACTAGTTAACTAACTAACTTACTTACTAACAACCTTCATACATACCTATCAACTAACAAACTAACTACCTTTCAAACTAAGTAACTAGCAAACAAACAAACTAACTAACTAACTAAATAACTAAATAACTAAATAACTAAATAACTAACTAACTAACAAATGAACTAATCAACAAACTAACTAAATAACTATCTTCCTACGTACCTATGAACTAACTAACTAACTAACTAACTAACGAACTAACTACCTTCCTACATACCCACTAACTAACGAACTACCTACCTTCCCACTAACTAACTAAATAACTATCTAACTTACTAAATTACTAACTAGCTAACCAATTAACTACTAGATAACTAACAAACTAACTAACTAAATAACTAACTAGTTAACTAACTAAATAACTAACTAACTAACTAACTAACTAACTAAATAATTAACTAACTAAATAACTACTAATTAGCTGACAAAATATCTAACTAACTAATTACAAGATAACTAACATAATAACTAACTAATTTACTAACTAACTATCTTCTTAAATCCCTATTAACTAACTAACTACCTACCTTCCAACATACCCACCAACTAACTAACTAACCAAATAAATAACTAACCAGCTAACTACAAGCTAACTAACTCACTCACTAACTAACTAACTAACTAACTAACTAACTAACGAACTAACTAACTGATGACCTAACTAACTAACTAACTAACTACTAGATAACTAACTAACAATCTGCCTAGCTAACTAATTAACTAATTAACTAACTAACAAATTAACTTACTATCTAACTAACTAACTAACGACGTTGATACATACATATTGATTAACTAACTAATTCACAAACTAACTAACTAACTACTAGCTAACTAACTAACTAACTAACTACAAAACTAACTGATTAACTAAGTAACTAACTATCTAACTAATTAACTAACTATCTAACTAACTAACTAACTAACTAACAACCTTCTTACATACTAACTAACTAACTAACTAACTACGTACTAGCTAATTAACTAACTAACTACCTACCTACCTTCTTACATACATATTGACTAACTAACTAACTATTAACTATCTAATTAACTAACTAACTAACTAACTTACTTACTTACTAACTAACTAACTACTAGTCAATTGAACAAATAACTAACTAAATAACTAACTAACTAACTAACTAACTAACTAACTACTAGATACCTAACTAGCTAACTAACTAACAAACTAACAAACAAACAAACTAACTTACTAACTAACTAACTACCTTCCTACATACCCACCCACTAACTAACTGACTACCTTACCGCTAACTAACTAACTAACTAACTAACTACCTTTTTAACTAAATAACTAACTAGCTAACTAACTAATCAACAAACTAACTAAATAACGGAATAACTATCTTCCTACATACACCTATTAACTAACTAACTAACTAACTAACTAACTAGCTAACAAACTAACTAACTACCTTCCTATATACCCACTAACTAACTAACAAACTACCTTCCTACTAACTAACTAACTAACTATCTAACTAACTATATAACTAACTTGCTAACTAACTAACTACTAGATAACTAACAAACTAACTAACTAAATAACTAAATTGTTAACTAAATAACTAACTAACTAACTGACTAACTAACTAACTAACTACTAGCTAGCTGACAAAATAACTAACTAACTAACTACTACATTACTAACATAATAACTAACTAATTTACTCACTAACTATCTTCTTAAATACCTATTAACTAACTAACTAACTGACTACCTTCCTACATACCCACCAACTAACTAACTAACTAAATAAATAAGTAGCTAACCAGCTAACTACTAACAAACTAACTAACTAAATAACTAATTGATGACCTAACTAACTAACTAGTTACTAGATAACTAACTAACTAACTAACTGACTAACTAACTAATTAACTAACTAATTTACTAACTAATTAACTAACTATCTAACTAACTAACTAACTACCTTGATACATACATATTGATTAACTAACTAACTCACTAACATAATAACTAACTAGCTAACTACAAGATAACTAACATAATAACTAACTAATTTACTAACTAACTATCTTCTTAAGTACCGATTAACTAACTAACTAACTAACTAACTAACTAACTAACTAACTAACTAACTAAATAACTAATTGATGACCAAACTAACTAACTAACTAGAAACTAGATAACTAACTAACTAACTGACAAATTAACTAACTAACTAACTAATTAACTAACTAATTAACTAACTATCTAACTAACTAACTAACTACCTTGATACATACATATTGATTAACTAACTCACTAACTAACTAACTCACTAACTAACTTACAACTAGCTAACTAACTAAGTATCTAACTAAATAACTAATTGATTAACTAACTAACTAACTAACCTACTAATTAGCTAACAATCAAACTAACTAACTAACTAACTAACAACCTTCTTACATACTAACTAACTAACTAACTACAAGCTAATTAACTAACTAACTAACTAACTAACTAACTACATTCTTACATACATATTGACTGACTAACCAATTAACTAACTAACTAGCTACCTTCGTACCTACCCACTCACTAACTAACTTACTAACTAACTAATTAACAAACTAGTTAATGAACTAATTAACTAACTAACAACTAGTTAACTAACTAACAAACTAACTAACTAAATAACTAACTAATTAACTAACTAACTAACAAATTACTAGCTAACTAACTAACTTACTAACTACCTAACAAATTAATGACTAAATAACTATTAACTAACTAACTTACTAACTAACTACCTTCATACATACCTGTTAACAAACAAACTAACTACCTTTCTAACTAACTAACGAACAAACTACCTAACTAAATAACTAAATAACTAACTAATTAACTAATTAACAAACTAACTAATTAACTAAATAACTATCTTCGTACATACACCTATTAACTAACTAAGTAACTAACTAACTAACATACTAACTAACTACCTTCCTACATACAAACTAACTAACTAACAAACTACCTTCCCACTAACTAACTATCTAACTATCTAACTAACTAAATAACTAACTAGCTAACTAACTAACTACAAGATAACTAACAAACTAACTAACTAAATAACTAAATTGTTAACCAAATAACTAACAAACTAGCTACTAACTAACTACCTAACTAAATACTAGCTAGCTGACAAAATAACTAACCAACCAACTACTAGATAAGTAACATAGTAACTAACTAATTTACTAACTAACTATCTTCTTAAATACCTATTAACTAACTAACTAACTAACTACCTACCTATATACCCACCAATTAACTAACTAACTAACTAAATAAATAAATAAAAAAATAACAAGCTAACTACAAGCTAACTAACTAACTAACTAACTAAATAACTAATTGATGACCCAACTAACAAACTAACTACTAGATAACTAACTAACTAACAAACAAACTAACTAACTAACTAATTAACAAGCTAACTAATTAACTAACTATCTAGCTAACTAACTAACTACCTTAATACATACATATTGATTAACTAACTAAGTCACTAACTAACTAACTACTAGCTAATTAACTAACTAACTAACTAACTACCTTCTTACATACATATTGACTAAATAACCAACTAACTAACTAACTAACTAACTAACTAACTAACTAACTAACTTGCTAACTAACTAACTAACTAACTACAAGCTAACTGAATAAATAACATACTAACTAACTAACTAACTAACTAACTACTAGATAACTATCTAAATAACTAACTAATTAACTAACTAAGTATCTTCCTACATACATATTAACAAACTAACTAACTAACTAACTTACTAACTTACTAACTACCTTCCTATATACCCACTAACTAACTAAGTAACAAACTAAATAAATATATAAATAACTAACTACATAACTACTTGCTATTTAACTAACTATCTAAATAAATAAATACATAACTAATTAACTAATTAAGTATCTTCCTACATACATATTAACAAACTAACTAACTAACTAACTGACTAACTAACTAACTAACTTACTAATTACCTTCCTACATACCCACTAACTAAGTAACTAACTAAATAAATATATAAATAACTAACTACATAACTACTAGCTATTTAACTAACTATCTAACTACATAAATAACTAACTAATTAACTACCAAACTAACTAATTAACTAACTTACTAACTACCAAACTAACTAACTAACTAACAAAATTAACTAATCAACAAACTAACTAAATAACTAAATAACTATCTTCCTACATACCTATAAACTAACTAACTAACTAACTAACTCACTAACTAACTACCTACCTACCTTCCTACATACCCACTAACTAACTAACTAACTACCTTACCGCTAACTAGTTAGTTAGTTAGTTAGTTAGTTAATTAGTTCGTTATTTAGTCAGTTTGTTTGTTAATTAGCTAGTAGTTAGTTAGTTAGTTAGTTAGTTAGTTAGTTAGTTAGTTAGTTAGTTAGTTAATTAGTTAGTTAGTTAGTTAATTAGTTAGTTAGTTAGTTAGTTAGTTAGTTAGTTAGTTAGTTAGTTAAATAGTTAGTTATATAGTTAGTTAGTTAGTTAGTTTTCAGGTAGTTGGTTAGTTAGTTAGTTGGTTAGTTAACTAGTTAGTTAGTTAGCTAGGAGTTAGCTGGTAATTTATTTAGTTAGCTAGTTAGTTGGTGGATATGCAGGAAGGTAGTTAGTTCGTTAGTTAGTTAGTTAGTTAGTCAATAAATATGTAGGAAGATAGTTAGTTAATTAGTTAGTTATTTAGATAGATATCTAGTAGTTAGTTACTTGGATTGTTAGTTATTTAGTTAGTTAGTTAGTTAGTTAGTTAGTTAGTTATTTAGTTAGTTAATTATTTAGTAAGTTAGTTAGTTATTAAGTACGTAGAAAGATAGTCAGTCAGTAAATTAGTTAGTTATTTAGATAGTTATCTAGTAGTTAGATAGTTAGTTATGTAGTCAGTTAGTTAGTTATTTAGTTATTTATCTAGTAGTTAGTTAATTAGTTAGTTAATTAGTTAGTTAGTTACTTAGTTAGTTAGTTAGTTAGTTTGATAGTCTGTTAATTAGTTAGGTAGTTACTAGTTAGTTAGTCGGTATATAGGATGGTAGTTAGTTAGATGGTTAGTTAGTCAATTAGTTTGTTAGTTAGTTATTAGGTATATAGGAAGACAATTAGTTAGTTAGTTAGTTAGATAGATAGATACTAGTTAATAGGTATGTAGGAAGACAATTAGTTAGTTAGTTAGTTAATTAGTTTGATACTAGTTAATTAGTTAGTTAGTTTGTTTGTTAGTGAGTTTGTAGGAAGGTAGTTAGTTAATTAGTTAGTTAGGTAGATAGCTATTTAGTTAGTTTATAGGTATGTATGAAGGTAGTTAGTTAGTTATTTAGTTAATTAGTTCGTTATTTAGTCAGTTTATTTGTTAATTAGCTAGTAGTTAGTTAGTTAGTTAGTTAGTTAGTTAGTTAGCTAGTAGTTAGTTAGTTATTTAGTTGGCTAAGTCAGCTAGCTAGCTAGCAGTTAGTTAGTTAGTTAGTTAGTTAATAGGTATGTAGGAAGGTAGTTAGTTAGTTAGTAAGTAAGTTAGATAGTTAGTTAGTTACCTAGTAGTCAGTTAGTTAATTAGTTAGTTAGTTTACTAGTTAGCTATTTAGTTAGTTAGTCTGTTAGTTCTCTAGTAGTTAGTTAGTTAACTAGTTAGTTATTTAGTTAGTTAGATAGTTAGTTAGTTAGTTAGTTAGTGGGAAAGTAGGTAGTTAGTTAGTTAGTGGGTACGTAGGAAGGTAGTCAGTTAGTTAGTTAGTCAGTCAGTCAGTAAGTTCGTTAATTAGTTCGTTAATAGGTATGTAGGAAGATAGTTATTTAGTTAGTTTGTTAGTTTGTTAATTAATTAATTAGTTAGTTAGTTAGTTATTTAGTTATTTGGTTAGTTAGTTAGTTAGTTAGTCAGTTAGTTAGTTAGTTAGAAATGTAGTTAGTTAGTTAGGTAATAGTTATGTATGAAGGTAGTTAGTAAGTTTGATAGTTAACTAGTTAGTTAGTTAGCTAGTAGTTAGTTAGTTAGTTAGCTAGTAGTTTGATAGTTTGTTAGTTAATTAGTCACTTATTTCGTTAGTTAACTAGTTAGTTAGTTAACTAGTAGTCAGTTAGTAAATTAGTTAGTTAGTAAGTTAGTTAGTTAGTTAGTTAGTTAGTTAGTTAGTTAGTTAATATGTATGTAAGAAAATAGTTAGTTAGTTAATTAGTAAGTTATTTAGTTAGGTATCTAGTAGTTAGTTAGTTAGTTAGTTAGTTAGTTATTCGGTCCGCTAGTAGTTAGTTAGTTAGTTAGTTAGTTAGTTAGTTAGTAAGTTAGTTAGTTAGTTAATTAGTTAGTTAGTTAGTTAGTCAATATGTATGTAAGAAGGTAGTTAGTTAGTTAGTTAGTTAGTTAATTAGCCAGTAGTTAGTTAGTTTGTTAGTTAGTATGTAAGAAGATTGTCAGTTAGTTGTTTAGTTAGATAGTTAGTTAATTAGATAGTTAGTTAGTTAATCAGTTAGTTATTTAGTTAGTTTCTTAGTTAGTTAGCTAGTAGTTAGTTGGTTAATCAATATGTATGTAACAAGGTAGTTAGTTAGTTTGTTAGATAGTTAGTTAATTAGTTAGTTAGTTAGTTAGTTAGTTAGTTAGTTAGTTAGTCAGTTAGTTAGATAGTTATCTATTAGTTAGTTAGTTAGTTAGTTAGTTAGTTAAATAGTTAGTTATATAGTTTGTTAGTTAGTTAGTTTTCAAGTAGTTGGTTAGTTAGTTAGTTGGTTAGTTAACTAGTTAGTTAGTTAGCTAGTAGTTAGCTGGTAATTTATTTAGTTAGCTAGTTAGTTTGTGGGTATGCAGGAAGGTACTTAGTTCGTTCGTTAGTTAGTTAGTTAGTCAATAAGTATGTAGGAAGATAGTTAGTTAATTAGTTAGATATTTAGATAGATATCTAGTAGTTAGTTACTTGGATTGTTAGTTATTTAGTTAGCTAGTTAGTTAGTTAGTTATTTAGTTAGATAGTTAACTAGTTAGTTATTTAGTAAGTTAGTTAGTTATTAAGTACGTAGGAAGATAGTCAGTCAGTAAATTAGTTAGTTATATAGATAGTTATCTAGTAGTTAGTTAGTTAGTTATGTAGTCAGTTAGTTAGTCATTTAGTTATTTATCTAGTAGTTAGTTAATTAGTTAGTTAATTAGTTAGTTAGTTAGTTATTTAATTAGTTAGTTAGTTAGTTAGTTACTTAGTATGTATGTATGTAAGAAGGCACTTAGTTAGTTAATTAGTTAGTTAGTTAGTTAGTTTGATAGTCAGTTAATTAGTTAGGTAGTTACTAGTTAGTTAGTCGGTATATAGGATGGTAGTTAGTTAGATGGTTAGTTACTCAATTAGTTAGTTAGTTAGTTAGTTAATAGGTATATAGGAAGACAATTAGTTAGTTAGTTAGTTAGATAGATATATACTACTTAATAGGTATGTAGGAAGACAATTAGTTAGTTAGTTAGTTTGTTAGTGAGTTTGTAGGAAGGTAGTTAGTTAGTTAGTTAGTTAGGTAGATAGCTATTTAGTTAGTTTATAGGTATGTATGAAGGTAGTTAGTTAGTTAGTTAGTTAATTAGTTCGTTATTTAGTCAGTTTGTTTGTTAATTAGCTAGTAGTTAGTTAGTTAGTTAGTTAGTTAGTTAGTTAGTTAGTTAGTTAGTTAGTTAATTAGTTAGTTAGTTAGTTAATTAGTTAGTTAGTTAGTTAGTTAGTTAGTTAGTTAGTTAGTTAGTTAAATAGTTAGTTATATAGTTAGTTAGTTAGTTAGTTTTCAAGTAGTTGGTTAGTTAGTTAGTTGGTTAGTTAACTAGTTAGTTAGTTAGCTAGGAGTTAGCTGGTAATTTATTTAGTTAGCTAGTTAGTTGGTGGATATGCAGGAAGGTAGTTAGTTCGTTAGTTAGTTAGTTAGTTAGTCAATAAATATGTAGGAAGATAGTTAGTTAATTAGTTAGTTATTTAGATAGATATCTAGTAGTTAGTTACTTGGATTGTTAGTTATTTAGTTAGTTAGTTAGTTAGTTAGTTATTTAGTTAGTTAATTATTTAGTAAGTTAGTTAGTTATTAAGTACGTAGAAAGATAGTCAGTCAGTAAATTAGTTAGTTATTTAGATAGTTATCTAGTAGTTAGATAGTTAGTTATGTAGTCAGTTAGTTAGTTATTTAGTTATTTATCTAGTAGTTAGTTAATTAGTTAGTTAATTAGTTAGTTAGTTACTTAGTTAGTTAGTTAGTTAGTTTGATAGTCTGTTAATTAGTTAGGTAGTTACTAGTTAGTTAGTCGGTATATAGGATGGTAGTGAGTTAGATGGTTAGTTAGTCAATTAGTTTGTTAGTTAGTTATTAGGTATATAGGAAGACAATTAGTTAGTTAGTTAGTTAGATAGATAGATACTAGTTAATAGGTATGTAGGAAGACAATTAGTTAGTTAGTTAGTTAATTAGTTTGATACTAGTTAATTTGTTAGTTAGTTTGTTTGTTAGTGAGTTTGTAGGAAGGTAGTTAGTTAATTAGTTAGTTAGGTAGATAGCTATTTAGTTAGTTTATAGGTATGTATGAAGGTAGTTAGTTAGTTATTTAGTTAATTAGTTCGTTATTTAGTCAGTTTATTTGTTAATTAGCTAGTAGTTAGTTAGTTAGTTAGTTAGTTAGTTAGTTAGCTAGTAGTTAGTTAGTTAGTTAGTTGGCTAAGTCAGCTAGCTAGCTAGCAGTTAGTTAGTTAGTTAGTTAGTTAATAGGTATGTAGAAAGGTAGTTAGTTAGTTAGTAAGTAAGTTAGATAGTTAGTTAGTTACCTAGTAGTCAGTTAGTTAATTAGTTAGTTAGTTTACTAGTTAGCTATTTAGTTAGTTAGTCTGTTAGTTCTCTAGTAGTTAGTTAGTTAACTAGTTAGTTATTTAGTTAGTTAGATAGTTAGTTAGTTAGTTAGTTAGTGGGAAAGTAGGTAGTTAGTTAGTTAGTGGGTACGTAGGAAGGTAGTCAGTTAGTTAGTTAGTCAGTCAGTCAGTAAGTTCGTTAATTAGTTCGTTAATAGGTATGTAGGAAGATAGTTATTTAGTTAGTTTGTTAGTTTGTAAATTAATTAATTAGTTAGTTAGTTAGTTATTTAGTTATTTGGTTAGTTAGTTAGTTAGTTAGTCAGTTAGTTAGTTAGTTAGAAAGGTAGTTAGTTAGTTAGGTAATAGTTATGTATGAAGGTAGTTAGTAAGTTTGATAGTTAACTAGTTAGTTAGTTAGCTAGTAGTTAGTTAGTTAGTTAGCTAGTAGTTTGATAGTTTGTTAGTTAATTAGTCACTTATTTCGTTAGTTAACTAGTTAGTTAGTTAACTAGTAGTCAGTTAGTAAATTAGTTAGTTAGTAAGTTAGTTAGTTAGTTAGTTAGTTAGTTAGTTAGTTAATATGTATGTAAGAAAATAGTTAGTTAGTTAATTAGTAAGTTATTTAGTTAGGTATCTAGTAGTTAGTTAGTTAGTTAGTTAGTTAGTTATTCGGTCCGCTAGTAGTTAGTTAGTTAGTTAGTTAGTTAGTTAGTAAGTTAGTTAGTTAGTTAATTAGTTAGTTAGTTAGTTAGTCAATATGTATGTAAGAAGGTAGTTAGTTAGTTAGTTAGTTAGTTAATTAGCCAGTAGTTAGTTAGTTTGTTAGTTAGTATGTAAGAAGGTTGTCAGTTAGTTGTTTAGTTAGATAGTTAGTTAATTAGATAGATAGTTAGTTAATCAGTTAGTTATTTAGTTAGTTTCTTAGTTAGTTAGCTAGTAGTTAGTTGGTTAATCAATATGTATGTAACAAGGTAGTTAGTTAGTTTGTTAGATAGTTAGTTAATTAGTTAGTTAGTTAGTTAGTTAGTTAGTTAGTTAGTTAGTCAGTTAGTTAGATAGTTATCTATTAGTTAGTTAGTTAGTTAGTTAGGTCATCAGTTTGTTAGTTATTTAGTTAGTTATTTAGTTAGCTAGTATTTAGAAGGTTAGTTATTTATTTATTTAGTTACTTAGTTAGTTGGTGGGTATATAGGAAGGTAGTTAGTTAGTTAGTTAGTTAGTTAGTTAGTTAATAGGTATTTAACAAGATAGTTAGTTAGTAAATTAGTTAGTTATTATGTTAGTTATCTAGTAATGAGTTCGTTAGTTATTTTGCCGGCTAGCTAGTAGTTAGTTAGTTAGTTATTTAGTTGGTTGGTTAGTTAGTTAGTTAGTTAGTTAGCTAGTTATTCAGTTAGTTATTTAGTTAGTTAGTTTGTTAGTTATCTAGTAGTTAGTTAGTTAGCTAGTTAGTTATTCAGTTAGTTAGATAGTGAGTTAGTTAGTTAGTGGGAAGGTAGTTAATTAGTTAGTTAGTGGGTATGTAGGAAGGTAGGTAGTTAGTTAGTTAGTTAGTTAGTCAATAGGTATTTAAGAATATAGTTAGTTAGTAAATTAGTTAGTTATTATGATAGTTATCTAGTAATTAGTTAGTTAGTTATTTTGTCAGCTAGCTAGTAGTTAGTTAGTTAGTTATTCAGTTAGTTAGTTAGTTAACTAGTTAGTTATTTAGTTAGTTTGTTTGTTAATTATCTAGTAGTTAGTTAGTTATTTAGTTAAATAGTTAGTTAGTTAGAAAGTTTGTTACTTAGGTCATCAGTTAGTTTGTTAGTTAGGTCATCAGTAAGTTAGTTATTTAGTTAGTTAGTTAGTTAGCTTGTAGTTGGAAGGTTAGTTATTTATTTAGTTAGTTAGTTATTTAGTTGGTGGGTATGTAGGAAGGTAGTTAGTTAGTTAGTTGGTTAATAGGTATTTAAGAAGATAGCTAGTTAGTAAATTAGTTAGTTATTATGTTAGTTATCTAGTAATTAGTTTGTTAGTTATTTTGTTAGCTAGCTAGTAGTTAGTTATTTAGTTAGTTATTTTGTTAGTAAGTCAGTTAGTTATCTAGTAGTTAGTTAGTTAGTTAGTTATTCAGTTAGTTAACTAGTTAGTTATTTAGTTAGTTAGTTTGTTAGCTATCTAGTAGTTAGTTAGTTAGCTAGTTAGTTATTCAGTTAGTTAGATAGTTAGTTAGTTAGTTAGTGGGAAGGTAGTTTGTTAGTTAGTTAGTGGGTATGTAGGAAGGAAGTTAGTTAGTTAATATGTGTATGTAGGAAGATAGTTATTTAGTCGTTTAGTTAGTTTGTTAATTAGTTAATTAGTTAGTTATTTAGTTATTTAGTTAGTTAGTTAGTTAGTTTGTTAGTTAGTTAGTTAGAAAGGTAGTTAGTTTGTTAGTTAATAGGTATGTATGAAGATAGTTAGTTAGTAAGTTAGTTAGTTAACTAGTTTATTAGTTAGCCAGTAGTTTGTTAGTTAGTTAATTATTTAGTTAGTAAGTTGGTTAGTTAGTTGGTGGATATGTAGGAAGGTAGTTAGTTAGTTAGTTAGATAATATGTATTTAAGAAGATAGTTAGTTAGTAAATTATTTAGTTATTATGTTAGTTATCTAGTAGTTAGTTAGTTAGTTAGTTATTTTGTCAGCTAGCTAGTAGGTAGTTAGTTAGTTAGTAGTTAGTTAGTTAGTTATTTAGTTAACTATTTAGTTATTTAGTTAGCGAGTTTGTTAGTTATCTAGTAGTTAGTTAGTTAGCTAGTTAGTTATTTAGTTAATTAGATAGTTAGTTTGTTAGTTAGTGGGAAGGTAGTTTGTTATTTAGTTAATGGGTATGTAGGAAGGTAGTTAGTTAGTTAGTTAGTTTGTTAGTTAATATGTGTATGTCGGAAGATAGTTATTTAGTTGTTTAGTTAGTTTGGTAATTAGTTAATTAGTTAGTTATTTAGTTATTTAGTTAGTTAGTTAGTTAGAAAGGTAGTTAGATTGTTAGTTAATAGGTACGTATGAAGATAGTTAGTTAGTAAGTTAGTTAGATAACTAGTTTGTTAGTTAGCCAGTAGTTAGTTAGTTAGTTAGTAAGTTAGTTAATTAGTTAGTTATTTAGTTAGTTAGTTAGTTAGTTAACTAGTAGTTAGTTAGTTAATTTGTTCATTAATTAGTTAGTTAAATAGTTAGTTAGTAAGTTAGTTAGTTAGTGGGTATGTACGAAGGTAGTTAGTTAGTTAGTTAATATGTTAGTTAGTTGGTTAGTTAGTCTATATGTATGTAAGAAGGTAGTTAGTTAGTTAGTTAATTAGCTAGTAGTTAGTTAGCTTGTTTGTTTGTTAGTATGTAAGAAGGTTGCTTGTTAGATAGTTAGCTTGGCAGTTACTTAATTAGTAAGTTAGTTAGTTGGTTAATCGGTTAGTTATTTAGTTAGTTACTTAGTTAGTTAACTAGTAGTTAGTTAGGTAGTGAGTTAGTTAGTTAATCAATATGTATGTATCAAGGTAGTTAGTTAGTTAGTTAGTTAGATAGTTAGTTAATTAGTTAGTTAATTAGTTAGTTAGTTAGTTAGTTTGTCAGTTAGTTAGTTAGTTATCTAGTAGTTAGTTAGTTAGTTAGGTCATCAATTAATAATTTAGTTAGTTAGTTAGTAAGTAGTTAGCTAGTAGTTAGCTGGTTAGTTATTTATTTTGTTTGTTAGTTCTATAGTTGGTGGATATGTACGAAGGTAGTTAGTTAGATAGTTAGTTAATAGGTATTTAATAAGATAGTTAGTTAGTAAATTAGTGAGTTATTAGTTTAGTTATCTGGTAGTTAGTTAGTTTGTTAGTAGTTAGTTAACTATTTAGTTATTTAATTAGTTTGTTTGTTAGTTATCTAGTAGTTAGTTAGTTAGATAGTTAGTTAGTTTGTTAGTGGGAAGGTAGTTTGTTAGTTAGTTAGTGGGTATGTAGGAAGGTAGTTAGTTAGTTAGTTAGTTAATAGGTGTATGTAGGAAGATAGTTATTTAGATGTTTAGTTAGTTTGTTAATTAGTTAATTAGTTAGTTGGTTTGTTATTTAGTTAGTTAGTTAGTTCGTTTGTTAGTTAGTTATTTAGAAAGGTAGTTAGTTTGTTAGTCAATAGGTATGTATGAATGTAGTTAGTTAGTAAGTTAGATAGTTAATTAGTTAGTTAGTTAGCTATTAGTTAGTTAGTTAGTTAGTTAGTTAGTTAGTTAATTAGTTAGTTGTTTAGTTAGTTAGTTACTTAGTTAACTAGTAGTTAGTTAGTTAATTAGGTCATTAATTAGTTAGTTAATTAGTTAGTTAGTAAGTTAGTTAGTTAGAGGGTATGTACAAAGGTAGCTAGTTAGTTAGTTAATTTGTTAGTTAGTTAGTTAATTAGTTTGTTAGTCAGTCAGTTAGTTAATTAGTTAGTTAATTCTTTAGTTAGTTAGTTAAATAGCTAGTTCGTTACTTAGTTAGTTAGTTAATTGGTCAATTAGTTAGTTAGCTTGTAGTAAGTTAGTCAGTTACTTAATTAGTTAGTTAGTGAGTTAACTAGTTAACTAGTTAGTTATTTTGTTAGTTTATTAGTTAGTTAGTGAGCCAATAGTTAGTTAGTTAGTTAACTAGTTAGTTATTTAGTTAATTAGTTAGTCAGTAAGCCAGTTAGTTAGTTAGTTCGTTTGTACGAAGGTAGTTAGTTAATTAGTTAGGTAGGTAGTTAATTAGTTAGTTAATATGTATATATGAAGATAGTTAGTTAGTAAGTTAGTCTGTTAATTAGTTAATTAGTTAGTTAGCTAGTAGATAGTTAGTAAGTTAGTTAGTTAATTAGTAAGCTAGTCAATTAGTAAGATAGTTTGTAAGTTAGTTTGTTAGTTTATTAGTAAGCTAGTCAATTTGTTAGCTAGTAGTTACTTAGTTAGTTAGTTAATAGGTATGTAGGAAGTTAGTTAGTTAGTTAGTTAGTGAGTTAGTTAGTTCCTTTGTTAGTTAGTTAGATAGTTAATAGGTATGTAGGAAGATAGTTAGTTACTTAGTTGGTTAGTTAGTTAGTTAGTTAGTTAGTTAGTTAGTTATTTAGTTAGTTTGTTCGTTAGTTAGTGGGTATCTAGGAAGGTAGCTAGTTTGTTAGTTAGTTAGTTAGTTAGTTAGTTAGTTAGTTAGTTATTTTGTCAGTTAATAAATTAGTTGGCTAGTTAGTTAGTTAGTTAGTTAGTTAGTTAGTTATTATGTATGTGAGAAGGTAGTTAGTTAGTTAGTTAGTTAGTTAGTTAGTTAGATAGTTAATTAGTTAGTTAGTTAGTTAGTTAGTTAGTTAGTTAATAAGTTAGTTATTTAGTTAGTTACTTACTTAGTTAGATAATAGTTAGTTAGTGAGTGAGTCAGCTAGTTAATCAATATATGTGTGTGAAGGTAGGTAGGTAGTTAGTTAGTTAGTGAGATAGTTAGTTATTCAATTAGTTAGTTAATTAGTTAGTTGGTTAGTTAGTTACCTAGTAGTTAGTTTGTTAGCTAGGTAATCAGTTAGTTATTTAGTTAGTTAGTTAGTTAGTTAGTTCGTTTGTTTGCTAGTAGTTAGTTGGTTATTTATTTATTTAGTTAGTTAGTTAGTTAGTTAGTAAGTTAGTTAGGTTGTGGGTATGTAGGAAGGTAGTTAGTTTGTTAGTTAGTTAGTTAGTTAATAGGTATTTAAGAAGATAGTTAGTTATTATGTTAGTTATCTAGTAATTACTTAGTTAGTTAGTTATTTTGTCAGCTAGCTAGTAGTTAGTTATTTAGTTAGTTATCTAGTAGTTAGTTAGGTAGTTAGTTAGTTAACTAGTTAGTTATTCAGTTAGCTAGTTGGCTTACTAGTTAGTTACTTAGTTAGTTAGTGGGTATGTAGGAAGTTAGTTAGTGGGTATGTAGGAAGGTAGTTAGTTAGTTTGTTAATAGGTATGTAGGAAGTTAGTTATTTAGTTATTTAGTTAGTTTGTTAATTAGTTGATTAGTTAGTTATTTAGTTAGTCAGTTCGTTAGTTAGTTAGTAAGATTGGTAGTTAGTTAGTTAGTTAATATGTATGTATGAAGGTAGTTCGCTAGTAAGTTAGTAAACTAGTTAGATAGTTTGCTAGTAGTTAGTTAGTTAGTTAGTTAGTTAGTTAGTTAGCAAGTTAATTAGTAATTTGTTTAGTTAGTTAGTTAGTTAGTTAGTAAGCTAGTAGTTTGTTAGTTAATTTGTTCATTAATTAGTTAGTTAAATAGTTAGTTAGTAAGTTAGTTAGTTAGTGGGTATGTACGAAGGTAGTTAGTTAGTTAGTTAATATGTTAGTTAGTTGGTTAGTTAGTCAATATGTATGTAAGAAGGTAGTTAGTTAGTTAGTTAATTAGCTAGTAGTTAGTTAGCTTGTTTGTTTGTTAGTATGTAAGAAGGTTGTTTGTTAGATAGTTAGCTTGGTAGTTACTTAATTAGTAAGTTAGTTAGTTGGTTAATCGGTTAGTTATTTAGTTAGTTACTTAGTTAGTTAACTAGTAGTTAGTTAGGTAGTGAGTTAGTTAGTTAATCAATATGTATGTATCAAGGTAGTTAGTTAGTTAGTTAGTTAGATAGTTAGTTAATTAGTTAGTTAATTAGTTAGTTAGTTAGTTAGTTTGTCAGTTAGTTAGTTAGTTATCTAGTAGTTAGTTAGTTAGTTAGGTCATCAATTAATAATTTAGTTAGTTAGTTAGTAAGTAGTTAGCTAGTAGTTAGCTGGTTAGTTATTTATTTTGTTTGTTAGTTCTATAGTTGGTGGATATGTACGAAGGTAGTTAGTTAGATAGTTAGTTAATAGGTATTTAATAAGATAGTTAGTTAGTAAATTAGTGAGTTATTAGTTTAGTTATCTGGTAGTTAGTTAGTTTGTTAGTAGTTAGTTAACTATTTAGTTATTTAGTTAGTTTGTTTGTTAGTTATCTAGTAGTTAGTTAGTTAGATAGTTAGTTAGTTTGTTAGTGGGAAGGTAGTTTGTTAGTTAGTTAGTGGGTATGTAGGAAGGTAGTTAGTTAGTTAGTTAGTTAATAGTTGTATGTAGGAAGATAGTTATTTAGATGTTTAGTTAGTTTGTTAATTAGTTAATTAGTTAGATGGTTTGTTATTTAGTTAGTTAGTTAGTTAGTTTGTTAGTTAGTTATTTAGAAAGGTAGTTAGTTTGTTAGTCAATAGGTATGTATGAGTGTAGTTAGTTAGTAAGTTAGATAGTTAATTAGTTAGTTAGTTAGCTATTAGTTAGTTAGTTAGTTAGTTAGTTAGTTAGTTAATTAGTTAGTTGTTTAGTTAGTTAGTTACTTAGTTAACTAGTAGTTAGTTAGTTAATTAGGTCATTAATTAGTTAGTTAATTAGTTAGTTAGTAAGTTAGTTAGTTAGAGGGTATGTACAAAGGTAGCTAGTTAGTTAGTTAATTTGTTAGTTAGTTAGTTAATTAGTTTGTTAGTCAGTCAGTTAGTTAATTAGTTAGTTAATTCTTTAGTTAGTTAGTTAAATAGCTAGTTCGTTAGTTAGTTAGTTAGTTAATTGGTCAATTAGTTAGTTAGCTTGTAGTAAGTTAGTCAGTTACTTAATTAGTTAGTTAGTGAGTTAACTAGTTAACTAGTTAGTTATTTTGTTAGTTTATTAGTTAGTTAGTTAGCCAATAGTTAGTTAGTTAGTTAACTAGTTAGTTATTTAGTTAATTAGTTAGTTAGTAAGCCAGTTAGTTAGTTAGTTCGTTTGTACGAAGGTAGTTAGTTAATTAGTTAGGTAGGTAGTTAATTAGTTAGTTAATATGTATATATGAAGATAGTTAGTTAGTAAGTTAGTCTGTTAATTAGTTAATTAGTTAGTTAGCTAGTAGATAGTTAGTAAGTTAGTTAGTTAATTAGTAAGCTAGTCAATTAGTAAGATAGTTAGTTTGTTAGTTTATTAGTAAGCTAGTCAATTTGTTAGCTAGTAGTTACTTAGTTAGTTAGTTAATAGGTATGTAGGAAGTTAGTTAGTTAGTTAGTTAGTGAGTTAGTTAGTTCCTTTGTTAGTTAGTTAGATAGTTAATAGGTATGTAGGAAGATAATTAGTTACTTAGTTGGTTAGTTAGTCAGTTAGTTAGTTAGTTAGTTAGTTATTTAGTTAGTTTGTTCGTTAGTTAGTGGGTATCTAGGAAGGTAGCTAGTTTGTTAGTTAGTTAGTTAGTTAGTTAGTTAGTTAGTTAGTTATTTTGTCAGTTAATAAATTAGTTGGCTAGTTAGTTAGTTAGTTAGTTAGTTAGTTATTATGTATGTGAGAAGGTAGTTAGTTAGTTAGTTAGTTAGTTAGTTAGATAGTTAATTAGTAAGTTAGTTAGTTAGTTAGTTAGTTAGTTAGTTAGTTAAAAAGTTAGTTATTTAGTTAGTTACTTACTTAGTTAGATAATAGTTAGTTAGTGAGTGAGTCAGCTAGTTAATCAATATATGTGTGTGAAGGTAGGTAGGTAGTTAGTTAGTTAGTGAGATAGTTAGTTATTCAATTAGTTAGTTAATTAGTTAGTTGGTTAGTTAGTTACCTAGTAGTTAGTTTGTTAGCTAGGTAATCAGTTAGTTATTTAGTTAGTTAGTTAGTTAGTTAGTTCGTTTGTTTGCTAGTAGTTAGTTGGTTATTTATTTATTTAGTTAGTTAGTTAGTTAGTTAGTAAGTTAGTTAGGTTGTGGGTATGTAGGAAGGTACTTAGTTTGTTAGTTAGTTAGTTAGTTAATAGGTATTTAAGAAGATAGTTAGTTATTATGTTAGTTATCTAGTAATTAGTTAGTTAGTTAGTTATTTTGTCAGCTAGCTAGTAGTTAGTTATTTAGTTAGTTATCTAGTAGTTAGTTAGGTAGTTAGTTAGTTAACTAGTTAGTTATTCAGTTAGCTAGTTGGCTTACTAGTTAGTTACTTAGTTAGTTAGTGGGTATGTAGGAAGTTAGTTAGTGGGTATGTAGGAAGGTAGTTAGTTAGTTTGTTAATAGGTATGTAGGAAGTTAGTTATTTAGTTATTTAGTTAGTTTGTTAATTAGTTGATTAGTTAGTTATTTAGTTAGTCAGTTCGTTAGTTAGTTAGTAAGATTGGTAGTTAGTTAGTTAGTTAATATGTATGTATGAAGGTAGTTCGCTAGTAAGTTAGTAAACTAGTTAGATAGTTTGCTAGTAGTTAGTTAGTTAGTTAGTTAGTTAGTTAGCAAGTTAATTAGTAATTTGTTTAGTTAGTTAGTTAGTTAGTTAGTAAGCTAGTAGTTAGTTAGTTAGTTAATTAGTTAATTAATTAGTTTGTTAATTAGTTAGTTAGTAAGTTAGTTACTTAGTGGGATGTACGAATGTAGCTAGTTAGTTAGTTAGTTAATTAGTTATCTAGTTAGTTAGTTAAGAGTTATTTAGTTAGTTAGTTAGTTAGTTAAATATCTAGTAGTTATTTAGTTAGTTATTTATTTAGTTAGTTAGTTACTTAATTAGTGGGTATGTTGGAAGACAGTTAGTAAGTTAGTTAGTAACTTAGTTAATAGGGGAGTAGGAAGATAGTTAGTTAGTTAATTAGTGAGTTATTTAGTTAGTTATCTTGTAGTTAATTAGTTAGTTAGTTAGTTAGTTGGTTAGTTAGTTAGTTTGCAAGTTAGTTAGTTAGTTTGTTTGTTAATATGTATGTATCAAGGTAGGTAGTTAGTTAATTAGATAGTTAGTTAATGAGTTAGTTAATTAGTTAGTTAGTTAGTTAGGTAGTCAGTTAGTTAGTTAGTTATCTAGCAGTTAGTTAGTTAGTTAGTTAGTTCATCAATTAGTTATTTAGTTAGTTAGTTAGTTAGTAGTTAGCTAGTAGTTAGCTGGTTAGTTAATTATTTAGTTAGTTAATTAGTTAGTTAGTTGGTGGGTATGTAGGAAGGTAGTTAGTTAGTTAGTTAGATAATAGGTATTTAAGAAGATAGTTAGTTAGTAAATTAGTTAGTTATTATGTTAGTTATTTTGTCAGCTAGCTAGTAGTTAGTTAGTTAGTTAGTAGTTAGTTAGTTAGTTATTTAGTTAACTATTTAGTTATTTAGTTAGCAAGTTTGTTAGTTATCTTGTAGTTAGTTAGTTAGCTAGTTAGTCATTTAGTTAGTTAGATAGTTAGTTAGTTAGTTAGTGGGAAGGTAGTTTGTTAGTTAGTTAGTGGGTATGTAGGAAGGTAGTTAGTTAGTTAGTTAATTTGTGTATGTAAGAAGATAGTTGTTTAGTTGTTTAGTTAGTTTGTTAATTAGTTAATTAGTTAGTTATTTAGTTATTTAGTTAGTTAGTTAGATAGTTAGTTAGTTAGTTAGTCAGAATGGTAGTTAGTTTGTTAGTTAACAGGTATGTATGAAGATAGTTAGTTAGTAAGTTAGTTAGTTAACTGGTTTGTTAGTTAGCCAGTAGTTTGTTAGTTAGTTAGTTAGTTAGTTAGTTAATTAGTTAGTTATTTAGTTAGTTAGTTAGTTAGTTAATTAGTACATTAATTAGTTAGTTAAATAGTTAGTTAGTAAGTTAGTTAGTTAGTGGGTATTTACGAAGGTAGCTAGTTAGTTAGTTAATTTGTTAGTTAATTAGTTAATTCGTTAGTTAGTTAATTCTTTAGTTAGTTAGTTAGTTAAATATCTTGTAGTTATTTATTTAATTAGTTAGTTACTTTGTTAATGGGTTTGTTGGATGATAGTTAGTTAGTGAATTAGTTAGTTATTTAGTTAGTTATCTAGTAATTAGTTAGTTAGTTAGTTAGTTAGTTAATTAGTTAGTTAGTGAATTAGTTAGTTAGTTAGTTAGTTAGTTAGTTATTTAGTAGTTAATTAGTTAGTTAGTTAGATCATCAGTTAGTTATTTAGTTAGTTAGTTAGTTATCTAGTAGTTAGCTGGTTAGTTATTTATTTAGTTAGTTAGTTAGTTAGTTGGTGGGTATGTGGGAATGTAGTTAGTTAGTTAGTTAATAGTTATTTAAGGAGATAGTTAGTTAGTAAATTAGTTAGTTATTATGTTAGTTATCTATTAATTAGTCAGTTAGTGATTTTGTCAGCTAGCTAGTAGTTAGTTAGTTAGTTAGTTAGTTAGTTAGTTAATCATTTAGTTAGATAGTTAGTTATTTAGTTAGTTATCTAGCAGTTAGTTAGTTAGTTATTTAGTTAGTTAACTAGTTAGTTATTTTGTTAGTTTGTTTCTTAGTTATCTAGTAGTTAGTTAGTTAGCTAGTTAGTAATTTAGTAAGATAGATAGTTGGTTAGTTAGTTAGCAGTAAGGTAGTTAGTAGGTATGTAGGAAGGTAGTTATTTAGTTAGTTAGTTTGGTAGTTAATAGGTATGTAGGAATATAGTTATTTAGTTATTTAGTTATTTGTTAGTTAGTTAGTTAGTTAGTTAGTTAGTTAATAGGTATGTATGAAGGTAGTTAGTTAGTAAGTCTGTTAGTTAACTGGTTAGTTAGTTAGATGGTAGTTAGCTTGTTAGTTAGTTAATTAGTTAGTTAGTTAGTTAGTTAGTTAGTTACTTAACTAGTAGTTAGTTAGATAATTAGTTAATTAACTAGTTAGTTAATTAGTTAGTTAGTTAGTGGGTATGTACGAAGGTAGCTAGTTAGTTAATTAGTTAGTTAGTTAGTTAATTAGTTAGTTATTTATTTAGTTAGTTAGGTAGTTAAATAGCTAGTATTTATTTAGTTATTTATTTATTTAGTTAGTTAATTGATATGTATGTAGGAAAATAATTAGTTAGTTAATTAGTTAGTTATTTAGTTTGTTATCAAGTAGTTAGTTAGTTAGTTAGTTAGTTAGTTATTTATTCAGTTAGCTAGTAGTTAGTCAGTTTGTTAGTTAGTTAGTAAGTTAGTCAGTAAGTTAGTCAGTTAGTTAGTTAATTAGTTTGTTGGTTAGTTTGTTAGTCAATACGTATGTAAGAAGGCAGGTAGGTAGTTAGTTAGTCAGTTAAATAGTTAGTTAGTTAGTTAGTTAGTTAGTAGTTGGTTAGTTAGTTAGTTAGTTAGTTAGTTATTTAACTCATGAGTTATTTAGTTAGTTTGTTTGTTAGCTAGTAGTTAGCTAGTAATTTTTTTAGTTAGCTAGTTAGTTGGTGGGTATGCAGAATGTAGTTAGTTAGTTAGTTAGTTAGTTAGTTAGTTAATAAGTATGTAGGAAGATAGTTAGTTAGTTAATTTGTTATTTATTTAGATAGATATCTAGTAATTAGTTACTTAGTTTGTTAGTTATTAAGTTAGTTAGTTAATTAGTTAGTTAGCTAATTAGCGAGTAGTTAGTTAGTTAGTTAGGTAGTTAGTATGCAAGAAGGTTGTTAGTTAGTTTGTTTGTTAGATAGTTAGTCAATTAGCTAGTTAGTCAGTTAGTTATTTAGTTAGTTACTTACTTAGTTAGCAAGTAGTTAGTGAGTTAGTGCCTTTGTTAGTTAATCAATATGTATGTATCAAGGTAGTTAGTTAGTTAGATAGTTAGTTAATTAATTAGTTAGTTAGCTATCTAGTAGTTAGTTAGTTAGTTAGGTCATAAATTAGTAATTTAGTTAGTTAGTTAGTTCGGTAGTTAGCTAGTAGTTAGTTGGTTGTTTATTTATTTAGTTAGTTAGTTAGTTAGTTGGTGGGTATATAGGAAGGTAGTTAGTTAGTTAGTTAGTTAATAGGTATTTAAGAAGATAGTTAGTTAGAAAATTAGTTAGTTATTATGTTAGTTATATAGTATTTAGTTAGTTAGTTATTTTGTCAGCTAGTAGTTAGTTAGTAAGTTAGTTAGTAGTTAGTTAGTTAGTTATTTAGTTAACTATTTAGTTATTTAGTTAGTTCGTTTGTTATTTATCTAGTAGTTAGTTAGTTAGTTGGTTAGTTAGTTAGTTAGTTAGATAGTGGGAAGGTAGTTTGTTAGTTAGTGGGAAGGTAGTTTGTTAGTTAGATAGTGGGTATGTAGGAAGGTAGCTAGTTAGTTAGTTAGTTAGTTAGTTCATAGGTGTATGTAGGAAGATAGTTATTTAGTTATTTAGTTAGTTTGTTAATTAGTTAATTAGTTAGTTAGTTAGTTATTTAGTTATTTAGTTAGTTACTTAGTTACTTAGATACTTAGTTAGAAAGGTAGTTAGTTTGGTAGTTAATAGTTATGTACGAAGGTAGTCAGTAAGTTAGTTGGTCAACTAGTTAGTTAGTTAGCTAGTAGTGTGTTAGTTAGTTAGTTAATTAGTTAGTTATTTAGTTAGTTAGTTAGTTAGTTTACTAGTAGTTAGTTAGTTAATTAGTTCATTAATTAGTTAGTTAGTAAGTTTGTTAGTTAGTGGGTATGTACGAAGGTAGCTAGTTAGTTAGTTAATTTGTTAGTTAATTAATTAATTAGTTAGTTAGGTAGTTAGTTAATTATTTAGTAAATTCTTTAGTTAGTTAATTCGTTAAATAGCTAGTAGTTATTTAGTTAGTTATTTATTTATTTAGTTAGTTACTTTGTGAGTGGGCATGTAGGAAGGTAGTTAGTAAGTTAGTTAGTTAGTTAGTTACTACATACATATTGACTAACTAACTAACTAACTAATTAACAAACTAAATAACTAACTAACTAACTTACTTACTTACTAACTAACTAACTACTAGCTAATTGAACAAATAACTAACTAACTAACTAACTAACTAACTAACTAACTACTAGATGACTAACTAAATAACTAACTAATTAACTAACTAACTATCTTCCTACAGACAGATTAACTATCTAACTAACTAACTTACTAACTACCTTCCTACATACCCACTAACTATGTAACTAACTAAATAAATAAATAACTAACTAAATAACTACTAGCTATTTAACTAACTAACTAACTAAAGAACTAACTAACTAATTAACTAACTAACTAACTAACTAATTAACTAACAAATTAACTAACTAACTAGCTACATTCGTACACACCCACTAACTATCTAACTTACTACCTAACTAATTAACTAAGTAATTAATGAACTAATTAACTAACTTACTACTAGTTAACTAACTAACTAACTTACTAACTAACTACCTTCATACATACCTATTAACAAACAAACTAGCTACCCTTCTAACAAACTAACTAACTGACAAACAAACTAACTAACTAACTAACTAACTAACTAACTAACTACCTTCCTACATACCCAGCCACTAACCAACTAACTACCCTACTGCTAACTAACTAACAAACTACCTATCTAACTAAATAACTAACTAGCTAACTAACTAACTACTAGATAACTAACTAACTAACTAACTAACTAACTACTAGCTAGATGACAAAATAAATAACTAACATAATAACTAACTAATTTACTAACTAACTATCTTCTTAAATACCTATTAACTGACTAACTAACTAACTACATTCCCACATACACACCAACAAACTAACTAACTAACTAACTAAATAAATAACTAACCATCTAACTACTAGCTAACTGACTAACTAAATAACTAACTAAATAACTAACTGATGACCTTACTAACTAACTAACTACTAGATAACTAACTAACTGACTGACTAACTAACTAACTAACTAATTAACTAACTAACTAACTAACTAACTAACTAACTACTAGATAACTAACTAAATAACTAACTAATTAACTAACTAACTATCTTCCAACATACCCACTAACTAAGTAACTAACTAAATAAATAAATGACAAACTAAATAACTACTAGCTATTTCACTAACTAACTAACTAAAGAATTAACTAACTAATTAACTAACTAACTAACTAACTAATTAACTAATTAACTAAAAAATTAATTAACTAGCTAGCCACCTTCGTACATACCCACTAACTAACTTACTTACTAACTAACTAATTAACTAACTAATTAATGAACTAATTAACTAACTAACTACTAGTTAACTAACTAATTAACTAACTAACTATCTTCCTACATACTAACTAACTTACTAACTAACTAACTACATTCCTGCATACCCATACTAACTACTGAACTAAATAAATTACTAGCTAACTACTAGCTAACGAACTAACTAGCTAACTAAATAACTAACTAGTTAACTAATTAACTAACTAACTAACCAACTACCGGATAACTAACTAACTAACTAACTAACAAACTAATTATCTTCTTACATACATATTGACTAACTAACTAACAAACAAACTAACTAACTAACTAACTAACTAACTAACTAACTTACCAGCTAACTAACTAACTAACTAACTGACTACTAGCTAACAGAATAAATAACTAACTAACTAACTAACTAACTAACTAACTAACTACTAGATTACTAACTAAATAACTAACTAATTAACTAACTTACTATCTTCTTACATACATATTAACAAACTAACTATATAACTAACTACCTAACTAACTAACTACCTACCTTCCTACATACCCACAAACTAAGTAACTAACTAAATAAATAAATAACACACTAAATAACTACTAGCTATTTAACTAACTAACTACCTAAATAAATAACAAACTAATTAACTAACTAACTAACTAACTAATTAAATAACGAAATAAAAAATTAACTAACTAACTATCTACCTTCGTACATACCCACTAACTAACTAACTTACTAACTAACTAATTAACTAACTAATTAATTAACTAATTAACTAACTAACTACTAGTTAACTAACTAACTTACTAACTAACTAACTAATTAACTAATTAACTAATTAACTAATTTACTACTAGATAACTAACAAACTAACTAACTAAATAACTAACTAGTTAACTAACTAACTAACTAACTAACTAACTAACTAAATAACTAACTAACTAACTAACTACTAATTAGCTGACAAAATATCTAACTAACTAATTGCAAGATAACTAGCATAATAACTAACTAATTTACTAACTAACTATCTTCTTAAATCCCTATTAACTAACTAACTACCAACCTTCCTACATACCCACCAACTAACTAACTAACCAAATAAATAACTAACCAGCTAACTACAAGCTAACTAACTCACTCACTAACTAACTAACTAACTAACTAACTAACTAACTAACAGATGACCTAACTAACTAACTACTAGATAACTAACTAACAAATTAACTTACTATCTAACTAACTAACTAACGACCTTGATACATACATATTGATTAACTAACTAATTCACTAACTAATTCACTAACTAACTACTAGCTAACTAACTAACTAACTAAGTACAAAACTAACTGATTAACTAACTAACTAACTATCTAACTAATTAACTAACTATCTAACTAACTAACTAACTAACAACCTTCTTACATACTAACTATCTAACTAACTAACTACGTACTAGCTAATTAACTAACTAACTACCTACCTACCTCCTTACATACATATTGACTAACTAACTAACTATCAACTATCTAATTAACTAACTAACTAACTAACTTACTTACTTACTAACTAACTAACTTATAGCTAATTGAACAAATAACTAACTAACTAACTAACTAACTAACTACTAGATACCTAACTAAATAACTAACTAATTAACTAACTAACTATCTTCCTACAGACAGATTAACTAACTAACTAACTAACTTACTTACTAACTACCTTCCTACATACCCACTAACTAAGTAACTACCTAAATAAATAAATAACTAACTAAATAACTACTAGCTATTTAACTAACTAACTAACTAAAGAACTAACTAAATCATTAACTAACTAACTAACTAACTAACTAACTAATTAACTAATTAACTAACAAATTAACTAACTAACTAGCTACATTCGTACATACCCACTAACTATATAACTTACTAACTAACTAATTAACTAACTAATTAATGAACTAATTAACTAACTAACTACTAGTTAACTAACTAACTAACTAACTAAATAACTAACTAATTGACTAACTAACTAACTAACTAACTAACTAACTACTAGCTAACTAACTAACTAACTTACTTACTACCTTCATACATACATATTAACAAACTAACTAACTACCTTTCTAACAAACTAACTAACAAACAAACTAACAAACATACAAACAAACAAACTACCTTCCTACATACCCACCCACCAACTAACTAACTACCTTACCGCTAACTAACTAACAAACTACATATCTAACTAAATAACTAACTTGCTAACTAGCTAACTACTAGATAACTAACTAACTAACTAACTAAAAAACTAACTAACTAACTAACTACTAGCTATATGACAAAATAACTAACTAATTAATTAATAGATAACTAACTTAATAACTAACTAATTTACTAACTAACTATCTTCTTAAATACCTTTTAACTAACTAACTAACTACATTCCCACATACCCACCAATTAACTGACTAACTAACTAAATAAATAACTAACCATCTAACTACTAGCTAACTAACTAAATAATTAACTAAATAACTAACTGATGGCCTAACTAACTACTATATAACTAACTAACTGACTGACTAACTAACTAACTAACTAATTCACTAACTAACTAATTAACTAACTAACTAACTAACTAACTAACTAACTACTGGATAACTAACTAAATAACTAACTAATTAACTAACTAACTATCTTCGAACATACCCACTAACTAAGTAACTAACTAAATAAATAAATAACTAACTAAATAACTACTAGCTATTTCACTAACTAACTAACTAAAGAATTAACTAACTAATTAATTAACTAATTAACTAACTAATTAACTAATTAACTCACAAATTAACTAACTAGCTTGCTACCTTCGTACATACCCACTAACTAACTAACTTACTAACTAACTAATTAACTAACTAATTAATGAACTAACTAACTAACTAACTACTAGTTATCCAACTAATTAACTAACTACCTATCTTCCTACATACTAACTAACTAACTAACTAACTAACTAACTAACTACATTCCCGCATGCCCATACTAACTAGCTAACAAACTAACTAACTAACTAAATAACTAACTAACTAACTAACTAACCAACTACCTGATAACTAACAAACTAACTAACTAACAAACTAACTATTTAACTAACTAACTTACTAACTACCTTCTTACATACATATTGATTAACTAACTAACCAACAAACTAATTAACTAACTAATTAACAAACTAACTTACCAACTAACTAACTACTAGCTTACTGAATAAATAACTAACTAACTAACTAACTAACTAACTAACTAAATAACTACTAGATAACTAACTAAATAACTAACTAATTAACTAACTAACTATCTTCTTACATACATATTAACTAACTAACTAACTAACTAACTAACTACCTTCCTACGTACCCACAAACTAAGTAACTAACTAAATAAATAAATAACACAGTAAATATCTACTAGCTATTTAACTAACTAACTAACTAAATAAATAACAAACTAACAAACTAAATAACTAACTAACTAACTACGAGATAACTAACTAACTAACTAACTAATTAACTACTAATTAGCTGACAAAATATCTAACTAACTAATTACTAGATAACTAACATAATAACTAACTAATTTACAAACTAACTATCTTCTTAAATCCCTATTAACTAACTAACTACCTAACTACGTACCTTCCTACACACCCACCAACTAACTAACAAACCAAATAAATAACTAACCAGCAAACTACAAGCTAACTAACTCACTAACTAACTAACTAACTAACTAACCACATTCCCACATACCCACCAACTACCTAACTAACTAAATAAATAAATAACCATCTAACTCCTAGCTAACTAACTAAATAACTACCTAAATAACTAACTGATGACCTAACTAACTAACTAACTACTAGATAACTAACTAACTAACTGACTAACTAAGTAACTAACTAATTCACTTAACTAACTAATTAACTAACTAACTAACTAACTAACTAACTACTAGATAACTAACAAAATAACTAACTAATTAACTAACTAACTATCCTCCAACATACCCACTAACTAAGTAACTAACTAAATAAATAAATAACTCATTTAATAACTACTAGCTATTTCACTATCTAACTAACTAAAGAATGAACTAACTAATTAATTAACTAACTAACTAACTAATTAACTAACTCACTAACTAACTAGCTACCTTCGTACATATCCACTAACTAACTAAACTTACTAACTAACTAATTAACTAACTAACTAATTAACTAATTAACTAACTAACTACTATTTAACTAACTAACTAACTAACTAAATAAATAACTAATTAACTAACTAACTAACTAACTAACTAACTACTAGCTAACTAACTAACTAGTTAACTAACTAACTTACTAACTAACTACCATCATACATTCATATTAACTAGCAAACTAACTAAATTTCTAACTAACTTACTAACAAACTAACAAACTAACTAACTAACTAAATAACTAAATAACTAACAAACTAATTAACTAATCAACAAACTAACTAAATAACTGAATAACTATCTTCCTACATACACCTATTAACTAACTAACTAACTAACTAACTAGCTAACTAACTAACTAACTACCTTCCTATATACCCACTAACTAACTAACAAACTACCTTCCCACTAACTAACTAACTAACTATCTAACTAACTATATAACTAACTTGTTAACTAACTAACTACTAGATAACTAACAAACTAACTAACTAAATAACTAAATTGTTAACTAAATAACTAACTAACTAACTAACTAACTAACTAACTAACTACTAGCTAGCTGACAAAATAACTAACTAACTAACTACTAGATTACTAACATAATAACTAACTAATTTACTAACTAACTATCTTCTTAAATACCTATTAACTAACTAACTAACTGACTACCTTCCTACATACCCACCAACTAACTAACTAACTAAACAAATAAGTAGCTAACCAGCTAACTACTAACAAACTAACTAACTAAATAACTAATTGATGACCTAACTAACTAACTAGTTACTAGATAACTAACTAACTAACTAACTGACTAACTAACTAATTAACTAACTAATTAACTAACTATCTAACTAACTAACTAACTACCTTGATACATACATATTGATTAACTAACTAACTCACTAACATAATAACTAACTAACTAACTACAAGATAACTAACATAACAACTAACTAATTTACTAACTAACTATCTTCTTAAGTACCTATTAACTAACTAACTAACTAACTAACTAACTAACTAACTAACTAAATAACTAATTGATGACCTAACTAACTAACTAACTAGCAACTAGATAACTAACTAACTAACTGACAAATTAACTAACTAACTAACTAATTAACTAACTAATTAACTAACTATCTAACTAACTAACTAACTACCTTGATACATACATATTGATTAACTAACTCACTAACTAACTAACTCACTACCTTACCGCTAACTAACTAACTAACTACCTTACCGCTAACTAACTAACTATCTATCTAACTAAATAACTAACTAGCTAACTAACTAACTACTAGATAACTAACAAGCTAACTAAATAACTAACTAACTAACTAATAGATAACTAACTAACCAAATAACTAAATAACTAACTAACTAACTACTAGCTAGCTGACTAAATAACTAACTAACTAATTAATAGATAACTAACATAATAACTAACTAATTTACTAACTAACTATCTTGTTAAATACCTATTACCTAAATAACTAACTAACTAACTACATTCCCATATACCCACCAACTAACTAACTAACTAAATAAATCAATAACTAACCTGCTAACTACTAGCTAACTAACAAACTAACTAACTAAATAACTAACTAATGACCTAACTAACTAACTAACTACTAGATAACTAAATAACTAACTGACTAACTAACTAACAAACTAATTCACTAACTAACTAATTAACTAACTATCTAACTAACTAACTAACTACTTTGATACATACATATTGATTAACGAACTAACTCACTAACTAACTACTAGCTAACTAACAAAGTAACTAACTAAATAACTAACTGATTAACTAACTAACTAACTAACTAACTAACTAACTAACAAACTAACAAACTACCTTCTTACATACATATTGACTAACTAACTAACTAACTAACTAATTAACTAACTAACTAAATAACTAACTAACTTACTAACTTACCAACTAACTAACTAACTAACTAACTACTAGCTGCATGAATAAATAACTAACTAGCTACTAGATAACTAATTAAATAACTAACTAATTATCTAACTAACTATCTTCCTACATACATATTAAAGAACGAACTAACTAACTAACTAACTTACTAACTACCTTCCTACATACCCACTAACTAAGTAACCTACTAAATAAATAAATAAATAACTAAATAACTACTAGCTACTTAACTAACTAACTAAATAAATAACTAGCTAATTAACTAACTAACTAACTAATTAACTAGCTAATTGACAAATGAACTAACTAATTAGTTACCTTCGTACATACCCACTAACTAACTTACTAACTAACTAATTAACTAAATAATTAATTAACTAATTATCTAACTAACTACTAGTTATCTAAATAACTAACTAACTAATTAACTAACTAACTACCTTCCTACATATCTGCCAACTAACCAACTAACTAATTAAATAAATAACGAACCTGCTAACTACTACTAGCTTACTAACTAACTAACTAACTAACTAACTAACTAAATAGCTAACTGATGACCTAACTAACTAACTAACTACTACATAACTAACTAACTAACTAATTAACTAACAAACTAATTAACTAACTATCTAACAAACTAACTAACTACCTTGATACATACATATTGATTAACTAACTAACTCACTAACTACCTAACTACTAGCTAACTAACTAACTAACTAACTAAATAACTGACTGATTAACTAACCAACTAATTAACTATCTATCTATCTAACTCACTAACTAACTACCTTCTTACATACTAACTAACTAACTAACTAACTAACTAACTAACTACTAACTAACTAACTAACTAACTAACTAACTAACTACATTCTTACATACATATTGACTAACTAGCTAACTAATTAACCAATTGACTAACTAACTAACTAACTAACTAATTTACTAACTAACTAACTAACTAACTAACGACTAGCTAACTAAATAAATAACTATCTAACTAACTAACTAACTAACTACTAGATAACAAACTAAATAACTAACTAATTAACTAACTAACTATCTTCCTACATACATATTAACTAAGTAACTAAGTAACTAACTAACTTACTAACTACCTTCCTACATACCCACTAACTAAGTAACTAACTAACTAAATCAATAAATACCTAAATAACTACTAGCTATTTAACTAACTAACTAACTAAATAAATAACTAACTAATTAACTGATGACCTAACTTACTAACGAACTACTAGATAACTAACTAACTAACTGAATAACTAACTAACTAACTAATTAACTAACTATCTAACTAACTAACTAACTAACTACATTGATACATACATATTGATTAACTAACTAACTCACTAACTAACGACTAGCTAACTAACTAAGTAACTAACTAAATAACTAACTCATTAACGAACGAACTAACTAATGAACTAAATAACTAATTACCTTCTTACATACTACCTAACTAACTAACTAACTAACTAACTAACTAACTACTAGCTAATTAACTAACTAACTAACTAACTACCTACCTTTTAACATACATATTGACTAACTAACTAACTAACTAACTATTTAACTAACTAGCAAACTAACTAACTAACTAACTAACTAACTAACTACTAGCTACCTGAATAAATAACTAACTAACTAACTAACTAACTAACTAACTACTTAATAACTAACTAAATTACTAACTAATTAACTAACCTAACTATCTTCCTACATACATATTAACTAACTAACTAACTAACTAACTAACTAACTAACTAACTTACTAACTACCTTCCAACATACCCACTTACTAAGTAACTAATTAAATAAATAAATAACTAACTAAATAACTACTAGCTATTTAACTAACTAACTAACTAACTAAATAAATACCTAACTAATTAACTAACTAACTAACTATCTAATTAACTAACTAACTAACAAATTAACTACCTAACTAATTACCTTCGTACACACCCACTAACTAACTAACTAACTAACTAACTAACTAATTTACTAACTACGTACTAGTTAACTAACTAACTAACTAACTAACTAACTAACTAACTAACTAACTAATTAACTGACTAACTAACAAACTACTAACTAACTGAGTATGAAGGTAGTTAGTTAGTTTGTTAGTTAGTTAGAAAGGTAGTTAGTTTGTTAGTTAATATGTATGTATGAAGGTAGTTAGTTAGTTTGTTAGTTAAATGACTAACTAACAAACTACTAACTATCTAATTAACTAACTAACTAACTAACTGACTAACTAGCTAATTAACTGACAAACTAACAAACTACTAGATAACTAACTAACTAGTTAACTATCTAACTTACTAACTAACCACCTTCATACATACCTAAGAACTAACTTACTAACTAACTGAGTATGAAGGTAGTTAGTTAGTTTGTTTGTTAGTTAGAAAGGTAGTTAGTTTGTTAGTTAATATGTATGTATGAAGGTAGTTAGTTAGTAATTTAGTTAGTTAGTTAGTACTTAGTTAGTTATTTAGTTAATTAGTTAGTTATTTACATAGTTTGTTAGTTAGTTAAGTAGTAGTTAGTTAGTTAATTAGTTAATTAATTAGTTACTTAATTAGTTAGTTAGTTAGTGCGTATGTATGAAGGTAGCTAGTTAGTTAGTTAATTTGTTAGTTAGTTAGTTAATTAGTTAGTTAGTTAGTTAATTAGTTAATTAGTTAGTTATTTATTTAGTTCGTTAGTTAGTTAGATAGATAGTAGTTATTTAGTTATTTAGTTAGTTACTTAGTTAGTGGGTATGTAGGAAGGTAGTTAGTAAGATAGTTAGTTAGTTAGTTAGTTAGTTAGTTAATATGTATGTAGGAAGATAGTTAGTTAATTAGTTAGTTATTTAGTTAGTTATCTAGTAGTTAGTTAGTTAGTTAGTTAGTTAGTTAGTTAGTTAGTTAGTTGGTTAGTTAGTTATTCCATTAGCTAGTAGTTAGTTAGTTAGTTAGTTAGTTAGTTAGTTAGTAAGTTAGTTAGTCAGTTAGTTAGTTAGTTAGTTAGATAGTTAGTTAGGTAGTATGTATGTAATAAGGTAGTTACCTAGTTTGTTAGTTAGATAGTTAATTAGCTAGTAGTTAGTAAGTTAGTTAGTTAGTTAGTATGTAATAAGGTTGTTAGTTAGTTAGTTAGTTAGATAGTTAGTTAATTAGTTTGTTTGTTAGTTAGAAAGGTAGTTAGTTTGTTAGTTAATATGTATGTATGAAGGTAGTTAGTTAGTAAGTTAGTTAGTTAACTAGTTAGTTAGTTAGTTAGTACTTAGTTAGTTATTTAGTTAATTAGTTAGTTATTTACTTAGTTTGTTAGTTAGTTAGTTAGTTAAGTAGTAGTTAGTTAGTTAATTAGTTAATTAATTAGTTACTTAAGTAGTTAGTTAGTTAGTGCGTATGTATGAAGGTAGCTAGTTAGTTAGTTAATTTGTTAGTTAGTTAGTTAATTAGTTAGTTAGTTAGTTAATTAGTTAATTAGTTAGTTATTTATTTAGTTCGTTAGTTAGTTAGATAGATAGTAGTTATTTAGTTAGTTATTAATTTATTTAGTTAGTTACTTAGTTAGTGGGTATGTAGGAAGGTAGTTAGTAAGATAGTTAGTTAGTTAGTTAGTTAGTTAGTTAGTTAATATGTATGTAGGAAGATAGTTAGTTAATTAGTTAGTTATTTAGTTAGTTATCTAGTAGTTAGTTAGTTAGTTAGTTAGTTAGTTGGTTAGTTAGTTATTCCATTAGCTAGTAGTTAGTTAGTTAGTTAGTTAGTTAATAAGTTAGTTAGTTAGTTAGTTAGTTAGTTAGTTAGATAGTTAGTTAGGTAATATGTATGTAATAAGGTAGTTACCTAGTTTGCTAGTTTGTTAGTTAATTAGCTAGTAGTTAGTTAGTTAGTTAGTTAGTTAGTTAGTATGTAATAAGGTTGTTAGTTAGTTAGTTAGTTAGATAGTTAGTTAATTAGTTTGTTAGTTAGTTAGTTAATCAGTTAGTTATTTAGTTAGTTAGTTAGTAAATCAATATGTATGTATCAAGGTAGTTAGTTAGTTAGTTAGATAGTTATTTAGTTTGTTAGTTAGTTAGTTAGTTAGTTAATTAGTTAGGTAGTTAGTTAGTTAGCTAGTTATCTAGTTGTTTGTTAGTTTGTTAGGTCATCAGTTAGTTTTTTAGTTCGTTAGTTAGTTAGGTAGCTAGTAGTTATGTGGTTAGTTATTAAGTCAGTTAATTAGTTAGTTAGTTTGTGGGTATGTAGAAAGGTAGTTAGTTAGTTAATAGGTATTTAAGAAGATAGTTAGTTCGTAAATTAGTTAGTTATTATGTTAGTTATCTTGTAATTAGTTAGTTAGTTATTTTGTCGGCTAGCTAGCAGTTAGTTAGTTATTTAGTTAGTTAGCTAGTTAGTCATCTAGTAGGTAGACGTTAGTTATTTAGTTAGTTAACTAGTTAGTTATTTAGTTAGTTAGTTAGTTTGTTAGTTATCTAGTAGTTAGTTAGTTAGCTAGTTAGTTATTTAGTAAGTTTGATAGTTAGTTAGTATGTTAGTGGGAACGTAGGTAGTTAGTTAGTTAGTTTTTGGGTATGTAGGAAGGTAGGTAGTTAGTTAGTTAGTTAGTTAGTTAATAGGTATGTAGGAAGATAGTTATTTAGTTAGTTTGTTAATTAGTTCATTTGTTTGTTTGTTAGTTATTTATTTATTTGGTTAGTTTGTTAGTTAGTTAGTTAGAAAGGTAGTTAGTTTGTTAGTCGATAGGTATGTATGAATGTAGTCAGTTAGTAAGTTAGTTAGTAAACTAGTTAGTTAGTTAGCTAGTAGTTTGTTAGTTTGTTAGTTAGTTAATTAGTTAGTTAGTTAGTTAGTTAGTTAGTTAGTTAACTAGTAGTTAGTTAGTAAATTAGTTAATTAATTAGTTTGTTAATTAGTTAGTTAGTAAGTTTGTTAGTTAGTGGGTGTGTACGAAGGTAGCTAGTTAGTTAGGTAATTTGTTAGTTCGTTAGTTAATTAGTTAGTTAGTTAGTTAGTTAATTAATTAGTTATTTATTTAGTTAGTTAGTTAGTTAAATAGCTAGTAGTTATTTAGTTAGTTATTTATTTAGTTAGTTAGTTAGTTAGTTCGTGCGTATGTACGAAGTTAGTTAATAAGTTAGTTAGTTAGTTAGTTTGTTAATATATGTGTAGGAAGATAGTCAGTTAGTTAATTAGTTAGTTATTTAGTTAGTTATCTAGTAGTTAGTTAGTCAGTTAGTTAGTTAGTTTGTTATTTTTTCAGTTAGCTAATAGTTAGTTAGTAGTTAGTTAATTAGTAAGTTAGTTAGTTAGTTAGTTAGTTAACAAGTTATTTATTTAGTTAGTTTGTTTATTTAGTTATCTAGTAGTTAGTTAGTTAGCTAGTTAGTTATTTAGTTAGTTAGATAGTTAGTTAGTTAGTGGGAAGGTAGTTAGTTAGTTAGTTGGTGGATATGTAGGAAGGTACTTAGTTAGTTAGTTTGTTAGTTAGTTAGTTAGTTAGTTAATTAGTAAGTTAATAGGTATGTAGGAAGATAGTTATTTAGTTAGTTTGTTACTTAGTTAATTAGTTAGTTAGTTAGTTATTTAGTTATTTTATTACTTAGTTAGTTAGAAAGGTAGTTAGTTAGTTAGTTAATTAGTATGTATGAAGGTAATTGGTTAGTTAGTTAGATAGTTAACTAGTT
Source organism: Luzula sylvatica (assembly GCA_946800325.1). Lineage (NCBI taxonomy): Eukaryota > Viridiplantae > Streptophyta > Magnoliopsida > Poales > Juncaceae > Luzula > Luzula sylvatica. The sequence goes on along the minus strand of OX326957.1, from coordinate 9,877,811 downwards.
AGCTAGTTAGCTAGTAGTTTGTTAGTTAGTCAGTTAGTTAATTAGTTAGTTATTTAGTTAGTCAAATAGTAGTTAGTTAGTTATTTAGTTAATTAATTAGTTAGTTAATTAGTTAGTTAGTAAATTAGTTAGTTAGTGGGTATGTACGAAGGTAGCTAGCTAGTTAGTTAATTTGTTAGTTAATTAGTAAATTAGTTAGTTAGTTAGTTAGTTAATTAGTAAGTTATTTATTTATTTAGTTAGTTAGTTAAATAGCTTGTAGTTATTTTGTTAGTTTGTTAGTTACTTAGTTAGTGCATATGTAGGAAGGTAGTTAGTAAGTTAGTTAGTTAGTTAGTTAGTTAATATGTATGTAGGAAGAGAGTTAGTTTGTTAATTAGTTAGTTATTTAGTTAGTTATCTAGTAATTAGTTAGTTAGTTAGTCAGTTCGTTACTTATTCAGTTAGCTAGTAGTTAGTTAGTAGTTAGTTAGTTAGTTAGTAAGTTAGTTAGTTAGTTAGTTAATTTGTTAGTTAGTTAGTTAGTTAGTTAGTCAATATGTATGTAAGAAGGTAGTTAGTAGTTAGTTATTTAGTTAATTAGCTAGTAGTTAGTTAGTTAGTTAGTTAGTTAGTTAGTATGTAAGAAGATTGTTAGGTAGTTAGTTAGTTAGATGGCTAGTTAATTAGTTAGTTAGTTAGTTGATCAGTTAGTTATTTAGTTAGTTACTTAGTTAGTTAGCTAGTAGTTAGTTAGTTAGTGAGTTAGTTAGTTAATCAATATGTATGTATCAAGGTAGTTAGTTAGTTAGTTAGTTAGTTAGATAGTTAGATAATTAGTTAGTTAATTAGTTAGTTAATTAGTTAGTCAGTTAATTAATTAGTTAGTTGGTGGGTATGTAGGAAGGTAGGTAGGTAGTTAGTTAGTTAGTTAGTTAATAGGTATTTAAGAATATAGTTAGTTAGTAAATTAGTTAGTTATTATGTTAGTTATCTAGTAATTAGTTAGTTAGTTATTTTTTCGGCTAGCTAGTAGTTAGTTAGCTAGTTATTTAGTTAGTTAGTTAGTTACTTATCTAGTAGTTAGTTAGTTAGTTAACTAGTTAGTTAACTAGTTAGTTATTTAGTTAGTTTGTTTGTTAGTTATCTAGTTGTTACATAGTTGGCTAGTTAGTCGTTTAATTAGTTAGATAGTTAGTGTGTTAGTTAGTGGGAAGGTAGTTAGTTAGTTAGTTAGTGGGTATGTAGGAAGGTAGTTAGTTAGTTAGTTAGTTAGTTAATAGGTACGTAGGTAGATAGTTATTCGGTTATTTAGTTAGTTTGTTAATTAGTGAATTTGTTAGTTAGTCAGTTAGTTATTGAGTTATTTAGTTAGTTAGTTAGTTAGTTGGTTAGTTAGTTAGTTAGTTAGGTAATAGGTATGTATGAAGGTAGTTAGTTAGTATGTTAGTTAGTTAACTAGTTAGTTAGTTAGCTAGTAGTTAGTTAGTTCGTTAGTTAATTAGTCAGTTATTTCGTTAGTTAGTTAGTTAGTTAGTTAGTTAACTAGTAGTTAGTTAGTTGATTAGTTAGTTTGTAAGTTAGTTAGTTAGTGGGCATGTACGAAGGTAGCTAGTTAGTTAGTTAATTTCTTTGTTAGTTAGTTAATTAGTTAGTTAGTTGGTTAATTAGTTAGTTACTCATTTATTTAGTTTGTTAGTTAAATAGCTAGTAGTTATTTATTTATTTAGTTAGTCACTTAGTTAGTGGGTATGTAGGAAGGTAGTTAGTAAGTTAGTTAGTTAGATAGTTAGTGAATACGTATGTAGGAAGATAGTTAGTTAGTTAATTAGTTAGTTATTTAGTTAGTTATATAGTGGTTAGTTAGTTAGTTAGTTAGTTAGTTAGTTAGTTATTTATTCAGTTAGCTAGTAGTTAGTTAGTTAGTTAGTTAGTTGGTAAGTTAGTTAGTTAGTTAGTTAGTTAATTAGTTAGTTAGTTAGTTAGTTAGTTAGTTAAATAGTTAGTTAGATAGTTTGTTAGTTAGTTAGTTTTCAAGTAGTTGGTTAGTTAGTTAGTTGGTGAGTTAACTAGTTAGTTAGTTAGCTAGTAGTTAGCTGGTAATTTATTTAGTTAGCTAGTTAGTTTGTGGGTATGCAGGAAGGTACTTAGTTCGTTAGTTAGTTAGTTAGTTAGTCAATAAGTATGTAGGAAGATAGTTAGTTAATTAGTTAGATATTTAGATAGATATCTAGTAGTTAGTTACTTGGATTGTTAGTTATTTAGTTAGTTAGTTAGTTAGTTAGTTATTTAGTTAGATAGTTAACTAGTTAGTTATTTAGTAAGTTAGTTAGTTATTAAGTACGTAGGAAGATAGTCAGTCAGTAAATTAGTTAGTTATGTAGATAGTTATCTAGTAGTTAGTTAGTTAGTTATGTAGTCAGTTAGTTAATTAATTAGTTAGATGGTTATTTAGTTAGTTAGTTAGATAGTTATCTAGTAGTAGTTAGTTAGTTAATTATTTAGTTATTTATCTAGTAGTTAGATAATTAGTTAGTTAATTAGTTAGTTAATTAGTTTGTTAGTTAGTTAATTAATTAGTTAGTTAGTTAGTTAGTATGTATGTATGTAAGAAGGCACTTAGTTAGTTAATTAGTTAGTTAGTTAGTTAGTTTGATAGTCAGTTAATTAGTTAGGTAGTTACTAGTTAGTTAGTCGGTATATAGGATGGTAGTTAGTTAGATGGTTAGTTAGTCAATTAGTTAGTTAGTTAGTTAGTTAGTTAATATGTATATAGGAAGACAATTAGTTAGTTAGTTAGTTAGATAGATATATACTAGTTAATAGGTATGTAGGAAGACAATTAGTTAGTTAGTTAGTTTGTTAGTGAGTTTGTAGGAAGGTAGTTAGTTAATTAGTTAGTTAGGTAGATAGCTATTTAGTTAGTTTATAGGTATGTATGAAGGTAGTTAGTTAGTTAATTAGTTAATTAGTTCGTTATTTAGTCAGTTTTTTTGTTAATTAGCTAGTAGTTAGTTAGTTAGTTAGTTAGTTAGTTAGTTAGCTAGTAGTTAGTTAGTTAGTTAGTTGGCTAAGTTAGCTAGCTAGCTAGTAGTTAGTTAGTTAGTTAATAGGTATGTAGGAAGGTAGTTAGTTAGTTAGTAAGTAAATTAGGTAATTAGTTAGTTACCTAGTAGTCAGTTAGTTAATTAGTTAGTTAGTTAACTAGTTAGCTATTTGGTTAGTTACTCTGTTAGTTCTCTAGTAGTTAGTTAGTTAGCTAGTTAGTTATTTAGTTAGTTAGATAGTCAGTTAGTTAGTTAGTTAGTGGGAAGGTAGGTAGTTAGTTAGTTAGTGGGTACGTTGGAAGGTAGTCAGTTAGTTAGTTAGTCAGTCAGTTAGTTAGTTAGTTAATCAGTTAGTTAATAGGTATGTAGGAAGATAGTTATTTAGTTAGTTTGTTAGTTTGTTAATTAGTTAATTAGTTAGTTAGTTAGTTATTTAGTTATTTGGTTAGTTAGTTAGTTAGTTAGTTAGTTAGTTAGTTAGTTAGTTAGTTAGTTAGTTAGTTGGTTAGTTAACTAGTTAGTTAGTTAGCTAGTAGTTAGTTAGTTAGATAGCTAGCTAGTAGTTAGTTAGTTAGTTAGTTAGTTAGTTAATTAGTTAGTTATTTCGTTAGTTAACTAGTTAGTTAGTTAACTAGTAGTCTGTTAGTAAATTAGTTAGTTAGTTAGTTAATATGTATGTAAGAAGATAGTTAGTTAGTTAATCAGTAAGTTATTTAGTTAGGTATCTAGTAGTTAGTTAGTTAGTTATTCAGTCCGCTAGTAGTTAGTTTGTTAGTTAGTTAGTTAGTTAGTTAGTACCTTAGTTAGTTAGTTAGTTAATTAGTTAGTTAGTTAGTTAGTCAATATGTATGTAAGAAGGTAGTTAGTTAGTTAGTTAGTTAGTTAGTTAGTTAGTTAGTTAAATAGCCAGTAGTTAGTTTGTTTGTTAGTTAGTATGTAAGAAGGTTGTCAGTTAGTTAGTTAGTTAGATAGTTAGTTAAATAGTTGGTTATTCAGTTAATCAGTTAGTTATTTAGTTAGTTTCTTAGATAGTTAGGTAGTAGCTAGTTGGTTAATCAATTTGTATGTAACAAGGTAGTTAGTTAGTTTGTTAGATAGTTAGTTAATTAGTTAGTTAGTTAGTTAGTTAGTCAGTCAGTTAGATAGTTATCTAGTAGTTAGTTAGTTAGTTAGGTCATCAGTATGTTAGTTATTTAGTTAGTTATTTAGTTAGCTAGTAGTTAGAAGGTTAGTTATTTATTTATTTAGTTAGTTAGTTATGATGAGCGAGTTTTGTGCATGTTTAATATGTCGTTGTGGTGAAACCCGATTCAATCAACAAAATTTGTAATCTAAGTTTGTACAGTGGCAAATGTATAGATTCGTTCCACGGGGAGCAATTGCGTCAAAATTTGGATCAAAATGGACTAGAAACAACGAAGAAACTTCACAGAAGATGGTCCGTTACAACGGAATGATAGTCCGTTACAACGGACGTTAGGGTTATGTCTACGTATTAATTGAAGTCAATGTCCGTTATAACGGAAGTAGTTTCGTTACAACGGAAAGAGGTAGTCCGTTACAACGGACAGAGGTAGCGTTACAACGGATTGGTTGATCCGTTACAACGCAATTATACGAGTACTATTGGATGAATTTTCTCACTAGTCCGTTACAACGGAGTATATGTGCGTTACAACGGAGTATCAACAGACTGAAAATCAGGTACAAACCGTCAAGTCCGTTGTAACGCAGTATGAATTCCGTTATAACGGAAGTAGTTCTGGATTTCTGGTTTGAGTTTTGATTTGAGACTTGAATTAAAGGATTGTTTTGAGATTGAATTAAGTGAGATTAAACTGAGTTTAAGACAGAAATTGAGAGCAAAAGATCAAGTAAAAGAACAAGTTTAGAACAAAGATTCAATTCAAACAAGGAATTCTCTTTAACACAACTAAATCCGCAAACAACAAGAACTACAAGAATTAGAAAGAGTACACCTAAAGATGAAGCAAGTAGCTCGATGTGTCTTCCTTTGTCTTCTATGCCTTCGCACCGAATGGTCAATTCTCCGAGTCGTGGTCGTTCGTTTGGTTGGTACCGAAAAGAAGAGACACTCGAGTCGTGGATTCCTCAAGAAAGATCACGAAAAGGAGAAGCTCCTAGTCGTGGTTAATGCCTTCTTCAAGCTCCAAAAGAGGGTTCTTCCGAGTCTCGGTTTGAACACAACTTCACAACGCCAAAGAGAGAAATATCCCGAGTCACGGTTAACTCTTGAATCACCGAAAAGAAAGGAGATCCTTGGTCACGGTTGAGTCTTGAGAGAGGATGATTCGCCGAAAAAGGAAGGAATTCCTTGGTCACGGTTAATCTCCTTGGCAAATCACTTGGTTCTTGTAGGGTTCTTGAAGTTCTTGAAGGATCTTGGAGTGTTTAGAGAGAGAGCGAGAGAGAGAGATGGGGCAGAAAAAAGGGTGAAAAGAACGTACCAAACTCGTGGCCCTTGTGGTCATATTTATAGCACTCATGGAGTCTTCTTATTGGCCACGAGTTGGTGGAGAGGATTGGGGGTAAGGAGGTAATTCCCACCAAAGGTAGGTGGGCAGGATAAGGGCTAAGGATTGAGTGGTTTTCGTGTAGACTTTTGTGTAAGTTCCTATCATGATAATTGTTTGCCTCCCGTCTCATTCATGTACCGAATATATCGGTGTAATATATCGTTTTCACTCCTCTTGACGTGTTGGAGACAACTACACTCTCCAAATTCCCATAAATTCCTTATAATTCCTGTGATTAAGCAATAAAACACACTTAGTGAAGAAATATTCATGTTATCTCAAATATGATTAATAAAGTATATAGAATTGCTCTTCACAAGGGCTAAAATCCCCAAATTAAGCATTACATTTGTGCCTTATTTGCCTCACATCAAATTCCCCCACACTTAAATCCTTGATCGTCCTCGATCAATTAGAGTATAAAAGTCAAACATAAGAGAGAATTGCATAAGATTTTGTTGAAGTTATATTGTTGGTTCGAAAACCAATTTCACAAGGCAAATTGGTTTACTCTTATTTCATAATGATTACTAATATTTAGAGAGATATAGGTCGATCAAATATAGAATCTATTTCAATAAATTGCTCAAATTCGAAGAGTTTACTAGAGCAAATGATCTCAACCGAAAAAGATGATTAAACACCATTATTCAATTCTTTTCACTCCACCATTCACAAGGATTATCAAGAAAAAGCATTAATGAAAACCAATTTTTCCGTTTTGCAAAAAAAATCATTTCTTAAATGTAATTTGTCACTTTTAAACCGTTCGGTACGTTAGTACTTAGTTCATCTTCGATTTCTACTAAATTTTCCCAATTTGCGCTCGATTTTTGAACTCATTTTCTTTTCTTTTTATTCTTTTAATATCTTTTCTTCTTTTTATTTCTTTTCTTTTATTCTTTATTGCTTTCGATGGTCCCCATGTGTGTCCTTTGGGATAACAAGTGGTCATGACTCACACCACTCATTACTTAGTAAAACCCCATCGATCCGTGCAATCTTTAGCCAACAAGTGGTCATGACTCACACCACTCATTACTTAATCAATCGCACGGACTCGACAATCGAAAGCGCTTTAATCCGAGATTGTAGAAAACTTTTTCGCATCGACTCTTGGTCATGACTCACACCAAGAACCGGCTACTTTGGTTTACTATGACTCATGCACCCCTTTAGCCAACAAGTGGTCATGACTCACACCACTCAATACTTAATCAAGGTGCATGAGCTCATCGAATCAAGCTTTGAGCGCAAATTGGTTCCCGTTAGTGTAATTTCGAATCCCCATGAACGGTCGAGCTCTTTAAGTGCAATTGGTCAATTTTTAGGATTCAAACAAAACTTACTAAATTGGTTCAAACAAAACTTTTTAGAAATTCCAAGTTCAAAATGGGTTTATTTATTGAAAATGGTGTGTCATGTAAAACGAAGATCGATCAAATTGTCAAAAACTCATTAATTTGTGAAAATATTGATTAGGGCTTGAATCCCCGAAAGAATCTCTTAAAGATTTCAACCACAATTCTTCAAATATTATGTAAAATTAGAATTTTGAGAGTAGAAATGGTGGTTCGGTGAAAATTTTGTTTAAAAACCAACAATTTAGTTCAATGAAGTGGAGAAAAATCTTTTTATTCATTTTATGCTTGACTTATTTATTATTGATGTTCAGGGTTCAAAAATAATTTTAAATATTCGAAAATTTTAATTAAAAGAGAAAACTTGCCAGAAACTATTCCGTTATAACGCAATTTAAAGTCCGTTACAACGGACATTGAGGTCCGTTACAACGTACTAACTGCGTTATAACGGAGATCTATCAGTAGCTTATTTTGAAAATTCTGAGTAAGTCCGTTGCAACGGACATTGAGGTCCGTTACAATGTACATAGTTCTGGCAAATTTTGGGAATTTACCGTTGCAACGCAATTTTCTGTGTTTTTCATGTCCGTTGCAACGGTATTTTCACTCCGTTGTAACGGACATTGAGGTCCGTTACAACGGAACTCTTGGCGCCAGTCAAATTTTTAAATTTCTGTACAGTCCGTTATAACGGACATTGAGGTCCGTTACAACGGAGTTGCTGGCCAGATCAAAAAATTTCAATTTTCCCTGATTTTTTAAATTTTTAATTGGGCTCATACAGGTCAAAGATTGTATGTTACCCCCCTACACTTAGAGATTACTTGTCCTCGAGTATAAAAAATCGAAAATTCCAAAAAGAGGGATAATAGAGAGATACAACCTTTGATGCGTGGGCGTGCCTCCCTCGCTAGCGCTCTTGTTTAATGTCTTGAGCTCGACTTGGCCGAGCTCATCATTGTTGATCAACACGTCCGAATCGTTGCTCGTCCATCCAACCTTTGTCGAAATCGGTGAAGAAGTGTTTGAGTCGATGTCCATTCACTTTGAAGACTTTACTCGTTTCATCGCTTCGAATTTCGATCACTCCTTATGGGTTAACACTTGTCACGGTGAACAGGCCAATCCATCGAGATTTCAATTTCCCGGGAAAAAGCTTGAGACGGGAATTGAAAAGTAGCACTCTTTCTCCAACACAAAACTCCTTCTTTTTTATCAATCTATCATGAAAAGCCTTTGCCTTTGCCTTGCATAAATTTGAATTGTCGTATGCATTTTGTCGAAGCTCCTCTAGCTCGAGCAATTGGAATTTTCGAGCCAACGCGTCTTTTGGGTAATCGAGGGTTAGTTGTTTAATGGCCCAAAAGGCTTTGTGTTCGATTTCTACCGGCAAATGGCATGCTTTCCCATCTACCAACTTGAAAGGGGTCATACCGATTGGGGTTTTAAAAGCGGTACGATATGCCCATAGAGCATCGCCCAATCGGGTGCTCCAATCTTTTCTCGAAGGGTTTACCACTTTCTCGAGGATGGACTTAATTTCTCGATTCGATACTTCGACTTGTCCATTTGTTTGGGGGTGGTATGCGGTTGAAGTTCGGTGGTTCATGTGGTATTTCTCGAGCAAGGTTTGGAGGCTTTTGTTACAAAAATGCGTCCCACGATCGCTTATCAAGATTCTTGGCACGCCGAACCTTTGAAAGACATTTTTCTTGAGAAACTCGCCCACCGTTTTCGAATCCGCGTTCCTTGTTTGCACCGCTTCTATCCATTTTGTCACATAATCTACGGCAAGCAAAACGTAAGTGTATCCAAAGGACGAGGGAAATGGCCCCATGAAATCAATGCCCCATGCATCGAATGGTTCGCATGGTACAATTTTATTGAGGGGCATTTGATTTCTTTGGCTCAAATTTCCCGTCCTTTGGCATTTTTCACAACTTTTCACAAAGCTTGAAGCGTCTTTGTGAAGAGTTGGCCAATAAAATCCACATTCTAGTACCTTGTGAGCGGTACGAGTTATGCCAAAATGCCCTCCGCATTGTAAATTATGACAAAAAGATAAGATAGATTGTACCTCATGTTGGTGAACGCATTTTCGGATGACTTGATCGGAGCACACTCGAAAAAGGATCGGTTCTTCCCATACGTAATATCGGGCGTCGCTTTTCATCTTATTTCTTCGAGTTTGTGAGAGATTCGGAGGAAATTTATTCGTTACGATGTAGTTCACCAAATCGGCGTACCAAGGTGTGTCGATTCGGGTTGCTAGGATGTTCTCTTCGGGGAACTCGTCTCGAATCGGTACACTATCTTCTTCCTCCAACGGGAGCCGGCTTAGATGATCCACCACAAGATTTTCGCACCCCTTTTTGTCCTTTATCTCAAGATCAAACTCTTGGAGCAATAAGATCCAACGAAGTAATCTCGGCTTACACTCCTTCTTTTTCATTAAATGTTTTAAAGCCCCGTGATCCGAGAATACTATTACCTTGGTACCCAAGAGGTACGATCGAAACTTTTCCAAGGCGAACACGATTGCTAGAAGCTCCTTTTCGGTTGTGGTGTAATTTCGTTGCGCATTGTCGAGTGTCTTCGAGGCGTATGCAATGACGTGAGGATCCTTACCTACTCTTTGGCCGAGAACCGCACCCACACTTGAATCGCTTGCATCGCACATGATCTCGAATGGGAGCTCCCAATTTGGAGGCTTGATGATTGGTGCCGAGCAAAGCTTCTCCTTGAGCATGTCGAATGCATTCTCACATTTCTTATTGAACTCGAATTTCATGTCTTTTTGAAGGAGATGGCACATTGGTTGAGAGATCTTCGAAAAATCTTGAATGAATCGCCGATAAAAACCGGCATGGCCGAGAAAAGATCGCACGTCTTTTACCGTCTTTGGATACGGAAGTGTCTTGATTACGTCGATTTTCGCCTTGTCGACTTCCATTCCTTTCTCCGAGATCAAATGACCTAATACAATTCCATTGCTCACCATGAAGTGGCATTTCTCAAAATTTAAGACAAGGTTAGATTCAATGCACTTCTCGAGTATTTGGGACAAGTGATCTAGACACGAGTCGAATGAGTCCCCAAATACCGAGAAATCATCCATAAAAACTTCAATGAATTTGGAAATATAATCGGAGAAAATAGAAAGCATACACCTTTGAAATGTGCCGGGAGCGTTGCATAGGCCGAATGGCATGCGTCGGTACGCGAAGGTACCAAACGGGCACGTGAATGTGGTCTTCTCTTGATCTTCGGGTGCGACCGGTATTTGGAAATTGCCCGAAAATCCATCGAGGAAGCAATAGAATGGATTTCCCGCGAGTCTTTCTATCATTTGATCGATGAATGGAAGCGGGAAGTGGTCTTTTTTCGTCGCCTTATTGAGCTTTCGGTAATCGATGCAAACTCGCCACCCGTTTTGAACTCGAGTCGGTACTTGATCGCCTTCATCGTTTTCAACAATCGTCATCCCCGTTTTCTTCGGTACCACGTGTATTGGCGATACCCATTTCGAGTCGGCGATGGGGTAAATGATCCCCGCATCTAACAATTTGATCACCTCCTTTTTTACTACTTCCATCATGGGCGGATTGAGCCGCCTTTGAGGTTCGCGCGATGGTTTTGCTTCATCTTCGAGAAGGATTTGGTGTGTGCACATGGAGGGGGAGATGCCCGGAATGTCGGAGAGTGTCCACCCGAAAGCCTTCTTATTCCTTTTTAGCATTTCGATGAGTTTTTCTTCTTGCTCCTTTGCTAGGTGTGAGGCGATTATCACCGGCAAAGTTTCCGCTTCATCGAGAAAAGCATACTTTAGTTCAAAAGGTAATTTTTTCAATTCTAACCTTGGAGCTTGTTCGATTGAAGGTGGAGCTCTTCGCATCGGGATTTCGAGGTCTCTTAGAAAGAGTGCTTGATCTATGCCTTGTTCTTCTTCCAAATCCGGCTCGATCTCGAATGTAGGATTGTCATATCCTTCAAATTCCTCGAATAGTGGGTTCGAGCTCCATTGAAGTTTTTCGAATGAGCTATCCATGACCTCTTGTACACAATCGTCGATCACGTCCATAGCGCTTAAGTTGAGTGTACCTACAATGGGTTCCTTTAGTTTGTCAAAAATATTGAATTTGATTACCTCATCATCGAACTCCATTGTGAGCTCTCCCGCGTGTACATCGATCTTTGTGCACGCCGTCTTCAAAAATGGCCGTCCAAGGAGAATCGGGGTTGAATCGCTACTCCCCTCATTCATGTCCAACACGTAGAAATCCGCGGGAAATAGCTACCCATTAACGGTTACTATCACGTCCTCAATCACCCCAACCGGTCGAGTCGTGGACCGATCGGCCAATTGGATTACAACTTGAGTGTCATCAAGGGGGCCTAGATCGAGAGTCTTGAATATCGAGTATGGCATCACATTTATTGAAGCGCCCAAATCAAGCATGCATTTCGGTAATTCATGTTGCCCGATTTTGCATGGAATGGCAAACATCCCCGGGTCTTTGTGCTTTTGGGGAAGTCTCAAAATCGCCGAAACACTCTCCCCCACACTAATCAACTCATCTCCTTTTGTCTTTCTTTTATTCGTGCACAATGCCTTGAGGTATTTTGCCAAACGAGGCACTTCTTTGATTGCTTCGAGTAGAGGAATGTTTACCTCCACTTTCTTTAAGATGGCAAGCACGTCATTGTTCGATTCGATTGGCTTTGGGAGACGACTCGGGAAAGGTGGCTTGACTTGTGTCGATTCGGGTTCTAGTTCTCGAGTTGGTATCTTCGTGGCTTGAGTCGGACTCTTTTTCGGTACCGGTACCTCGAGTTCCTTTTCTTCTTGTACCTCCTTGCTCTTCGAACTTTCGCCCACCTCTTTACCGCTTCGGAGCGATATTGCGTTCACATGCCTTTGTTCGGAAGGGGCCAACGATTGAGATTGGAGTCGAGATGTACCTTGGGATTCGATTACGTTTACTCGAGTGGCAATTTGATTGATTTGAGTCTCCAAGTTGCCCACATGGCGATTTGTGTTCGAAACCTCTTGTCTTATACTTGTAATATCTTGTTTCACAACTCCAAATTCTTGCTTTAATCCCCCGATATCTTGTTTAATCTCTTGTCTTCCAACTTCGTTGGACTTCTCCATATTCTTAATCATCGCCATCATACCTTCCATCATTATTTTCATTTCTTGAGTTGGATTCGGTTTTTTGACCGCTTGAGTCGCATTTGGATGTTGGTACGCGGTCGGTTTTGCAACCGATTGTCGATATGGATCGGGTTGAGCGTTGTTCGTGTTTGACCATGAGAAGTTCGGATGATTGCGAAGGTTTGGATTGTACGAGTTGGAGGGCTCGAACTTCTTGTATGCGGCGTTTACGTCTTCGACTAAACTCGGGCACTCGTCCGTGTAGTGAGCACTAGCATTACAAACCCCACATTTCTTGGTTTCTTCCTTGCCCAAAGCCTTCATTATGATCTCGAGTTTGTCGTTAAGCACGTCGACATTGAGGTCGGTACATGCGTTAACTCGGTATTCCACGTTCTTCCTTGATTGCGAATTGGTTGCCGTGAGCTCTAGCAACTTCTTAATTTCTTCGAGATCCTTGTTGGAGATACTTCCCCCCGCGGATGCGTTGAGGAATTGACTTTCCGAGTAGCCGAGACCGTTAATGAATTGCTCGTAGAGGAATTGCGGTTCCACACTATGGCTTGGGCATTCTTCCTTCAAGCGCATGAAACGATCGTAGTATTCGTGGAATGCTTCGTTCGGTTTTTGCGTTATTGCCAAAAGTTCTCGCCTTATATGTTGGTTAATTCTAACCTAGAGGGGGATAAATTTGGCAATCTAACTTACACTTAGTTTAGATTTAAACCTAATTTACGGTGCGGAATAAATAATAATTTAGATGATAAAGATGATACCGTACAAACACTTTGACACAAGATGTTTGTTTACGAAGTTCGGTAGGTGGTTGCTTTGTAGCTTTAACTCACCCTTTACTCGCTTAATTGACCGACTCAATTATTTGCGAGTACCTACGTCTCCGGGAATGCCTTGTGCCTCTTTTTGGCTTTCGATTGAATTCCAACTCAACTCGATTACAAGGATTTGCCTAGATCGATTTACACGCTTCTATCGATCTATAGCTTAGGCTCTTTACACTTTGTTGCACTAGCCTATTACACTTTTTCACTAATCGAGCAACAACGTGATCGGTCACGTGAGTGGGATACGATTAGTGGAGAATATCGAAAGTAGATCAACGATCTAAAGAGGTTTCTCAAGCTATCAATGGATATAGAAAATCACAGCTTAGGGTTTCTCTCTTTTTAGGTTTGAAAGTTTGAAATTGAGGAAGTGGGAGAGAGAGACCCATGAAGGATTCTATTTATACTCTCTATAGAAATCCTTCAGAAAACTTGCAGTGCGTTCGAACGCATACAGTCCGTTCAGAACGCACTTGAAGTTTGCACTAGCCGTTTCAAAATAACGTGCAAGTACATCTTGGGTCCGTTCGAACGGACAATGTCCGTTCGTAACGGACTCAATTATACATAGCATTTTGCGTTCACAGGAACAAGAGTCCGTTCAACGCACTGAAAAGTGGGTGAACGGATTCCAGGTTGTCCGTTCGAACGCACATGTGTGTTCGTTCGAACGCACATATCCCTGTGACATATTTTCGTTCACAGGAAAGATTGTCCGTTCAACGCACTCGGAAGGTGTGTGAACGGATTCTAATTGTCCGTTCGAACGTACATGATTGTTCGTTCGAACGCACACATCCCTGGGACACGTTTGGTTCTAATCAAGCTTTAAAGTTTTGATATTTAGCAAGTCCGTTCAGAACGGACTTTGAGTTCGTTCAGAACGCACTTCCTGCTTGACTGAACTCTTTGTTATTTTGAACATGATTTTACTTGAGTTCTACTAGGTTTGTACCTATGGTTTATTTGTGGCGTATCCCACTCACGGAAGGCTTCAACATCTTGAGTCTTGATGTATTCCAATGGCCTTCCTTGTGTTCTTCTTTTCTTGTTTATGTTGAGACTTCATGTCCTGATTCTTGATGTAATCCAATGAAGTCTTCCTTCACAAGTCCTCCTTCATCTTCGTATCGTACCTATGTTATCCTGCACTTTTCTGGATGTATACATTAGTACTGACAGTGTTTTGAAATAATCAAACTATCAGGAAATTTGAACCAACATTATAGCCGCCAATCGAGAGGCCGAATAGTACCTCTCCTTGAAGAGGTTTGCTACTTCGTTGAATGCGAGAGGGCCTCTAAGCGTGTAGAACCAATCCTTGGGTCCTTCACCTAATGAGTAAGGAAAAAGAAGAAGAAGAATATCACTAAAAGCTTCATAATTCGAATATATGTTTAGTTGAATCTTGAAATCCTTTAAGTGTTTATGACGGTTTTCCGTGGCTTTCCCATGAAAAATAGGCAATGAGCCTATAATGCTCGGATCCGCCTTGAAATTCGGTATATTGGGCCTAATAAAATTATAATTATCCTCTACATTTCTAGGTGCTACTAATTCTCTCAAGGTTTTTGGCCTTGGAGCTCTTGTTTCATCACCCATATTTGAATTTAAATGAGTAGAGAGAGAAGAAAAAGTTTGAGTTTGAAGTTGAGGTTCGTCTTGATCTTCTTGTGTCGGTTCCTTGCTCTTCTTAGAGCTCTTGTTCTTTCTTTCGATCTCCTTGACAAACGGAAGTAATTCTCCTTTTCGTGATCTTGTGTTGTGCATATAGCTTTCTTCCTTCACCTAGATTGTCACAAAAGAAACAAAGAAGTGAGTAATCAATGTCATGAATTTAAATCTCAAATTTAGATCTAAAATATTGACTTAAACACCGCTCCCCGGCAGCGGCGCCATTTGATGAGCGGGTTTTGTGCGTGTTTAATATGTCGTTGTGGTGAAACCCGATTCAATCAACAAAATTTGTAATCTAAGTTTGTACAGTGGCAAATGTATAGATTCGTTCCACGGGGAGCAATTGCGTCAAAATTTGGATCAAAATGGACTAGAAACAACGAAGAAACTTCACAGAAGATGGTCCGTTACAACGGAATGATAGTCCGTTACAACGGACGTTAGGGTTATGTCTACGTATTAATTGAAGTCAATGTCCATTATAACGGAAGTAGTTTCGTTACAACGGAAAGAGGTAGTCCGTTACAACAGACAGAGGTAGCGTTACAACGGATTGGTTGATCCGTTACAACGCAATTATACGAGTACTATTGTATGAATTTTCTCACTAGTCCGTTACAACGGAGTATATGTGCGTTACAACGGAGTATCAACAGACTGAAAATCAGGTACAAACCGTCAAGTCCGTTGTAACGCAGTATGAATTCCGTTATAACGGAAGTAGTTCTGGATTTCTGGTTTGAGTTTTGATTTGAGACTTGAATTAAAGGATTGTTTTGAGATTGAATTAAGTGAGATTAAACTGAGTTTAAGACAGAAATTGAGAGCAAAAGATCAAGTAAAAGAACAAGTTTAGAACAAAGATTCAATTCAAACAAGGAATTCTCTTTAACACAACTAAATCCACAAACAACAAGAACTACAAGAATTAGAAAGAGTACACCTAAAGATGAAGCAAGTAGCTCGATGTGTCTTCCTTTGTCTTCTATGCCTTCGCACCGAATGGTCAATTCTCCGAGTCGTGGTCGTTCGTTTGGTTGGTACCGAAAAGAAGAGACACTCGAGTCGTGGATTCCTCAAGAAAGATCACCAAAAGGAGAAGCTCCTAGTCATGGTTAATGCCTTTTCAAGCTCCAAAAGAGGGTTCTTCCGAGTCTCGGTTTGAACACAACTTCACAACGCCAAAGAGAGAAATATCCCGAGTCACGGTTAACTCTTGAATCACCGAAAAGGAAGGAGATCCTTGGTCACGGTTGAGTCTTGGGAGAGGATGATTCGCCGAAAAAGGAAGGAATTCCTTGGTCACGGTTAATCTCCTTGGCAAATCACTTGGTTCTTGTAGGGTTCTTGAAGTTCTTGAAGGATCTTGGAGTGTTTAGAGAGAGAGCGAGAGAGAGAGATGGGGCAGAAAAAAGGGTGAAAAGAACGTACCAAACTCGTGGCCCTTGTGGTCATATTTATAGCACTCATGGAGTCTTCTTATTGGCCACGAGTTGGTGGAGAGGATTGGGGGTAAGGAGGTAATTCCCACCAAAGGTAGGTGGGCAGGATAAGGGCTAAGGATTGAGTGGTTTTCGTGTAGACTTTTGTGTAAGTTCCTATCATGATAATTGTTTGCCTCCCGTCTCATTCATGTACCGAATATATCGGTGTAATATATCGTTTTCACTCCTCTAGACGTGTTGGAGACAACTACACTCTCCAAATTCCCAGAAATTCCTTCTAATTCCTGTGATTAAGCAATAAAACACACTTAGTGAAGAAATATTCATGTTATCTCAAATATGATTAATAAAGTATATAGAATTGCTCTTCACAAGGGCTAAAATCCCCAAATTAAGCATTAAATTTGTGCCTTATTTGCCTCACATCAAGTTAGTTGGTGGGTATATAGGAAGGTAGTCAGTTAGTTAGTTCGTTAGTTAGTTAATAGGTATTTAAGAAGATAGTTAGTTAGTAAATTAGTTAGTTATTATGTTAGTTATCTAGTAATGAGTTAGTTAGTTATTTTGCCAGCTAGCTAGTAGTTAGTTAGTTAGTTATTTAGTTGGTTAGTTAGTTAGTTAGTTAGCTAGTTATTCAGTTAGTTAGATAGTGAGTTAGTTAGTTAGTGGGAAGGTAGTTAATTAGTTAGTTAGTGGGTATGTAGGAAGGTAGGTAGTTAGTTAGTTAGTTAGTTAGTTAGTCAATAGGTATTTAAGAATATAGTTAGTTAGTTATTATGTTAGTTATCTAGTAATTAGTTAGTTAGTTATTTTGTCAGCTTGCTTGTAGTTAGTTAGTTAGTTAGTTATTTAGTTAGTTAGTTAGTTACTTATCTAGTAGTTAGTTAGTTAACTAGTTAGTTATTTAGTTAGTTTGTTTGGTAATTATCTAGTAGTTAGTTAGTTAGCTAGTTAGTCATTTAGTTAGTTAGATAGTTAGTTAGTTAGTTAGTTAGTGGGAAGGTACTTAGTTAGTTAGTTAGTAGGTATGGAGGATAGTAGTTAGTTAGTTAATAGGTATGTAGGAAGATAGTTATTCGGTTATTTTGTTAGTTAGTTACTTAGTTAGTTAGTTAGTTAATATGTATGTATGAAGATAGTTAGTTAGTAAGTTAGTAGTTAGCTAGTAGTTAGCTAGTTGTTAGTAAGTTAGTTAGTTAATTAATTTGTTAGTTATTTAGTTCGTTAGTTAGTTATTTAACTAGTAGTTAGTTTGTTCATTAGTTAAGTAATTAGTTAGTTAATTAGTTAGTTAGTAGTTAGTTAGTTAGCTAGTTAGTAATTTAGTAAGATAGATAGTTAGTTAGTTAGTTAGCAGTAAGGTAGTTAGTTAGTTAGTTAGTTAGTGGGTATGTAGGAAGGTAGTTAGTTAGTTAGTTAGTTTGTTAGTTAATAGGTATGTAGGAATATAGTTATTTAGTTATTTAGTTATTTGTTAGTTAGTTAGTTAGTTAGTTAGTTAGTTAATAGGTATGTATGAATGTAGTTAGTTAGTAAGTTAGTTAGTTAACTGGTTAGTTCGTTAGATGGTAGTTCGCTTGTTAGTTAGTTAATTAGTTAGTTAGTTTGTTAGTTAGTTAGTTAGTTACTTAACTAGTAGTTAGTTAGACAATTAGTTAATTAATTAGTTAGTTAGTTAGTGGGTATGTACGAAGATAGCTAGTTAGTTAATTAGTTCGTTATTTATTTAGTTAGTCAGTCAGTTAAATAGCTAGGATTTATTTAGTTATTTATTTAGTTAGTTAGTTAGTTAATATGTATGTTGGAAAATAATTAGTTAGTTAATTAGTTAGTTATTTAGTTTGTTATCAAGTAGTTAGTTAGTTAGTTAGTTAGTTATTTATTCAGTTAGCTAGTAGTTAGTTAGTTAGTTAGTTAGTTAGTAAGTTAGTAAGTTAGTTAGTTAGTTAATTAGTTTGTTGGTTAGTTTGTTAGTCAATATGTATGTAAGAAGGCAGGTAGGTAGTTAGTTAGTCAGTTAAATAGTTAGTTAGTTAGTTAGTTAGTTAGTTAGTTAGTTAGTTAGTAGTTGGTTAGTTAGTTAGTTAGTTAGTTAACTCATTAGTTATTTAGTTAGTTAGTTAGTTAGTTAGTTAGTTAGTTAATAAGAATGTAGGAAGATAGTTAGTTCATTAATTTGTTATTTATTTAGATAGATATCTAGTAATTAGTTACTTAGTTTGTTAGTTATTAAGTTAGTTAGTTAATTAGTTAGTTAGTTAGGTAGTTAGTATGCAAGAAGGTTGTTAGTTAGTTAGTTTGTTAGATAGTTAGTTAATTAGCTAGTTAGTCAGTTAGTTATTTAGTTAGTTACTTAGTTAGTTAGCAAGTAGTTAGTTAGTTAGTGCCTTAGTTAGTTAATCAATTTGTATGTATCAAGGTAGTTAGATTGTTAGATAGTTAGTTAATTAATCAGTTAGTTAGTTATCTAGTAGTTAGTTAGTTAGTTAGGTCATAAATTAGTAATTTAGTTAGTTAGTTAGTTTGGTAGTTAGCTAGTAGTTAGGTTGTTAGTTATTTATTTAGTTAGTTAGTTAGTTAGTTGGTGGGTATATAGGAAGGTAGTTAGTTTGTTAGTTAGTTAATAGGTATTTACGAAGATAGTTAGTTAGAAAATTAGTTAGTTATTATGTTAGTTATCTAGTATTTAGTTAGTTAGTTATTTTGTCAGCTAGTAGTTAGTTAGTTAGTTAGTTAGTTAGTAGTTAGTTAGTTAGTTATTTAGTTAACGATTTAGTTATTTAGTTAGTTTGTTTGTTATTTATCTTGTAGTTAGTTAGTTAGTTAGTTAGTTATTTAGTTAGTTAGATAGTGGGAAGGTAGTTTGTTAGTTAGTTAGTTAGTTAGTTAGTGGGAAGGTAGTTTGTTAGTTAGATAGTGCGTATGTAGGAAGGTAGGTAGTTAGTTAGTTAGTTAGTTAATAGGTGTATGTAGGAAGATAGTTATTTAGTTATTTAGTTAGTTTGTTAATTAGTTAATTAGTTAGTTAGTTAGTTATTTAGTTATTTATTTAGTTAGTTAGTTACTTAGTTAGTTAGTTAGAAAGGTAGTTAGTTTGGTAGTTAATAGGTATGTACGAAGGTAGTTAGTAAGTTAGTTAGTTAACTAGTTAGTTAGTTAGCTAGTAGTTTGTTAGTTAGTTAGTTAGTTAATTAGTTTGTTATTTAGTTAGTTAGTTAGTTAGTTAGTTAGTTAACTAGTAGTTAGTTAGTTAATTAGTTCATTAATTAGTTAGTCAGTAAATTAGTTAGTTAGTGGGTATATACGAAGGTAGCTAGTTAGTTAGTTAATTTGTTAGTTAATTAGTTTATTAGTTAGTTAGTTCGTTTGTTAATTATTTAGTTAATTATTTAGTTAGTTAGTTAGTTAGTTAAATAGCTAGTAGTTATTTAGTTAGTTATTTATTTATTTAGTTAGTTACTTTGTGAGTGGGTATATAGGAAGGTAGTTAGTAAGTTAGTTGGTTAGTTAATTAATATGTATGTAGGAAGATAGTTAGTTAGTTAATTAGTTAGTTAGTTAGTTAGTTATTTATTCAGTTAGCTAGTAGTTAGTTAGTTAGTAAGTTAGTTAGTTAGTTAGTTAGTGAATTAGTTAGTTAGTTAGTTAGTCAATATATACGCAAGAAGGTAGGTAGTTAGTTAGTTTGTTAATTAGATAGTAATTAGTTAGTTTGTTAGTTAGTTAGTTAGTATGTAGGAAGGTTGTTTGTTTGTTAGTTAGTTAGTTAGATAATTAGTTAATTAGTTAGTCAGTTAATCAGTTAGTTATTTAGTTAGTTACTTAGTTAGTTAGCTAGCAGTTAGTTAGTCAACAAGTTAGTTAATCAATATGTATGTATCAAGGTAGTTACTTAGTTAGTATGTTAGATAGTTAACTTACTAACTAGCTAACTAACTAACTACCTTCCTACATACCCAGCCACTAACTAACTAACTACCTTACCGCTAACTAACTAACAAACTACCTATCTAACTAAATAACTAACTAGCTAACTAACTAACTACTAGATAACTAACTAACTAACTAACTAACTCACTACTAGCTAGATGACAAAATAAATAACTAACTAATTAATAGATAACTAACATAATAACTAACTAATTTACTAACTAACTATCTTCTTAAATACCTATTAACTAACTAACTAACTAACTACATTCCCACATACACAACAACTAACTAACTAACTAACTAAATAAATAACTAACCATCCAACTACTAGCTAACTGACTAACTAAATAACTAACTAAATAACTAACTGATGACCTAACTAACTAACTAACTACTAGGTAACTAACTAACTGACTAACTAACTAACTAACTAACTAGATAACTAACTAAATAACTAACTAATTAACTAACTAACTATCTTCCAACATACCCACTAACTAAGTAACTAACTAAACAAATAAATGACAAACTAAATAACTACTAGCTATTTCACTAACTAACTAACTAAACAATTAACTAACTAATTAACTAACTAACTAACTAACTAACTAATTAACTAATTAACTAATTAACTAACTAGCTAGCCACCTTCGTACATACCCACTTACTAACTTACTTACTAACTAACTAATTAACTAACTAATTAATGAACTAATTAACTAACTAACTACTAGTTAACTAACTAATTAACTAACTAACTATCTTCCTACATACTAACTAACTTACTAACTAACTAACTACATTCCTGCATACCCATACTAACTAGTGAACTAAATAAATTACCAGCTAACTACTAGCTAACAAACTAACTAGCTAACTAAATAACTAACTAGTTAACTAACTAACTAACTAACTAACCAACTACCGAATAACTAACTAACTAACTAACTAACTAACTAACTACCTTCTTACATACATATTGACTAACTAACTAACCAACAAACTAACTAACTAACTAACTAACTAACTAACTAACTTACCAGCTAACTAACTAACTAACTAACTGACTACTAGCTAACTGAATAAATAACTAACTAACTAACTAACTAACTAACTACTAGATTACTAACTAAATAACTAACTAAATAACTAACTAACTATCTTCTTACATACATATTAACTAACTAACTAACTAACTAACTAACTAACTAACTACCTACCTTCCTACATACCCACTAACTAAGTAACTAACTAAATAAATAAATAACACAGTAAATAACTACTAGCTATTTTACTAACTAACTAACTAAATAAATAACAAACTAATTAACTAACTAACTAACTAACTAACTAATTAACTAACGAAATAACAAATTGACGAACTAACTATCTACCTTCGTACATACCCACTAACTAACTAACTTACTAACTAACTAATTAACTAACGAATTAATTAACTAATTAACTAACTACTAGTTAACTAACTAACTAACTAACTAACTAACTAATTAACTAATTAACTAACGAACTACTAGCTAAGTAACTGACTAGTTAACTAACTAACTTACTAACTAACTACCTTCATACATACCTATCGACTAACAAACTAACTACCTTTCAAACTAACTAACTAACAAACTAACTAAATAACTAACTAAATAACTAAATAACAAACTAACTAACAAATTAATTAATTAACAAACTAACGAAATAACTAAATAACTATCTTCCTACATACCTATTAACTAACTAACTAAGTAACTAACGAACTAACTACCTTCCTATATACCCACTAACTAACTACCTACCTACCTTCCCACTAACTAACTAACTAATTATCTAACTTACTAAATTACTGATTAGCTAACTAATTAACTGCTAGATAACTAACAAACTAACTAACTAAATAACTAACTAGTTAACTAACTAAATAACTAACTAACTAACTAACTACGAGATAACTAACTAACTAACTAAATAATTAACTACTAATTAGCTGACAAAATATCTAACTAACTAATTACTAGATAACTAACATAATAACTAACTAATTTACTAACTAACTATCTTCTTCAATCCCTATTAACTAACTAACTACCTAACTACGTACCTTCCTACACACCCACCAACTGACTAACAAACCAAATAAATAACTAACCAGCAAACTACAAGCTAACTAACTCACTAACTAACTAACTAACTAACTAACAAACTAATGACCTAACTAACTAACTAACTACTAGATAACTAACTAACTATCAGACTAACTAACTAATTAACTAATTAACTAACTAACAAATTAACTAATTATCTAACTACCTACCTTGATATATACATATTGATTAACTAACTAACTCACTAACGAACTAACTACTAGCTAACTAACTAACTAACTAACTAACTAACTACGTAACTAACTGATTAACTCACTAATTAAGTAACTATCTAACTAACTAACTAACTAACAACCTTCTTACATACTTACTAACTAACTAACTAACTACCTACTAGCGAATTAACTAACTAACTAACTAACTAACTACCTACCTCCTTACATACATATTGACTAACTAACTAACTAACTAATTAACTAACTAACTAACTACCAAACTAAATAACTAACTTACTTACTAACTAACTAACTACTAGCTAACTGAACAAATAACTAACTAACTAACTAACTAACGACTAGATAACTGACTAAATAACTAACTAATTAACTAACTAACTATCTTCCTACAGACAGATTAACTAACTAACTAACTAACTTACAAACTACCTTCCTACATACTCACTAACTAAGTAACTAACTAAAGAACTAACAAATTAACTAACTAACTAGCTACCTTCGTACATACCCACTAACTATCTAACTTACTAACTAGCTAATTAATTAACTAACTAACTAACTAACTAACAAACTAACGAACTAACAACTATATAACTAACTAATTAATTAACTAACTAACTAACTAACTAACAAACTACTAGCAAACTAACTAACTAATTAACTAACTAACTTACTAACAAACTACCTTCATACATACCTATTAACAAACATACTAACTACCTTTCTAACTAACTAACTAACTAACAAACTAACAAACTAACTAACTTACTAACTAACTATCTAACTAACTACCTTTCAAACTAAATAACTAACTAGCTAACTAACTATCTATTATCTAGATAACTAACTAACTAACTAACTAAATAACTAACTAACTAACTAACTACTAGCTAGCTGACAAAATAACTAACTAGCTAATCAATTGATAACTAACACAATAACTATCTAATTTACCAACTAACTATCTTCTTAAATACCTATTGACTAACTAACTAACTAACCACATTCCCACATACCCACCAATTAACTACCTAACTAACTAAATAAATAAATAACCATCTAACTACTAGCTAACTAACTAAATAACTAACTGATGACCTAACTAACTAACTAACTACTAGATAACTAACTAACTGACTGACTAACTAACTAACTAACTAATTCACTTAACTAACTAATTAACTAACTAACTAACTAACTAACTAACTAACTACTAGATAACTAACTAAATAACTAACTAATTAACTAACTAACTATCTTCCAACATACCCACTAACTAAGTAACTAACTAAATAAATAAATAACTAACTTAATAACTACTAGCTATTTCACTAACTAACTAACTAAAGAATGAACTAACTAATTAATTAACTAACTAACTAACTAATTAACTAATTCACTAACTAACTAGCTACCTTCGTACATATCCACTAACTAACTAACTTACTAACTAACTAATTAACTAACTAACTAATGAACTAATTAACTAACTAACTACTATTTAACTAACTAACTAACTAACTAAATAAATAACTAATAAACTAACTAACTAACTAACTAACTAACTACTAGCTAACTAACTAACTAGTTAACTAACTAACTTACTAACTAACTACCATCATACATTCCTATTAACTAACAAACTAACTAAATTTCTAACTAACTTACTAACAAACAAACTAACTAACTAACTAAATAACTAAATAACTAACAAACTAATTAACTAATCAACAAACTAACTAAATAACTGAATAACTATGTTCCTACATACACCTATTAACTAACTAACTAACTAACTAACTAGCTAACTAACTAACTAACTACCTTCCTATATACCCACTAACTAACTAACAAACTACCTTCCCACTAACTAACTAACTAACTATCTAACTAACTATATAACTAACTTGTTAACTAACTAACTACTAGATAACTAACAAACCAACTAACTAAATAACTAAATTGTTAACTAAATAACTAACTAACTAACTGACTAACTAACTAACTAACTACTAGCTAGCTGACAAAATAACTAACTAACTAACTACTAGATTACTAACATAATAACTAACTAATTTACTAACTAACTATCTTCTTAAATACCTATTAACTAACTAACTAACTGACTACCTTCCTACATACCCACCAACTAACTAACTAACTAAATAAATAAGTAGCTAACCAGCTAACTACTAACAAACTAACTAACTAAATAACTAATTGATGACCTAACTAACTAACTAGTTACTAGATAACTAACTAACTAACTAACTGACTAACTAACTAATTAACTAACTAATTAACTAACTAATTAACTAAATAATTAACTAACTATCTAACTAACTAACTAACTACCTTGATACATACATATTGATTAACTAACTAACTCACTAACATAATAACTAACTAACTAACTACAAGATAACTAACATAATAACTAACTAATTTTCTAACTAACTATCTTCTTAAGTACCTTTTAACTAACTAACTAACTAACTAACTAACTAAATAACTAACTAAATAACTAATTGATGACCTAACTAACTAACTAACTAGCAACTAGATAACTAACTAACTGACTGACAAATTAACTAACTGACTGACAAATTAACTAACTAATTAACTAACTAATTAACTAACTAACTAACAACCTTGATACAAACTAACTAACTAACTAATTAACTAACTAACTAACTAACTAATTATCTAACTAACTAACTAACTAACTAACTAACTAACTAACTAAATAACTAATTGATTAACTAACTCACTAACTAACTAACTCACTACCTTACCGCTAACAAACTAACTACCTTACCGCTAACTAACTAACTATCTATCTAACTAAATAACTAACTAGCTAACTAACTAACTACTAGATAACTAACAAACTAACTAAATAACTAACTAACTAATTAATAGATAACTAACTAACCAAATAACTAAATAACTAACTAACTAACTACTAGCTAGCTGACTAAATAACTAAATAACTAATTAATAGATAACTAACATAATAACTAACTAATTTACTAACTAACTATCTTGTTAAATACCTATTACCTAAATAACTAACTAACTAACTACATTCCCATATACCCACCAACTAACTAACTAACTAAATAAATCAATAACTAACCTGCTAACTACTAGCTAACTAACTAACTAACTAACTAAATAACTAACTAATGACCTAACAAACTAACTAACTACTAGATAACTAAATAACTAACTGACTAACTAACTAACTAACTAATTCACTAACTAGCTAATTAACTAAAACTATCTAACTAACTAACTAACTACTTTGATACATACATATTGATTAACAAACTAACTCACTAACTAACTACTAGCTAACTAACAAAGTAACTAACTAAATAACTAACTGATTAACTAACTAACTAACTAACGAACTAATTAACTAACTATCTAACTAACTAACTAACTAACAAACTACCTTCTTACATACATATTGACTAACTAACTAACTAACTAACTAATTAACTAACTAACTAAATAACTAACTAACTTACTAACTTACTAACTAACTAACTAACTAACTAACTACTAGCTGCATGAATAAATAACTAACTAGCTACTAGATGACTAACTAAATAACTAACTAATTATCTAACTAACTATCTTCCTACATACATATTAAAGAACGAACTAACTAACTAACTAACTTACTAACTACCTTCCTACACACCCACTAACTAAGTAACCTACTAAATAACTAACTAACTAACTAACTAATTTACTAACTACCTACTAGTTAACTAACTAACTAACTAACTAACTAACTAACTAACTAACTACCTAACTAATTAACTGACTAACTAACAAACTACTAACTAACTGAGTATGAAGGTAGTTAGTTAGTTTGTTAGTTAGTTAGAAAGGTAGTTAGTTTGTTAGTTAATATGTATGTATGAAGGTAGTTAGTTAGTAAGTTAGTTAGTTAACTAGTTACTTAGTTAGTTAGTACTTAGTTAGTTATTTAGTTAATTAGATAGTTATTTACTTAGTTTGTTAGTTAGTTAGTTAGTTAAGTAGTAGTTAGTTAGTTAATTAGTTAATTAATTAGTTACTTAATTAGTTAGTTAGTTAGTGCGTATGTATGAAGGTAGCTAGTTAGTTAGTTAATTTGTTAGTTAGTTAGTTAATTTGTTAGCTAGTTAGTTATTTATTTAGTTCGTTAGTTAGTTAGATAGATAGTAGTTATTTAGTTAGTCATTTATTTATTTAGTTAGTTACTTAGTTAGTGGGTATGTAGGAAGGTAGTTAGTAAGATAGTTAGTTAGTTAGTTAGTTAGTTAGTTAGTTAGTTAATATGTATGTAGGAAGATAGTTAGTTAATTAGTTAGTTATTTAGTTAGTTATCTAGTAGTTAGTTAGTTAGTTAGTTAGTTAGTTAGTTAGTTAGTTAGTTAGTTACTTGGTTAGTTAGTTATTCCATTTGCTAGTAGTTAGTTAGTTAGTTAGTTAGTTAGTTAGTTAGTAAGTTAGTTAGTCAGTTAGTTAGTTAGCTAGTTAGATAGTTAGTTAGGTAATATGTATGTAATAAGGTAGTTACCTAGTTTGTTAGTTAGATAGTTAATTAGCTAGTAGTTAGTAAGTTAGTTAGTTAGTTAGTATGTAATAAGGTTGTTAGTTAGTTAGTTAGTTAGTTAGTTAGTTAGTTAATTAGTTTGTTTGTTAGTTGGAAGGGTAGTTAGTTTGTTAGTTAATATGTATGTATGAAGGTAGTTAGTTAGTAAGTTAGTTAGTTATCTAGTTAGTCAGTTAGTTAGTACTTAGTTAGTTATTTAGTTAATTAGTTAGTTATTTACTTAGTTTGTTAGTTAGTTAGTTAGTTAAGTAGTAGTTAGTAAGTTAATTAGTTAATTAATTAGTTACTTAAGTAGTTAGTTAGTTAGTGCGTATGTATGAAGGTAGCTAGTTAGTTAGTTAATTTGTTAGTTAGTTAGTTAATTAGTTAGTTAGTTAGTTAATTAGTTAATTAGTTAGTTATTTATTTAGTTCGTTAGTTAGTTATATAGATAGTAGTTATTTAGTTAGTTACTTAGTTAGTGGGTATGTAGGAAGGTAGTTAGTAAGATAGTTAGTTAGTTAGTTAGTTAGTTAGTTAGTTAATATGTATGTAGGAACATAGTTAGTTAATTAGTTAGTTATTTAGTTAGTTATCTAGTAGTTAGTTAGTTAGTTAGTTAGTTAGTTGGTTAGTTATTATTCCATTAGCTAGTAGTTAGTTAGTTAGTTAGTAAGTTAGTTAGTCAGTTAGTTAGTTAGTTAGTTAGATAGTTAGTTAGGTAATATGTATGTAATAAGGTAGTTACCTAGTTTGTTAGTTAGTTAGTTAGTTAATTAGCTAGTAGTTAGTTAGTTAGTTAGTTAGTTAGTTAGTATGTAATAAGGTTGTTAGTTAGTTAGTTAGTTAGATAGTTAGTTAATTAGTTTGTTAGTTAGTTAGTTAATCAGTTAGTTATTTAGTTAGTTAGTTAGTAAATCAATATGTATGTATCAAGGTAGTTAGTTAGTTAGTTAGATAGTTATTTAGTTTGTTAGTTAGTTAGTTAGTTAGTTAGTTAGGTAGTTAGGTAGTTAGCTAGTTATCTAGTTGTTAGTTAGTTCGTTAGGTCTTCAGTTAGTTTTTTAGTTTGTTAGTTAGTTTGGTTGCTAGTATTTATGTGGTTAGTTATTAAGTTAGTTAGTTAGTTAGTTAGTTTGTGGGTATGTAGGAAGGTAGTTAGTTAGTTAATAGGTATTTAAGAAGATTGTTAGTTCGTAAATTAGTTAGTTATTTTGTTAGTTATCTTGTAATTAGTTAGTTAGTTATTTTGTCGGCTAGCTAGCAGTTAGTTAGTTATTTAGTTAGTTAGCTAGTTAGTCATCTAGTAGTTAGACGTTAGTTATTTAGTTAGTTAACTAGTTAGTTATTTAGTTAGTTAGTTAGTTTGTTAGTTATATAGTAGTTAGTTAGTTAGCTAGTTAGTTATTTAGTAAGTTTGATAGTTAGTTAGTTAGTTAGTTAGTGGGAAGGTAGGTAGTTAGTTAGTTAGTTAGTGGGTATGTAGGAAGGTAGGTAGTTAGTTAGTTAGTTAGTTAGTTAGCTAGTTAATAGGTATGTAGGAATATAGTTATTTAGTTAGTTTGTTAATTAGTTCATTTGTTAGTTAGTTGGTTATTTTGTTATTTGGTTAGTTTGTTAGTTAGTTAGTTAGAAAGGTAGTTAGTTTGTTAGTCAATAGGTATGTATGAATGTAGTTAGTTAGTAAGTTAGTTAGTTAACTAGTTAGTTAGTTTGCTAGTAGTTTGTTAGTTAGTTAGTTAGTTAATTAGTTAGTTATTTAGTTAGTTATTTAGTTAGTTAGTTAGCTAACTAGTAGTTAGTTAGTAAATTAGTTAATTAATTTGTTTGTTAATTAGTTAGTTAGTAAGTTAGTTAGTTAGTGGGTGTCTACGAAGGTAGCTAGTTAGTTAGGTAATTTGTTAGTTCATTAGTTAATTAGTTAGTTAGTTAGTTAGTTAATTAGTGAGTTATTTATTTATTTAGTTAGTTAGTTAAATAACTAGTAGTTATTTAGTTAGTTATTTATTTAGTTAGTTAGTTAGTTAGTTCGTGCGTATGTAGGAAGGTAGTTAGTTAGTTAGTTAGTTCGTTATTTATTCAGTTGGCTAGTAGTTAGTTAGTAAGTTAGTTAGTTATTTAGTTAGCTAGCTAGTAGTTAGTTATTTAGCTAGTAGTTAGTTATTTAGTTAGTAAGTCAGTTAGTTATCTAGTAGTTAGTTAGTTAGTTAGTTATTCAGTTAGTTAACTAGTTAGTTATTTAGTTAGTTAGTTTGTTAGCTATCTAGTAGTTAGTTAGTTAGCTAGTTAGTTATTCAGTTAGTTAGATAGTTAGTTAGTTAGTTAGTGGGAAGGTAGTTTGTTAGTTAGTTAGTGGGTATGTAGGAAGGAAGTTAGTTAGTTAGTTAGTTAATATGTGTATGTAGGAAGATAGTTATTTAGTCATTTATTTAGTTTGTTAATTAGTTAATTAGTTAGTTATTTAGTTATTTAGTTAGTTAGTTAGATAGTTTGTTAGTTAGTTAGTTAGAAAGGTAGTTAGTTTGTTAGTTAATAGGTATGTATGAAGATAGTTAGTTAGTAAGTTAGTTAGTTAACTAGTTTGTTAGTTAGCCAGTAGTTTGTTAGTTAGTTAATTATTTAGTTAGTTAGTTGGTTAGTTAATTGGTGGATATGTAGGAAGGTAGTTAGTTAGTTAGTTAGATAATAGGTATTTAAGAAGATGGTTAGTTAGTAAATTATTTAGTTATTATGTTAGTTATCTAGTAGTTAGTTAGTTAGTTATTTTGTCAGCTAGCCAGTAGTTTGTTAGTTAGTTAGTAGTTAGTTAGTTAGTTATTTAGTTAACTATTTAGTTATTTAGTTAGCGAGTTTGTTAGTTATCTAGTAGTTAGTTAGTTAGCTAGTTAGTTATTTAGTTAATTAGATAGTTAGTTTGTTAGTTAGTGGGAAGGTAGTTTGTTATTTAGTTAATGGGTATGTAGGAAGGTAGTTAGTTAGTTAGTTAGTTAGTTAGTTAATATGTGTATGTCGGAAGATAGTTATTTAGTTGTTTAGTTAGTTTGGTAATTAGTTAATTAGTTAGTTATTTAGTTATTTAGTTAGTTAGTTAGATAGTTTGTTAGTTAGTTAGTTAGAAAGGTAGTTAGATTGTTAGTTAATAGGTACGTATGAAGATAGTTAGTTAGTAAGTTAGTTAGTTAACTAGTTTGTTAGTTAGCCAGTAGTTAGTAAGTTAGTTAGTTAATGGGTATGTAGGAATGTATTTAGTTAGTTTGTTAATAGGTATGTAGGAAGGTAGTTATTTAGTTATTTAGTTAGTTTGTTAATTAGTTGATTAGTTAGTTATTTAGTTAGTCAGTTCGTTAGTTAGTTAGTTAGATTTGTAGTTATTTAGTTAGTTAAAATGTATGTATGAAGGTAGTTCGCTAGTAAGTTAGTAAACTAGTTAGATAGTTTGCTAGTAGTTAGTTAGTTAGTTAGTTAGTTAGTTAGCGAGTTAATTAGTAATTTGTTTAGTTAGTTAGTTAGTTAGTTAGTAAGCTAGTAGTTAGTTAGTTAGTTAATTAGTTAATTAATTAGTTTGTTAATTAGTTAGTTAGTAAGTTAGTTACTTAGTGGGATGTACGAATGTAGCTAGTTAGTTAGTTAGTTAATTAGTTATCTAGTTAGTTAGTTAAGAGTTATTTAGTTAGTTAGTTAGTTAGTTAAATATCTAGTAGTTATTTAGTTAGTTATTTATTTAGTTAGTTAGTTACTTAGTTAGTGGGTATGTTGGAAGGCAGTTAGTAAGTTAGTTAGTAACTTAGTTAATAGGGATGTAGGAAGATAGTTAGTTAGTTAATTAGTTAGTTATTTAGTTAGTTATCTAGTAGTTAGTTAGTTAGTTAGTTAGTTAGTTGGTTAGTTGGTTAGTTTGCAAGTTAGTTAGTTAGTTAGTTTGTTAATATGTATGTATCAAGGTAGGTAGTTAGTTAATTAGATAGTTAGTTAATGAGTTAGTTAATTAGTTAGTTAGTTAGTTAGTTAGTCAGTTAGTTAGTTAGTTATCTAGCAGTTAGTTAGTTAGTTAGTTCATCAATTAGTTATTTAGTTAGTTAGTTAGTTAGTAGTTAGCGAGTAGTTAGCTGGTTAGTTAATTATTTAGTTAGTTAATTAGTTAGTTAGTTGGTGGGTATGTAGGAAGGTAGTTAGTTAGTTAGTTAGATAATAGGTATTTAAGAAGATAGTTAGTTAGTAAATTAGTTAGTTATTATGTTAGTTATTTGTTCAGCTAGCTAGTAGTTAGTTAGTTAGTTAGTTAGTAGTTAGTTAGTTAGTTATTTAGTTAACTATTTAGTTATTTAGTTAGCAAGTCTGTTAGTTATCTTGTAGTTAGTAAGTTAGCTAGTTAGTTATTTAGTTAGTTAGATAGTTAGTTAGTTAGTTAGTGGGAAGGTAGTTTGTTAGTTAGTTAGTGGGTATGTAGGAAGGTAGTTAGTTAGTTAGTTAATTTGTGTATGTAGGAAGATAGTTGTTTAGTTGTTTAGTTAGTTTGTTAATTAGTTAATTAGTTAGTTATTTAGTTAGTTAGTTAGTTAGTTAGATAGTTAGTTAGTTAGTTAGTCAGAATGGTAGTTAGTTTGTTAGTTAACAGGTATGTATGAAGATAGTTAGTTAGTAAGTTAGTTAGTTAACTGGTTTGTTAGTTAGCCAGTAGTTTGTTAGTTAGTTAGTTAGTTAGTTAATTAGTTAGTTATTTAGGTAGTTAGTTAGTTAGTTAACTAGTAGTTAGTTAGTTAATTAGTTCATTAATTAGTTAGTTAAATAGTTAGTTAGTAAGTTAGTTAGTTAGTGGGTATTTACGAAGGTAGCTAGTTATTAGTTAATTTGTTAGTTAATTAGTTAATTAGTTAGTTAGTTAATTCTTTAGTTAGTTAGTTAGTTAAATAGCTTGTAGTTATTTAGTTAGTTATTTATTTAATTAGTTAGTTACTTTGTTAATGGGTTTGTTGGATGATAGTTAGTTAGTGAATTAGTTATTTATTTAGTTAGTTATCTAGTAGTTAGTTAGTTAGTTAGTTAGTTAGTTAATTAGTTAGTTAGTGAATTAGTTAGTTAGTTAGTCAGTTAGGTCATCAGTTAGTTATTTAGTTAGTTAGTTAGTTAGTTAGTTATCTAGTAGTTAGCTGGTTAGTTATTTATTTAGTTAGTTAGTTAGTTAGTTGGTGGGTATGTGGGAATGTAGTTAGTTAGTAAGTTAATAGGTATTTAAGGAGATAGTTAGTTAGTAAATTAGTTAGTTATTATGTTAGTTATCTATTAATTAGTTAGTAAGTGATTTTGTCAGCTAGCTAGTAGTTAGTTAGTTAGTTAGTTAGTTAGTCATTTAGTTAGATAGTTAGTTATTTAGTTAGTTATCTAGTAGTTAGTTAGTTAGTTATTTAGTTAGTTAACTAGTTAGTTATTTTGTTAGTTTGTTTCTTAGTTATCTAGTAGTTAGTTAGTTAGCTAGTTAGTAATTTAGTAAGATAGATAGTTAGTTAGTTAGTTAGCAGTAAGGTAGTTAGTAGGTAT
This sequence comes from Luzula sylvatica, assembly GCA_946800325.1. Lineage (NCBI taxonomy): Eukaryota > Viridiplantae > Streptophyta > Magnoliopsida > Poales > Juncaceae > Luzula > Luzula sylvatica. The sequence continues at coordinate 9,845,350 of OX326957.1, read as the reverse complement.
GTAGGAAGGTAGTTAGTTTGTTAGTTTGTTTGTTAGTTAATATGTATGTAGGAATATAGTTATTTAGTTATTTGTTAGTTAGTTAGTTAGTTAGTTAGTTAGTTAGTTAGTTAATAGGTATGTATGAAGGTAGTTAGTTAGTAAGTTAGTTAGTTAACTGGTTAGTTAGTTGGATGGTAGTTAGCTTGTTAGTTAGTTAATTAGTTAGTTAGTTAGTTAGTTAGTTAGTTACTTTACTAGTAGTTAGTTAGATAATTAGCCAATTAACTAGTTAGTTAATTAGTTAGTTAGTTAGTGGGTATGTACGAAGGTAGCTAGTTAGTTAATTAGTTAGTTAGTTAGTTAATTAGTTAGTTATTTATTTAGTTAGTTAGTTAGTTAAATAGCTAGTATTTATTTAGTTATTTATTTATTTAGTTTGTTAATTAATCTGTATGTAGGAAAATAATTAGTTAGTTAATTAGTTAGTTATTTAGTTTGTTATCAATTAGTTAGTTAGTTAGTTAGTTAGTTAGTTAGTTAGTTATTTATTCAGTTAGCTAGTAGGTAGTTAGTTAGTTAGTTAGTTAGTAAGTTACTCAGTTAGTTAGTTAATTAGTTTGTTGGTTAGTTTGTTAGTCAATACGTATGTAAGAAGGCAGGTAGGTAGTTAGTTAGTCAGTTAAATAGTTAGTTAGTTAGTTAGTTAGTTAGTTAGTCGTTGGTTAGTTAGTTAGTTAGTTAGTTAACTCATTAGTTATTTAGTTAGTTTGTTTGTTAGCTAGTAGTTAGCTAGTAATTTTTTTAGTTGGCTAGTTAGTTGGTGGGTATGCAGAATGTAGTTAGTTAGTTAGTTAGTTAGTTAATAAGTATGTAGGAAGATAGTTAGTTAGTTAATTTGTTATTTATTTAGATAGATATCTAGTAATTAGTTACTTAGTTTGTTAGTTATTAAGTTAGTTAGTTAATTAGTTAGTTAGCTAATTAGCGAGTAGTTAGTTAGTTAGTTAGGTGGTTAGTATGCAAGAAGGTTGTTAGTTAGTTAGTTTGTTAGATAGTTAGTTAATTAGCTAGTTAGTCAGTTAGTTATTTAGTTAGTTACTTAGTTAGTTAGCAAGTAGTTAGTTAGTTAGTGCCTTTGTTAGTTAATCAATATGTATGTATCAAGGTAGTTAGTTAGTTAGATAGTTAGTTAATTAATTAGTTAGTTAGCTATCTAGTAGTTAGTTAGTTAGTTAGGTCATAAATTAGTACTTTAGTTAGTTAGTTCGGTAGTTAGCTAGTAGTTAGCTGGTTATTTATTTATTTAGTTAGTTAGTTAGTTAGTTGGTGTGTATATAGGAAGGTAGTTAGTTAGTTAGTTAGTTAATAGGTATTTAAGAAGATAGTTAGTTAGAAAATTAGTTAGTTATTTTGTCAGCTAGTAGTTAGTTAGTTAGTTAGTTAGTAGCTAGTTAGTTAGTTATTTAGTTAACTATTTAGTTATTTAGTTAGTTAGTTTGTTATTTAGTTAGTTAGTTAGATAGTGGGAAGGTAGTTTGTTAGTTAGTTAGTTAGTAGCTAGTTAGTTAGTTATTTAGTTAGTTAGTTAGTTAGTAGCTAATTAGTTAGTTATTTAGTTAACTATTTAGTTATTAAGTTAGTTAGTTAGTTAGTTAGTTAGTTAGTTCGATAGTGGGAAGGTAGTTTGTTAGTTAGTTAGTTAGTTAGTTAGTGGGAAGTTAGTTTGTTAGTTAGATAGTGGGTATGTAGGAAGGTAGGTAGTTAGTTAGTTAGTTAGTTAATAGGTGGATGTAGGAAGATAGTTATTTAGTTACTTTGTTAATTAGTTAGTTATTTAGTTATTTAGTTAGTTAGTTAGTTACTTAGATAGTTAGTTAGAAAGGTAGTTAGTTTGGTAGTTAATAGTTATGTACGAAGGTAGTTAGTAAGGTAGTTAGTTAACTAGTTAGTTAGTTAGCTAGTAGTTTGTTAGTTAGTTAGTTAATTAGTTAGTTATTTAGTTAGTTAGTTTGTAAGTTAACTAGTAGTTAGTTAGTTAATTGGTTCATTAATTAGTTAGTTAGTAAGTTAGTTAGTTAGTGGGTATGTACGAAGGTAGCTAGTTAGTTAGTTAATTTGTTAGTTAATTAATTAATTAGTTAGTTAGTTAGTTAGTTAATTATTTAGTAAATTCTTTAGTTAGTTAGTTCGTTAAATAGCTAGTAGTTATTTAGTTAGTAATTTATTTATTTAGTTAGTTACTTTGTGATTGGGTATGTAGGAAGGTAGTTAGTAAGTTAGTTAGTTAGTTCGTTAGTTAATTAATATGTATGTAGGAAGATAGTTAGTTAGTTAATTAGTTAGTTATTTAGTAGTTAGTTAGTTAGTTAGTTAGTTTTTTATTCAGTTAGCTAGTAGTTAGTTAGTTAGTAAGTTTGTTAGTTAGTTAGTCAGTGAATTAGTTAGTTAGTTAGTTAGTCAATATATACGTAAGAAGGTAGGTAGGTAGTTAGTTAGTCAATTAGCTAGTAATTAGTTAGTTTGTTAGTTAGTTTGTTAGTATGTAGGAAGGTTGTTTGTTAGTTAGTTAGTTAGATAATTAGTTAATTAGTTAGTTAATTAATCAGTTAGTTATTTAGTTAGTTACTTACTTAGTTAGCTAGTAGTTAGTTAGTTAGCGAGTTAGTTAATCAATATGTATGTATCAAGGTAGTTACTTAGTTAGTATGTTAGATAGTTAATTAGTTAGTTAGTTAATTAGTTAGTTAGTTAATGAGTCAGTTAGTTAGTTAGTTATCTAGTAGTCAGTTAGTTAGTTAGGTCATCAGTTAGTTATTTAGTTAGTTAGTTAGTTATTTTTTTAGCTAGTAGTTAGCTGGTTAGTTATTTATTTTGTTAGTTAGTTATTTGGTGGGTATGTAGGAAGATAGTTAGTTCGTTAGTTAGTTAATAGGTATTTAAGAAGATAGTTAGTTAGTAAATTAGTTTGTTATTTTGTCAGCTAGCTAGTAGTTAGTTAATTAGTTAGTTAGTTAGTAGTTAGTTAGTTAGTTAGTTAGTTAGTTAACTATTTAGTTATTTAGTTAGTTTGTTTGTTAGTTATCTAGTAGTTAGTTAGCAAGTTAGTTATTTAGTTAGTTAGATAGTAAGTTAGTTAGTTAGTGGGAAGGTAGTTTGTTAGTTAGTTGGGTATGTAGGAAGGTATGTAGGTAGGTAGTTAGTTACCTACTAATTAACAAACTACCTACCTACAAACTCACTAACTAACTAACTTATTAACTAACTAACTAACTAATTGTCTTCCTACATGCATATTAACTAGTATCTATCTAACTAACTAACTAACTGTCTTCATATATACCTATTAACTAATTGACTAACCAAACAACTAACTACCATCCTACATACCGACTAACAAACTAATGACTAAATAACTAATTAACTAACTATCAAACTAACTAACGAACTAGCTAACTAAGTAACTGCCTTCTTACATACATACTAACTAACTAACTAACTAACTAACTAACTAACTAACTAACTGATTAATTAACTAACTAACTAACTAACCAATGAACTAACTACTAGATAAATAACTAAATAACAAACTGACTTACTAACTAACTAACAAACTACTAGATAACTATATAAATAACTAACTAATTTACTATCTATCTATCTTCCTACGTACTTATTAACTAACTCACTCATTAAATAACTTACTAGTTAACTAACTAAATAACTTACTAACAAATAACTAACAAACTAAGTATCAATCTAAATAGTTAACTAATTAACTAACTAACTATCTTCCTACATACTAACTAACTAACTAACTAACTATCTAACTTACTAACTAACTAACTAACTAACTAACTACCTTGATACATACATATTGATTAACAAACTAACTCACTAACTAACTAACTAACTACTAGCTAACTAACTAACCTACTAACTACATAACTTACTGATTAACTAAATAACTAACTAACTAACTAATTAACTAACTATCTAACTAACTAACTAACTAACAACCTTCTTACATACTAACTAACTAACTAACTAACTACCTACTGGCTAATTAACTAACTAACTAACTACCTAACTAACTACCTACCTCCTTACATACATATTGACTAACTAACTAACTAACTAATTAACAAACTAAATAACTAACCAACTTACTAACTTACTTACTAACCAACTAACTACTAGCTAATTGAACAAATAACTAACTAACTAACTAACTAACTAACTAACTAACTACTAGATAACTAACTAAATAACTAACTAATTAACTAACTAACTATCTTCCTACAGACAAATTAACTAACTAACTAACTAACTTACTAACTACCTTCCTACATACCTACTAACTAAGTAACTAACTAAATAAATAAATAACTAACTAAATAACTACTAGCTATTTAACTAACTAACTAACTAAAGAACTAACTAACTAATTAACTAACTAACTAACTAACTAATTGACTAATTAACTAACAAATTAACTAACTAACTAGCTACATTCGTACATACCCACTAACTATCTAACTTACTAACTAACTAATTAACTAACTAATTAATGAACTAATTAACTAACTTACTCCTTGTTAACTAACTAACTAACTTACTAACTAACTACCTTCATACATACCTATTAACAAACAAACTAGCTACCTTTCTAACAAACAAACTAACAAACTAACTAACTAACAAACTAACTAACTAACTAACTACCTTCCTACATACCCAGCCACTAACTAACTTACTACCTTACCGCTAACTAACTAACAAACTACCTATCTAACTAAATAACTAACTAGCTAACTAACTAACTACTAGATAACTAACTAACTAACTAACTAACTAAATAACTAACTAACTAACTAACTAACTAACTAATTAATAGATAACTAACATAATAACTGACTAATTTACTAACTAACTATCTTCTTAAATATCTATTAACTAACTAACTAACTAACTACATTCCCACTAACTAACTAACTAACTAACTAACTAAGTAAATAACTAACTAAATAAATAACTAACTAAATAAATAACTAACCATCTAACTACTAGCTAACTGACTAAATAACTAACTAAATAACTAACTGATGACCTAACTAACTAACTAACTGCTAGATAACTAACTATCTGACTAACTAACTAACTGACTAATTAACTAACTAACTGACTAACTAACAAACTACTAGATAACTAACTAAATAACTAACTAATTAACTAACTAACTATCTTCCAACATACGCACTAATAACTAAGTAACTAACTAAATAAATAAATAATAAACAAAAGAACTACTAGCTATTTCACTAACTAACCAACTAAAGAATTAACTAACTAATTAACTAACTAACTAACTAACTAATTAACTAATTAACTAACAAATTAACTAACTAGCTAGCTACCTTCGTACATACCCACTAACTAACTTACTTACTAACTAACTAATTAACTAACTAATTAATGAACTAATTAACTGACTAACTACTAGTTAACTAACTAATTAACTAACTAACTATCTTCCTACATACTAACTAACTTACTAACTAACTAACTACATTCCTTCATACCCATAATAACTAATGAACTAAATAAATTACTAGCTTACTACTTGCTAACAAACTAACTAGCTAACTAAATAACTAACTAGTTAACTAACTAACTAACTAACTAACCAACTACCGGATAACTAACTAACTAACTAACTAACTAACTAACTAACTAACTACCTTCTTACATACATATTGACTAACTAACTAACCAACAAACTAATTAACTAACTAACTAACTAACTAACTTACCAGCTAACTAACTAACTAACTAACTGACTACTAGCTAACTGAATAAATAACTAACTAACTAACTAACTAACTAACTGCTAGATAACTAACTAATTAACTAACTAACTATCTTCTTACATACATATTAACTAACTAACTTACTAACTAACTAACTAACTACCTACCTTCCTACATACCCACTAACTAAGTAACTAACTAAATAAATAAATTACACACTAAATAACTACTAGCTATTTAACTAACTAACTAACTAAATAAATAACAAACTAATTAACTAACTAACTAACTAACTAATTAACTGACGAAATAAAAAATTAACTAACTACCTATCTACCTTCGTACATACCCACTAACTGACTAACTTACTAACTAACTAGTTAACTAACTAATTAATTAACTAATTAACTAACTAACTACTAGTTAACTAACTAACTTACTAACTAACTAACTAATTAACTAATTAACTAACGAACTACTAGCTAAGTAACTAACTAGTTAACTAACTAACTTACTTACTAACAACCTTCATACATACCTATCAACTAACAAACTAACTACCTTTCAAACTAACTAACTAACAAACTAACTAACTAACTAACTAAATAACTAACTAACTAACAAATGAACTAATCAACAAACTAACTAAATAACTAAATAACTATCTTCCTACGTACCTATGAACTAACTAACTAACTAACTAACGAACTAACTACCTTCCTACATACCCACTAACTAACGAACTACCTACCTTCCCACTAACTAACTAAATAACTATCTAACTTACTAAATTACTAACTAGCTAACTAATTAACTACTTGATAACTAACAAACTAACAAACTAAATAACTAACTAGTCAACTAACTAAATAACTAACTAACTAACTAACTAACTAAATAACTAACTAACTAACTAACTACTAATTAGCTGACAAAATATCTAACTAACTAATTACAAGATAACTAACATAATAACTAACTAATTTACTAACTAACTATCTTCTTAAATCCCTATTAACTAACTAACTACCTACCTTCCTACATACCCACCAACTGACTAACTAACCAAATAAATAACTAACCAGCTAACTACAAGCTAACTAACTCACTAACTAACTAACTAACTAACTAACTAACTAACTGATGACCTAACTAACTAACTAACTACTAGATAACTAACTAACAATCTGACTAGCTAACTAATTAACTAATTAACTAACTAACAAATTAACTTACTATCTAACTAACTAACTAACGACCTTGATACATACATATTGATTAACTAACTAATTCACTAACTAACTAACTAACCACTAGCTAACTAACTAACTAACTACATAACTAACTGATTAACTAACTAACTAACTAATTAACTAACTATCTAACTAACTAACTAACAAACAACCTTCTTACATACTAACTAACTAACTAACTACGTACTAGCTAATTAACTAACTAACTACCTACCTACCTCCTTACATACATATTGACTAACTAACTAACTATTAACTATCTAACTAACTAACTAACTAACTAACTTACTTACTTACTAACTAACTAACTACTAGCTAATTGAACAAATAACTAACTAACTAACTAACTACATAACTAACTGATTAACTAAGTAACTAACTATCTAACTAATTGACTAACTATCTAACTAAATAACTAACTAACAACCTTCTTACATACTAACTAACTAACTAACTAACTACGTACTAGCTAATTAACTATCTAACAACCTACCTACCTCCTTACATACATATTGACTAACTAACTAACTATTAACTATTTAACTAACTAACTAACTAACTAACTTACTTACTTACTAACTAACTAACTACTAGCTAATTGAACAAATAACTAACTAACTAACTAACTAACTAACTACTAGATAACTAACTAAATAACTAACTAATTAACTAACTAACTATCTTCCTACAGACAGATTAACTAACTAACTAACTAACATACTGACTACCTTCCTACATACCCACTAACTAAGTAAACTACCTAAATAAATAAATAACTAACTAAATAACTACTAGCTATTTAACTAACTAACTAACTAAAGAACTAACTGACTAATTAACTAACTAACTAACTAATTAACTAATTAACTAACAAATTAACTAACTAACCGTAGGGAAATATCCTCGACCCCGGGCCCGCGCAGCGGAATGAAGGCCCGGTCCGATTCATCGTACCCTCGAAGTCATGGCGTGATCTCGGGAATCGGGGAATCGGACCGGGCCTTCATTCCGCTGCGCGGGCCCGGGGTCGAGGATATTTCAATTCGTCATAGTTGAAATATTAACTTCAATAACGTTAATACCTGAGAGGCCGGTTGCTGAAACCGCTTTGCCCTTCTTCACATCCTCGAGGTAAGACTTGCAATCACGCTTCCAATGTCCAGCCTTGTGACAATGGTAGCATGTCTCATCTTTGGATTTCTCCTTTCCCTTTTTATTCGGCTTTGAACGTTTCTTAGCTGAATCGCCCTTGGACTTTGATCTCTTACGATCCTTATTCTGAATTGTGAGAACATTTCCGGCAACTCTTGCCTTGTTCTCTCCGGACGACTTCAAAGTCTCCGATTCAAAATTCTTGAGCATTCCGTGAAGCTCAGGGATCGTCTTATCCATCGAATGCATGTGATAGTTAGTCACGAACGGAGAAAACATTGAAGGAAGTGCGCACAAGATCAAATCTTGTTGCATAATCTTCGACAATTTCTCTCCTAGCCACTCTAGACGGTCTATGAGAGCTTGCACCTTCAAAACTTGAGTGCTTACCGAAGACCCCGAAGGCATCTTGCAGTTTACCAACTCTTTGAGCGTACTGAACCTTTCAATACGCTCCTGCTCTTGGAACATCTCCTTGAGCACAACGTTTATCGAGTATGCATCCGAGTCCTCAGACTGCTTTTGAAGACTAGCGTCCATACATGCCAACATGAGGCATGCAACGTCATTTGTGGGTATGTAGGAAGGTAGTTAGTTAGTTAATAGGTATTTAAGAAGATAGTTAGTTCGCAAATTAGTTAGTTATTATGTTAGTTATCTTGTAATTAGTTAGTTAGTTATTTTGTCGGCTAGCTAGCAGTTAGTTAGTTATTTAGTTAGTTAGTTAGTTAGTCATCTAGTAGTTAGACGTTAGTTATTTAGTTAGTTTACTAGTTAGTTATTTAGTTAGTTAGTTAGTTTGTTAGTTATCTAGTAGTTAGTTAGTTAGCTAGTTAGTTATTTAGTTATTTAGATAGTTAGTTAGTATGTTAGTGGGAAGGTAGGTAGTTAGTTAGTTAGTTATTGGGTATGTAGGAAGGTAGGTAGTTAGTTAGTTAGTTAGTTAGTTAATAGGTATGTAGGAAGATAGTTATTTAGCTAGTTTGTTAATTAGTTAATTTGTTTGTTAGTTAGTTATTTATTTATTTGGTTAGTTTGTTAGTTAGTTAGGTAGAAAGGTAGTTAGTTTGTTCGTCGATGGGTATGTATGAATGTAGTTAGTTCGTAAGTTAGTTAGTAAACTAGTTAGTTAGTTAGCTAGTAGTTTGTTAGTAAGTTAGTTAGTTAATTAGATAGTTAGTTAGTTAGTTAGTTAGTTAGTTAGTTAGTTAACTAGTAGTTAGTTAGTAAATTAGTTAATTAATTAGTTTGTTAATTAGTTAGTTAGTAAGTTATTTAGTTCGTGGGTGTGTACGAAGGTAGCTAGTTAGTTAGGTAATTTGTTAGTTCATTAGTTAATTAGTTAGTTAGTTAGTTAGTTAATTAATTAGTTATTTATTTATTTAGTTAGTTAGTTAAATAGCTAGTAGTTATTTAGTTAGTTATTTATTTAGTTAGTTAGTTAGTTAGTTCGTGCGTATGTAGGAAGGTAGTTAATAAGTTAGTTAGTTAGTTAGTTAGTTAGTTAATATGTGTGTAGGAAGATAGTTAGTTAGTTAATTAGTTAGTTATTTAGTTAGTTATCTAGTAATTAGTTAGTCAGTTAGTTAGTTAGTTAGTTTTATATTTTTTCAGTTAGCTAGTAGTTAGTTAGTAGTTAGTTAGTAAGTAAGTTAGTTAGTTAGTTAGTTAATTAGTTAGTTAGTTAGTTAGTTAGTTAGTCAATATGTATGTAAGAAGGTAGTTAGTAGTTAGTTATTTAGTTAATTAGCTAGTAGTTAGTTAGTTAGTTAGTTAGTATGTAAGAAGATTGTTAGTTAGTTAGTTAGTTAGATGGCTAGTTAATTAGTTAGTTAGTTAGTTGATCAGTTAGTTATTTAGTTAGTTACTTAGTTAGTTAGCTAGTAGTTAGTTAGTTAGTGAGTTAGTTAGTTAATCAATATGTATGTATCAAGGTAGTTAGTTAGTTAGTTAGTTAGATAGTTAGATAATTAGTTAGTTAATTAGTTAGTTAATTAGTTAGTCAGTTAATTAATTAGTTAGTTGGTGGGTATGTAGGAAGGTAGGTAGGTAGTTAGTTAGTTAGTTAGTTAATAGGTATTTAAGAATATAGTTAGTTAGTAAATTAGTTAGTTATTATGTTAGTTATCTAGTAATTAGTTAGTTAGTTATTTTTTCAGCTAGCTAGTAATTAGTTAGTTAGTTAATCAATATGTATGTATCAAGGTAGGTAGTTAGCTAGTTATTTAGTTAGTTAGTTAGTTACTTATCTAGTAGTTAGTTAGTTAGTTAACTAGTTAGTTAACTAGTTAGTTATTTAGTTAGTTTGTTTGTTAGTTATCTAGTAGTTACATAGTTGGCTAGTTAGTCGTTTAGTTAGTTAGATAATTAGTGTGTTAGTTAGTGGGAAGGTAGTTAGTTAGTTAGTTAGTGGGTATGTAGGAAGGTAGTTAGTTAGTTAGTTAGTTAATAGGTATGTAGGAAGGTAGTTAGTTTGTTAATTAGTGAATTTGTTAGTTAGTCAGTTAGTTATTGAGTTATTTATTTAGTTAGTTAGTTACTTGGTTAGTTAGTTAGTTAGTTAGTTAATAGGTATGTATGAAGGTAGTTAGTTAGTATGTTAGTTAGTTAACTAGTTAGTTAGTTAGCTAGTAGTTAGTTAGTTAGTTAGTTAATTAGTTAGTTATTTCGTTAGTTAGTTAGTTAGTTAGTTAGTTAGTTAGTTAGATAACTAGTAGTTAGTTAGTTGATTAGTTAGTTTGTAAGTTAGTTAGTTAGTGGGCATGTACGAAGGTAGCTAGTTAGTTAGTTAATTTCGTTGTTAGTTAGTTAATTAGTTAGTTAGTTGGTTAATTAGTTAGTTATTTGTTTATTTAGTTTGTTAGTTAAATAGCTAGTAGTTATTTATTTATTTAGTTAGTCACTTAGTTAGTGGGTATGTAGGAAGGTAGTTAGTTAGTTAGTTAGTTAGTGAATACGTATGTAGGAAGATAGTTAGTTAGTTAATTAGTTAGTTATTTAGTTAGTTATATAGTGGTTAGTTAGTTAGTTAGTTAGTTAGTTATTTATTCAGTTAGCTAGTAGTTAGTTAGTTAGTTAGTTAGTTGGTAAGTTAGTTAGTTAGTTAGTTAGTTAGTTAATTAGTTAGTTAGGTAGTTAGTTAGTTAGTTAAATAGTTAGTTAGATAGTTAGTTAGTTAGTTAGTTTTCAAGTAGTTGGTTAGTTAGTTAGTTAGTTGGTTAGTTAACTAGTTAGTTAGTTAGCTAGTAGTTAGCTGGTAATTTATTTAGTTAGCTAGTTAGTTTGTGGGTATGCAGGAAGGTACTTAGTTCGTTAGTTAGTTAGTTAGTTAGTCAATAAGTATGTAGGAAGATAGTTAGTTAATTAGTTAGATATTTAGATAGATATCTAGTAGTTAGTTACTTGGATTGTTAGTTATTTAGTTAGTTAGTTAGTTAGTTAGTTAGTTATTTAGTTAGATAGTTAACTAGTTAGTTATTTAGTAAGTTAGTTAGTTATTAAGTACGTAGGAAGATAGTCAGTCAGTAAATTATTTAGTTATATAGATAGTTATCTAGTAGTTAGTTAGTTAGTTATGTAGTCAGTTTGTTAGTTATTTAGTTATTTATCTAGTAGTTAGTTAATTAGTTAGTTAATTAGTTAGTTAGTTAGTTAATTAATTAGTTAGTTAGTTAGTTAGTATGTATGTATGTATGTAAGAAGGCACTTAGTTAGTTAATTAGTTAGTTAGTTAGTTAGTTTGATAGTCAGTTAATTAGATAGGTAGTTACTAGTTAGTTAGTCGGTATATAGGATGGTAGTTAGTTAGATGGTTAGTTAGTCAATTAGTTAGTTAGTTAGTTAGTTAGTTAGTTAGTAGGTATATAGGAAGACAATTAGTTAGTTAGTTAGTTAGATAGATATATACTAGTTAATAGGTATGTAGGAAGACAATTAGTTAGTTAGTTAGTTTGTTAGTGAGTTTGTAGGAAGGTAGTTAGTTAATTAGTTAGTTAGGTAGATAGCTATTTAGTTAGTTTATAGGTATGTATGAAGGTAGTTAGTTAGTTAGTTAGTTAATTAGTTCGTTATTTAGTCAGTTTGTTTGTTAATTAGCTAGTAGTTAGTTAGTTAGTTAGTTAGTTAGTTAGTTAGTTAGTTAGCTTGTAGTTAGTTAGTTAGTTAGTTGGCTAAGTTAGCTAGCTAGCTAGTAGTTAGTTAGTTAGTTAGTTAATAGGTATGTAGGAAGGCAGTTTGTTAGTTAGTAAGTAAGTTAGGTAGTTAGTTAGTTACCTAGTAGTCAGTTAGTTAATTAGTTAGTTAGTTAACTAGTTAGCTATTTAGTTAGTTAGTCTGTTAGTTCTCTAGTAGTTAGTTAGTTAGCTAGTTAGTTATTTGGTTAGTTAGATAGTTGATAACGGGTTTTCGATCACTTTTTAATTTGATATATCGTTGTATGTGAAAACCAATTCAATCAACAAGTTTGGAATTTAATGTGTATAGTAGTAATATGCAAGTTCGTTCCACGAGGAGTATATGCGTCAAATAATGAATCCAAACGAGCCAAAAGGCAGAAACTTTTCCAAAAAGAAAATTAAGGGCATAAACTTTTTCTAAATAGGCAGAAACTTAATCAAAAAGATATTTCTAAGTTTCCAAAATTAATGAAAATTTGTGTAGAGATAGTTCTGAATATTATCAAATTTATCCTAAAATTTCAAACAATTTCGACAAAGGAATAAAAAGTTATTAACGAATTACAATCAGGTCTCTGAAAAACAGTCCCCTGGAAACAGCAGGTTTTCAGTTTAAGTGACAGTTTTCAAAAATTCATATCAATTCGAATATTTCATGAAATTCTACGATTCAAAAAGTTCCCGAAACTAGAAATGAAGATCTACGCAGAACAAAAAGAGAACAAAAATATCACACAAAGAGAGACAAAGATTGAATGCAAGAAACAAGATTAAAGCAAAAACTAGATTCAAACAAGGGTTTCTTTACACAACTTCGAAATAGTCATTCCACATACATGAAATTCAAGAAATAAAAAGAATACACCTAGATTGAGTGTCAAGATGAGCTCCTTTCCTCGTCTAGTGTGATCGCTCGATGCTCGTACCGCTAGAGAGCTAGGACGGTACGAGCGCTTCTCGTTCGAATTAGTCGACTCTTCCGGTTGAAGAAAGCTCCGATTCCGTTCGAGTGAAGGAGGACACAATCCACCGAGACAAAAGAGGTTACCGAGTGAAGAGAGCTTCGAGGTCGGTAATGGAGGAAGCTCCACTCTCTATCCCGATGAAATCCGGATGAAGAAAGCTTCGAGTCCGGTTGTGGCGATGATTCCTTTGACTTGCTCCGATTGGATCGATTCACCGAATGAAGAAAGCTTCGAGTCCGGCAAACAATCACTCGAGAATTCGAGTAATTCTTGAATGGTTCTTGATGCTCTTGACGGTTCTTGAATGGTTCTTGGAAGTGCTTCGAGTCCGGTTGTGGCGATGATTCCTTTGACTTGCTCCGATTGGATCGATTCACCGAATGAAGAAAGCTTCGAGTCCGGCAAACAATCACTCGAGAATTCGAGTAATTCTTGAATGGTTCTTGATGTTCTTGACGGTTCTTGGAAGTGCTTAGAGAGAGAGAGAGGAAAGGGGGGGGAGAAGAAAAACATGTAGAGCTGCCCCATGGGGTCTATTTATAGTGCATTTGGAGCCTTCTCATTGGTCAAGAGATGGTTGAGAGGATTGAGGATAGTTTGGTAATTGTAGGTGAGGAAGGTGGGCTGAATGGTGGTTAAAGTGTGAGTGGTTTTCGTATAGAATTTGGTGTAGACTTTTGTGTGGTAGATTACTTGCCTCCTTCTTCATATGTGTACCGAAATGGGCAGTATAATATATCGATTTTATCGGCGCGAGGAGAGGAAGACAACTACACTGTTGGAATGTCAAAAACTTTCGCCCAAAAACCTGAAATTATCAATAAAACACACTTAGTGAAGAAATATTCTTGCAATCTTAAATGTGAACAATTATATATATAAAGTTGTGATTCAAAAGGGCTACAATCCCCAAATTAGATATCAAAAAGGTGCTTTATTTTCCTCTTATCAAATACCCCCACACTTAGCTTTTGTCGTCCTCGACAAAATAAAACGTAATAAAATATATTTTAAGCACAAAAAATACAAGTTAGGTTTTGTTGAAATTGTAATCACACTATCTCATAAATTTGAATTACACAAGAAATATTTATACTCTCTTAATCATATGTTATTTCAAGAGGAACAAAATATCAAACTTCTATAATGAGGATTTTGCCAATTTTTAAGATATTTATTAAGAAATGATTTTCACTCGAAAAAGATAGTTAAACACCACATAATGAATGTAACACCACATAATTAAAGAGGAAAAATCTTTTAAAAGTATTAATAGAACCAATTTTTTCATTTTTGCAAAAGTTGACCTTAAATGTATGTAATTCACTTTTATAACCGCTCGGTACGTAAGTACTTGGGTCCTCCTTAAATCCAACCAAATTTCCTTAAATTTTGCTCAAAAATATTATTTTATATTTTTCTTTTTTTTTTCTTTTTTTTTTTTTTCTTTTTTCTTTTGCTTTTTTCTATTTTCTTTTTCTTTTCTTTTTTCTTTTTTTCTTTTTTTTCTTTCTTTTTTTTCTTTCTTCTTTCATTGAAATAGTTTTATATAAAATATTAATTCACAATGTTTCGAACCGATCATGAGTACGGTTCGCTCATGCCCGGCTTACTCCATTGCGAATTCTTTTTGAAAAAATCGCGAGCGCAATAAAATTCCGTTTGGTTGTAACATAAGTCGCCATGAACGGTTAGGATCCTTAAGTGTAAGTTGTCAAATTTTTAAACTAATGCAAAAACTACCAAAAATGGTTGAATAAAACTTTTTAGAAATTCTAAATTAAGAATGGGTTCTTATTCAAAAATGGTGTGCCACATAAATCATAATAAAAATCATTTAAAATAAATACTTCTTTAAGCAAATCTTATTATAGACGGGATTGAATCCCAAATTAGTCTCATAAAAGACCGTTTATTGTTTTCTTTAAGCAAATCTTATTTAGTTAGTTAGTTTGTTAGTTATCTAGTAGTTAGTTAGTTAGCTAGTTAGTTATTCAGTTAGTTAGATAGTGAGTTAGTTAGTTAGTGGGAAGGTAGTTAATTAGTTAGTTAGTGGGTATATAGGAAGGTAGGTAGTTAGTTAGTTAGTCAATAGGTATTTAAGAATATAGTTAGTTAGTAAATTAGTTAGTTATTATGTTAGTTATCTAGTAATTAGTTAGTTAGTTATTTTGTCAGCTAGCTAGTAGTTAGTTAGTTAGTTAGTTATTTAGTTAGTTAGTTAGTTAGTTACTTGTCTAGTAGTTAGTTAGTTATTTAGTTAGTTTGTTTGGTAATTATCTAGTAGTTAGTTAGTTAGCTAGTTAGTCATTTAGTTAGTTAGATAGTTAGTTAGTTAGTTAGTGGGAAGGTACTTAGTTAGTTAGTTAGTGGGTATGGAGGATAGTAGTTAGTTAGTTAATAGGTATGTAGGAAGATAGTTATTCGGTTATTTAGTTAGTTTGTTAATTAGTTAATTAGTTAGTTAGTTAGTTATTTAGTTAATTAGTTACTTAGTTAGTTAGTTAGTTAATAGGTATGTATGAAGATAGTTAGTTAGTAAGTTAGTAGTTAGCTAGTAGTTAGCTAGTAGTTAGTAAGTTAGTTAGTTAATTAATTTGTTAGTTATTTAGTTCGTTAGTTCGTTATTTAACTAGTAGTTAGTTTGTTCATTAGTTAAGTAATTAGTCAGTTAATTAGTTAGTTAGTAGTTAGTTATCTAGTAGTTAGTTAGTTAGCTAGTTAGTAATTTAGTAAGATAGATAGTTAGTTAGTCAGTTAGCAGTAACGTAGTAAGTTAGTTAGTTAGTGGGTATGTAGGAAGGTAGTTAGTTAGTTAGTTAGTATGTTAGTTAATAGGTATGTAGGAATATAGTTATTTAGTTATTTAGTTATTTGTTAGTTAGTTAGTTAGTTAGTTAGTTAATAGGTATGTATGAAGGTAGTCAGTTAGTAAGTTAGTTAGTTAACTGGTTAGTTAGTTAGATGGTAGTTAGCTTGTTAGCTAGTTAATTATTTAGTTAGTTAGTTAGATAATTAATTAATTAATTAGTTAGTTAATTAGTTAGTTAGTTAGTGGGTATGTACGAAGATAGCCAGTTAGTTAATTAGTTAGTTAGTTAGTTAATTAGTTCGTTATTTATTTAGTTAGTCAGTTAGTTAAATAGCCAGTATTTATTTAGTTATTTATTTATTTATTTAGTTAGTTAGTTAGTTAATATGTATGTAGGAAAATAATTAGTTAGTTAATTAGTTAGTTATTTAGTATGTTATCAAGTAGTTAGTTAGTTAGTTAGTTAGTTAGTTACTTATTCTGTTAGCTAGTAGTTAGTTAGTTAGTTAGTTTGTTAGTAAGTTAGTTAGTTAGTTAGTTAGTTAATTAGTTTGTTGGTTAGTTTGTTAGTCAATATGTATGTAAGAAGGCAGGTAGGTAGTTAGTTAGTCAGTTAAATAGTTAGTTAGTTAGTTAGTTAGTTAGTTAGTTAGTTAGTTAGTTAGTTAGTAGTTGGTTAGTTAGTTAGTTAGTTAGTTAACTCATTAGTTTGTTAGTTAGTTAGTTTGTTAGTTAGTTAGTTAGTTAATTAGTTAATAAGAATGTAGGAAGATAGTTAGTTAGTTAATTTGTTATTTATTTAGATAGATATCTTGTAATTAGTTACTTAGTTTGTTAGTTTTTAAGTTAGTTAGTTAATTAGTTAGTTTGTTAATTAGCGAGTAGTCAGTTAGTTAGTTAGGTAGTTAGTATGCAAGAAGGTTGTTAGTTAGTTAGTTTGTTACATAGTTAGTTAATTAGCTAGTTAGTCAGTTAGTTATTTAGTTAGTTACTTAGTTAGTTAGCAAGTAGTTAGTTCGTTAGTGCCTTAGTTAGTTAATCAATTTGTTTGTATCAAGGTAGTTAGTTAGTTAGATAGTTAGTTAATTAATCAGTTAGTTAGTTGTCTAGTACTTAGTTAGTTAGTTAGGTCATAAATTAGTAATTTAGTTAGTTAGTTAGTTTGGTAGTTTGCTAGTAGTTAGGTTGTTAGTTATTTATTTAGTTAGTTAGTTAGTTGGTGGGTATATAGGAAGGTAGTTAGTTTGTTAGTTAGTTAATAGGTATTTAAGAAGATAGTTAGTTAGAAAATTAGTTAGTTATTATGATAGTTATCTAGTATTTAGTTAGTTAGTTATTTTGTCAGCTAGTAGTTAGTTAGTTAGTTAGTTAGTAGTTAGTTAGTCAGTTATTTAGTTAACTATTTAGTTATTTAGTTAGTTAGTTTGTTATTTATCTAGTAGTTAGTTAGTTAGTTAGTTAGTTATTTAGTTAGTTAAATAGTGGGAAGGTAGTTTGTTAGTTAGTTAAATAGTGGGAAGGTAGTTTGTTATTTAACTAGCTAACTAACTAACTACTAGATAACTAACTAACTAACTAACTAACTAACTACTAGCTAGATGACAAAATAAATAACTAACTAATTAATAGATAACTAACATAATAACTAACTAATTTACTAACTAACTATCTTCTTAAATACCTATTAACTAACTAACTAACTAACTACATTCCCACATACACACCAACTAACTAACTAACTAACTAAATAAATAACTAACCATCTAACTACTAGCTAACTGACTAACTAAACAACTAACTAAACAACTAACTAAATAACTAACTGATGACCTAACTAACTAACTAACTGACCGACTAACTAACTAACTAACTAACTGACCGACTAACTAACTAACTAACTAACTAACTAACTACTAGATAACTAACTAAATAACTAACTAATTAACTAACTAACTATCTTCCAACATACCCACTAACTAAGTAACTAACTAAATAAATAAATGATAAACTAAATAACCACTAGCTATTTCACTAACTAACTAACTAAAGAATTAACTAACTAATTAACTAACTAACTAACTAACTACTTAACTAATTAACTAACAAATTAACTAACTAGCTAGCCACCTTCGTACATACCCACTAACTAACTTACTTACTAACTAACTAATTAACTAACTAATTAATGAACTAATTAACTAACTAACTACTAGTTAACTAACTAATTAACTAACTAACTATCTTCCTACATATTAACTAACTAACTAACTAACTAACTAACTACCTACCTTCCTACATACCCACTAACTAAGTAACTAACTAAATAAATAAATAACACACTAAATAACTACTAGCTATTTAACTAACTAACTACCTAAATAAATAACAAACTAATTAACTAACTAACTAACTAACTAATTAACTAACGAAATAAAAAATTAACTAACTAACTATCTACCTTCGTACATACCCACTAACTAACTAACTTACAAACTAACTAATTAATTAACTAATTAACTAACTAACTACTAGTTAACTAACTAACTTACTAACTAACTAACTAATTAACTAATTAACTAACGAACTACTAGCTAAGTAACTAACTAGTTAACTAACTAACTTACTTACTAACAACCTTCATACATACCTATCAACTAACAAACTAACTACCTTTCAAACTAACTAACTAACTAACTAACTAACTAACTAACTAACTAACTAAATAACTAAATAACTAAATAACTAAATAACTAACTAACTAACAAATGAACTAATCAACAAACTAACTAAATAACTAAATAACTATCTTCCTACGTACCTATGAACTAATTGAACAAATAACTAACTAACTAACTAACTAATTAACTAACTAACTACTATATAACTCACTAAATAACTAACTAATTAACTAACTAACTATCTTCCTACAGACAGATTAACTAACTAACTAACTAACTTACTAACTACCTTCCTACATACCCACTAACTAAGTAACTAACTAAATAAATAAATAACTAACTAAATAACTACTAGCTATTTAACTAACTAACTAACTAAAGAACTAACTAACTAATTAACTAACTGACTAACTAACTAATTAACTAACAAATTAACTAACTAACTAACTACATTCGTACATACCCACTAACTATCTAACTTACTAACTAACTAATTAACTAAGTAATTAATGAACTAATTAACAAACTTACTACTAGTTAACGAACTAACTAACTTACTAACTAACTACCTTCATACATACCTATTAACAAACAAACTAGCTACCTTTCTAACAAACTAACTAACTAACAAACAAACTAACTAACTAACTAACCAACTAACTAACTAACTAACTAACTAACTACATACCCAGCCACTAACTAACTAACTACCTTACCGCTAACTGACTAACAAACTACCTATCTAACTAAATAACTAACTAGCTAACTAACTTACTACTCGATAACTAACTAACTAACTAACTAACTAACTACTAGCTAGATGACAAAATAAATAACTAACTAATTAATAGATAACTAACATAATAACTAACTAATTTACTAACTAACTATCTTCTTAAATACCTATTAACTAACTAACTAACTAACTACATTCCCACATACACACCAACTATATAACTAACTAACTAAATAAATAACTAACCATCTAACTACTAGCTAACTGACTAACTAAATAACTAACTAAATAACTAACTGATGACCTAACTAACTAACTAACTAATAGATAACTAACTGACTGACTAACTAACTAACTAACTAATTAACTAACTAACTAACTAACTAACTAACTAACTACTAGATAACTAACTAAATAACTAACTAATTAACTAACTAACTATCTTCCAACATACCCACTAACTAAGTAACTAACTAAATAAATAAATGACAAACTAAATAACTACTAGCTATTTCACTAACTAACTAACTAAAGAATTAACTAACTAATTAACTAACTAACTAACTAACTAATTAACTAATTAACTAACAAATTAACTAACTAGCTAGCCACCTTCGTACATACCCACTAACTAACTAACTTACTAACTAACTAATTAACTAACTAATTAATGAACTAATTAACTAACTAACTACTAGTTAACTAACTAATTAACTAACTAACTATCTTCCTACATACTAACTAACTTACTAACTAACTAACTACATTCCTGCATACCCATACTAACTAGTGAACTAAATAAATTACTAGCTATCTACTAGCTAACAAACTAACTAGCAAACTAAATAACTAACTAGTTAACTAACTAACTAACAAACTAACCAACTACCGGATAACTAACTAACCAACTAACTAACTTCTAGTTAGCCAACTAATTAACTAACTACCTTCTTACATACATATTGACTAACAAACTAACCAACAAATTAACTAACTAACTAACTAACTAACTTACCAGCTAACTAACTAACTGACTAACTGACTACTAGCTAACTGAATAAATAACTAACTAACTAACTAACTAACTAACTAACTAATTAACTAATTAACTAATTAACTAACTAATTAACTAACTAACTAACTACTAGTTAGCCAACTAATTAACTAACTACCTATCTTCCTACATACTAACTAACTAACTACATTCCCGCATACCCATACTAACTAGCTAACAAACTAACTAACTAACTAAATAACTAACTAACTAACTAACTAACCAACTACCTGAGAACTAACAAACTAACTAACTAACAAACTAACTATTTGACTAACTAACTTACTAACTACCTTCTTACATACATATTGACTAACTAACTAACCAACAAACTAATTAACTAACTAACTAACTTACCAACTAACTAACTACTAGCTTACTGAATAAATAACTAACTAACTAACTAACTAACTAACTACTAGATAACTAACTAAATAACTAACTAATTAACTAACTAACTATCTTCTTGCATACATATTAACTAACTAACTAACTAACTAACTAACTAACTACCTACCTTCCTACATACCCACTAACTAAGTAACTAACTAAATAAATAAATAACACACTAAATAACTACTAGCTATTTAACTAACTAACTACCTAAATAAAAAAACAAACTAATTAACTAACTAACTAACTAACTAATTAACTAACGAAATAAAAAATTAACTAACTAACTATCTACCTTCGTACATACCCACTAACAAACTAAGTTACAAACTAACTAATTAATTAACTAATTAACTTACTAACTACTAGTTAACTAACTAACTTACTAACTAACTAACTAATTAACTAATTAACTAACGAACTACTAGCTAAGTAACTAACTAGTTAACTAACTAACTTACTTACTAACAACCTTCATACATACCTATCAACTAACAAACTAACTACCTTTCAAACTAACTAACTAACAAACTAACTAACTAACTAACTAACTAAATAACTAAATAACTAAATAACTAAATAACTAACTAACTAACAAATGAACTAATCAACAAACTAACTAAATAACTAAATAACTATCTTCCTACGTACCCATGAACTAACTAACTAACTAACTAACTAACTAACGAACTAACTACCTTCCTACATACCCACTAACTAACGAACTACCTACCTTCCCAATAACTAACTAAATAACTATCTAACTTACTAAATTACTAACTAGCTAACTAATTAACTACTAGATAACTAACATACTAACTAACTAAATAACTAACTAGTTAACTAACTAAATAACTAACTAACTAACTAACTAACTAACTAACTAAATAATTAACTAACTAACTAACTACTAATTAGCTGACAAAATATCTAACTAACTAATTACAAGATAACTAACATAATAACTAACTAATTTACTACCTAACTATCTTCTTAAATCCCTATTAACTAACTAACTACCTACCTTCCTACATACCCACCAACTAACTAACTAACCAAATAAATAACTAACCAGCTAACTACAAGCTAACTAACTCACTCACTAACTAACTAACTAACTAACTAACTAACTGATGACCTAACTAACTAACTAACTAACTACTAGATAACTAACTAACAATCTGCCTAGCTAACTAATTAACTAATTAACTAACTAACAAATTAACTTACTATCTAACTAACTAACTAACGACGTTGATACATACATATTGATTAACTAACTAATTCACTAACTAACTAACTAACTAACTAGTTAGATAGTTAGTTAGCTAACTAACTAACTAACTAACTACAAAACTAACTGATTAACTAACTAACTAACTATCTAACTAATTAACTAACTATCTAACTAACTAACTAACTAACAACCTTCTTACATACTAACTAACTAACTAACTACGTACTAGCTAATTAACTAACTAACAACCTACCTACCTCCTTACATACATATTGACTAACTAACTAACTATTAACTATCTAATTAACTAACTAACTAACTAACTTACTTACTTACTAACTAACTAACTACTAGTTAATTGATCAAATAACTAACTAACTAACTAACTAACTAACTACTAGATACCTAACTAGCTAACTAACTAACAAACTAACCAACAAACTAACTAACTTACTATTAACTAACTACCTTCCTACATACCCACCCACTAACTAACTGACTACCTTACCGCTAACTAACTAACTAACTAACTAACTACCTTTCTAACTAAATAACTAACTAGCTAACTAACTATCTACTATCAAGATAACTAACTAACTAACTAACTAAATAACTAACTAACTAACTAACTACAAGCTAGCTGACAAAATAACTAACTAGCTAATCAATTGATAGCTAACACAATAACTATCTAATTTACTAACTAACTATCTTCTTAAATACCTATTAACTAACTAACTAACTAACCACATTCCCCCATACCCACCAACTAACTACCTAACTAACTAAATAAATAAATAACCATCTAACTACTACCTAACTAACTAAATAACTACCTAAATAACTAACTGATGACCTAACTAACTACCTAACTACTAGATAACTAACTAACTGACTGACTAACTAACTAACTAACTAATTCACTAACTAATTAATTAACTAACTATCTAACTAACGAACTAACTACTAGATAACTAACTAAATAATTAACTAATTAACTAACTAACTATCTTCCAACATACCCACTAACTAAGTAACTAACTAACTTAATAACTACTAGCTATTTCACTAACTAACTAACTAAAGAATGAACTAACTAATTAATTAACTAACTAACTAACTAATTAACTAACTCACTAACTAATTAGCTAACTAACTAGCTACCTTCGTACATATCCACTAACTAACTAACTTACTAACTAACTAATTAACTAACTAACTAATGAACTAATTAACTAACTAACTACTATTTAACAAACTAACTAACTAACTAAATAAATAACTAATTAACTAACTAACTAACTAACTAACTAACTACTAGCTAACTAACTAACTAGCTAACTAACTAACTTACTAACTAACTACCATCATACATTCCTATTAACTAACAAACTAACTAAATTTCTAACTAACTTACTAACAAACAAACTAACTAACTAACTAACTAAATAACTAATTAACTAACAAACTAATTAACTAATCAACAAACTAACTAAATAACTGAATAACTATCTTCCTACATACACCTATTAACTAACTAACTAACTAACTAACTAGCTAATTAACTAACTAACTACCTTCCTATATACCCACTAACTAACAAACAAACTACCTTCCCACTAACTAACTAACTAAATATCTAACTAACTATATAACTAACTTGCTAACTAACTAACTACTAGATAACTAACAAACTAACTAACTAAATAACTAAATTGTTAACTAAATAACTAACTAACTAACTGACTAACTAACTAACTAACTACTAGTTAGCTGACAAAATAACTAACTAACTAACTACTACATTACTAACATAATAACTAACTAATTTACTAACTAACTATCTTCTTAAATACCTATTAACTAACTAACTAACTGACTACCTCCCTACATACCCACCAACTAACTAATTAACTAAATAAATAAGTAGCTAACCAGCTAACTACTAACAAACTAACTAACTAAATAACTAATTGATGACCTAACTAACTAACTAGTTACTAGATAACTAACTAACTAACTAAATGACTAACTAACTAATTAACTAACTAATTTACTAACTAATTAACTAACTATCTAACTAACTAACTAACTAACTACCTTGATACATACATATTGATTAACTAACTAACTCACTAACATAATAACTAACTAGCTAACTACAAGATAACTAACATAATAACTAACTAATTTACTAACTAACTATCTTCTTAAGTACCTATTAACTAACTAACTAACTAACTAACTGACCAACTAATTAACTAAATAACTAATTGATGACCTAACTAACTAACTAACTAGCAACTAGATAACTAACTAACTAACTGACAAATTAACTAACTAACTAACTAATTAACTAACTAATTAACTAACTATCTAACTAACTAACTAACTACCTTGATACATACATATTGATTAACTAACTCACTAACTAACTAACTCACTAACTAACTAAGTATCTAACTAAATAACTAACTGATTAACTAACTAACTAACTAACCTACTAATTAGCTAACAATCAAACTAACTAACTAACTAACTAACTAACAACCTTCTTACATACTAACTAACTAACTAACTAACTAACTAACTAACTACAAGCTAATTAACTAACTAACTAACTAACTAACTAACTACATTCTTACATACATATTGACTGACTAACCAATTAACTAACAAATTAACTAACTAACTAGCTACCTTCGTACCTACCCACTAACTAACTAACTTACTAACTAACTAATTAACAAACTAGTTAATGAACTAACTAAATAACTAATTGATGACCAAACTAACAAACTAACTACTAGATAACTAACTAACTAACAAACTAACTAACTAACTAACTAATTAATAAGCTAACTAATTAACTAACTATCTAGCTAACTAACTAACTACCTTAATACATACATATTGATTAACTAACTAAGTCACTAACTAACTAACTACTAGCTAATTAACTAACTAACTAACTAACTACCTTCTTACATACATATTGACTAAATAACCAACTAACTAACTAACTAACTAACTAACTTACTAACTAACTAACTAACTAACTACTAGCTAACTGAATAAATAACATACTAACTAACTAACTAACTAACTAACTACTAGATAACTATCTAAATAACTAACTAATTAACTAACTAAGTATCTTCCTACATACATATTAACAAACTACCTAACTAACTAACTAACTAACTTACTAACTACCTTCTTATATACCCACTAACTAACTAAGTAACTAACTAAATAAATATATAAATAACTAACTACATAACTACTTGCTATTTAACTAACTATCTAAATAAATAAATACATAACTAATTAACTAATTAAGTATCTTCCTACATACATATTAACAAACAAACAAACTAACTAACTGACTAACTAACTAACTAACTAACTAACTTACTAATTACCTTCCTACATACCCACTAACTAAGTAACTAACTAAATAAATATATAAATAACTAACTACATAACTACTAGCTATTTAACTAACTATCTAACTACATAAATAACTAACTAATTAACTACCAAACTAACTAATTAACTAACTAGCTACCTTCGTACATACCCACTAACTAACTAACTTACTAACTAACTAATTAACTAACTAATTAATTAACTAATTATGTAACTAACTACTACTTAAATCACTAACCAACTAACTAACTAAATAACTAACTGACTAATTAACTGACTAACTAACAAACAAGTTAAGTAACTTACTAACTAACTACCTTCATACATACCTATTAACTAACTAACTAACTAACTAACTAACAAAATTAACTAATCAACAAACTAACTAAATAACTAAATAACTATCTTCCTACATACCAATTAACTAACTAACTAACTGACTAACTAACTAACTAACTAACTACCTACCTACCTTCCTACATACCCACTAACTAACTAACTAACTACCTTACCGCTAACTAACTAACTATCTATCTAACTAAATAACTAACTAGCTAACTAACTAACTACTAGATAACTAACAAACTAACTAAATAACTAACTAACTAACTAATAGATAACTAACTAACCAAATAACTAAATAACTAACTAACTAACTACTAGCTAGCTGACTAAATAACTAACTAACTAATTAATAGATAACTAACATAATAACTAACTAATTTACTAACTAACTATCTTGTTAAATACCTATTACCTAAATAACTAACTAACTAACTACATTCCCATATACCCACCAACTAACTAACTAACTAAATAAATCAATAACTAACATGCTAACTAATAGCTAACTAACTAACTAACTAACTAAATAACTAACTAATGACCTAACTAACTAACTAACTACTAGATAACTAATTAACTAACTAACTAACTAACTAACTAACTAATTCACTAACTAACTAATTAACTAACTATCTAACTAACTAACTAACTAACTAACTAACTACTTTGATACATACATATTGATTAACAAACTAACTCACTAACTAACTACTAGCTAACTAACAAAGTAACTAACTAAATAACTAACTGATTAACTAACTAACTAACTAACTAATTAACTAACTATCTAACTAACTAACTAACTAAGAAACTACCTTCTTACATACATATTGACTAACTAACTAACTAACTAACTAATTAACTAACTAACTAAATAACTAACTAACTTGCTAACTAACTAACTAACTAACTAACTACTAGATAACAAACTAAATAACTAACTAATTAACTAACTAACTATCTTCCTACATACATATTAACTAAGTAACTAAGTAACTAACTAACAAAGTAACTAACTAACTTACTAACTACCTTCCTACATACCCACTAACTAAGTAACTAACTAACTAAATAAATAAATAACTAAATAACTACTAGCTATCTAACTAACTAATTAACTGATGACCTAACTAACTAACGAACTACTAGATAACTAACTAACTAACTGAATAACTAACTAACTAACTAATTAACTAACTATCTAACTAACTAACTAACTAACTACATTGATACATACATATTGATTAACTAACTAACTCACTAACTAACTACTAGCTAACTAACTAAGTAACTAACTAAATAACTAACTCATTAACGAACTAACTAACTAATGAACTAAATAACTAACTACCTTCTTACATACTACCTAACTAACTAACTAACTAACTAACTAACTAACTACTAGCTAATTAACTAACTAACTAACTAACTACCTAACTTTTAACATACATATTGACTAACTAACTAACTATTTAACTAACTAGCAAACTAACTAACTAACTAACTAACTAACTAACTAGCTACTAGCTACCTGAATAACTAACTAACTAACTAACTAACTAACTAACTAACTAACTACTTAATAACTAACTAAATTACTAACTAATTAACTAACCTAACTATCTTCCTACATACATATTAACTAACTAACTAACTAACTAACTAACTAACTTACTAACTACCTTCCAACATACCCACTTACTAAGTAACTAATTAAATAAATAAATAACTAACTAAATAACTACTTGCTATTTAACTAACTAACTAACTAACTAAATAAATACCTAACTAATTAATTAATTAACTAACTAACTAACTAACTATCTAATTTACTAACTAACTAACAAATTAACTACCTAACTAACTACCTTCGTACACACCCACTAACTAACTAACTTACTAACTAACTAATTAACTAACTACCTACTAGTTAACTAACTAACTAACTAACTAACTAACTAACTAACTAACTAACTGACTAACTAACAAACTACTAGCTAACTAACTAACTAGTTAACTATCTAACTTACTAACTAACTACCTTCATACATACCTAAGAACTAACTTACTAACTAACTGAGTATGAAGGTAGTTAGTTAGTTTGTTAGTTAGTTAGAAAGGTAGTTAGTTTGTTAGTTAATATGTATGTATGAAGGTAGTTAGTTAGTAAGTTAGTTAGTTAGTTAGTACTTAGTTAGTTATTTTGTTAATTAGTTAGTTATTTACTTATTTTGTTAGTTAGTTAGTTAGTTAAGTAGTAGTTAGTTAGTTAATTAGTTAATTAATTAGTTACTTAATTAGTTAGTTAGTTAGTGCGTATGTACGAAGGTAGCTAGTTAGTTAGTTAATTTGTTAGTTAGTTAGTTAGTTAATTAGTTAGTTAGTTAGTTAATTAGTTAATTAGTTAGTTATTTATTTAGTTCGTTAATTAGTTAGATAGATAGTAGTTATTTAGTTAGTTATTTATTTATTTATTTAGTTACTTAGTTAGTGGGTATGTAGGAAGGTAGTTAGTAAGATAGTTAGTTAGTTAGTTAGTTAGTTAGTTAGTTAATATGTATGTAGGAAGATAGTTAGTTAATTAGTTAGTTATTTAGTTAGTTATCTAGTAGTTAGTTAGTTAGTTAGTTATTCCATTAGCTAGTAGTTAGTTAGTTAGTTAGTTAGTTAGTAAGTTAGTTAGTCAGTTAGTTAGTTAGTTAGTTAGATAGTTAGTTAGGTAATATGTATGTAAGAAGGTAGTTACCTAGTTTGTTAGTTAGTTAGTTAATTAGCAAGTAGTTAGTTAGTTAGTTAGTTAGTTAGTTAGTATGTAACAAGGTTGTTAGTTAGTTAGTTAGTTAGATAGTTAGTTAATTAGTTTGTTAGTTAGTTAGTTAATCAGTTAGTTATTTAGTTAGTTAGTTAGTAAATCAATATGTATGTATCAAGGTAGTTAGTTAGTTAGTTATATAGTTATTTAGTTTGTTAGTTAGTTAGTTAGTTAGTTAGTTAGTTAGTTAGGTAGTTAGTTAGTTAGCTAGTTATCTAGTTGTTAGTTAGTTCGTTAGGTCATCAGTTAGTTTTTTAGTTCGTTAGTTAGTTAGTTAGCTAGTAGTTATGTGGTTAGTTATTAATTTAGTTAGTTAGTTAGTTTGTTTGTGGGTATGTAGGAAGGTAGTTAGTTAGTTAATAGGTATTTAAGAAGATAGTTAGTTCGTAAATTAGTTAGTTATTATGTTAGTTATCTTGTAATTAGTTAGTTAGTTATTTTGTCAGCTAGATAGCAGTTAGTTAGTTATTTAGTTAGTTAGCTAGTTAGTCATCTAGTAGTTAGACGTTAGTTATTTAGTTAGTTATTTAGTTAGTCAGTTAGTTTGTTAGTTATCTAGTAGTTAGTTAGTTAGCTAGTTAGTTATTTAGTAATTTGATAGTTAGTTAGTTAGTTAGTTAGTGGGAAGGTAGGTAGTTAGTTTGTTAGTTAGTGGGTATGTTGGAAGGTAGGTTGTTAGTTAGTTAGTAAGTTAGTTAGTTAGTTAGTTAGTGGGTGTCTACGATGGTAGCTAGTTAGTTAGGTAATTTGTTACTTCATTAGTTAATTAGTTAGTTAGTTAGTTACTTAATTAGTGAGTTATTTATTTATTTAGTTAGTTAAATAACTAGTAGTTATTTAGTTAGTTATTTATTTAGTTAGTTAGTTAGTTAGTTCATGCGTATGTAGGAAGGTAGTTAGTTAGTTAGTTAGTTCGTTATTTATTCAGTTGGCTAGTAGTTAGTTAGTAAGTTAGTTAGTTAGTTAGTTAGTTAACAAGTTATTTATTTTGTTAGTTTGTTTATTTAGTTATCTAGTAGTTATTTAGTTAGTTTGTTTGTTAGTTCTCTAGTAGTTAGTTAGTTAGCTAGTTCGTTATTTAATTAGTTAGATAGTTAGTTAGTTAGTTAGTGGGAAGGAAGTTAGTTAGTTAGTTAGTTAGTGGGTATGTAGGAAGGTAGTTAGTTAGTTAGTTCATTAATTTATTAGTTAGTTAATATGTATGTAGGAAGATAGTTATTTAGTTAGTTAGTTAGTTTGTTAATTAGTTGATTAGTTCGGTAGTTATTTGGTTATTTAGTTAGTTAGTTAGTTACTTTGTTAGTTAGTTAGTTAGAAAGGTTGTTAGTTAGTTAGTTAATAGGTATGTATGAAGGTAGTTAGTTAGTAAGTTAGATAGTTAACTAGGTAGTTAGTTAGCTAGTAGTTTGTTAGTTAGGTAGTTAGTTAATTAGTTAGTTATTTAGTTAGTTAGTTAGTTAGTTAACTAGTAATTATTTAGTTAGTTAGTTAATTAGTGAGTTATTTATTTTGTTAGTTAGTTAGTTAAATTGCTAGTAGTTATTTAGTTATTTTTTTATTTATTTAGGTAGTTACTTAGTTAGTGGGTATGTAGGAAGGTAGTTAGTAAGTTAGTTAGTTAGTTAGTTCATAAGTATGTAGGAAGATAGTTAGTTAGTTAATTAGTTAGTTATTTAGTTAGTTATCTAGTAGTTAGTTAGTTAGTTAGTTAGTTATTTATTCAGCTAGCTAGTAGTTAGTTAGTTATTAAGTTAGTTAGTTAGTTAGTTAATATGTATGTAGGAAGATCGTTAGTTAGTTAATTAGTTAGTTATATAGTTAGTTATCCAGGAGTTAGTTAGTTAGCTAGTTAGTTAGTTAGTTATTTAGTAAGTTAGCTAGTAGTTAGTTAGTTAGTTAGTTAGTCAGTTAGTTAGTTAGTTAGTTAGTGATAAGGGGATTTTTGATCACTTTTTACATGCACAAAATATAGAATTTAAACACATAAATATGATTAAAGTGTACCAAATATTCATAATTCCAAATTATTGAGATTAAATACTTTAATATGTGTTTTGTGTTAATTTCAGGTCTAAAGTGCAAAATTTCGCAAAACCAGGACTGTGGATGGATCGGTCTCATCGTGCCGATCGATTTGATATATCATATGATGATATTTGACGGAAGCATGAGAGAGAAATCGACCTTTCACTCCAAACGGGTCAAGAACGTGACCCGTTACACGGATGGACGCACCTGAGTCAAAACTGACTCATTTCACCGAGGCCAGAACAGCCAGCACCCATTCAACTGTCCCCAGATCCTCTGTGGCAGCAGATATTAAATAGCCCATATAACAAGCCCAAGAATCTATATTCCTTGACTTGCCACACGAAAAGCCACAAACAAGCTCTTACACCGGATTCCATCGCTGACCAGTCAACAATTACTGTTCACATGTTTCCTTGTGACCCAGATCTCGTGCGGTCCGCGCTGCAACATTTCTCTTACACTCAGTCTACTTGGTTGCACGATCGGCCGCATTGTTCTGTCCGCAGACAATATGGGAAGTTTGTTTAAACAAACTCTTTTGGCTCCAACAGCCTTAAAATTCCTCTCCATTTCTATATAACCGTACTCTCCATTTACGGCATTTAATGAAGGTATTAAAGCAGGTCAGCCCAACTCTCCCTCTCCTTTTTCTGCCCAATGGAGATGAACACTTCATTTATGGTATTTTCGGATGAATTAAGAGGAATTAATCTGAATCTTTGGAAAATATCTTCAAGTGTATATTTGCGTTTTCTTGGCCGTCCGATCTCCAAATTGGATGCTGTTTTGAGGGTTGGATTCACGGTAACATTCTCTACCTAACCATGCAAGTGGAACTCTCAGATCTGGAAATTTTGGATTTTTCTACCCTCTTTTTCCCTATAAAAGAAATCCATGACCACTCTCTCTCTCACCTTTGGTCCTCATTGGTCAAACCACCATTTTAGGGGGGAGGTAAGGTCTCTTCCTCTTCCCCCTCCATTGTTAAGAAGCTCTCAAGCTCCTCTCGCTCGTCGTCGAGCCATTTTGCCGAGAAGATCGTGTCTCCGCACGGTTTTCGAGGCCGCTCCGAGGATCTTTTCCTCCCTTTCTCAAGCTCAAGGAAGTTGTTCTCCTCGTCCTCTCACCTCCTCTCAAGGCGTGAAGGCTCGAGGACCTCTCCAAGATCCATTCTTGGACTCAATTCTCTCCTTTTTCGGTACTCTCTTTTACAATTGTTGCGTTTTAATTAGGAAAATATTAGATTTGAATAAACTCTGATTGTAGATCTGTTATATTTGATAAAATAGAATTTGTAGAATTTTTGTGGATTTTATTTCGTAATTTTCCTATTTTTCCTTTGTGAAATACTCGATTGTTTTGTGCTGTTTTGTTAATTCCATTTAAAATAGAAAATTACTCAAAAATAAGTCTTTCTCAATATCACTGTTTAGATCTAGATCTGTAGTTTAATATAGTTTTTTGAATAAATCAATTTCCTGCAATTTTCTATTTGTTATTGATTTTACAAAATCAACCTGTTAAGGACTAAACTGTAAATTGATGAAAGATCTTAATTCTGGACCTCATTGTCTGTGCTGTTTGGATCAATTGTAGAACCGTTTAAATTCCTAATTTCACTAGAAACTTTAGATCTGATATCACTCTTGAATTAGGATTTTGATTGAGTTTGTTTGATATAATTTTCGATTTGATATGAATTTCTGAAAACTGTTACTCAACCTCAAAATTGTCTGGACTATTCTGTAATTTGCCAGGGACCTGCTTGTAATTCGATCATTACTTTTTACTGAAATATCAAACCTGTGAAATTCTTCTGTTCTCTCTCTTATTATTAAATTTTGAATCTTTTTGCCAAATTTGAGATCTTGTTTTACGATCTATATTTTTCTGGAATTTGATTAATGCCTAAAATACCCTTGTGATCAATCATCTTTATAAATTCGAAACTTGTGTGTGTGAAAGTGATATTTTGACCAGAGATTTGTGAAGCCTAAACATTGATTGTGACAAAATATTATAGCCTCTGGACCAATAGAAATAGTTCTTGAATTGCAATTTCGATTATACGCAAAATTTCCTTGGATCGAACCTATACTTATCACTTTGATTAGTATTTGTTATAAATTGTTTTGATTAACTCGTAAGATTGAATTTACACTTTTAAACGACCTATTTTACGTGTTATCAGTTAGTTAGTTAGTTAGATAGTAAGTTAGTTAGTTAGTTAGTTTGTGTATTTAAGAAGGTAGTTAGTTAGTTAGTTTGTGTATTTAAGAAGGTATTTAGTTTGTTAGTTTGTTAATTGGTCAGTTAGTTAGTTAGCTAGTAGTATGTTAGTTAGTTAGTTAATTAGTTAGTTAGTGAGTTAACTAGTTAGTTAGTAAGCCAGTAGTTAGTAAGTTAGTTAACTAGTTAGTTATTTCGTTAGTTAGTCAGTTAGTTAGTTAGTGCGTTTGTATGAAGATACTTAGATAATTAGTTAGGTAGTTAGTTAATTAGTTAGTTAATATGTATATATTAAGATAGTTAGTTTGTAAGTTAGTTAATTAGTTAATTAGTTAGTTAGTTAGTAAGCTAGTAGTTAGTTAGTAAGTTAGTTAGTTATTTAGTTAGTTAGTTACTTAATTAGTTCGTGGGTATGTAGGAAGGTAATTAATTAGTTAGTTAGATAGTTAGCTAGTCAATTTGTTAGCTAGTAGTTACTTAGTTATTTAATTAGATAATAGGTATGTAGGAAGTTTGTTAGTTAGTTAGTTAGTTACTTTGTTAGTTAGTTAAATAGTTGGTAGGTATGTAGGAAGATAGTTAGTTACTTAGTTAGTTAGTTAGTTAGTTATTTAATTAGTATGTTCGTTAGTTAGTGGGTATGTAGGAAGGTAGCTAGTTAGTTAGTTAGTTAGTTTGTTTGTTTGTTTGTTAGTTAGCTAGTAGTTTGTTAGTTAGTTAGTTAGTTAGTTAGCTAGTTAGTTTGTCAGTTAATAAATTAGTTAGTTAGTTAGTTAGTTAGTTAATATGTATGTTAGAAGGTAGTTAGATGGTTAGTTAGTTGGTTAGATAGTTAATAAGTGCTTGTAGGAAGATAGTTATTTAATTATTTAGTTAGTCTGTTAATTAGTTAATTAGTTAGTTAGTTAGTTAGTTAGTTGTTTGGTTAGTTAGTTTGTTTGTTTGTTATATAGAAAGGTAGTTAGTTTGTTAGTTAATAGGTATGTATGAAGGTAGTTAGTTAGTAAGTGAGTTAGGTAACCAGTTAGTTAGTTAGCTAGTAGTTAGTTAGTTAGTTAGTTAGTTAGGTAATTAGTTAATTGGTTAGTCAGTTAGTTAGTTAGTTAACTAGTAGTTAGTTAGTTAATTAGTTAATTAATTAATAGTTAATTAGTTAGTTAGCAAGTTAGTAAGGTAGTGGGTATGTACGAAGGTAGCTAGTTAGTTAGTTAGTTAATTTGTTAGTTAGTTAGTTAATTAGTTGGTTAGTTAGCTAGTTAATTAGTTAGTTAGTTATTTAGTTAGTTATTTATTTATTTAGTTAGTTACTTAGTTAGTGGGTACGTTGGAAGGTAGTCAGTAAGTTAGTTAGTTCGTTAGTTAGTTAGTTAATATGTATGTAGGAAGATAGTAAGTTAGTTAATTAGTTTGTTATTTAGTTAGTTATCTAGTAGTTAGTTAGTTAGTTAGTTACTTAGTTAGTTATTTATTCAATTAACTAGTAGTCACTTAGTTAGTTAGTTAGTTAGTTAGTATGTTAGTTAGTTAGTTAGTTAGTTACTTAATTAGTCAGTTAGTTAGTTAACTTGTAGGTAGTTCATTAATTAGTTAAATAATAAGTTAGTTAGTAAGTTAGTTAGTTAGTGGGTATGTACGAAGGTAGCTAGTTAGTTAGTTAATTAGTTAGTTATTAGTTACTTAATTAGTTAGTTATTTATTTTGTTAGTTAGTTAGTTAAATTGCTAGTAGTTATTTAGTTCGTTATTTATTTATTTAGTTAGTTACTTAGTTAGTGGGTATGTAGGAAGGTAGTTAGTAAGTAAGTTAGTTAGTTAGTTAATAATGTAGGAAGATAGTTAGTTAGTTAATTAGTTAGTTATTTAGTTAGTAATCTAGTATTTAGTTCGTTAGTTAGTTAGTTAGTTATTTATTCAGTTAACTTGTAGTTAGTTAGTTAGTTAGTTAGTTAGTTAGTTAGTTAGTTAGTTATTTAGTAAGTAAGTTAGTTAGTTAGTTAGTTAGTTAATTAGTCAGTTAGTTAGTTAGTTAGTTAGTCAATATGTAGGTGAGAAGGTAGTTAGTTAGTTAGTTAGTTAGTTAGATATTTAGCAAGTAGTTAGTTAGTTAGATAGTTAGTTAATTAGTTAGTTTCTAAGTTAATCAGTTAGTTATTTAGTTAGTTACTTAGTTAGTGAGTTAGTTAAATAGTAGTTAGTTTGTTATTTAGTAGTTAAATAGTAGTTAGTGAGTTAGTTAAATAGTAGTGAGTTAATTAATAAATATGTATGAAGGTAGTTGGTTAGTAAGTTAGATAGTTAACTAGATAGCTAGTTAGCTAGTAGTTTGTTAGTTAGTTAGTTAGTTAATTAGTTAGTTATTTAGTTAGTTAGTTAGTTAGTTAGTTAAATAGTAGTTAGTTTGTTATTTAGTTAATTAATTAGTTAGTTAATTAGTTAGTTAGTAAGTTAGTTAGTTAGTGGGTATGTACGAAGGTTGCTAGTTAGTTAGTTAATTTGTTAGTTAGTTAGTTAATTAGTTAGTTAGTTAGTTAGTTAATTAGTTAGTTATTTATTTATTTAGTTAGTTAGTTAAATAGCTAGTAGTTATTTAGTTAGTTATTTATTTATTTAGTTTTTTACTTAGTTAGTGCGTATGTAGGAAGGTAGTTAGTAATGTTAGCTAGCTAGTAGTTAGTTATTTAGTATTTATTTAGTTAGTAAGTCCGTTAGTTATCTAGTAGTTAGTTAGTTAGTTATTCAGTTAGTTAACTAGTTAGTAATTTAGTTAGTTAGTTTGTTAGCTATCTAGTAGTTAGTTAGTTAGCTTGTTAGTTATTCAGTTAGTTAGATAGTTAGTTAGTTAGTTAGTTAGTTAATTAGTCAATAGGTATTTAAGAAGATAGTTAGTTAGTAAATTAATTAGTTATTATGTTAGTTATCTAGTAATTAGTTAGTTAGTTATTTTGTCAGGTATCTAGTAGCTAGTTAGTTAGTTACTTATTTAGTTAGTTAGTTATCTAGTAGTTAGTTAGTTAGATATTTAGTTAACTATTTAGTTATTAGTTAGCTAGTTTGTTTGTTAGTTAGTGGGTATGTAGGAAGGTAGGAGTTAGTTAGTTAGTTAGTTAATATGTGTATGTAGGAAGATAATTATTTAGTTGTTTAGTTAGTTTGTTAATTAGTTAATTAGTTAGGTAGTTAGTTATTTTGTTATTTAGTTAGTTAGTTAGATAGTTTGTTAGTTAGTTAGTCAGAAAGGTAGTTAGTTTGTTAGTTAATAGGTATGTATGAAGATAGTTAGTTAGTAAGTTAGTTAGTTAACTAGTTTGTTAGTTAGCCAGTAGGTTGTTAGTTAGTTAGTTAATTAATTAGTTAGTTAGTTATTTAGTTAGTTAGTGAGTTAGTTAACTAGTAGTTAGTTAGTTAATTAGTTCATTAATTAGTTAGTTAATTAGTTAGTTAGTAAGTTAGTTAGTTAGTTAGTGGGTATGTACGAAGGTAGCTAGTTAGTTAGTTAATTTGTTAGTTGATTAGTTAATTAGTTAGTTAGTTAGTTAGTTAATTAGTTAGTTAATTAGTTAGTTAATTCTTTAGTTAGTTAGTTTGTTAAATAGCTAGTAGTTATTTAGTTAGTTATTTATTTAATTAGTTAGTTACTTTGTTAATGGGTATGTTGGAAGATAGATAGTTAGTGAATTAGTTAGTTATTTAGTTAGTTATCTAGTAGTTAGTTAGTTAGTTAGTTAGTTAGTTAATTAGTTAGTTAGTGAATTAGTTAGTTAGTTAGTTAGTTATTTAGTAATTAGTTAGTTAGTTAGGTCATCAGTTAGTTATTTAGTTGGTTAGTTAGTTAGTTAGTTATCTAGTAGTTAGGTGGTTAGTTATTTATTTAGTTAGTTAGTTAGTTAATTGGTGGGTATGTGGGAATGTGGGTAGTTAGTTAGTTAATAGGTATTTAAGGAGATAGTTAGTTAGTAAATTAGTTAGTTATTATGTTAGTTATCTATTAATTAGTTACTTAGTTATTTTGTCAGCTAGCTAGTAGTTAGTTAGTTAATTAGTTATTTAGTTAGTTAGTTAGTTAGTTAGTTAGTTATCTAGTTGTTAGTTAGTTAGTTAGTTAGTTATTTAGTTAGTTAACTAGTTAGTTATTTAATTAGTTAGTTTGTTAGTTATCTAGTAGTTAGTTCGTTAGCTAGTCAGTTATTTAGTAAGTTAGATAGTTAGTTAGTTAGTTAGCAGTAAGGTAGTTAGTTAGTTAGTTAGTGGGTATGTAGGAAGGTAGTTGGTTAGTTAGTTAGTTAGTTTGTTAATAGGTATGTAGGAAGATAGTTATTTAGATATTTAGTTAGTTTGTTAATTAGGTAATTTGTTAGTTAGTTAGTTAGAATGTTAGTTAGTTACTTAGTTAGTTAATAAGTATGTAGGAAGATAGTTAGATAGTTAATTAGTTATTTATTTGGATAGATATCTAGTAATTAGTTTCTTAGTTTGTTAGTTATTTAGTTGGTTAGTTAGTTAGTTAGTTAGTTAGTAATTTAGTTAATTAGTTAGTTAGTTAGTTAGTTAGTTAGTAGGAAGGTAGTTAGTTAGTTAGTGGGTATGTAGTTTGTTAGTTAGTTAGTAAGTTAGTTAGTTAGTTAATTAGTTAGTTAATAGGTATGTGGGAAGATAGTTATTTAGTTAGTGAGTTGGTTTGCTAATTAGTTAATTAGTTAGTTAGTTAGTTATTTAGTTATTTAGTTAGTTACTTTGTTAGTTAGTTAGATAGAAAGTTAGTTAGTTAGTTAGTTAATAGGGATGTATGAAGGTAGTTAGTTAGTAAGTTAGATAGTTAACTAGTTAGTTAGTTAGTAAGTTAGTTAGTTAGTTAAATAGTTAGTTATTTAGTTAGTTAGTTAGTTAACTAGTAGTTATTTAGTTAGTTAGTTAGTTAATTAGTTCGTTATTTAGTCTGCTTGTTTGTTAGTTAGCTAGTAGTTAGTTAGTTAGTTAGTTAGTTAGTTAGTTAGTTAGTTAGTTAGTTAGAGCTAGTAGTTAGTTAGTTAGTTAATTGGCTAAGTTAGCTGGCTAATTAGTTAGTTATTTAGTTAGTTAACTAACTACCTACATTCCCACATACCCACCAACTAACTAACTAACTAACTAACTAAATAAATAACTAACCATCTAACTACTAGCTAACTAACTAAATAGCAAACTAAATAACTAACTGATGACCTAACTAACTAACTAACTACTAGATAACTAACTAACTAACTTACTGACTAACTAACTAACTAACTAATTCACTAACTAACTTATTAATAACTAAATAACTAACTAACTAACTACTAGATAACTAACTAAATAACTAACTAATTAACTAACTAACTATCTTCCAACATACCCACTAACTAAGTAACTAACTAAATAAATAACTAACTAAATAACTACTAGCTATTTCACTAACTAACTAACTAAAGAATTAACTAACTAATTAATTAACTAACTAACTAACTAATTAACTAATTAACTAACAAATTACCTAACTAGCTAGCTACCTTCGTACATACCCACTGACTAACTAACTTACTAACTAACTAATTAATGAACTAATTAGCTAACTAACTACCAGTTAACTGACTAATTAACTAACTATCTATCTTCCTACATACTAACTAACTTACTAACTAACTAACTACATTCCTGCATACCCATACTAACTAGCTAACTACTAGCTAACAAACTAACTAACTAACTAAATAACTAACTAGTTAACTAACTAACTAACTAACTAACCAACTACCTGATAACTAACTAACTAACTAACTAACTATTTAACTAACTAACTAACTAACTACCTTCTTACATACATATTGACTAACTAACTAACCAACAAACTAATTAACTAACTAACTAACTAACTAACTAACTAACTAACTAACTACTAGCTAACTGAATAAATAACTAACTAACTAACTAACTACTAGATAACTAACTAAATAACTAACTAATTAACTAATTGACTATTTTCTTATATACAAATTAACTAACTAACTGACTACCTACCTTCCTACATACCCACTAACTAAGTAACTAACAAAACAAATAAATAACACACTAAATAACTACTAGCAATTTAACTAACTAACTAAATAAATAAATAACAAGCTAATTAACTAACTAACTAACTAACTAACTAATTAACTAACGAAATAACAAATTAACTAACTAACTATCTACCTTCGTACATACCCACTAACTAACTAACTTACTAACTAACTAATTAACTAACTAATTAACTAACTAATTAACTAACGAACTACTAGCTAAGTAACTAACTGACTAACTAACTACCTTCATACATACCTATCAACTAACAAACTAACTACCTTTCAAACTAACTAACTAACTAACTGACTGACTAACTAACTAACTAACTAACTAAATAACTAAATAACTAACTAACTAGCTAACAATCTAACTAAATAACTAAATGACTATTTTCCTACATACTTATTAACTAACTAACTAACTAACTAACTAACTAATGAACAAACTACCTTCCTACATACCCACTAACTAACAAACTACCTACCTACCTTCCCATTAACTAACTAACTAACTATCCAACTTACTAAATTACTAACTAGCTAACTAATTTACTACTAGATAACTAACAAACTAACTAACTAAATAACTAACTAGTTAACGAACTAAATAACTGACTAACTAACTTCGAGATAACTAACTAACTAACTAACTAACTAACTACTAATTAGCTGACAAAATATCTAACTAACTAATTACTAGATAACTAACATAATAACTAACTAATTTACTAACTAACTATCTTCTTAAATCCCTATTAACTAACTAACTACCTAACTACATACCTTCCTACATACCCACCAACTAACTAACTAACCAAATAAATAACTAACCAGCTAACTACAAGCTAACTAACTCACTAACTAACTAACTAACTAACTGATGACCTAACAAACTAACTAACTACTAGATAATTAACCAACTATCTGACTAACTAACAAATTAACAAACTATCTAACTAACTAACTACCTACCTTGATACATACATATTGATTAACGAACTAACTCACTAACTAACTAACTAACCAACTACTAGCTAACTAACAAACTAACTAACTACATAACTAACTGATTAACTAAATAACTAACTAACTAACTAATTAACTAACTATCTAACTAACTAACAACCTTCTTACATACCAACTAACTAACTAACTAACTAACTAACTACCTACTAGCTAATTAACTAACTAACTAACTAACTAACTAACTAACTACCTCCTTACATACATATTGACTAACTAACTAACTAACTAATTAACTAACTAACTAACTAACTAACTAACTAACTTACTTACTAACTAACTAACTACTAACTAATTGAACAAATAACTAACTAACTAACTAACTAACTAACTAACTACTAGATAACTAACTATATAACTAACTAATTAACTAACTAACTATCTTCCTATAAACAGATTAACTAACTAACTAACTAACTTACTAACTACCTTCCTACATACCCACTAACTAAGTAACTAACTAAATAAATAAATAACTAACTAAATAACTACTAGCTATATAACTAACTAACAAACTAAAGAACTAACTAACTAATTAACTAACTAACTAACTAACTAATTAACTAACGAAATAACAAATTAACTAACTAACTATCTACCTTCGTACATACCCACTAACTAACTAACTTAATAACTAACTAATTAACTAACTAATTAACTAACTAACTAACTACTAGTTAAGTAACTAACTAACTAACTAACTAACTAACTAACTAACTAAATAACTAACTAATTAACTAATTAACTAACGAACTACTAGCTAAGTAACTAACTAGTTAACTAACTAACTTACTAACTAACAACCTTCATACATACCTATCAACTAACGAACAAACTACCTTTCAAACTAACTAACTAACAAACTAACTAATTAACTAACTAACTAAATAACTAACTAACTAACAAATGAACTAATTAACAAACTAACTAAATAACTAAATAACTATCTTCCTGCATACCTATTAACTAACTAACTAACTAACTAACTAACTACCTTCCGACGTACCCACTAACTAACGAACTACCTACCTTCCCACTAACTAACTAAATAACTATCTAACTTACTAAATTACCAACTAGCTAACTAATTAACTACTAGATAACAAACTAACTAACTAACTAAATAACTATCTAGTTAACTAACTAAATAACTAACTAACTAACTAACTAACTAACTAAATAACTAACTAACTAACTAACTACTAATTAGCTGACAAAATTCCTAACTAACTAATTACAAGATAACTAACATAATAACTAACTAATTTACTAATTAACTATCTTCTTAAATCCCTATTAACTAACTAACTACCTAACAACCTACCTTCATACATACCTATAAACTAATTAAATAGTGAACTACCTAACTAACTAATTAACTAACTACCTTCCTACAAACTCACTAACTAACTAACTAACTAAGTAACTAATTAACTAGTATCTAACTAATCAACTAATTAACTAACTAACTGACTGACTAATTGTCTTCCTTCATACCTATTAACTAGTATTTATCTAACTAACTAACTAACTAACTGTCTTCCTACATATATAATAACTAACTAACTGTCTTCCTACATATATAATAACTAACTAAATAACTAACTAACTAACTAATAGACTAACCAACCAACTAACTAACTACCATCCTACATATAGACTAACGAACTAATACCTGACTAACTAATTAACTAACTATCAAACTAACTAACTAACTAACTACCTTCTTACATACATATTAAATAACTTACTAACTAACTAACTAATGAACTAACTAACTAACTAACTAATTAACTAACTAACTAACTAATTCACTAACTACTAGATAAATAACTAACTAACTAACTAGCTAACTAAATAACTAACTAATTTACTAACTAACTATAGTCCTACGTACTTATTAACTAACTAACTTACTAAATATCTGACTAGTTAACTAACTAACTAAATAATTAACTAACTTACCTACCT
This sequence comes from Luzula sylvatica, assembly GCA_946800325.1. Classification (NCBI taxonomy): domain Eukaryota; kingdom Viridiplantae; phylum Streptophyta; class Magnoliopsida; order Poales; family Juncaceae; genus Luzula; species Luzula sylvatica. Next base: position 9,803,190 of record OX326957.1, on the reverse strand, counting down.
TCATACATACCTTAGCTAACTACCTTACTAACTAATTAACTAACTACCTTCCAACAAACTCACTAACTAACTAACTGATTAAGTAGTATCTAACTAACCAACTAACTAACTAACTAACTAACTAACTAATTGTCTTCCTACATACCTATTAACTAGTATCTATCTAACTAACTGACTAATTGTCGTCCTACATATATATTAACTAACTAACTAAATTACTAACTAACTAATTGACTAACTAACCTACTAACTAACTACTATCATGCATACCGACTAACTAACTAATACCTAACTAACTAACTAATTAACCAACTAGCAAACTAACCAACTAACTAACTAACTACCTTCTTACATACATATTAACTAACAAACTAACTAACCAATTAACTAACTACAAGATAAATAACTAACTCACTAACTAACTAACTAACTAATTAACTACTAGATAACTAACTAAATAAATAACTAACCATCTTTCTATGTACTTATTAACTCACTAACTCAATAAATAAATAAACAACTGACTAAATAACTACTAGCTATTTAACTCACTAACTAACTAACTAACTAACTAACTGAATGACTAGCTACCTTCGTACATGCCCACTAACTTACTAACTAACTAATTAACCAACTAATTAATTTACTTATTATCTAACTAACTACTAATTAAGTAACTAACTAACTAACTAACTACCTCCATACATACCTATTAACTAACTAACTAACCAACTAACAAATGAACTAATTAACATACTAACTACATAACTATCTTCCTACATACATATTAACTAACTAACTAACTACCTTCCTACATACCCACTAACTACCTTACCGCTAACTAACTAACTAACTATCTATCTAACTAAATAACTAACTAGCTAACTAACTAACTACTAGATAACTAACAAACTAACTAACTAAATAACTAACTCGTTAACTAACTAACTAACTTACTAACTAACTACTAGATAACTAACTAACTAACAAACTAAATAACTAACTAACTAACTACTAGCTTACTAGCTAGCAGACAAAATAACTACCTAACTAATTAATAGATATATAATACAATAACTAACTAATTTACTAACAAAATATCTTCTTAATTACCTATTAACTAACTAACTAACTAACTAACTAACTACATACCTACATACCCACCAACTAACTAACTAACTAACTAAATAAATAAATAACTAACCAGCTAACTACTAGCTAACTAACAAACTAACTAATTAACTAAATAACTAACTGATGACCTAACTAACTAACTAACTACTAGATAACTAACTAACTCACTAACTGACTAACTAACTAACTAATTAACTAACTAACTAATTAACTCACTAACTACTAGATAACTAACTAAATAACTAACTAATTAACTAACTAACAATCTTCCTACATACCCACTAACTAAGTAACAAACTAAATAAATAAATAAGTAACTAAATAACTATTAGTTATTTTACTAACTAACTAACTAAATAATTAACTAACTAAATAACTAACTAACTAACTAACTAACTAATTAACTAATTAATTAACAAATTAACTAACTAACTAGCTACCTTCGTACATACCCACTAACTAACTAACTTACTAACTAACTAATTAACAAACTAATTAATGAACTAATTAACTAACTAACTAACTAACTAAATAACTAACTAATTAACTAACTAACTAACTAACTAACTACTAGCTAACTAACTAACAAGTTAACTAACTAACTTACTAACTAACTACCTTCATACATACCTATTAACTAACAAACTAACTACCTTTCTAACTAACTAACTAACAAACTAACTAACTAACTAACTAAATAACTAAATAACTAACTAACTAACTAATTAACTAATTAACATACTAACTAAATAACTAAATAATTATCTTCCTACATACACCTATTAACTAACTAACTAACTAACTAACTAACTAACTAACTACCTTCCTACATACCCACTAACTAACTAACAAACTGCCTTCCCACTAACTGACTAGCTAACTATCTAACTAACTAAATAACTAACAATGAAACTAACTAACTACTACACATAACTAACAAACTAACTAACTAAATAACTAAATAGTTAACTAAATAACTAACTAACTAACTACTAACTAACTAACTAACTACTAGCTAACTGACAAAATAACTAACTAACCAATTACTACATGACTGACATAATAACTAACTAAATAACTAACTAACTAACTAACTAAATAACTAACTAGCTAACTAACTAACTACAAGATGACTAACAAACTAACTAACTAAATAACTAAATTGTTAACTAAATAACTAACAAACTAACTACTAACTAACTACCTAACTAAATACTAGCTAGCTGACAAAATAACTAACCAACCAACTACTAGATAAGTAACATAGTAACTAACTAATTTACTAACTAACTATCTTCTTAAATACATATTAACTAACAAAGTAACTAACTGCCTTCCTACATACCCACCAACTAACTAACTAACTAAATAAATAGATAACTATCCAGCTAACTACTAGCTAACTAACTAACAAACTAAATAACTAATTGATGACCTAACTAACTAACTAACTACTAGATGACTAACTAACTAACTAACTAACTAACTAATTAACTAACTAACTAATTAACTAACTATTTAACTAACTAACTAACTACCTTGATACATACATATTGATTAACTAACTAACTCACTAACTAACTAACTACTAGCTAACTAACTAAGTAACTAACTAAATAACTAACTGATTAACTAACTAACTAACTAACTTACTAATTAACTAACTAACTAACAACCTTCTTACATACTAACTAACTGACTAACTAACTAACTAACTAACTAACTAATTACTAGCTAATTAACTAACTAACTAACTAAGTACCATCTTGCATACATATTGACTAACTAACCAACCAACTAACTAACTAATTAACTTACTAACTAACTAACTAACTTACTAACTGACTAACTAACTAACTACTTACTATCTAACTGAATAACTAACTAAGTAACTAACTAACTAAGTAACTACTACATAACTAACTAAATAACTAACTAGCTAACTAACTAACTGCTAGATAACTAATAAACTATCTTACTAAATAACTAACTAGTTAACTAACTAAATAACTAACTAACTAACTAACTAACTAACTAAATAACTAACTAACTAACTACTAGCTAGCTGACAAAATAATTAACTAACTAATTTACAAACTAACTATCTTCTTATATACCTATTAACTAACTAACTAACTTACTAACTACATTCACACATACCCACTGACTAACTAACTAAATAAATAAATAAATAAATAACTAACGAGCTAACTACTAGCTAGCTAACTAACTAACTAACTAACTAACTAACTAAATAACTAACTGATGACCTAACTAACTAACTAACTACTAGATAACTAACTAACTAACTGACTAACTAACTAACTAACTATTTCACTAACTAAATAATTAACTGACTAACTAACTAACTACTAGATAACGAACTAAATCACTAACTAATTAACTAACTAACTATCTTCCTACATACGGATTAACTAACTAACTAGCTAACTTACTAACTACCTTCCTACATTCCCACTAACTAAGTAACTAAATAAATAAATAACTAACTAAATAACTACTAGCTATTTAACTAACTAACCAACTAAAGAATTAACTAACTAATTAACTAACTAACTAATTAACTAATTAACTAACAAATTAACTAACTAACTAGCTACTTTCGGACATACCCACGAACTAACTAACTTACTAATTAACTAATTAACTAACTAATTAATGAACTAATGAACTAACTATCTAACTAACTAAATAAGTAACTAATTAACTAACTAACTAACTAACTAACTACTAGCTAACTAACTAACTAGTTAACTAACTAACTTTCTAACCAACTACCTTCATACATACCTATTAACTAACAAACTAACTACCTTTCTAACTAACTAACTAACTAACTAACTAACAAACTAACTAACGAATTAGGGTTCTTAGATTAGAAGTAGAGGGTCAGGGTTAGGGTTAGGGAGGAAGATCGCCGGAAGAGTTCTGTCTCCAGAATAGGCTTTAGCCCCCTCGGAAATAGATTCGTAACGAATTAGGGTTCTTAAATTAGGTAGGGCAAATTCGTAAGAACAGCTCTAGTTCCTCATCTCCCTTCTTCTTTCTCGCCTGGAAATAGATTCTCGTTACAAGATCTCCTGATCGGAAACACAAAGTTTGGTGGTTAATGGCGACGAACAAGCAGACAGATCATGTCTCTAGAAATAGGGAAGAAGAAGAAGGATGGACGAGGGTGCAATACAGAAGAAAAATTCAAGCTAGTGCCGCGATATGGTGTCCAAGATGTCTAACGAACTCACATGAAAGAAAAGATTGTAAAGAGGCAATCAAATGCTTCGAGTGCAAGGGGCATGGCCATATTGCAACCAATTGCTACAAGAATTCAAAGTATTACAGCAAACCTTACGAATACAAGGTTTTTCTGAACAAGGGTTCTCTGGAAGGTTTAAATAAGGGTACAATTTCAAAAACTAAGAAATTAGTACAAATAATGATCAAAAGAATTCCTGCGAATCTGTCCTCTTGGCAGAACCTTGAAAGTCTAGTTGCAAGCTTTGGAGTCCTAAAGGAAATTATTAGAAAATCTCAGTTCAATGTAACAATTGAAATCGAGACAGATGATGTGAAGGAGATACCCCTACAGTTGAAGCTTGATGATCAAGAATCAATCATGGTTGCTCATATCTTTGTTCTGGCACAACCTGGACGCACAAACAAGCCTAAAAATAACTGGATCAAGAAACCTATAAAAGAGAAGAAGGAAACAAGCATACCTGAAAGAGGAAAAATGCCCGTTACAACGATTATTGTCGAGAAGACTGGTGAAAACCAAGTAAACCTCAATAAACCAGGGGGAAATCAAATCTTCCTCACACCATTCAACTCTAAACCAAAACTGGCAATGGAGAAGACCATAGCCACGGAGAAAGGGAAGATGACTGAAGAAAGGGATACCCCTCAAGAAAACAAAAAGATGCAAATGATCCCCTATGAAGAATTCACATAAAAACTAGAATCCAGCCAAATAAAGACGCAATGGGGAGATGAAACAGAGGAGTTCACTCGCTCGTAGGATGATAGAGTAGACGTGGATCAAAGTCAACCTTTAGCCATGGTCCCTCTTAGAATCCTAAGAAGAAGTGAGAGACTATCGAGTAAGCAAAATAAATATTGGGAACATTAAATTAATTTGATGGTACTTCACAAAAAAACACCAATTGCCTTGATATACAAACAAGGGAAAAAGGACATGACAATGGTTTGAATGTTTCGATAAATGGTAAAAGATCATCTGATAAAAAATGGTTATTTGCATTTACAACCTCCTTTATTTTGCTATTTATTATTAATTACGAGTTTTTGATGTTTAGAAATCTTAATACAAATAATATTTATATTATGATCTTATTATGAATAAATTATGACATTTTTTTAAAAACTAAAAGTAATCTAAATTTTTATCTATGTATGATCATATATTGTGTGATTTTATAAATAGGTAAAAGTAACCTTGTGTGATACACTAATATTTAATACGACCAACTTTTTTTGAAGTTACCACATATTTACTTGAAACCAATTATAAAAATACATGATTGGTTTTAATTAATTAATTTAATTTAAAATTTTGAATAAAACATTAATTTCTCGTTTTCTAATATATGAAAGATAAGATCAACCAAAAATATATGTTTGGCAGAACACTATCCATTAGAACGAATGGCCCAAAGTATCAATATGAATTGACAACAAGGGTAAATCCATGCCCTTATTTTGGTTATTTTTTAATAAATTTTTTTAATAACACTACACAACATCGTTAAAAATATCACGTGTTATTACTTGGTTGGCGGTGATCACGACATTAATTTCTCGATAAATCCATTATAATGGTATATAATATTATGCATCTATTATAAGTTTATAATGGCGTGAGGTATGTATACCTCGCGATTTGTGTTAATACAAGTAAATAAATGTGAAAATAGATGTAAAGTACAAAATTTAATTTGATTTGGCTTATGTTCAATTTTAAGTTACTATGTTATATATATATATATATATATATATATATATATATATATATATATATATATATATATATATATATATATATATATATATATATAACTCTTTGTCCGAAAATTAAATTCATAATCTATAATTTGTTGTCCAAATATATATACATTTGATAATATATTTTGAAACAATTACGATATTATAACAAATCGAACATCATGAATTATACCGTTGATATATTCGATTTGTAGTTTAGACATAACGCGGGCTTATAATTTGCAAGCTTTCATTATTTTTAAGGATTTGAAGTGGATAGACCCGGCCCTTCTATTTGCCACTCATATAGCAAAGGCCCACCAATTTTGTGAGGTCACCATTTTTGTTAGGTATTAATGAAAAATCATGATAACAAAAAAATGTTAATTTTTCATTTTTTTTCTCCTTATAAAGACAATATTTTGTTAAATCAAAATGACATTGTTTACTAGTATAGTTTAGCAAGTTTCAATCAATTTTTTTGAAAATTTTCTCAATATAAAAAAAATATTTATTGTTTAAGAAAATTTTCTCAAAATTGATATTAGTTACTTCCTTTTAACATATTTTGAAAGGTACATGATCATATTTTACACTCACTCACAAGCCATATGTAAGAAAATATATATAAATCAATAGTACCGATAATATGAAATATAAGCTGAATGAATTATAATGGAGATAATCAAAGGACTAATTTGACATCCATGGCTTAAAATAATATTTTGACACGCATGACATAAAATGTATTTAAAAATAATAATAGATTTTCCTTTACTTTTTAATTCTTATATATATATATATATATATATATATATATATATATATATATATATATATATATATATATATATATCACAATAAAATGTCTCAGGATATTTCTGGTCAAATTATAATGTTTCAATATATAATGGCTTATTCCATATTTTTTTTTAAAATCATTCATCTGGCAAAGACAATACAACCCTAATTTAATAGCTTTAGGAGAGTAAATATTTGCATACAGGCCTTAGGAGATTTGTTAATAGCTTTATTCTTATATATAAATCAGCCCTAATTTAATGAAAAAAGTTCAGCCCTAATACTAAATTGAATATCATCATCTGCCAAAAACAATACAATTCTGCAGCCTATTACCAGTGAGGAGTAAATATTTGCAAATAGGCCCATAAAAATTGGCTAAAAAATAAATAAGATCAAATAAATTCACAATTATTCACACCAATGGTTATATTCACTTGCAAACTTATATTACCAAAAGATAAAATACTCAATTCATTTTTTTTTTTTTTTTAATTTGAAGATCAATTTGCATAACATATAGAATTGTTATAAATATAATATATGGATGTCAAGTAACAAATCTTGTGAAGATGGAGACATTAGTTAAAGGATATTTAGTATATTTGATATTGTATTATTTCCTTGTATTGTAGCGTTTTATATAGCAAGAGATTTCTTGACCTGTACTCACCCTCTCCTATATAAATGGGATAGTGGCTATTGTATTCATTCATCCCATTCAATAAGAATATTTTCTCCCCAAATTCTCTCTTTCGTTCTTTATTTTATAACACGTTATCAGCACGAAGTTATGACCAACTGAGAGATCAAGGTTTCGATCGCCATGTTTCTAAAAAAATTTCATTGATAAGTAATCGAAGGTACGTATAACTAGTATTTTTTAGATATTACACTAGAACATATGATTAGCCTATACTCCATTGTTTTTGTCTTATTATAATCATCATCTGTTATATTTGGTGGTTGTAATTTCTCTATGCTAAATTTGAATCTCTCTATTACGTAAAGTCATTTTATTTTATTATATAACCAGAAGTTATATATTAAGTTATTCAATTTCTGGACATCATTTTTTTTATATAATACGAGTCAACCATCAACCAGAAGTTGTATACTGAAAAAGCAAAAAAAAAAATATACACCAGAAGTTGTATACTCATGTACCCTATTATTTACTTAATAATTCTTATTTATCTACAACCAAAAATTTCAAATACGTTTAATTTTATTTTCGCGTTTATTTTTCTCGTACATTTATTTTGGCACATTTAATTCTAATTATTTATACACCTGAAGTTGCAATTTAGTTTATTAATGCACCCGAAGTTGCTCGTTCAAATTATGCACCAGAAGTTGCAAGTCTATTGATTGACGTATCAAGAATTGTAAGTTTGTTTTTCTTTATATGTATTTGAAGTTGTAAATTTATTCAAGCTTATTAAGTTGGATATATATTATGTGATACACTTGAAGTTGCTAGCTTACTATTATTATTGACGCATACACAAATTTATTGTGCTTATAAGATCTATACTCGTAGTATTATTCTCATTGAAAGAGATTAATATTTAAATTATGAAACATTATTAATGCCAGAAGCATGATACTAATGAAATAAGCATAATAGTATAATGCCAGAAGCATGATAATAATATCGTAAGGTTAATAATATTAACGCTGGAAATATAATACTCCAGAAGAGTATATGTTGCATGTATATGTTATGATGATAAGAGTTTATGTTGCATGTTTTGGACCCGTAGTCTAGAATATGTATTTTAAGATTATAATATTAATTTTTATGAAATTTGTTGTATACACCAGAAGTGTATATTAACGCACCCGTAGTTGCTCAATGAAAATACACACCAGAAGTTGCGAGCATATTTATATTTATTTTTACATGTTTATTTTATGTTAATTTATTATCCGCACATTTATTATTAGCACGTTTAGTTTATGTACTTTTACTGTTCGAACATCTATTATCATTTATTTTTGCACCAGTAGTTGCAATTCAGTATTAATGCACACAAAGTTCGAAATTTTATCTTATTGAAACCTGGAGTTTCAATTACGATGTTCAAGTTAAAGAGGACCTAATAAAGTTGATAATGTTATTGAAAGCACCTGAAGTTGCAAGAGCACAAAATATATAATATATTTATCCAATATTAAAGACTTGATATGAATAAATATTGGCATAAAATAAATAATTGAAAATATTCTAGAAATGCGCTCATGTAAAAGCAAATTAGATTGATGATTGATTTTATTCCATTCCCAGAAGTGAATGTTGCCTCGAAGGCTGAAGTCCAAATTATATCCGACACAAATATTGATCATGATAACAAAATCACATAATAAATAAAAAGACTCGTGAAAATATGTTTACAAAGAGTCCGAAAATATAATCTTCAAGATGTGGCTAGAAAATAGTTGTACCAGTAGTACACGATAAATCCTATATTGTTTATGAAACCTCTTGAAGAGAAAAACAAGAAGAAAAAGGGATGATTTTCTTATCTATCAAAACAAAGTTTATTTTGTGTCGAATTATTTATTTCATCAATAAATAAATGTGTATATTAAATTATAAGAGAGTATGTTTATGATTGGTGACTCTTGAAGAGTTTTTATTTGATTGCTCTAGAAAATACATTATCTATATTCCTCCAATAGAGTCATTATGTTAATAGAAACATATTAGTTTATTTTTATGACATGCAATTATATTAGTAAAATTGAAATTATGTTATTATGAACCAGAAGTTCAATATATAAAACAAAAAAGCAATTCTATGATTTGGATTAATTAGTTAGACATAGAATATGCATGTCACGATCATGACTCGATTAAGACCAACTATTTATCATAAGTACTCCCCATTTTTTATAACGTGTGAGTGATCGGAGCAAAAAGTGTTCACTCAATAAGTTTTTTAATGTGTAGTAGATATGTGATAAAACATGGACGAGTCAAAACAATTGTTTGGTATATATATATGGTTGATTTATTTTGTAGAACTGTATATCATGAACATTTATTTAGTTGAACCAAAAGTTCAAATGATATACACGAACATAAAAGTTTAAAAATGTATTTGTAAACTATACATTCAAAAAAGCAACAAAGTTTAATATGTATGTTGCAAATATGAAATCCCTGAAGGAGAAGTTGTAGGGTTACGCACACGTTTATCAAAGTGTGCAGCGGGATTATTTTCGCATGCGTAACCTAATTCTACCGGGATCACGCCCGAAAACCAACGAAAAAGGAAGAGTTGGAAAAAATTACCTCGTACAAGTTAGTACGTGTCGTTTTCTTCTCCAAATCCGTGAACCTTCTCCAAGGAGTTCTCGTGCAATCCCTCTACTCGTGTCCACCTCGATTTCGTCCGATCGGAATCGCCTACGTCGTTCTAGTCGCAGTCACGATCGATTCTCTCAAGATCTTTGCTCAAATCTCCCTCTCAATCTCTCTAAACGAAAATAAGAATTCTGGGGAAAGAGGAGAGAGAAACGGCGGGTCAAAAACCCTAAAACTCGAAAATCAGAATTAGGTTTAAAATGAAATCAGAATTTATATATAGGAAATAAGTTTGAACGGGCCCAATTCTGACTGCAGATCGGGCCCAATTCTGTTTGCATATTTGCCTATTTATATAAATTATTCCAAGTTAATTCTTAAGCCATATTTTCTTTCAGAAGTTACATATACAACTGAGATGGTTTATGAAATAACCAAACATGAGTAATTTTTTTGAAGATATAAGATATCTTGCAAGTCCCGAAGAACTTCATTAGATATTAATTAAAATATCAACAACTCATGCCTAAATCAGGGGGAGAGAATGAAAACTGGAAAAATAAGAAATTATATGAATTGCATCTTCACATCAGATCCTCGAACATGTAAACATGAACCTAGGATTTCATAAATAAATTATTTGCACGAAATTGCAAATCGGTGATTTGATGCATTGACCAATACAAGAATGAATAAAGAGTAAAAGCTTCCAGTCTAAAATGCTCATATTTGTAGTAATAATATCCTTGGATAATTTTAAATTTGATATAAGCCTGAAGCTTGGTCAACCAATCGGTTCCAATATTAGAAATCCAAAGGAATAATACAAAAAAAAAGCATGATAAAAAGTTGGCAATAAAGAAGTTCATAATACTTCTAATAATATCTATCCTTTTTAACAGTATAATGAAAGATTAATTAGTAGATTTGACATAAATAAATATATAACCTTTGAAATGGTTCAGGTACCTGACAACATTGAAATTGTTGAAAATAATGAGATCTTAAAATAATGTCTCTACTAGAAGAAGTTGGAACCGAAATAAAACTATAGTTATTAGAAAGTTGGCATGGGTGTGCTTTCAATTTATAATTAATAAAACGAGGATCTAAAATTAAATAAATTTCGGAATGTCGACATTTAAAAATAATTGGCCAATAACAGAAATCACATAAGAAATTCAAATTGGTGGACCTGAAGTCCGAAAACCACATTACATGATGATACAAATTGTATTTATGTTTTTAATTTGTTTAAAGGTCTCTGAAGGACTAAAATTGTTTCTTGTATTTATTATATCAGATTATTCACATGACTCATTTTGCTACGATATTCATGAAAATCCCCGAAGGATTTAGTATGCCTGAAGCATACAATTTAAACTCTCGAGAGATATATTATATTAAATTAAAAAGATCTTTGCATGAATAGTAATTTGAGTCATAAGATATAATCGATGTAATAAGTAAGAATATATATACCGGTATGAATGATCAAATTCGCATATGCATATTTATTATAAATAAATAGTGTTTAATTAGTAATTATTTGAACTCCCGAAGAGTTCTAAAAGACAATTACTAAAAGAAGAAATTTAACGGGAAAGATATCGAATGTGAAATAGTATTTTCCATGGATTACAAATATAGTAAATATTTCCTGAAGAAATTAGTTTGTCGGTGGAAACTAAGAATTCAAAACAACTAGTGCAAAAGATTGAACTTCTTAATCATAAAATATTTGTATCCGTGAGGGGGAGAAATTATACGCAATGCACTCTTTTTGTCCTTGATCTTGGTTTTGTCCCACTGGGTTTTCCTGACAAGGTTTTTAACGAGACAACTTATGAAGCGTATGAAACATAATATATTGCACTCTTTTTCTTTCACTAGGATTTTTGTCCCATTGGGTTTTGCCTAGTAAGTTTTTAATGAGACAGATTTTTATGATATAAATATCCAAAGAGAAATTCCGTAACCAATTCTCCATTCACATTCAACGTGAATAAAAACGAAAGGATGCATTCAAGAAGAATTACATTCACTTGAAAAACGTGAAAATTTTGGACCTGTAGTCCAAACAACTATTATAGGCAACATACGAACTACAAACATGTATGTATAAGAATTTGCAATGAGAAATGAAATCACACTCATATTTTGATTATATTGGCAATCTCGAGGACTCCATTTACTTCTCGCGTACGTTATAATAAAATATGGATCACTTTATAATGTTATGAAAATCCCAGAAGGATTTAAATCAATGTATCTTTTGAAGGAAATACAGTTTTGGATCATCGCTAAAATGGTACGTAGGACAAACGAACGTACGCGTTCGTGGGCATACGAAACAGATTAGTAAAACTGGTATAACTTTCAGTAGGAAACTCCGATTTGAATGGTTCAAATTGGGTTAGTTATATAATGAGATTATCTAGAACTTTCATGTTGTAATATATTTCATTTGAGCGAAGTATCAGTATCGTTCTAATGAAATACCGAAAGGGTGCGACAGTTTGACATACAGTCAGTAAAACGGCCGTAACGTTCGGGTCCGAACTCCAATTGGGCTGGGCCAAATTGGGTTGGAAAGATAATTAGATTATCTACAACTTTCGTAATGTTAAAAGTCGGTTGGAACGATTTAATATTTTCGTTCTGACAGATTACTGAAAGGGTGTATGCAGTTTTCTGTTTGAAAAGGTGTATAGAAGATATACATACCTTTTGGCCCATCCTTATCCTATGGAGTATATATAGGATGTTTCTCTCTCTCTCATCAGGAAAAACAAGTTGAATAATTAGATTAGTTCAACCAGAAAATTAATGG